>CM067062.1:20999972-22199972 GCA_033980235.1 Diadema setosum
ATGTTTGATTATGGCGGATCGATTGATAGGTGTCCTTATTGGGGGGGGGGGGGGGGGTGGGGGGGGTGAGGAGGAGGGGAATTTCCCGCATTTTCTGCATCTTCTTGAGAAATCTTTGACTGATTTCATCAAACGTGGGAGGCAGTGGGCGTAACTACGGGGGGGGGGCTACGGGGGGTAAGGGGGGCACGTGCCCCCCCCCCCCCCCACCCATCTGCTAGTTTAAAAAAGGCGAAAAAATAAAGCTATAAACGGCAGTTTTGGGAATGCAAAATGTCACAATTTTTAAGCTCACTTGCATTATAAACTTGTGCCACCAGTAATTTGTCGTTTCACACCGTCATTCCATAATCAATGTAAGAAAAAATTTTAACATGTAAACAAACATTGCACGGCCGACAAGAAAGATAGGGGGTTTTGCACCTAGCTTGGAACTTATATTTTTCGGGAGGATATTTATTGGGTAAAAATGATAACATATAATATTCCAGACACATGAAAAGAGCATGTTTCTTCAGGCGCTGGCTCGCTTTCAAATTCTCGCTCGCTCGCACACACAAATTTAATAAGAGAAGTAAATAATGATTCTGGATATATGGAATGACTTTTAATAGAGGGTATTGTTATAAGGTATTCGCACCCCCTTTAATTTCCAAAGCGAAACTACAAACGGCAGGTTTTCGAGCTCGATCGCCCCCGCTCACTCGCATAATATTATTGTGTAAGACCCACTCCTCACTTCTCTCAGTAAACGTCCTTGCCAGTGCATTACGAAGCAGGACGCACTGGTTTATTTGGAAAGTGGTCAGGTCCCCACTGACCCATTCCACCCCACCGATTATGTGCCCCGTTCCCTTCAAACACTAATGACCAGCACATTCCTTTGTGCTGACGACCATGCACAACTACAGAATATTGTGAGTTCATTCATAACCTCTCATGACCAAGAACTTTCCCCTTCCCAAATTTACACTGGTTCTGCCAGGCCTCTTGCCACCCGGCAGAGGGTTTATAGTCCGTGATACACTCCAGCCCCGATTGGGAGCATAGTAACCAGGGAGTGCCAAGTGTTCATATTGAGATTGTACTTTCGCGCAGTTCCTGTATTACTACAAATAAAATATACATTCTGGCTGAACTGTACTTTCCTTTGCGTCTCTTCGTCATCATTATCATTGTGTCATCCAGCTGAGACTGTCATCGCAAATTCTACTGAACTGTTATATGTTTATATTAACACTCAAGTGTTACGAGTGGTGACTTTGCATTATTATCATACATAGTCGTGATCCTGATACTTTACTCCAGTGACATTCGCCTATATACAAGTCCACGCTTACCACAACAATCAATCTAAAACATTCGAGTGTTACAATTGAATTGTAACACTCGAATGTTTTAGATTGATTGTTGTGGTAAGCGTGGACTTGTATTGTTACGCATTTCTCCTGATGTTGCTGCCAGTATAATTTGTCGTTTCACACCGTCATTCCATAATTAATGTATAAGGAAAACTGTTAACATGTAACAAACATTGCGCCAATAAGAAGATATTATTATTGGGTAAAAATGATACTTATATGTATTCAAGACACATGAAAAGAGCATGTTTCTTCAGGCGCTCGCTCGCTTTCGCTTGCTCGCACACACAAATAAGAGAAGTAAATGATGATTCTGGATCATGGAATGACTTTAGAGGGTATTGTTGTAAGGTATTCGCAATACATTATCAGCAATACCAGCAATTATAGCCTGCAATAAGAGATTGGAGCTATATACACGTCCAGGGTTATCAGAAAGATAACTTTCTCTTAAATTATAAATATGTGTATTCTAGAGCGCTCGCTATATGCTCGCTCGCGCATATAATTTAATTTTGCATAAAGATATAGTAAAGAACATGATCATAATAATTTACAATTAATGCAATATTGTAGCTACATTTTAATGATAATCATCATCATCATCATCATCATCAATCAATCAATCAATCAATCAATCATTTATTTGATGAGCGCAGAATCTATGTTTATAATGATAACTGCAATCACACATTCCTCGAGTAAAAGAATATTGAGTCCATTCCATTTTCCAGAATTATTCAGTTACAAAATCATTAAAAAATCCACCAAAAGTATATGCATGAAATCACCCGATGACCAACGTAAATATGAAAAATCTCCCTACCCTGGGAGGGGGACACCCCCTCCCACGTCCCTCCCCCCTCTATACGGAATTTCTGGATCCGCCCCTAATCGTATACTCCAGTATACCTACAGTATGTATAGCTCAATGTTGCTTAATGACTGCGCTGTGAAATGTATCACATTCCGTTATGTATTGTGTATAGTCCCCATTAAGTTTGCAGACTGACAACACACACACATACATACACACCCTCAAAATTACTTTTCCACGAGGTCCTCCCCCCTCCCCCCCCCTCCCCCCCCCCCCCCCCGCACCCCATGTCTAGACCCACTGTATACGGTTACGCCACTGGAGGGAGGTATATAGCATTCCTAAGAATCCCACTTTGTTCGAAGGGGCAACAAATCCAATTTGTTCCCCTTCCCAAAAGCGGGGGCTAAGAAGAGGGCACCCCCCATAAAGCAGCCTTTAAATTTGATCAAAGTAGGCCTACCTTCACAACATGAGATAAAATTATTGTCTTCTATCACTGGTGGTTGCACAGAAAATTTCTCTAAATATTCCTTTCGTCATTATTGTGTAGGGTTTTCAAGAAATAGGCCTACCTGAATATTCTTAATTCCACCCGAACGACCCCATGCATCCCTCGTCTCGGCCCCTTTCAAGGGGCTGAGAGATTATGGGAAGGCAGCTCCACCTCCTCCACCTACTTTAGGGGTTGGAATGATGCTCTTAAAAATTGAAGTCATTCTATCACCCGATAAATACGCTACGTGCCAATTAAGTTTGGCGAATATCAACTTCAAAGGTTTCAAGAAGAAGCTGTGGATTACATGCTAACGTGAAAATTCCGCCTCCCCCATCTTTTAAACTGCATTCATAGATTAACTTACTACAGAACTCTTTTAGTTCCAACACTTTTGTAGAGAAGATTTTTTATGTATTTTTTTAAAAAGCTGAAATGGGACTCTATAATCGTAGGGATGCTTCTTGAGTTTTCAAGGAGAGGATGAAAATGTGAAATTACGCCTTCTTCCTATACCCCCCCCCCCCTTCCTTTGGCATGCCCCCATCGGCCATATAGCCAACTTGAATCTACATTGTGCGTAACATAATATTGTCTGTCGAAGCGAAATAAAAATACAGCTAAGTTAGTGCTATAGACTTTAATGACAGAAATTTAATGTCTGATAATGGCAGATCCAGGGGTGTCCTGGTATAAGGGGAGGGAGGGGGAGGTGGAGATGAGGTCAAATTTTTGCACTTTCAGCATCTTCTTAAAAATCTATGACAGATTTTTACCAAACGTGGAAGGTAGCATCCCTATAGGGAAATAGAATACCACTTAGGGGCAACAACTCCAGGAGTGATATGGGGGCGGGGTTGGGGGGGGGGGGGGGGACGGGTGTGTTAGGGGTGAGACGAAGGCTCAATTTTAAGGGATTGATAAGAAAATTCTCTTTAAACCAGAAGTGATTGAGAGGGTAATACCTTTTAGCTTTATTAGTAAGTATAACAAGAAAAAGTAGAAATTACGCGGTGCGTAATATATGTCCCCGCCGGAAGTAGCATTTTGTAGCAAAATGTACAATATAGGTCAAAAATCAAGGTCAAAGGTCAAAGAAGTCAAAAGTCAGAATTCTGTGTAGAAGTTTTGAAGCCTTAACCTAGTGCCATCACATAAAGCAAACGGAATCGAAATCGGTTTAGAAATGGCGAAGGAGTAGCATTTTGTAGCCAATGTACAATATAGGTCAAAAATGAAGGTCAAAGATCAAAGAATTCAAAGGTCAAAATTCTGTGTATAAGTTTTGAAGCCTTAACCTAGTGCCATCACATAAAGCAAATGGAATCGAAATCGGGTTAGAAATGTCGAAGGAGTAGCATTTTGTAGCAAAATGTACAATATAGATCAAAAATCAAGGTCAAAGGTCAAAATTCTGTGTAGAAGTTTTGAAGCCTTAACCTAGTGCCATCACATAAAGCAAAGGGAATCGAAATCGGGTTAGAAACGGCGAAGGAGTAGCATTTTGTAGCAAATATAGGTCAAAGGTCAAGGTCACAGGTCACAACTGTAATTCTGCGTAGAAGTTTCAAAGCTCCCGTAGTGCTATCATATAAAGCAAACAGAATCAAAATTGGCTCATAAATGACAGAGAAGTAGCAAATTGAACATTTTGATCACACACGGACGCACACACACACAACACACACACGCACCGAGCCAGTTTCATACAGTAGTCCCCTGCTCGAACTCGTTCGGCGGAGACAATAAGTTTTTAGTCAATCTTACATTTTATCAAGTTCGACTTCTTCGTGAAACAATCCACTGATCGGAATGAGATGTGGGGAAAAAAAAAAATCAGTAGAATACTTTTTTGTGACGCTTTTTATAGCCTTTATTCAGATCCAATCAAATTAAATTGTTACATTTGTAATGACACAAAAAATAACTATGATACACTGTTTAACGAACAACAATAGGTTGTGTGCAGAATATAGATAAAACATACATAAATTGTACACATTTGACATGATTCAGTCACCAGTGTGATTGTGTAAGAGGTGTAGCGCCACCTCTTGGCAGAAGAAGATTAAGCTAGCAGTGCTTGTGCGTGGCCCACTGGCGTGGCCGTGGTCTGTGGTTTGCGTGCGTGTCGCGTCGAGCATGTTATATGTGTAAGTTTTACAGTGTCCAGTGCAGTGTCACATGTCAGAAGCAAACAGCGTAGGCTTACACTTTGTCTTTGGTTAGAAGATTGATAAATCAGTATGATTACCCACTGGATGTCCTTAGTAGAGTGATTATGAACCCGACACATTGTATGGCTCTAAACGGACCAAGAAATGTTACATGGTGTCAGGAGCGGAACCTGTAACGTTAGATGTTTTTGCGATCGGAAATTGTGCTGAATGCTGACGTGATGAGCTCCTTGACCATGAGACGTATTGACGTGAATTGCTATGAGTGGGACTGAGGGTATTGCGCACTGGATATCGCCGGCCTGGCCATGGCGCGATGGACCAGATTAGATATGCAATGATGTCGTGATATGGCATTCTACTATTCCTAAGTAATAGGCTGCGTTCACATAGAATTAGAAGTAATTTTATTCGGTCGGTATTTGGTCGCTATTCGCTATTCGGGCACCGAGTACACCATCACTGATCACTCGCACCGTCAACTCGCCATACAGATGCAGTGAGGATTGGAGTCCTGCTTCTGTGAAACGTATTTTTCCGTTTGTATAAATAATCATTTGAAGTCATCTGCCAGTCAGCAAATCTTAAACAATTAATTTCTAACGCTAAACTGCATCAGAATGTCAGTCTACATGCTTATTTTTGCTAAAGGGCAAATCCAGAACAAAATTGTCATTATTTCATAAACAAGAGACGGCACACCACCGTACACGGTGCTGCAAGAAAATCGAACAAGCTCGATTCCCACTTTGCTATAAATTAGGCCTAACAATGTATGTACTACTAACTATTCGCAGCTATTTGGCCGCAATTCGGTACTTTCGAATAGTGCCCTCTTATGTGAACTGGTGTGAGGAAATCCTATCGTTCGATTCAAGCTATTCGCATGCCCTCGAAAACGAGCCCCGAATACCCGAATAGTACAGCTGTACAATACTTCTAAAATGTGAATGCAGCCTTAATGTCTACGGTTCATAGATCTAACTCCGACTCGTTAGTAACCCCAGCCCGGCTGCAAATATTTTTTAGGGCGCTGTAAACAGAACGGCTACGTTGGGGTTGCTGATGCGGTTTATAGATCTTGGACCTTAGAGGCAGATCTAAATTATAACGTACAGGATCGTGACGCGTGATGTGGTTTTTGTCGATAGGATTTCTTCTTTGACTTTGGTTGATTGTTCACGATGGAGCAGCTACATCCCCCCAAACAGCTTGATTTTGAAGCTACTAATCTTTCAAGAGAATGGAAACAGTGGAAAGAGGAATTCTTGTTGTATGTTTCTCTAGCAATGGATGGGAAAACTGAGCAAATGAAAGTCCAGATGCTAAAATACCTGATTGGTCCCAGAGGGCGTGAGGTATACCAGAAGGTCAAGCCTGCTAAAGAGACTCTTCAGAGTGCATTAGATGCCCTTGGAAAGCACTGTGATCCACCAAAGAATGAAATGGTCAACCGTTACAGGTTTTTCACCCGGAAGCAAGAAGTTGGAGAATCCTTTGATTCTTTTCTGACTGAACTCAAGCTACTTGCAGAGCAGTGCAACTTCAAAGATTTGAGAGATTCTTTGATCAGAGACAGGATCATTTGTGGTCTACGAGAAAATGCCACGAGAAAGAGGCTACTGCGTAGATCAGCACTAACTCTGGACAAATGTATTAAGGCCTGCCGAGCAGCTGAACTGTCCAAGAAAGACGCTGTGCTTTTGGATGGTGATCAATCGACAGAGGTGCATGCAGTGAATTTAAAAGGAAAAGATGCAAAGCCAAAGAGAGGGAAGAATCCTAGAGCAAAGTTGTGTCAGTACGGTGGGAGACAGCACACGATGCAAAAGGATAAGTGTCCAGTGTATGGAAAGAAATGCACACGCCGTGGGAGACACAGTGAAGACAGTAAATCAGAGCAGGAGCTGAAGACCGTGACAGAGATGGTAAGCTAGTATCGGTTGATGATCGGTTTGCTATCGCTTTCAACTAAGAAAGGTTTTCCCTCGTTGGTCGGTTTGCTTTCCCATAATGCATTTTGAAAATGACATACCCTTTTGCTTTCTTCCATTCATAATCGGTGATAAGCACAATCAGGGTATGCAATCATGGTTTTCTCACTCTAACTGAACTATTATAACTTCTAAAAGAATACACCAACTGACTTCAAAATTCCGTGCAGCATGCTTCGACATTAATAATCACATGTGGTAATACAATTGATAAATTTCTCTCATTTGCTGTTAATTACTGAAGATTAATTGCCAAAAAGTCCTCCAAAATCTATGTAATGCATTGAAAAAAAGCGTTTTCCAACTTAGGCAAAATCAAGATTTGAGGTCCAAACTTTAAGTTTACCCCTATGGCCCGAATTCACGAAGGTGGTACAAATTATTATTATTATATTATTATTATTTTATTTGGCAGAAAACATGCAATACATAATCAATTACAAAACTCAAAACAATCAATCAATACAATAACACAAAAATACCCAAACACTGAATGCACCTGACAGGGCTGCCAGGCATTGGGCAAGTTAACTAAATAACTGTAGTCCGCGGACCGCCCTAACCTGTAGTGTATATCCCTTCCAGATGCATTCAACATTACAGATTTATGTGCCACTGATTATATCATGATAAAATATTCATAACTGTACTTTTTTAAATTTCTTGCATGAAAATACAAACTATGTAAAAATCATTGTATATTTCATATCAAATCACAATTTATAAACTCATAATCACAGTGACATAGTTACAAAACAGATCCCTTTACTCTCCAAACCCTCCCCTCACACACTCCCAAAATGAAGAATCCTATCAACCCCCCCCCCCCCCTTCGTACAACCATTAACCACACACTACACACACACACAAAAAACATTCTGCAAACATTAATGACAATTCGAAGCGGGTGGTAACCAGGCCAACAAAAATGTACAAGGAAGCCAGTGGCATACCACAATCCCTAGCCGATCCCAATTTCTAAATTAAACTCATTTTCCCCACAAAACCCTCAGAAAACCAATAAAAAATAGTCAATATTTTATATAGAACATAATACAAACATTGTACATTTCTAATTACGGGCAAGTCCAAGATAACGCGCACCTTACGTATGGGACATTCAGAGACTTTTATGACCTGAAAAATAGTGTTAATGGCCTTTGATCATATTGAACTTCATCATGGTGATTGATATCTAGAAGAAATATAACCATGTAAAAAATTGAGAAAAATGACCTTTACAATTATATTCTAGAAGAGAAAATATGTGCCGTTACGTATGGGACCAGAAAAATTTTGTTTTTTTGAACATTTTTTTCAACCTCAAAACTCTCTGAAAGTATCATTCTACAACTTGTAACTCACTGTGATGAAAGTCACAACACTCAAGATTATCACAGGTACTGTAAAAGTGGATATTTTCGCGTGACTAATTTTTCGCGCTTGGCCGGGCCGGAAGAGTTTCGCGTGTTTTTAATTCCGCGGAATCAAGACATCACGCACAGGCACATATGGCAAGCAAAAATATTCGCATGCTTTTATTTTCGCGCTAGTTTCTGGTTGCGCGAAATGCGCGAAAATTTGAACACCGCGAAAATTTCCACTTTTACAGTACATGTATATGTAATTCATGTGTGTTTGTGTAGGAGTTCTAAAGGAGTTGGGAATCCCCCTTTCCTCCCGTAATTATTAAAAAGAAAATCACGGCGAGATTGCGTCCGTATAATAGAGAGATCTGGATAAAGGGAGGCTGGATAAGAGAGGTTCATCTGTACTCTGTTATTTTTTGAGCAATTACAGACAACCCCAATAGCATTTGTGACCACTATCAAAGGAAAATGTGTGAGATACCTCTTTTGTTAGTATGTCATAATGCATTGCCATGGCAACAGCAAATAAAAAAAAATCCTACTAAATGTTGTAGATCAAACTACTCTCTTATTTTTTTGAGCAACTGACCCAAAATTTGGCATAGTGTGTGACTATCAAAGTTAGATGTGCAAGACACCTTTTTTGTCAGTATCAGATAATGCATTGCCATGGCAGCGGCAAATTTTTATAAAAACTTGTAGATCCAACTACTCTGTCATTTTTTGAACAATGAATCCCAAATTTGGTATGTGTGACCGCTATCAAAGTAAGATGTGCAAGATATCGTTTTGCTAGTATTGCATGATGCGTTGCCATGGTAATGGTACATTTTTTAAAAATCCTACCAAATGTGAATCAAACTACTCTCAGTTTTATAGCAATTCAGTTGAAATTTGAGATATATAACGATAAGATTCAATGTAATGTGTAGTTGTGCTAGACACCTTTTTGTGTGTGTGAATAAGTCTGTTGCCATGGCAACAGCAGTTTCCAGCAGGTTTTTATACCAATCATACAAAAATACTTGGATTGACCTACACCTAGCTCCCTGAGTTTTTTTAGTATTTGACTTGAATTTTGGCTCATGAGACCACTACAGTATAGAGTAGATGTGCGAAACATCTTCTGTGGATGTTGAACAATGCATTGCCATGGTAACAGCATTTTTTTTTCACCAAAAAGAATACAAAAATATTGTAGATTCAGCTACAATGTAACTCCCTCAGTCTTTGAGCATGTGGCTTGAAATTTGGCACATGTGATGGCTATGGTACACAAAGTGTATACTCTAGCCTACCTAATATTTGTAGCAACAAGTCCACCTTCATGTGAATCGAGTGAATGCAACAATATTTGAACACTTCCGTGAGAGTTTGAGGAAAATCGGACAATTTGTTGAAAACTTATAAATGAATTTTTGAAGTTTCTGCTCTGTCACTGCTGGATGAGAAGACTACTACATGTACGACTTGTCACTGATGTATCTTAAAGGTGCATGGTCCCCGTGTTTTAGTCAAATGCGGTTGTGGGAGGCATGGCGCAAGTTTCCTATAGAGACCTACGCTATCGACTCCTCTCTAGCGCTTACGCTTTGGCCCACTTCCCCGAGTCCGAAGAAGTCCGATCCACTGTAGTCAGTGGTCCGATCACAGTTCGGCTCATGATTCGGGTGAGGGGGAAGACAGCTTTACTGTAGCAAAGTTCTTTTGTGATGTCATAATAACAAGCACATAATGCACGCACCATGGCATTACTAGAGACTGCGCGATGCGCAGAGAAGACAATGCAGGCAACGTTACTTAGCAACAACTACGCACTTTACTCTTGATGACTGCTCAACTTCGGTAATCTTCGTATCAGCGCTAACGGTGATCGGCAGTATCATCAACAGCGCCCTCTACACCACCGGGACTATGCCCCTTTAAGGGTACATGTAATATTCCCCCTCCTGATGAAAGGGGGAAGTCAAGCATTCTCTTCCAGCTGTATGCGAGAAAAGTGAAAATACGAATGTGTATGTCGAATTTTCTTTATTAATATTTTTGTTACATCATTGTACGCATGTGACATATCAGCTGTAGTAGTCTTCTCATCAAGCCGTGACTGAGCAGAAACTTCAAAGATTCATAACTTTTCAACAGATTGTCCGATTTTCCTCAAACTCTCACTGATGTGTTCTACTAATATTGCTGCTCTCACTGATGTGTTCTACAAATATTGCTGCATTCACTCAATCCACATGTCTACATAAAGGTGAACATACAAAAATACTGTGGATTCAGTTAACTTCCTCAGTCTTTGAGCATTTACAGTTGTAGCTTCAGTTTTGGCACATGCGACCACTCTAGTACATAGATGTGCAAACTTAATCTTTCTTCATTGTTGAACAGTACGTTGCCATGGTAACAGCATATTTTGAATGAAAACTCTTACAAAAATACTGAGGATGTAGCTAAGTCCCTGAGTTTTTGAGCATTTGGATTGAAATTTGGCACATGTGACCACTATAGTACATACATGTTCAAATTTATTTTTCTGTCATTGTTGAACAATGTGTTGCCATGGTAACAGCATATTTTGATTGAAAATTATGTATACAAAAATACTAGAATGGATTCAGTTAACTCCCTCAGTCTTTGAGCATTTGGCTTGAAATTTGGCACATGGGTAATTCCGTGAAGTTGGGGCACAAAGTGTGATATTTTAGCATAACTCAATACTAATTATGCTATACATACATGTACATGTATATTGTTTATATAGGCTTTACATTTGTATTGAGACCATATCCTGGAAATTTTGTGCCAACCAGACTCAGTTTTGATGAAGTTATCAAAACGATATGTAACGGTGTCCTGTAGCATCGTGACGTGTCCATGTAGCATCTTGATAGTTGAAATCTGGTCCTAAAAGACAAATTAATGCAATTGGCTTGACCAAAATTTGGTATAATATGCATAATTACTAGATTAGTCAGATACCCTGTAGCTTTAAATATCTTAACTCTCCTTTCCACAGTTTTACTTTTACAAGAAAAGTACACAATGTGTCACTATGCTACGCGGTGTCCACCAAATGTCACAAAAAAAGGACAACGCATAGCATCGAGATACATTTTGTAATTTTCTTTTGAAATTAAAACTGTGTACAGGAAATTATATATTTAGCTTTCTCATTCATATCTTGTATGGTATTCAGTATGCCTGATTGCATCAATGATATGCATATTGCATCAATGATACAGGATGAATATAATGAATATGAATTGAAAGCCTTGTTTCAAAATTGCGGAAGTAGAAGGAAAATAAATCCTTACAACTGAGACTTAATGATAAATCACTGTTTAAAATCTGTTCTTTCTGTATAATTTTATCATTATAGCTTAATCCACGCCGCTCTGGGCGTAGAAGCTACTCAAAGGAAAGATTTGAGAGGGCCCTTGAGCTTGTTCATGAAGGAGTCTCATGCAGAAAAGCAGCACAAAGGTGTGGGGTGCCAAAAACGACACTGCTAGACAGGTTGAGGGGGCGTTCAAAGTCAAGCGAAAATCTGGGAAGGGCGACTATCTTGCCACAAGAGGTGGAAAAGGCCCTGGTTGATCATCTAATGGAACTGTCATCTCACGGCCACAGCCTTACAAAAACCCAGGTAAATATGTTTCGTGTTATTGCAACTCGTGTAACTGTAATTATCCTCATGACTCTTTTTCATGGAAGTGTAAAAAGAGACTTTACATGGATTTTCCGTATCAAGGCACTTATCCCCTGAGTAACTACTCTCCGGATAACTCTCATCCAGATAATTACCCTTCAGGGCAATTACCCCCAGGACAACTACCCCCCACCCCAAACATCTACCCTCCTTGGGCAACTACCCCTAGGGCAACTATCCCGAAGGGCAATTCCCCCAGGAGAGCTACCCCCCCCCCCCCCCAGGAAAACTACTGCCTGGGTAACTACCCCCTTGATAACTATCCCTGGGAACTGCCCTCCAGATAACGGCAAAATCGTGAAATAAGGCCCCACTGCAGTGCGCGTGCCCCGTGCGTTCGCAAGCAAGGTTAGGTTTAGGGTTAGGGTATAGGGTTAGGTAGGGTTGTATTTGTAAGGACACACAGTGGTGGGGCCTATCATTTGTTTTAACAAAAAATAAAGAGGGGCGTGCTGGATAACTATCACCCAGATAAATCCCCCCCCCCAAATAACTCTGTACCCTGACAACCTCAGAATAACTACCCACTGCACAACTACCCTCCCAGGACAATTAATCTCCAGGACAATCCCCTTTCCCCACCCCCCTCCTCCTGGAAAACTACCACCCATTGTAATTTTTGTCGAGCCCACAGGAGGTGTGGGGAGACTAAGGGATCGCCTGCGGCGTCTGTCCATCCGTCGTCCGTCCGTCCGTCCGTCTGTCCGTCGTCTGTCCATATACTGTAAACGCTACAAAACTTGAATAACTCTCTACTGAGGATTTCAATTTCAATCAAACTTGGAGGGAAGAGTGGCTATGCAAAGTTACACATTTTACCAAACATGAAGGGCACCTCAAGGTCAAAGGTTACAGGCAGAGGTCAATGAACTTTAGGGCCCAATGTTAAGTTTTTAGGGCGCGTTTTGTTTATGGCTCGTAACTTTTGATGTGTCTTTCTGTTTGTGACCAAACTTAGATGGTAGATGTCCCTTGGGAAGTTGAAGGTTATCACAAGGTCAAAGGTCACATACAGGGGTCAACAAACTTTTAGGGCCCAATGTTAAGTTTTTATTGTGCGTTTTGATTAAATGGCTCATAACTTTTGATTCCTATGTCCGTTTGTGACCAAACTTGGATAGTAGATGTCCCTTGGGGAATTGAAGGTCATCAGAAGGTCAAAGGTCACAGACAGGGGTCAACAAACTTTTAGGGCCCAATGTTTAAGTTTTTATTGCGCATTTCGATTGTGGCTCATAAGTATTGATCCCTATGTCCGTTTGTGACCAAACTTGGACGGTACATGTAGGTGTCCCGTGGGGAATTAAAGGTCATCGCAAGGTCAAAGGTCACAGACAGGGGTCAATGAAATTTTAGTTCCCAATGTTAAATTTGTATGGTGCGTTTTGATTATAGCTCATAACTTTTGATCCCTTTGTCCGTTTGTGACCAAACTTGGATGGTAGATGTCCCGCGGGGAGAAGAAAGTTATCACAAGGTCAAAGGTCACAGGCAGGGGTCGACAAAAGTTAAGGGCCCAATGTTAAGCTTTAAGGGCGCGTTTCGATTGTGGCTTATAACTTTTGATCCCTATGTCCGTTTGAGACCAAACTTGGATGGTAAATGTCCCTTGTGGAGTTGAAGGTCATCACAAGGTCAAAGGTCATAGGCGGGTCAATGAACTTCTGGGAGTTAGAAAAATATTAATTTCTTGTATGCGAATGGGCGAGACACAATTTGGCACTTGCCTTGTTCTATCCAGTTTATAACACCATTGTAAAGCTCATGTACATTTGAAGGCACTTTTCTCTTGCACTATCATCATTCACTCTTTTTGCATGTCATTTATTACCGTTATAACACATACAATTAAGACGATAAACATGAGAAAATAAGAGTTGATTTCACTGCAATTCATATTCACTTAACATAAGAGAGGGGCCCTCGGTGTAAAGCAATAATTTCTGATAGGATCTGGGCACTGTTTCATGAAAGTTGTCAGTCCTGACAAGCTGTCAGTCCCAGACAAATTATCAATCATTGTAGGTCGATCCATGTAGGTCCATCAGTGACCAGAGCTTCTCAGCCAATCAGAACCCAGGATTTTATTGAAATTATCAGAAGCTAACAAGTTGTCACAGCTGGCAACTTTTATCAAACGGTGCCCTGATCTGTCCTAAAGAGTGTAATTACAGCTTATTTTTTATACAAGTATAATTGTGCTTATTTTCAAATTAAATGTTATTGATACTTAAAGGGATAATGTATAGTATTGGTGGAGGTGAGGATTGGGCTTTTAACTTTTTACGAGACACCAAGAAACCAGAGCGTATGCATACAGAACATAACATTCTAAAAGGAATTCATAGTTTATATGATGAAAACAAGTTTTGGAATGGCTGAGATATCCAAAAACAAAGAAGACAAAGCGATGCTAATAAAAGATGGGTCCCACCTTTTATTAGGGTTGCTCTGTTTTATCTCAGCCATTTCAAGACCATTTTTTATCACAAAAACGTTGAATCCCTCTTAGAATTACATTGTACATGCTCTTTCATATTTCGTAAGAGGTTTCTAATTATCTCTCCAAAAAGATGTTAGAAACCTGAAGTCAGGTCTCAACCAAAGCCATACAATAAAAATAAAATAAAAATTTTCCTGGGTCAGGGTGATTGTTTGGGACCTAAAGTTAACAAGGGGTAATTATCAAGGGAGGTAATGCTCTGTAATTATACCAAAGAGGTGGGAATCTCTTCCCATCTCTGTGGTAATTATACCAAAGAGGTGGGAATCTCTTTCCATTTAATCTCTGATTATACTAGTTGTTACTATACAAATGATGCACAGGATAGAGTGCGTTAGTGGAGGCGTATAGCGCACTCGAGGGTATTTACAATTGTGTAACATGCACGAGGCGAAGCCGAGTACATGTTGCACTACATTGTAAATACCCGAGAGTGAGCTGCATCTCCACTTACGCCACAAAATAATCCTGTGCATCATTTGTTTTCTAAAATGGGTAGAAAATTCGAAAACTAACAGCATTTTTCAGCGTTTTTCACGTACCTTTGTGGGTCAAGATGTCCGAAGATGTTCGTCCCAAACATTTACGCATGTCGCACTCGGAAATCTTGCACATATAAGTATGATGGGGGGTTGGGTTTCCGAACACGTAAGTTCCCGCATGAAAACTTACTTATTTTACATAGAATATGCACTCTTTACATTTAAGACTTGATATAGACTCCTCATATAGGCCTACTAGACAACAAACTCTGAAAATGGCGTGAGAATTAACCTGCTAAATCGTTGGACTTCCCCTTCAAAGTGACTCCATGTACGCGTCCGGTCCCACAACGCTTGGTCTACTGTACTGTACGTATAAGAGTATACGTACGCCACACATGTTGTGCACAAGGGAAGAAAGGCCGGCCAGCAGCCTGAACTAGAAGTTTACAGGATTGACAGCGCGTATGCATGCAATCAAAGACGCTTAACTTATCTCTACTATCTTTGCATGCAATTCAAAGGAGCCGCCACGCGCACAGACGATCGGAAATAGGATTTAACATGCAGTGCGATGGGACTAGAATAACCAAAGCACACGTGACTCATTTCAGCGCTTCCTGTTGGCTACATTCTTGAACCCATTTTATAATACCCAATGATGCAGCAGAGCAATTCTGAAATGAGCGTTTATGGTATAACAGTAAAATCGCATCGAAGATACGCCTAAACACAACTGGTAGCAGTGATAGGCATTGCCGAAATAGATACAGTTTCTATTCAATAATTTATAAAATATATATTTACATCTAGATACTGTATATTATGTGCGATAATACCGTTACTCTGTGACTTTTTTCCTAGCAGAACTTAACATGGGTATAGTTGTCTGAGGGAGGGGGATGGCTACAATGTATGGAGAATATTGTCCTAGGAGGAATTGGCCTTGAGGATAATTGCCGTAAGTGCTAAGAGGGTTGTTATCTCAGGGTAGTTGCACTAGGGGGATTATAGCCCTAGTTCAGTTTTAGTTAAGTTTCATTTATTTCATTTCCAACACATACAATTACAACATTTGAATACACATAATACTAATGATGCAACAATGCAACCAGAAAAGCACTCGGAGAGCACAGACCTCCGCCAAGCCAGCAACTCGTGTCAGTTCATGCGAAATTTCCCCAAATAAAAGCATTGTCTATGTCATTGCACGGCGCCTTGCCCGAGCAGAGTGCGTGCTTTAGTGCACGTTGGTAAACATCTAGCATGCACAGCTTGAACCCCAAGTTCGTTGACCTTATATGCCAAAAGATGAAAAATCCTTCAAAAATCCATACGAGTAACAATTCCCGGATCACTACCAGAATTGAATGAGGTGTTCTTTGTGTCAATATCGACTATTCATGCAAGTTTTATTTTAATCCGTATGGGTCTTTTTAAAGTTATTTTGCAAACAAACAAACCAATGCCGATGATCACTTAAACTCCTTCGCAGAGGTAATGAAAAACAAGAGACCCGCGGGTCTAGCGCTCACCTGAGTATCGTAAGTTCACCTTTCACGCAGTCACTAATCTAAATTATTCACAGCTCTACCAAAATTTGACCAGGCATTCTCAAGAAGAAGATGAAAATGTACAATAAGGGCCCAAATTTTTTAAGATTCCTTAATTTGGGGAGAGTGGGGCCCCCTGGGGCCCTCTGGGTGGGGCATGGTGCTCATTTTGATAAATTGAGATCCTGACCCCCTAGGAATGCTACTTGCCAAGTTTGACGAAAATCCATCATGAGGTTTTCAGGAAGAAGATGAAAATATACATTTCAGGCCCCCATTTGGACCTTCCCAACCACCCCCCCCCCCCACCCCTGCCCCCAAGAGGGGCACCCCTGGATCTCCTATGAACAAACTTGAAATTACAGTCATTAATGTACTCACTCATAGTATTATCTTAGTTCTATAACTTCTGATTCTAGAGAAGATTTTTTAAAGATTCCTTCATTTTGGGGGTGTGGGCCCCCTGGGGGCCCCCTGGGTGGGACATGGTGCCCATTTTAGCAAATTGAGATCCTAACCCCTTTGGGATGCTACCTGCCAAGTTTGGTGAAAATGGGTCATGGGGTTCTCAAGAAGAAGATAAAAATGTACAATTTAGGCCCCATTAGGACGCCTCCTCACCCCCCTCCCCTGGGTCCCAAGTGGGGCACCCCTGATTCTGCCATGAACAAACTTGAAACTACAGTCATTAATGTACTAACTCGTAGTATTAACTTAGCTCTATCACTTCTGGTTCTAGAGAAGAAGATTTTTACAGATTCCTTAATTTTGGGGGGTTTGGGCCTCCTGGGGGCCCCCTGGGTGGGGCATGGTGCCCATTTAACAAATTGAGTTCCTAACCCCCTAGGGATGCTACCTGCCAAGTTTGGTGAAAATGGGTCATGGGGTTGTTACGAAGAAGATGAAAATGTACAATTTAGGCCCCATTAGAACCTCTCCCCATCCCCCTCCCCTGGGTCGCAAGTGGGGCACCCCTGATTCTGCCATGAACAAACTTGAAACTACAGTCATTAATGTACTAACTCATAGTATTAACTTAGCTCTATAACTTCTGGTTCTAGAGAAGAAGATTTTTACAGATTCCTTAATTTTGGGGGGTTTGGGCCTCCTGGGGGCCCCCTGGGTGGGGCATGGTGCCCATTTTAACAAATTGAGTTCCTAACCCCCTAGGGATGCTACCTGCCAAGTTTGGTGAAAATGGGTCATGGGGTTCTTACGAAAAAGATGAAAATGTACAATTTAGGCCCCATTAGAACCTCTCCCCACCCCCTCCCCTGGGTCCCAAGGGGGGCACCCCTGATTCTGCCATGAACAAACTTGAAACTACAGTCATCAATGTACTAACTCATAGTATTAACTTAGCTCTATCACTTCTGGTTCTAGAAAAGAAGATTTTTACAGATTCCTTAATTTTAGGGGGTTTGGGCCCCCCTGGGGGCCCCCTGGGTGGGGCATGGTGCCCATTTAAAAAATTGAGTTCCTAACCCTCTAGGGATGCTACCTGCCAAGTTTGATGAAAATCGGTCTTGGGGTTTTCAAGAAGAAGATGAAAATGTAAAAAGTTTAAGCACGACGCATGCCGGACGCCAGACGAAGGGCGATCGCAATAGCTCACTTGAGCCTTTGGCTCAGGTGAGCTAAAAAAACAACAACAACCAATGCACCATGATGCATAATATAATTTCCTAATAATTTCAAGACAATTCAAATTCATGAAATTCTTCGGTCGAGATGTTTTCATTACAACTGATTGACAAATTGCCCTACGTCGACGTAAATAAGCACTGAATTGATCAGTGTTTTAGTAGTAGCCATGATAATACCCACTGCATGCTATAAGGATTAGAACCAACACTTGCTGTCAGGCAAAAGCTCGGTGGTCTAGTGGAGATGACGCCTGTCCGGTGATCAGGAGGTTGTAGGTTCGAATCCTGCTCGAGTATGTACGCCCATGATTTTCTTTATAATGGCTACTACTAAAACACTGATCAATTCTGTGCTTATTTACATCGATGTAGGGCAATTTGTCAATCAGTTGCAATTTCAAGACAAGTACAGAAAAACTGGTTGGAAATGGAGGGGACTGTGAAAAAGCAGAGCTTCTAGTCTGCAGACCCCTAATAAGAAAAAAAATTTAGTTACAAACTTGATAAAACGAGGCAAAGAAAGTAAAGTAAGACAGAGATGAAGTACACAAATTAGCACACACAAGACAGCTCCCTTGTAATGAGGGAAAGAGGAAAGGTAAGTAAGAGTGGGTGGGATGAATGACGGGAAGAGACTACAACATTCACCGTAGACAGAGAAAAAGGGGGGAAGAGAAAGATGATGGGTCGAAACCAGGGCACGTGAGGCATGAGATAATAAGCTCCTCCAAATAAAGAAGTGTAAAGTGGAGTTGTGGTAAACGATAGAAGATTGTGGTTTTTAAAAAAATGGGGCTAGAACTTTAAGCTTACTAAAAGTGTAACTCATTCTGAAATTTAAAATTTCTTTAAAACAGAAGGGAGAAATTAAGCTTGTTCATAAATCGTCCTAAATACAAACGTTTAAAATAATACAAAGAATTTCATTTTTTGTAGTAATATTTTTTTCTATTAAAAGTAAGAGTTTTAGGGGGCAGGGGTGGTGTAGGGGCAATCACCCGGGTGGTAGTTATCCAGGGAGTAATTGACCAGGGGGCATTGTCCTGTGGGTAATTTTCCTTGTGATAGTTATGGAGGGTTGTAGTTATCGGGGTAATCATCCAGTGGAAGTTATTGGGGGGGGGGGGGGGTGGGAAGTAGTTATCCGGAGGGTAAATATCCGGAGTATGGTTTTCCAGGGGGAAGTGTTCCTAGACCCCAGATTTTCATTTCATTATGCAGTATTGAGAATTGCAGAACTGTCATATTTGAGATTCATTGTTTTTTTCTCATTTCTTTTTTCATTCATTTAGGTGATTCACATGGCTACTGACATAGCGGATGTCCTTGGCAGGTGGCCCTCATCGAAGAAAGGTAGACTTTTGTCGAGTCGCTGGTTAATGGAACTCAAGCGGCGATGGCCTGCCCTCCAGCTGACATGGCCAAGTAGGCAGGAGAGGAACCGTGCGAGATCAACAAACCTAGTGTTTCTCACCAGCTACTCCTCCGAACTTAAAAGAGTGATGGACAAGTACCGTCTCACTAACAACCCGAGCAATATTGACAACATGGAGGAGACAGCGTCAAACGCCGATCTCCATCCACCTTGGGATGTTGGTGAAGCCTCTGTGCGAGATCAACAAACCTAGTGTTTCTCACCAGCTACTCCTCCGAACTTAAGAGTGATGGACAAGTACCGTCTCACTAACAACCCGAGCAATATTGACAACATGGAGGAGACAGCGTCAAACGCCGTTCTCCATCCGCCTTGGGATGTTGGTGAAGCCTCTGAGAAGAGGACAAACTCCGCCACCTGATTTTCACACCCTGAAGCTACTACGGTATATCAATCATAGGCCTTACGGGATTTCTACTCTGCCGGTACTCGAAATTAGGCAAAGTACACAGTGTATATTTGTTTCACATTTTGGATCAAAAGTTTAAACAAGAGAAGGGGAAAATGGAGGGAAAATAGGAGGCAAGAAATCTTGTGATGAATGCAATATTAAGAAGGGACCCAGCGCATGATGTCAGAACTGCTTTGTGACGTCACAATTGTACAGAAACTGTTCAGTTTCACATAGTGACAGTAGAAGCTGTGCGCAATGTCAAAATTGCTTTGTGGCGTCACAATTGTTTGTTTATTCAAAAATAATTCATTTGTCTTAAACCATGAAGATATATGAACTGAACTTCTATTCAAATTACAAATTAACATATTAGTGTCTTTATGAGATGCAAGAACTGTAGAATCGTCTGCATACAAAATAAAACGGCAGTCAGAACAAACATTTACAATATCCCAGACATTTACAAAGGTTGTTACAGAATTGCCTTGTGATGTCATAATTTTCTATTTGTTTTGGTTAAAAGTTGTTACATTTCGTAGAATGGCGGTACAGAGTTGCGCACAATTTTAGACTTAATTGCTTTGTGACATCATTTTGCAAATATACTTTTTGCAAATTAATGTCGTCATAGGAGTGATGTCATTTTACTTCATGTAGTATCAAACATGCCAATATATGCTTTTCCTTGAGAGTTTCAGGTGAAAACTATGGGCAGAGGTGACTCCAAAAGAATTATTCACTACTGAGGGGCGCAGCCCCGAAGTGAATACATTTAGTTCTCAAGGAGGCACCGATGCCTATTTTTTTTTGTTCTTCTCCTTATTATTATTTTTTATTATTGTTATTTTTATTATTATTACTATTATTATTATCATTTATATTACTGTTATTGTCATCATCACTATTATCATTATTATTGCGGTACCCTTTTTCTTTTCATTTTGTCCAGTGCAAAAAATGTGACTGTGGTATCAATCACATGTAAATTTAGGTAATAGCATCATCAGTCTTTGATCCTACGTGTCTTGTGCTGGTAACCGCTGAAATTGTGTTATTAACATGAGGTAGGACTCATACCAATAAAAACAGTCATGTCACAGTGTTTCCATTTTTCATTTCCTGTGAGACACACACACACACACACACACACACACACAAAACGTCTCTCATATGTGTATTGTAACGACAGCTTAGCTGTCTTGAGGTGGTATAGACAGTTCATTATGGCGAATATTTGTTATTCAAAAGGTTCGTTAATGCGAAATGAAGTAAAGGTTCTTTATTCTGAAGACTCGTCATTCTGGAGATTCGTTGAACCTTAAATGACATGAAGTCCCGAATAAGATTCGTTATTCAGAGGGTTCGTTACTCCGAAAGTGGTAACAAAGAATGGTTCATTATATTCCTAGGGTTCGATATCTAACCTGAAAAGGAAGTGAGGTTCGTAATACCGAAGGTTCGGCATAATGTACCCACCCTCTGTTCACTTTCGGATCCGATTGACCCCTGAATTAATGAATCTTTTGAATTAGAAACATCACCCCATTTTATTATACCACATTTTTAGGCATTCGAACCTTCTGAACAATGAACCCTACGTCGTTTTAAGATGATTGTTGTTTTCCTTGGTTTTTCTTTTCCGTTTTCGGACTGACGAACCTATGTTTGCTTGTTTGTACACATGTCAATATTTTTCATCTGACAAGATGGCTAGATGGCTAATCTATAGCTGCATTACATAGTTGGTCTTTAATGGGGTCCAATTTTGAATACTTGGGCGGACCCATTTCATTTTCAGGACTATCGAATCCTCTGAAAAATGGACCTTGTTTCGTTTTCGGATTTAAGAACCGTCTAAATAACAAACCTTTGGAATAATGGGACAAAATGTTCGGATGAACGAAAACTGTTCCATTTTTGGGCTGACGATGACCTTATGTAGACCCTATTATGAGGCCTATGGATTTACATACCTTTGGAGTAATGATTATCACCCTCTCCCAGGCGCCCGCTCAAATGCACCCTTCTAGGTGATAACTCGTTCTAACTCTATCTAAAAGGTTATCTCAAGGTTTGTTAATCTGAAAATGAAGTGAGCTTCCGTTGTTCAGGTTTGATATGCCAAAGGTTTGTTACTCTGAGGTTGAACTAGGACCCATGCGCCTTTCTTTACTTTCACTCTCACGAACCTTACTTCATTTCAGGACTTTAAAAAATATTTATAAAAAAATAATAATTTAATAAAAGTCGGAATAATGAACTGTAACCAACCAAGGAGGTTTGGGAAATGGAGTAACAACAGTCTCATTCCCTTTGATCCCATGTTTCATGCCGCCACTCAGAAATATTTGAAGTATGTGCTAAACTGGAGCTGTCTCACAGATGGGAAGACAATTGATTCATGTGGCATTGTATCATCACCCCTCACTCTCAAAGGAAGATATGTCGTTATGATTGTAATTGCTTTTCGCCACCCCTTCTTAGAAAACAAGTACATTAATAGTACAGGCATGGGAATGTGCAAATAAAAATTGTACAAACATTGATGAAATGAAAATCAAAATTACTCGTTTTTACATAACTTTACACTAGTCTAACATCTAACTGAATAAAGAACTACACTCGAAAATTATACCATTATCAGTTTCATTTGTCAGAAGCGATCGGAAAGATGACAAAATCAGCTTTGTAGTGAAGAGTACAGTTTCAATTATTTTCATGACATACAGCTCAGGTTTACATTTTTGCACATAATCTTGGACAGTATTTACTTTTGTTTCATATGCCTTATCAGTAAGAGAACATTCATTCTATTTGACAAATAAACAAGCAGAATATAGACGATATAATGTTATAGAGTTTAAAATGAATCTTCAGATTGCTCAAAAAGACGGCGGCATGAACCCTGATCATCAAAGGCACAAGTGCACCTGTGGAATTCTTTTATGCATCAATAGAAAAATGGCAGCTGTTTGAATAATTACAGCCAGTTGGAACTCCATCTCTTAAACCTCCTTGAACCATCTGAGCAATGTTCCGGCCTTAAGGGATCTCCAAGGCAAGAAAAGCTTGTCAGCAAAAAAAGGGGGGAGGCTCAGAAATTGTGGCAGTCCTGAGAGGGGAGTGTATTCAAAAGGATTGAGAGAACGAGCATGTGGTTTGGTGTTATTTTGCCCAAAGTTTGTATGTATAATTCCTCAATGCGATATATATATATATATATATATATAAAGAATGAACAATGTAGTATAATAGAGAAAGTGTTATAATGAGAAGAATATTGTAATTATAAAAGAGTTCCAGTAGCCCGAAGATTACAAATGTTGTACCACTAGAAAGGGGAATTTCCCCCAATTATGCATGAGGATTGGGTAAATGAAGCATGTATGTTTGCTAGTATAGCACAACAGTAAAGTTTGAGGAAAAACAGATAATCAGTTTAAAAGTTAAGAATTTTAATAAAGTTTCATTTACACCATCGCTGCATGAATGGACTACAACAATTTCGTGACATCACTGCAGAACAACGGTGTAAAGAAAATATAACAAGAATTTGGCAAAATGCAATTCTTCTATCATAATGGAGAAGAAACTGACATTACCTCTTTCTGAAAGTAGGAAAGTGATATCATCAGTAACAAGTCACAGGAATGTGTACTTTTCATTAAAAAACTAATAATTTTGTTGAATTATCTGCAAAATTTCATAATACATGTATATTTCATTGGTCTGCCGTGACATCAAGATATGAAGTAATCTGACATCCATAATGACTGATTGATATACCATGACTATGATGTAAACTGCATGTAAGCATTTATTAATTTGATGCTAAGAATTGATATTTTTCTTTTGTTTGATTTCAAACACACAAAATTCATCTCGAAGATTTGTGTTTACCATGCAGGGTGAATAGAGATATTGTGAGGTGTTGGCAATCATCTTTCCATCTGGTATACTTGGTGTCATAGTTGAGAACACATAGTTCATTAAGTTTCATTGTGAAAAGTTTACAATATTTGAAAACTGTTCACTTTTGTTCAATTTTACTGAAAGGCCAATGTGGCGTTGGTTGATTTCACTTTCTCAATCAAAACCAATGTGGTCGTGGATTGGAGCTTCATCCAACATATCCCTTTGAATAATAATAAAAAAAAGAAATCTTTTTCTTCTTTTTTTTTTAATTTGCAAATGAATTATAAAAAAAAGGTGGTAATTCAACCCTCATACAATTCATATAAGAGTATATAATGTCTTGTACTAGTATCCATTGACTTTTTGTGAATCTATGTTCAGGTCAACATTAGTGAATGTTGCTAGACGATAAAAATTAACATTTACCATTCAATAATAGATTTATGAACTGTGAGGAAATGAAGTCATTGCCACTAGAATTGTATATTTGAAGGGTTCGTTTGCAAAAACCGATAAGTCCATTTTTGAAGATTTTGAAGTATGATCTCTGTCATAAAGTACAAAATAATACCTTTTAAATGATATATTGGTCACTACATATAAAGGTATATTTTTGAAGTTATGGTCAAAAGAAGCATAAATGTTCTTATTATTCTCCTTATTTTTCTTGACCTTTAATCGCAAATATCTCCATTTGGCAAATATGGACTTATCGGTTTTTGCAAACAAACTTTTCATTTGTAAATAATTGTGATCAATGTTTTCTGTTTTCTTCAAAATCTACAACTGTAAATAAAAACTTATACAACTTTGAAATTCAACACACTACATGTCCCTCATAACCTTCTTCAATGTTGATGAAAGTTGAATGTACCTGCACAATGTAGCATTGTCTTCTGAGCTAAAAAATAATGGTACAGTGCATGGAGTTTAGAGTCAAACATAATGTAAGTGCATTGGTTGAGTGAGAATTTATTTCACTGGCACATACTGAAGTGGCATGAAACATTTCAACATTCAAGCTCACATCACAATGTTTTCAACAAAAGTCACTAATTATCTTTTCTTACTAGAAAGAATTCTCTATTCTTCAGATGTGTTTTTGGTATATGATATTAGAGTAATGCATATCCTCCTCAGCAGAGGAGTCCTGTCAGTGACAAAATATTTGAGAAAATGACATTAAGTGAAATTTTATGTTCATGTACAAAACAAATCAAAAATTGCTCAACACCTACGTCACACAGAGTTGCCAATTTGTTTTACTCTGTATGCTTCATCAGTTTATAGTTTCTCAGATTTTTCTGTTTTCACACAAGGCAACATTAACATAAGAAATGGAATTCCCCTTTAAAAAGTTTTAATTAAGAATAAGAGTTAAACATACATCACTATACAAGTGTCTTGTTACTAACAGTCTAAGGTACTCTGGCTAAGAATAGATCCTTTCTGCTGCTGATGAAAATTATACTCCCAAACGATACACTATCACCTTTTGCACATTAATAAGCACAATTGACAAAACACTGATATTTAGCAATTCATCCAAAAAATCTTGGTCAAAAACTTCTCAGCTCAATGTGTTTTCCCCAAGATTAATGGCAATTCTTCTCATGATATGGTCATTGAATTCTAACAGCATACTTTACACAATACTTTACAGAATACATTATCTGCCTTGTCTTGCATGCATCCTAAGATGCCACATTGCACATGTCAAAGAGTCGATACTGCGTACTGAAGTATCATATTACTCATAAGTATTTCAGTTTGTTGGAGCTGCGATTGGCACAAGAAGCAAAATGTCAAATTCACCTGATTCAATTACAATGTATACAGTGCACTCCCGTTACAACGAACACGGTCGAACACGAAGTAAAACTTCTGGTCCCAAAATTATCGCCATTAATGTCTACGGTGCGAAATTTTCGTTATAACGAAGTCTTTTCCGAGCCCCACAGACAAAGAAAAACAAAAGAAATGTGCTCCGTTATAACGAAATGCAGATTGCATATATACGTACAAAATACGTACCGGAACAAGCATGGGCGAACGCTTCACATCACGCTGTGTTCGCTCCGTGTGTCACACACAGTGGTGGATCCAGAGAGGGGCGCACAAGCATGCGCCCCCTTTTCGTTTCTTCTTAAAACAAAAGAGATAAAAAGAAAAAAAATGAGGGGGCATGTGTGCGCCCCCCTTTAATTTTGCAAGGGCACATCCCCTTTAGGAAATTCCTGGATCATCTCATGCATACAAATTCCCATATGTCACATCATAACCCAAATTCTTGGAAGTGTTTCCTGTATGCACATTCATTATCAAGTAACATTTACTTAAGTCTGGGTACTGCTGAGTGATATTTCAGCGCATGTGTATGGTGCAGAAATCATACCTGCCCATCCTGCCTGTAGAGAATACGCTAGCAAAATGGTTTGCACAGTATTCTTAGCTGAGCAATGATCAATGCACTACAACATATTATTTTCCTGAACGAATCTCCGAATTGATTGAAAGAACAATGTTCCTGTTTCCCACATGTAGGATATAAGTAGGATAAGAATTTAAGATCACATAGCTGTTGTGTGGATGCAAGTTTTAAGTACCCGCTAACAGTCTGCATAAGCTATCGCCGAGGCACATCACTGGGCAAGGGAATATCAATGATACATATTGTTTTTCATTGGCCTTGTTCAGAGTCTAGCCAGTCTGTGCGATAGACCTCAGTCACCCCTAGCTGTTGGCGGAACCAGTTGATAGTCTTTCTCCAAGCCACTTCCTGGCCACGACTGTGAAGCTTTGGATCACCTCCACAGGTCCCAAAGAGATCTGAGGCAAAATGGACATTAAGATTTTAAAAACCACAATAAAATCCAAGTGGAGAGAATTTCATGTGGATAAATACATCTAGATCTGCATAAATACCACATCGCAGAAAAAAAACAGAACATTATATTTTCTTATCTTGCAAAAGCACACCTTGTTGCCTTCTACTATGCAAAGAGAATTACTGTGTTATTGTTGATTCCACATTCTCAATCACTTCTTTTCTCTCTGGCTTTATTTCCTGTTCCATCTTTCAAACATTCACATCTTCATCACTTCTCTCCCATATCCCCACAATTTTCCAACCTTCTCCTTCCCCGTCTCCTACCTCCTTTCTGGTTCATCTTTCTCCTCCCACCGACTTCCAAACCCTTTGCCCAATTCTCACTCTGTTCTTCTTTACAACTGCACCTGCCACTTATTCTCCAGTCTCCATTAGAACAACCTCAACTTCCAGCTCACTGCTGCCGTTTGACTGCCACTAATTTGCCTTCCTCACGCTCTCTCTACACCTCTTCTCTCCTTCACTCTCCTCTTTCTTCTTTCATTAAAAAAAAAAAAGAAGTTCTTTTGAGGACTTCACAAACATGGTGTTACCACAAACCTTGCTCAGTCATCTACTACATCACCATGAAAACTTTCAAATAAAGTGAATCTTGTTAAAGGAATGGTTTAGTTGGCCGAGACGGAGATTCAGATTTTTTTTAACTTTTTGCGAGATAATTAGAAACCAGTTATGAAATAGAGCATACTAGTACAATTCTAAGAGGAATTAAAAGCCTATTTGATGGAAATCGGTTTTGAAATGAGATATCTAAAAATAAATTAAAACAAAGAAGTAATAACAAAAGCTGGGTCCCATCTTTTATAAGAACCTCTTGGGCTTTTGGATATCTCAGCCAGTTCAAAACCGATTTTCATCAAATAAGATTTTAATTCCTTTTTAGAGTTCTATGTTACATTCCATATACGGTGTACATGGTTTCTAATTTATCTTGCAAAAAGTTAAAATGTGAATCCCCATCTCAACCAATACAATCCCATCCCTTGAAAGGCACATAGACCTGGTAGTTGCAGGGGCGCTGTTGGACAAGAGTGCCGATCACCGTTCGTATTGATACGAAGATTGCCGAAGTTGAGCTTTCATTGCCTTCGTTGTCTTCTCTGTGCGTCACGCAATCTGTAATGACACCAGGGTGCGTGCTTCTTAGTAAGACGTCACAGAAGAAGTTTGCTAAAGCTGTCATCATCAGCCGAATCAAGAACCGAACTGTGATCAGACTTCTTTGGACTCCTGGAAATGAGTCAAAGCGTAAGCGCCAAAGAGGAGTTGATAGCATAGGTCTCTGTAGGATCCTTGCGGCATGCGCCCATGTACGCATTCAACTACACCACCGGGTCTATGTGCCTTTAATTGCGTTATATTGGTACCTATTTTGGCACCAGGACTGATGTTGGAAAATCTGCAGAGTGGTAGGTATGGCACATCCACAAAGTGGCCGGTGCCTCTCAAGAAGACAGCTTCAAACAAATGATGTTTTCCAACATTCTGGAGTCGGGTGAGCATCTATCAACAGAGAGAAAGAGAATATAACGAAGGCACTATCTCCATATCATTGATTTCTGAAAACCTGCAGTGGCAAATATCTCTAGGCATGCAGCTGGTACAAATGTATTCAAAAAATACAGCATAGTATTGCTGCATATGCACTGTTTCCATTTAGGGCACAAAAATATAGAACAAACATATACATGTAACTGAGTTTGAACACACTTCTTATCTTAAATTTCCCTGAATAGCTAAATGACTTCCCAAGTGGAAATTTGACTAGTAGACGGAACATAAGCTGGGTCCCGTTTCACAAAACTTGGTATCAGTGACAACTGCCACATTTCTGTGACAAATTTACTCTTAGTCAATGAGATGCAAGGATTTCAGTAGCTTATAACAATTACGCCAATTTGTCACTGATAAGTTTTATGAAACGGGGCCTGGAATAAACTGTATGGTATTTACATATTTCACTACGATCTTTACAATGTTACTCTTAATGAATTATTAAAATAAAAAAAAAAATTATGTGAAAGTAAAAATGGAATAAGGGCAATGACATGTTTTGTGCTATTTTATGCATACAAAGGGCCTAAGCAAAATGCTCCCTATTTCAATGTGCACATAATGATCAACATCAAGTATGCCCAAAATGCTTGTGGGCCACCAGGAAAAGATGCAGGAAAAGATTTTTATGGAATTCCCTTTTTATTTTCTTTATATTGTAGTCCACTCATACGTCAATAACGGTCATAACCTCTAGTAGTCTCCTCATCCAGCGGTTCCAACACCAAAACTTTAAAAATTCATAACTTTTGCATCGATTGTCCGATTTTCCTCAAACTTTCACTGATGTGTTCTACTAATGTTACTGCTTTTACTCAATCCACATTGCTCTTTGGGTTTACCTTCCCTTTAAATGAAAGCAAGAAAAGTCTTAGAGACACATGGGAAATTTAGTGTGTCTTGAAGTGAGACTACTCACCCTGTTAGTGCGCTTCAGTGATGATACAAACCTGTCATCTCCTGGGATGAGGAACAGCATTGGAATGTTGATATCTTCCACCTGTACACACATTAATGCGAACCACCATACAAGATAGTGCAATCCAGGGAAGAGAACTTGAAATGACACTCCAACTGCCATAACACACAAGATTAATGCTCAGTTTGCAAAGGCAGAGTCAGCATTTTTGAAACACTGAGCCACAACGATGATCCAAAATGCCATTCAGGAGGGTACTGTTTATGCTCATTTTATTCTTTAAAGCTCAAGAAAGAGAGGATTGACAAACATGCACTGTACATTGTCGAAACACTATGTACGTGATTTTGCATTCATGCTTCCCCAGTAAACGTGATAGAGAGAATCGCTGATTATAAATGCACATTTTTGTGCATTCGGAATCATCATTTTGAAACTGTATTTCTCTCAATGAGAGCTGGGACACAACAATGTTTTGCACTAATTGTCATGTTTCAAAACACTGATTGTTGCCCCAACCACCTCCCCCCCCCCCCAAAAAAAAAGGTAAGCATACGATGCACCCTGACTGAAATTGATCATGATTTGTTCTGATTTATATCCATGCAAAATTTATGAATATATGAAAAACAGAACATAGTCTGACTGCTCAGTCTTTTGTTAAAACTTCACTTCATATCATGATCACAAAGTTTCAGCTGTTAACTTGTATTTGACATTGAATTATGACCGGATTTGTTACTAATTCCCACACTGTTCACATATTGGCTGCATAGCCCCACCAAGACTATGTTAGACAGGTGTATGCTATACCAAATTGGCAATCTATTACAGATGAATACTAATGGCACTGTCTGATGGAAACTGAAAACAATATTCCTGTCATGCCAGTTAATTTGCTTGCTTGTTTAAATTGTTTGTTTTTGCAGAATGTTATTTTTATAAGACACTGTGAATTGGATCATCCTCGTAACAACCAGTATCAGTATCACAATCATCCTTATCACCATTATAATCATTATCACCACCCACATCATCATCATCATCATAATCACAATCTTCATCACTTACTGGAGTCACAAATTCTCCCGAAGGAATGACACGCTCCTCAGTGATTGTCCAGTACAGTAGGCCATCTTCTCCTTCGAACACCTGACCATCGAAACTCGGCTGTCTGAAAAAAAAAAAAAAAGAAATTCTCAAAAGTGTCACAAAAACAGTACAACAAACTTCCAGAGCATTAGCTTTAATTGAGTTTGAAACTGACGGTTAGGGATACTGGCTGATGATTTATATATTCTCGTGAACTACAGAAATTTCATGTAAAAAACTTATTTCGGTTGCTTTTGGACTTTGCATTCACTGGACAATATGATGTCTGTGTTCTTCCTTTCCTTCAGTGCTATCTGGATATGACTGGATTAACTTTGGGTGAAATAGAAGACATCTGCCTTTTAAAGTTACACATGATCCAAATCTATCAAGATTTGCTACCATGATCTCACTATATCTCACTTCGATCATGTCATTGAGGTGGTAAAGTATTTGTATGTGACATGACCAACTGTCATGCGCTTCCACAGACTGCATTGAAGCATTCACATGAGCAGTTTATTTGCTGCACACTGCAGATATTACTTGGCCTGTTTCAGGCCCTTCAGTTAATCTGTCATGTGGTTGATATGCAAACAATGCAACACTGTTTCATGAAAAATTGAGCACCTGTGACATCAAATTCTCACTCATGTTTCTATTGCCTAAAACTGATATCCAACATGCAGAAAATGTGCACACTACCACAGGCTTTTCTTTCTTTGAGCGTCACAGGAATGTGACAGCCAAATAAAGTCTAGGAGTATAATGATGTTGAATACACATGTAAGAATGACTTATCCTTTTTAATACTTTTTAAATTGGTACAACCGTATTGACATAGAGTAAACTGTACTACATGGGTTACCTTATAATAATCAGTCTGTGATTGCACAATGAAGAAATACTAACACATAACTAAGGATAAAAGATTTCCTAATTGTTAACCCATAGGAGAACATACGGTGTCTACAAAGTGCAAAGATATCAAATGCGGGATGATAGGAACTCCAGTCTTTAGACACTCTTGACACATCTTAATGTGTACTTTGTGAGCAGTGTTGATAAGTGTGAGAACTTTCTGTGGTCTGTTGGCTCTAAAGTCCACTCTGCTATTTGGCTTTGATCTCCTCAATTCTTTGGAGTGTCTGATGACAGTCTCTACACCAGGCTCAGCAGAGTCTTTGTGAAAAGTTGATGTTGCACATTCTCAGTGTACTTTGACCAACCACGATAACTCAGATAATGATAGTTGGGGATGTCAGGAATATACAAGTTATGATACTGTAAAAGTGGTTTCTTTCGCGGTGTTTTTTTTTTTTCGCGCTTTTCGCGCTTTGAGGTTGAACCATGAATTTAACATCACATGAAAATGTTTTGAACTCGCCGCTTGTTACAACGCTATTGCGCACGTGCACACACGAGGATTCCGCGCAATGTAGGTACAAGCATGTTATAAAGTACTCGAGAGACAGGATTTCAGGAAAGCTTGCCTTTATTTCTAATTTCCATTTAATAAATAAAAGAATGATTGGATTATAGTTTGGGTTTTGCAAAATAAAACAGTTTTTGCCGACTGTGAATTCACAGATTTTGCCGACCGGAAGTCACAAAATCCCTCGATAGAATTTCAATCTCTTCAGAAGACAATCTGAATGTTCACAATATTATCAGGCATCATCTACATACCGTTATTACAAAAAAAAAAAAATAATAACACAGTGGAAGAATTTTGTTTTCTTTTTTAAAATAAAAGGAAAAAAATAAGGGGGGAGCACTGGGTGTATGTCCCCCTTAAATTTTTGAAAGAAAAGTATGCAGGAAATCGCATGATTAACCCCAGAAGTAGTACGAAAAAATATGTGGGGTTTTTTGTTGTTATTGTTGCTGTTGTTGTTGTTGCTGGTTTTGTTTTTGTTTTTTGCTTCTCAGCTGATTAAACCCTGAAGTGGCACCGGAAATATGAACTGCTTTGCGCCCCTCTGCCCCTCCCCCCCCCCCCCCACTTTATGGAATTCCTGAATCTGCCCCATAATAATTCTATCTTTGAGGTCATCATGAGTTTCTGGTACTCACGGGGGTATGATCCGAGTTCCGTCAGGTAGGACAAGACCTACACCAGTTGGAGGAACGTCGCCACTTCCTGTAACTGACAAACACGTGATGGGAAGTCCCGCTATTCTGGCTACAGCATTCATGGCCACATAGCTGCCAAGACAAGCAGACACTATTCCAACTCTGCTGATGTCCAGACGAGGATGCTCCCTGATGAAATCGATGATGTCCTGACAAAGGCAAAATCCAATGCAATATATACACAGAAACTTCTAGCATACATGTAAATGTTTGAAGAAAAAAAAATTTTTTTAATCACCCAAATCCTTTATCATAAAACTCTGCAATAATATAATGTATAACATAAAATATATTCATATTGATAATATTTATCAATACCAAAGTTATCTCACTACTAATATTGGAATTTGCTCCTATTCACTGATAATTGCAGAGCACTCCTCACTTACAGAGCAAGTGTGACAAAATAAACTCAAAGATTTGATGATCTGTTGAAGAGTTATGGTTTCACAGTGAATACCAATCCAAACTATTTCATATAGAGTAATGCTACAGTAGCTACTTAAAGATTTATCCTGTAATTCTTTCAAAAGTTATTCCAGAGTCCAAAGTATAACATGGAATATGTTTGTTTCCGCCGTGGATTCAAAAGCATGTGATCTTAAGCATATGACCAATTGAATCTCTGTGAGTTATATCCATTTGATGATTGACCAACTGGTATCTTGTCAGCTGAATCTATATTATGCAGGGTTGATGGGTTAAGTGATCAGGCTTTTAAATAGCTTGGGCAGAGTACTATAGCACACAATTAAACAATATGCTTTTGCTTGTGGGGTAAGGATTGTAAAGCAACACGAACATGGTTCATTTGAAGCAATCAAGGCAACAACACAAGACTTTCTTATTGAAATGTGACTCGCGACAACGGTTTCAGGCAAAAGTCGCAAGAGCAAATTCCCTCCTAGGCGGGGTACAAAGATTTTGACCGTTATTTTTGTCGATTTAGGTTTTTTGCAGAAATCAAATCTTTGATATGTTTTCTACATCTACACTAAATTTCATTGCATAAGACTAAGTTTTTCCTATCGAATATGGAATTTTAAGCACCCTATGTTGGATCGCACTCGTCAGTTTCAAGCTTCTTTCGAACGCCGCGCCAATATCCCCAGCGTTGCTACGGCGCAGGGTCTCGCACGCGATTGGCTGGTGCGTCGCACACATTTACATAATTCGGCTTTCGGAGACACCAGCTGCAGCGTTTGGGGAATGCTTTGTCCACCGTACGCGTGCACGATTACATGCTCCATTGTTCTTGGTATAGTGGTTTATATGCGCTCGCTCTGTAGTGCGTGCTCTTCGTTTGGCTTTCTATCCAAACTATTCTACCGAAATGTTCGACAACGGAAGTGAAACAAAAATCATGTAGCATAACATAATCATGTGAAAAGAAAACTAAATATTCTCAAATTTGTCTACTTAAATATGTAGTAAAAATTGTGACAGCAGACTGACTCAATGGAAGGTAGATGAGAGGAAAGGAGCGGTCACATGTGACCAATTATATTCAAATACTACACGTCAAGTTCGCACCAAACTAACGAGTCGTGTTTGTTTTAATTTAAGTAGCACCACCGAACAAAGCAACATATGCATGTCTTGTAAAAGCAAAACAAATAGGAAGCGTGACCCTTGCCAGCACTAGCAATTTTCTGCCTTCAAAAGGGTCGCCAATGATAAAGACAAATCAACCGCAATGAAAATGCGATTTGTAAATGTGTGGATTCGCCACCGCTCCTGTTACATGCACACGGTCATGGCGTGTGGATGCCATTGCGCAATGCGTGTACCATACACATGTACGTGTACACCATACGTGTAATTATCGTATTCGCCATCTTGAAAGACGTACTGGTATTAACAAACCCGAGCGAAACGCATTGTTCTTCGGCTCCATACGCTGAGCTCCGAGGAAGGTGCCCGGGAAATTTGACTCTCTCAGTGAGCCAATCAGAAGGCGATGTGGTTGCTAGAGGCGGAGCTTAACATCAATTGGCACCATCGTACGGATGGGTGACTTCCCTCGCATCGCCGCTCCGACATTGTCTTTGAGAAAGAGGTAAATCTTCAAAGCCTGTTTTCTCGCAATTTTGTCAGGCTAACAACTTAAAAAGTGTATCTTTTTTCTCTTCCTATGCCCACTTATGGTGCTGAAGAATACAAGTGTTTTATATCAATGCAAAGCTTAGGAAATGGGCAATGTGATTCAGTGAAAAAAGGAATTTTCAAAATTCCCGACTTTTGCCTGAAACCGTTGTCGCTGGTCACAAATACTCTAAGAAAGATATGATCATTGTACCTGTGCTAAAATGATTAGTTTCATCTAGACACTCCACTCAATACACCACAGTCACACTTGAAAATTGAACAAGAAATTTGAAACATACACACTCTGTATGATACTTTCTGCTAACTTCTTTTCAAATGCATACCTGGCAAAGCTTCCTGAAAAAAAAAAAAAAAACACAACAACAACACAGCAATACAATACACAAAACTGCACCAGCAAGTCAGAAAAAAATAGATCAACTAAGAAAATATATTTCATATTGAGGATAGGGAACCACTGAAATGAGACAGTCGTTGCTGCTTCCTTTTGATTGACAGATCTCAGTCACCTCACACAGATCCAGAACATCCTGACAGCAGATAATGATACTCACAAGGAAGATTTGCATGTCAAAGTAGGTGATGACACTACTCGTCAAATCTGCCCCGCCCCTCATCTTCCTGAAGTAGTCTACACTGATGGTGGCGAACCCATGGGAGGCCAGGAGGGAGGGGCGATCTTCTATCAGGTACGGCACTCCGCCCCTTATGTCGATCAGGACAGGCATCAGAGTGGTATTACCTTACCAAAGTGATAGACAAAAGAGTGGAGAGATTATCTTCTTGAAATACCTATCTCCAATTTGTCTTTATGCTGAATCTGGATCATACGACCTACTTTAATAAAAAAAAAAGGATTTTCTGAATCACAGCATTCATTAAAATATAACAGAACTGTGATCAATGCACATGTTTCACCTTCTACTCAATGGTGCAGTTTGAAATCATTTCTACTGGTTATCTTTGTAGTGTAAAGAGCTGGAGCTTAAATTGGTCAACATCTTCAAGTAGATTTAAGCCAGATTACCCTTCTGCTGAGGGAGATAGAGACATCCTTTGGCTTTGCCATGAGTGAGGGGAATCCTATCCACATAGTCTGCCAGGGACCACCTCTCAGCAGATGCCTCTCCCAGCAGTCGGCCAGCAACATCCACCACTCGGAAGTGATAGACAAAGGGCTTCTGGATGTTCTTCTTGATGAGCCGAGGCCACTTGGATGTATCCGTGGCAACCATACTCCACAGAAGCCCATGTGGTTCTACTCCTGTGTAGCTGCCACCAATGGAAGGATCATTCTGGACTACCAAAAAGAAAGAAGATGAAAAACAATTTTGAAATGTGATACATCCCACAGCAAAAGAACACATGATGGATACTGCTGAAGTCATTTCATGTGATCATTTCTTCTTTTTTTTTAAACATAGAACTTGTTTCTATCAAGTCATGCCCATGAATTTCAGCAAAGATGTTACAAAGACATTTCCCCCTGCTCACCTGCTACTCGACCTGACCTGTCAGCCACATACTGAGCGCTTGATTCAAAGCGATACCGTCCACACTCTGACATCACATATGCTCTCAGGGTCACCTCCTGACCTGGCTCCAGGCCGCTGACCCAGATATCCAGTAGTTCATCACTGAGGCCAGACTGAGGGTGGACATGAAGATGTGTTTCTTGACCCCGGTCAAGACCAGACAGAGGCAGAGCTGCGCCTTGATCACTTGCAGTCACTGTTACACTGTTGCTAATTTGGCTTCTAGATGAACATTGCCTCAGGACTGCACCATCACACCTACTACCCGCTCCATCTCCTCTAGGCCCACTGCACAGGTGGTTGAGAAGGCATCCCAGTCTGTCTCGAACTCTGCCTTCTGTGTTCATGGCACTGCCTACCTATAGGATAATCTGAATGACGTATCAGACATTAAATATGATTAGTGCAGCAATAGTGACTTCATGCAATATTACAGGGCAAGGGGTCCTCGCCTAGCTATTCTATCTTACGGGTATGCTTGTGCTATGATATGATACCCTGATTTACTGGAAATTACTGATAACAGATGGAGTGAAACATGTTAATTATGTAATTTAAGGGACCTAGGTGCAATGCATGTGGACTTTTATACCACAAAATAATACTCTGTTCCCATGCAATGTCATTTGTTAAACATTTAAAGTAGCATGGAGTATATTAAAGATATGCTCAGTCTAACCGCACCAGCTACCCCAAACCATACCGAGTCGTTACAGCGCCCCGCACCAGGGTTATGCTCAGTCTAGCCAGGTAGTCTTCTCAGTTCCCACCTTCCTGGTCTACCAAAGGGAAGGTGCATTCCAATGTCATTTGTTTAATAGCCTATAGTATTATTTCAGTACATTACTATTAGCAGCGATCAATATTGACAAAAAATGTCATTGGCAAAATCTTCGTTTTGAAGGTTTTTGTGGGCATAGACGATCCTTTATTAATAAGTAGAAAAATGAAATGATTATTTGTTAGATGTTCATTTGGCCACGTCATAGCAGTGATGTTGAGGGTATCAATATGAAATCGCCACACAAATCAACATTCATTTACATTGTCATTGCATAGCCATAGGTGACAACGTGCATTGGTGAACCCCTGTGCTGATAATAGCATCATGTAGCGTTAAAGTCACCAGATGACTACTCACTAGACAGCAGTAGAATGTCTAACCGCAACAGCGACCCTAACCCCGGGACGCTCCGTGTACAACACTGCGTGTTGGGGCTGGTCGCAGTTACAGCGACCCTAACTGCGACCAGCAGCCCCAACGTACAACGTACAGAGCGGCGGGTCTCCGGGGCTACAGCGACCCTAACTATACACAGCCCAGTCGCGTAGCGTATTAACAGCGTCTGGTCGGGCTACAGCGACCCCAACACGTAACACTGATGCAGTGATGGACAGCACCCCGCAACGCCATGTCTCTAGCAAAACACAGGGTTGCGGTTCTACGATATAAATTGAAAGCAGATTCCACTACTCACTTCCACTACGTCTACTACTAAATGCCCTGTTGTTTCAGCATTTTGTGGATGGAGGGCTGGGCCTGGCGGAAATCTTTCCGCGAAGAACTGTGTCACTGTCAGCTAGCAAAGGCAGCAGAGAGAGAAAATGCGACTGTACTGACCAGTGCTGACTGGTACGATGGTGGAGTAATGTTCGGCACGTACAGTGTTCAATGCACGTACTCACCTACTGTACGCGTTCACGGACACAGCGTGCGCGCTGCCATATTGTCTCACTGTACGCTCTGACAACGAGTGGGGGCGCTGATCACTTTCAGCCGATTTAATTAATCGCACTTCCTGTACAGCTGTCACTAGGGTAAAAAATCGAGAACTACTTTTCGGCGGCAATTTTGAAATAATCTCAATGTCACATTGTCCAAAAAAGTGGATTTATGAAAAATGAAAGACCCCTCATCGTCCTTTGTCATACAGATAATGGTGACAATATGAAATTACGTTAATCAAGCCCTCTTTCTTTCACTGTCTCAACACATCGCCAACGCAGTTAGTCCCATGCGTATTTTAGACAATATTTAGTCATTTTATTTTACAATTTTTGAACGTATTTCAAACATTAACCAAAGTTTTTCCATAGTGCCTTTTGTGTTTTCTTTGATCAGTGATTCATATTCTTTGACTTTGTAATTCCAATTGCAAGTCTAATTGGGCAGATTTTTTTTTTGATTGACTTTATATCACCATGCATGCCCGTGTTAACACAGGCTTGGATGACCATCGGGACATCTGTCTCGGGTGTAAATATGTGGTGATTTATTTTGCATGGACTGGAAAGTTGTTGGGGTGGGATGGGATGGGGGATACTGTAAAACAGAAAAATATTCTGAAAATCCTGTGTTTTTATCTCCATTATTATCATTATGACCATCATCTTCATCACCACCATCATAATCAACTCCATCATCATCATCATTATCATCTGCACGACAACATTATCGCCTCCTTCATTATCAGCTTTACCATCATAATCTTGTCTTATTAGTCATTGACATTGACTGGTCATTATCATCATCACCTCATCTTGGGATTTTACAGTTTTTGGATCTATGATGTCATAGCAATGATGATTGATATACTGTACGTATGTTATTTACCTCTGCTTCCTTTCCTTTTTTTTTCTCTTTGTTTTTTTTTTCTCTCTACCGCTTATCCTCCCTTTATATACAATGTATATATATACTGTAAAAGTGGAAATTTTCGCGGTGTTGAAATTTTCGCGCATTTCGGTTAATAACACGCGAAACTCTTCTGACCCGGCCTTGCGCGAAAAATCAGTCGCGCGAAAATATCCACTTTTACAGTATACATATACATGTATATATATTTTTTCTGACGCACAACTGCAATGATTATTCGTAATCATTATATCTCACAATTTGTAAAGTGATTATGTGCAATATTGGTGGGATTGGAAAGAAATTTATATAATGATATAATCACTGATATTGTTTTGTATGGATTAATTTGGATGCTGTGTTGTATTTTAGGGCAAGCTGATTTGAGTTGTTTCAGTTTATCGCATCACTGGCTGACATGGGGGGGGGGGGGGGGTGGGGTAGAGATTGGGAATGCAGTAACAGGGAAGGTGTCTGGAGTTTTTCTTGACCGAAAGATTGGTCTGCATCTGGTCGTCAGGGAAACGTTCCGTGGAGACTGCGTCTGGCTACCACGGATCCCCAGGATAGCAATAACGTCAAAAATAAATAAATAAATAAATAAATAAATAAATAAATATAGTGTAGATAAATAAAAGACTCCTCCAGACAGACGGATCTTTCTGTCTACAGTTTTTCATGCCAATGGAGCCAGTTTTCATGCCATGTTTTTATACGATTGTTCTTTTCAGTTTGACTTTGCATACGTGTTCGGTTGTTTATCTATTTATCATGTACTATTTCGTGTTGTTTTCTTCTCTCTATGTACATATTGTATTTGTTGTTTTGTCATTTATATGTAAAAATCCAGCACTGAATTTCTTGTGATGTTTTTATTGGACGATTAAAAATGAATTGAATTGACTTTACTTGAATTGAACTGAATTGAATTGAATTCTCTCAAAAAAAATGCCCACAAATGTTGTCAATCGGGAGCAAGATCCTCATGTTGGTATATGCAGTGTATGTTCACTGGCCATGGAAAAAAAATAAGGGTGGCCCCACTAAAAAAACAAGGGTGACCCCACTAAAAAGCATCATCAATTTCAAAACACACATGGGTGATTACTGTTGCAGCACTCCACGATCACCAGTATCACAAAAAACATGAAACACATGCAATGACCTCACACCATCTCAAACAGAGGCAATGGCAGCCAAAGTTGTAAAAGAAATGATAGCAAAATCCACAAACAAAACAGCAATTCTCAAGGATGGCAACTTAGGACAGGTAATGTATTTTTTTTTTTCTGTTTATTACAATAATTAATATAAGCTTGTAATTTATGACAACATAAACTATAAATTCATATATACAATATATCATTCAAATTACTTCAGAATAGGCTCTTTGTTGCAGTGTTATGTATAGATTATTTCCTTTACTTTTGAGGGGGGACAGAACATAGGATATACATGTATACCATTGTCAGTGTAATGTAGATACATGCTGTCATTTTCATTAGTACTGTATAAGTTATATATTTTGCTGGGGGGGATATCTTCACGAGTCAGTCTTCATAAAATTTCCCTTTCCAATATTTGTCTATTCATAGTTAAAGAAACATTACTAAAATTCTAAAATTAAACTCTTGCTAACTTCCCAATCTAGTGATAAAATCACAAAGAAATTATGTATGTGAAATAAATAGCTTATACAGTAAAACTCAACAGAAGTCAGATGTTTTATAATCTAATACCAAAGCCTAAGCCAGTATGTGACCTTCCCTTATCACTTCACAAAAACTGAACTACACCTTTTGAAAATTAAAACTCAACATTGTCGAAGACAACATTATCCCGTGGTACCAGCTTTGGGGAGCTGGGCTTGGCCTCATGGGTGAGCGAGGGGGGAGAAGGAATGTACTCCAACCTTAACAACATAAGGAGCAACCCGAGACGTTTCTCCCTCACAGACGAGCTCCAGCTTGATCTCTGATCAGTCGAAGAACAATGGATCTTTTTGAACCCAGCTTCCTATCACAGAAACAGGCAAAAATAAAGTGATCAAACAATGAGTAAATGCAAAGGAAATCTATGATTACTGAAACTAGAGAAAGACAACAGACTGTAATTGCTTCAGTATGAATCAAACACTGATCTCTGACTCACTACGCATTGCATCAATTGTTATCGTGATGGCTGCTTCGAAAGCAGCAAAGAAGACGACCAAGAAGAAATCGGCTGAGCATTCACCGACTCAGGTGATGGTCCTTTAGTTTCTCGCAGTAGAATTGCACCTAATATACATTGCAAATACACTTAAGTACATAAAAAAATGCAGATATCAAATTTCATTTAAAGGACTGAGGAGATTCAGGTACCTAAATAAACTTGCTCCAGGGTGCATGTTGTTCATCATCTAGTTTGAACCAACATTGAGTGATTCTCAAGTATCCATACAATAATAATATTGTCTATAAAGGATGTTAATTTGAATGCGAACGAGACTGAATATTGATATTTCATGATTATGCAGATCAAGTCTGTGTACATCTGGCAGGAAAATACCAAAGCAGTATACTGACTACTTAAATATTGTTTTGAATTTTTATGTAGTTACTGTACAAATACAGCGCCCCCCCCCCCCCCCCCCCGAAATCAGGGCTCCAGAACTTTTTTTCAAAAATCTTTATTATTTACTTTACTTTTCAGCGTAATCATCCAGCATGCCTGCAGCCTGCGGATGAAAGCCACATGCATGTACACGTATTACCGGTACGCACAGATACGACACCCCTCGCTTCATGCATTAAAACTTAAAAGCATGACCACTGGAGCTGGCACAGGGAAAAAAAAAATCATTCCCCCCCACTATAAAAAAAAGTCCCAACGCCTATGGGTATAGCACTGTAGGTAAGGTCAATATGATGATATATTCATAACATTGTGTCAATGTGATGTTCATATCTATGAGATATACAATGACAATATATTATTACTAGTCTAGTCCATCATCACACACATTTGAAAAGCTAACTGTGTGTCAAAGTTAGGGATCAAACACTTACAAAATGATTGGTAGCAATTAAGAATATTATAATAAGACAAGATGACCTGCAAATGCGTCGTAATACATAAAAGTTAATTTTTAATACTTTTTACAAGTTGTGTTGGTGGTTTTTGACGCGTACACTACGCGCATAGTACGGCATGGGACCACGCTCACATCGAATGCGAACGGAAACTCACCTGCACGTCGCCCCAACGGCACCGGCGTACTCCAGATGCGTGTCCCGATCAAAACACGATTATGCTGCTTTTAAACTCAGTTGAAGATCACTCTAATCAAGATTATTTCTCCGAATCAACTAAAACAATCCGATAAAGCCATCGGTAATATCGTACTGTATAAGAGGTACGAAGAATTACACTTCAGCGTCACATTGATGTTCAAAAATTGACTAAAAACGGTCACGACGTCAAAAACGATGGAAACTCTGTTTATTTGTTGCCGAACTTCAGACACACGTAAAAAAAGTTCTACCCAATTAGACTTGCAAACTGAATGGCCAATTTGAAGAGAAAATCATAAATATCAAAATTATATTAATGATTTTCCGCAAAAAACTTCAAATAATTTTTAATCAGTCAACAAAAAAACCCTTAAATTTTTCGAAGACCAAATCGATAGGAAAAAGGAATTTTTGAATGACTTTTTTATATATTTGGATTGATATTTTATTCATGAAATTGGCATTGTTAGAATGAGTATGACACGAGGAAGATATTGGCGATTATTTCAGATCAAATATTTGATTGGCTGATCGACGAGGGGAAAATGTTTATGCATGATAAGAGAGAGACGGTAAGCGCATGAAAATGTGGAATTTGGGGTGACAAAATGGCCGCGCGCGGCTTGTGTCCGGTGAAGTGAGTACGTGAATGGTGTTCTACAGCTGTAGTAAAATTATTGCAGGTTCGTCCTTCCACGTGACTAATCACCTGATCGAATGCCTTATTGTTTGGCGTGATCACATGATGCGATTAGCGCTGGGTCTGCTCGCTGATCACCGGCACCATGAACTTTTGATCATAAATAGCCAATCTGCGTCAAGGCAATATGACAAACATAAAAGATAAGCAGACTTAAAACATCATAACATGCACTATCTGGGAGGAGCTAGGGACACGGAACAGAGAGAGAGAAAAAAAAAAAGTTAAGGGTGTCAATTTGGGTGTCCCATATATCGTACAAGCTTTCCTGCTTTTTTTTAGTATACTCCATTTCCATTCCCATCCTTTATTTGTTGTACTTTATGCATATTATGTAATACAATTGCTTTCCTCATTAACACTTTGTTACTCATTTTGACATGTATTTTGTCAATTTACGTTTTTGCAATCATTACAAATACAAATGTTCTGCTTATACATTGTATATAATTCCTCTGTTTATTTGATGGAAATGAAAATGTAAATTATATGAATTTTAATCTTGAATCTTGAATCTTGAATCATGATTTAACAGCGTGATGATCGTTATTCCGAAGGTTCCTTAATTAAAAAATGAGAATGAGGTTCATTGCAAAGGTTACAATTCGTTATTCTTAAACACACAAATTCTCTATGGTTTGAGGTTCGTTAATCGGAAAATGAAAAAGGAGTTCATTAACCCGAACATTTTTTTTTTTTTTTTTTTGCTGTTGTTCCGAAAGTTTGTTAATCCGAAAATGAAATCAGGTTCATTATTCCGAAGGTTCGTTAATTCGAAAATGGCATAAGACTCGTAATTCCAAAGGATTGCTAATCCGAATGGATATATGGTTCGTCATTCCAAAGGTTTGTTAGTATGATATACGATGCGAAAATGAAATAAGGTTCGCAATTCGAAAGGTCCATTATTAGTGCTTTATTATATCTTCGGAATAACGAACCCTCGGAACAACAAATCTACGAAACAACGAACCTTCTTAATAACCACTCGTGTAACCGATTTGGCCATTCACATTCCATGAATATTCATTTTGTAACCTTCTTGGTTGAAGACAGTGCAGATAAAATCCATGATAACCATGATGACTGAAGTGATTAGAGCTGTTTTATTGAGAAAACGACGTACATTTTCTCTTGTTTGATTTTAAAACAGAAAAGTCAATTTGAATAATAACGGATTGTTTACCACACAGGGTTATTAGACTCGTCTCTTCGTCTGCGCTTGGTATATCGATGATTGCGACATAACTAGATACAGCTGTAGCTGATTGGTGGAAATAAATACATATAAAAGTTTATAGGATTTCACAACTCTCTTTACTCTTTTGTTCGATTTTAATGAAATGCAACTGTGATGTGTAATTGATTTTACTCTATCAAAATCACTGTGATCAAGGACCTGAGCGTCACTCAAAATTTCTTGTACAAAAACGTTGAAAATTCTCTAATTTCTAAACAATAAATATTTAAAGAAAAGGTGGTAAAACATTCTCATCAAATTGTATATATAAATATTCTAACAATAATTCATGTATTCATAATTGTTTTCTCTAGGTTTCAGTTCAATTGAAAGTCAGTCAAAATTGCCAAAATAATAATGGACAAAAACTGCATTTACCATGATGATTTAAAGATAGGAGAACTGTGAGGAAATGACGTCATTACCTCATTTGATTAAGTGATTCTAAACAATAAATTATTGTGATGTTTACTCATGTTCCTGCGAAAATATTGTACAATTTAAAATTCAGTGTGTCCCCTCACAAAATTTCTCCTACGTTGAAAGTATCGATGTCCCTGCACATTATGTACAAGCTTCCGAGCGAAAAATAATGGTTCAAAAGACACCACGCAATGGAATATGAAGTCAGTCTTTGCAACGGACGTTGTATTTAAATGATAATTTATTTCAGTGGCACATACTGGCATGATAATAAACAGTGGTATGAAAATTTCATATTCAAGCTCATTACAAGGTTTATACTTCTTTCGTTTGTTTGATGTTGTATTTTGCAAGAGAATCGATATAAGCGTTGAACAATTTCTGATTAATTTCAGAAGTGTATTATACTACACAGGACAACAATAAAAAATCTACAAACATACAAAGGCACCCAGACGCATAGGTTCATGTAAGCGTGACGCTCCATTAGTCAGAAACATTGCGATGAAAGATTTTTTTTTTTTATTTTGGTAGTGATCGTCACTTTCCTTCTTTGTCTGCCATTAAAAAAAAAAATCACTTTTCTACGTAGAAGATACAGATAGTGCTGCCATTCCATAATCATTATCCAGTCTTCTTCAAAAACAGGTTTCTGCTACACTGTGCTTGTGTAAACGTTGGTTTGTTGCTGATATTATTTGTAGGTACCTATTATATGTTACACTGATAATAATGGTCATTCATTGGTCATTAATGACGACATCCAACCAAGTCGACATCCAACTTTTTGGTTATATTTTTATTTGATATTACTACAGTACTAAAACTGTCTTTTCTATGGACTTTTCAAGAAGTTTACACCTTACAGGACACCTTCAATCTCTACAGCATCGGAGATGAGTTTATCAAATTGAAATAGACATCAAATGTGTTTATACAATCCTAAATTGAAAGACAAATATAAAAGATACAATATTGAAACATTGTTTATTACTGATCACAGTATATACCAATAAGTAATGACCACTGTCATCGCTACCAATGTTACTTACGGCATTCCCTGAATTGTACAATAACTGATTTAATTACTATCGTTTAGCCAGTCCGTTCTACATACAGCTGAAATTACACATAATAACGGAAATTTTCATTTAATTTTGTCCGATGCGTTAGAAAAAAAAAATGTACTACTTTTTTCCAAATACACGAATGTTGAATTATCAAAAGCAATTTGTAAAATACACGTTTGTTTGCTAACGCTTTCCTGTTGAATACAAATTATGACCCAATCAGTATAATACAAAGCGTTAAAAGTAAGCGCTAATCGTATTTGAACGATTAAAAAAAGAATGTATGGGTTGAAAAAAAAAATAAAAAGCCATCATGCATGCCATAAAAAGTCTTGCATACAATTTTGTTCAGTTACGGACGACGAGATGGAGCCTGTTTTTGAACCACCAGTTTGGACCCCAATCTTCAGCCTCATCGCTGTCTTCTTCGGCTATCATCTCAATCTTACATGTCTTTCCTGTTGGGGGAGAAACAGTAAAACAAACAATTCAATCAAATTCAAGTTTATTTCTACAAGTTCAGTTAAAAACATACAAAGAGACAATCAATCAACATATACATATACAAACCTAAATTATTTCAAGTAAGATTAAAAAAGTGTGTGATGGAGATTGACATAATAATTCGAGTAATGGTGGTGGAAATCAGCAGTAAGCCATTGGCCTTTTGAGGCTGATCCAATTTAAAAAAGTTTACCATGTTAAAGAAGCTGTACGCGTCATTATAGATCGCGAATCGCATTAACCCCCCCCCCCCCAGATTTGCAATGAATAACGACAAGGACAAGAACATCCAAAGAAAGGGACCCAGACATACTAAAAACAACTATAAGGGAGTGAGACAAAATTTAATGGGCAAAATTGTAATTCATAATTAATGGTACAATGTATAATTAAGAAGCAATTTGTTGATATCACTTGCCTCGTGTATAATTTTTTTTTATTGGAAAGCGTGATGTTGATTTTTTTTTCTCTTTATACTGAAGAGAAATTTTAAAATTTTTGCCTAGACAGTCATACTGACTCTCAATCAAGTGTTATTAGTCTTTATAGATTTATAGAGACAGCAATGACACCTGATCTGTTAACATCGTTCACAGATCCAAGCGAGCATAATGCTTTATACAAACTCAGGATATTAAGGCACGTAATCGTGGTAATGATAGTTTGTGCACGGCCGTTTTAACGGCAAGTGTTATAAATTTTGAGATTTAAATGGTGTGTACTAATAAACAGTGATACTAAAATCTAAAATTTTAACAGACTCGTACTATGATTACTTGCTTTTTTCATAAACAACTCACAATATTAGATTTATGGTCTGAGAGATACGTAAACACAAGATATTCAATAACGATATTCACTGAAACACAACATTCCGTTGACCATTGAATTTTGCTGACTTTACCTAGCTAGGCACTTGATTTCTGTTTTGGATCTGAAAGAGTCCAATACGTGTTCACTCACTAGGTTTATACAATCTACATTATTGAAGCTCAGAATGAGCTTTATAATCATGTTTCCACAGTCTTATAATGATTTGTTTGGCATTGCAGTTTGTGCATTTCCTTTACTATCGCCGTACACCGATCGTGTGAATCAAAGGGTTACAATCGACACAATTGACACATGGTGCTACACGTCAATTTGCCAGTGGTTTCTCACCATACATCCTCTCAAAGTCTACCATCTCCACGGGACGGCAAGGAAACTCCTCCTCCGTATCGTGACCATGCCCGTGTCCCTGGTTGTCATGGTGACCGTGTCCATGATCATCATGACCTGCTGAGCCTCCCTCCGCATCTGTAATGACAAAGGGCAGACGAAGGATATCATATTGTACTAGAAGATGTTATCTTCGTAATATACAGTACAGTGCTCTCTCAAATTCATCACAGAATTTGATATTTGGTTTTCTCATGTGAAAAATAGAAAACGCACGTTTTGAAAACCACATGTGAATTCAGGAAATTGTGTATGCCTTCATGGGCACCTGAAAATCAGCACACGACCATAGCAAACAGTCCTTCAAAATGCGATGTTATAAAGGTATATAATGTGCAGGCAGCCATTCATATAATACATTTTGAAGCAAATAGTTGATGGCATTAATGACATAAGCTACTGACATCATGTTACAAATTACGCGTATCTAGGTGAACTTTTCTGAATGACGAATATGATTTGCACGATACTCTTGGCTGTAAGCGTTTTCCCCCACCTTCTGTCTCTCCAAAGGTGAAAGTTTCTGCCAGGATTCTACCCCCAGGAGATAGAAGAGACAAGAGCAGTTCTCCATATCTGGAAAAACACAGAAGCAAACATAGTAGATATCCTCATAAAGACAAACACAACTTTGTAGAGTCTTCTCATATTGGGACAACAAATTACTTTAATCTACTACAATAGAAACATACAATTATTTTACAACAGTAAATCAATTTCTTAATTTCTTTCCCTATTAGTCTTCCTCTTCTACCGATATTTTGGAACGAAATTCCAGCTACAGGAGCTGTGATAACATTATGCAACTCTCCTCTTTTTGGACCAGAAAATCTAAAATGGAATCATAAAAAAAAAAGATTGTCCGCTTTTGTTTTATTGTTGTATAAGAGCGGAAGTCTCTGGTCATCTCTTTGAAGATATTCTTCTATCTTATTATGATACTTTGGAATATACGGGAACGAATTCGTATTCGACAAAGTAAAGCAATGTTAAAACAAAGTATACTGCGGTTGCAGCTAGAACAGCAAAATAACTACGTTCATATAGCAAAGGAAAATCCGATTGGACAATGTGCTATCATTTCGGCATCATCATTTAGCAAGATAGCTGTGTCTTGCAAGGTAAGTGTTTTAAGTTGAATATTTCCAAGGCATGATGATTGGATGTCGCCTTAAATGTATATCATTTTGTTTGACGTTCATCCTTCAACCTGCTTACTACTGAGGGCTACAAAGAGTATTCTGTAGTCAGAAATGACATGACAAGAAACCTACCTGACTCTTTCCTGTGGAGGTATGTCAGTCATCGCCCCAGATTCCCACATCCCATCAACCTTTCCTATTAGATTCCTGCACGTAATGATTAGACAGAAACATGTGAATGTTTATATAAAATATGTAATACATACACATACATACATACATACATACATACAATACACGCAAGTACGAAAATGCACTCTGTAACCACTCCCGCTCGCACTCAAAAATGTTCTCTTTTTTTCTTTTCACTTACTTTCCTCCCTTTTTACGTCTTTTTTTTTTTTTGTACTTATTCGCTTAAAGCCTATACATTTTACTTTTCAAGCCTGCCATTGAAATCAAGCAACTCAACTGCTTGCAGTTTTCTGCGTTTGGCAATGCCTATTTCCACGAGAAAACATGATTACATGGCAATGTTATCAATATTACGTACCTTTAGGGTGTACGTAATGATAATGGTCTATTATTTTTTGTTGAATTTTAACACTGTATTATTGTGCCTTCTATTCAGGTTCCTTATTCCGAAACATACAATCTTGACAATGTTAGATAATCTGACAATGAATTAATATACCTATTCCGAAGATTCACTCAAAATCCGAAAATGAAATAAGGTTCCTTGATTCGGAAAAAAAAGAAGAGAAAATGCATACCAGTGAACCTCTGAAATTATGAACCACATTTCGTTTTTGGATCAATGAACCTTCGCAATAATGGACCCTTTTTTTCATTTTAGGATGAACGAACCTTTGGAATAACGAGCCTTCGGAATAATTAACATTCGGATTAACGAACCGTAACTGTATTCAAATAATTATGTATCCAATGTATGTCATGTTATGTCATAATAATATTTGTCTTTGAACGTACAGAGATAGAATAAAGAAAAAACAAACAAAACAAATAAAAATTGAACAAGATAGAAAGGAGAGAGATACGTATTAAAAACATGTACACTTAGTCATAATGCTTATCAATAATTCAAAGCCTGTAAATATAACATATAATGTAACACATCGGTGATATCACAGTGCCACATATATCACGCGCGAAGAATTAGCGTGGGTTTCATTTAAAAACGCTGTCTGGGGCAATGTAATACGTGAAGTTTTTTAATCTCCTGGGATAGCAAAGTTACAAAACAGTAAGGCGAGAAAAGGGATCTTATTTCAAGCGTTTAATATATTTGTTTGTTTGTTTGTTTGTTTGTTTTTGTAGCAATTAACTTTGCCAAGAATTAGTGTAAGAGAATGCGACCGTTGGTAAAATGCTTCTTGTAGGAAATGGATATCGTTTCCGGTTTCACAAATAAACTTTCAGGGTGTATGAGGAAATGCGCCTCGACATAACATTGAAATTTAAAAAGTTAGGCTTCATCTTCTTACAATGCAGAAATGAGCCGTCTTGATTCTTAATATTAAGTAAGAGGTACAAAATTATTTATTTTTCTTGACTCAGATATCAAGCCTGACGGCACAATTTTCCGTCTGTGAGTGATGTTACTTGAAACATTACCAGTGAAGTACGTAAACTGACAAGAGATTTTACAACTCACGTGTCCAGATCAAAATGTTGCACTTGTACAGAGTCAGTTTGCATCGTCACTCTAGAGGTAAAACAGAAGAGGAATTCACTTCAATAATCTGTTTTGCTAGTCAATTATTCGTACTTCATGACAGTTAAGCTTTACAAGAGCAAGAGGTTCCTGCCTTCTCGAAGCTATTTTTCGAAGCTATCACTCCTTCTTCTTTTTTCTCGTCTTCCATGTTACTTTTTGCCCCTAATTTAGATATGGCTAAGTCTCTCTCTCTCTCTCTCTCTCTCTCTCTATTTCCAAATCCCCTTTAACCATTCTCAATGCTTCATGGGATTGAGAAGGCAAAAAGAAAATTGATGACAAAAACTCTTCCCCAAGAATTATTAACTTGAGAAAATGGGTAGTTAAATTGTAACAGAATTACCTGTATGAGGCAAATAACTGGACTGGGAACCACTGTAAGGACTCAAATTGGCATATAGGTACTAACACTACATAATACCCAGAAGTCAATGATACCTGTGGATAGATATTTAAAGTGAAAGGAAGAAAGAAAGAACATAGTATGAATCTTAAAACAAATCGCTCGAAGGGCTTACAAAACTAGACCACTGAATTTCTCTACACGTTGACATCAATTAAAGTTATGTTTTATTCTAATTTCACCTTGTAGCATTTTCCACCAGGAATGGAAGGAACGCTGCTCTCCGTGTATTTGATTCCATGCCTTTCCAGAAACATTGTGAGAGCTTTGTCCACAAGCTCCACACCAATCACCTCGTGACCTTGCTCCAGTAACCTGAAGTTTCGACAAAACATATGCATTTTTGTGAATGGAGGTATATTGGTAGACATTGCATTGAGCAAATCGAGGACAAAATATACCAGTATCCTCCTGAAAGGGTATATTATAGTTATATGTAATGTAATATAATATAATGTAATATAATATAATATAATATAATATAATATAATATAATATAATATAATATAATATAATTTAATTTAATATAATATGTATATGTACATATATTATATACTTCAAATATATTAATTTTCTAGGAAAAAAACATACTTACAGTAATAAAAGTATACCATTTTTACACCACATATTATATTTTATTGGTTTATACCCACATCATGCCTCCAAAGAAAATTAGAACAGACAGAAAAGTGACAAACAACAACAACAAGACATCACTAATGGCTTTAGGACATACGCCTCTACGCTTTTTGTTGAACAACTTAGTCTTTGGAGACCATTCCATACGTTTGAAAGGGAATATACAAAGAAAAAGAGAGAAACGTTCAGGTCGCGCCATTACTATTTGGACAATCTATGCATGGGGCAAAGTTCATCTATTCACCACATCAGTGAACAACAGCGAGATGACGCAGGTGTAGACACTGTCTGTGGCTTATCTGAACATTTTGTTGGCTAGCTGTAGTAGGCCTATATACACACTGCATTTGGGGGAAAACATGAAAATCAATTCTACAAAGTTTGATTTTCGATATGCATATAGAGCGAGAATAAGGAAGCGAGAGGGGATGTTTAAAGAGTGAGCTGGTGTATGGGTGTAACCTTGTAGACATACACTCTTTTCATTTTACATCCTACGGACGGAGCTTGAAAAGTATGAAGACTTCAAAAAACATTCAGTGGATCATGTAGAGAACATGCGATCTATTGTTGTTTTTGTAGTCAAGTATAGGCTGAAAGGGACGAATAACTTTTGAGGAATATATATACACGATGTCATTACCAGTGTAGGTCCCTAGCAGCTCCACACATGGGGACAAAGATGCGAAGATTAGACTTTCCATCAGTCAACTTGCTGATATGTTCCTTTAACCATCTGCGGATGAGATTGATTCATAATAGACAAGATTTACGAAAGTTACGTGTTTTCACTGTTTGATTATCGATTGTAATCTTGGGTTTTATTTTATGACTCTATCTGAATTATTGTAATAGATTAAGGTATAGTTTATATTACTCTATTAAGACATGACTGACAGCTGACTGAGAAAATGATAATAAATTAATTGTAAATTATAGTCACAGTGTTATAGTAAATAAGCTGAAGTTTATGATTTCGCACGAATATCCGAAGAAACATATAATTTTGAAACTGGATTGCAGACATTGTTCATGTTATATATTTCAAAACATTACCCAGATTTAGCTCAAATCCGAAATACTTTTTCATGTTCACTACTATCAAAAATGCTTAATGTTGCAAAAAGGTGACATTCAGTTTAAAGAGTCATACCGCAAAGACATAATATACGGACTTACTTGCTAACATCTCTGTTTGCGTTCTTACAGTCTCCCTCGTACCACGCATCCTGCCACTGTTTTTCAACTGCATTGCGCCCTCCTACAATATGTTCTTCGTGATCATGTTCGTGTTCTCCACTCTGCGCCATTTTGTCTTTTGACCCAGTCTCTACGAGACAGATATGTCATTATCAGAATGTAAAATATACAATCATAAATTCTTTCTTTCAGAGGAGACACATGTACATGAGCATGTCGTTGTCGTTGTTCAATAAGGGAAAGGCGAAAAATAAATTGTGGGTATTGACAGCATATAAAATGAATATAAAGAAGAATATAGGTAAATTAAATGTATACATACATGAACCCTTATACGTGATGCATTTTGTTAAGTTACACTCCTTTGTTTATGGAGAAACATCACCTAGTGATAAAAGCTCTATTGGTCTGAAATACCTTTCTGATATGTGTGCTAAACTTTCACGGGAAAACGATTCAATGAACTCTGTGCATGCATCCTCCAGTGTATAGAGTAGGCCCTACACAATAGATTGATTAATTCTTCCATCAATTCTCAGAGGAGGAAACACGAGTCTATAAATTTTATTAAAAGTTCAAGGTTTTACTGACTGTCGGAGCGTCTTGCATGGACAAATAAGAATGTCTTTATGCTACATGAGCCGGGAAAAGTTTATTGTTATTATCATTAGTATCATTATTACTATTACCATCATCATTATAGTGTGTAGTGTGTGTGTTTGGGGGGGGGGGGGGGGAGAGAGGGGCAGGGAAGGCTCGTGGTTCGGTTAGGTCAGGGATCAATCCTTCCCACATCCCCTTACCCCATTCCATTTCGACGGGCAGAGCCTTCTAAAGTCAATATATTGGCTTTAAAATTATCTTTATCGTTTTGTTTTGTTCTAGCGTGTAGCCTATGTCGGGGGGGGGGGGGGGGGGGTGCAACCTCTTACTCTCCTCACCCCGACCCCGGTGGTAGCAAGGTACAATCTTTACGCGTGCAATTCCTTTTACCAGGTATTTCTGCGTCCCTGGTATAACCACAGGGGATTTTTTTTTTTTTTCCACGGGAACCCTAGCTTCTCCACCTTTGACCTTAATTCGAAACACTAAGTATTGCTCTTCTGCTGGAGGACACAATGTGACAATCGAGCCGGTTCGCGCATCAGAATTCAGTATCAAAAACTTATAACCATAGATATATTGATTACTTAGCATGCAGAACATTATTCTAGCAATTTAAGGATCTGCCAAGTCTTTGAACTTGGCAACGAATCTGCGCATTTCCTGTCATTATTTTTGAACATACTGAAATATATTATGGTATTCAATAGGATTATGTACCAGTGAAATACAATGTAAGTTATCAAACTTTAATATTTTAACTACACTCTCAATTAGAGCGCAGTATATAAATGATTTGATATGTACACACACAGTATTACTCATCGCAATCATCAGATCTACACGGACAGTCTAAGCACGCATTTCACAGTCACACACACAATCTTTGAAAAGACATGGCAACGCAATGCCCATTGACTTTGTATATGCACACTCCGCTCATACCTACCACAGCCTTCCAGTCAAGTTCACTACACGAGGTTGTGATGGTTGGGTTGTGCTGTGCACGGTACGTTCACTGATCTGTTCATAGTGCTATGAATATGGACATCCATCACATGAACACACAAAAGCAGATTATAACAAATGCATAATGAAATCGTGCGGGGGCACACACAGCACACAAAGGGACGTATTTCCCGCGCTTGTAAGAGTGCACACTACAAATATTTACAGTTTCAAGTTCGATCAAGCACGGCTGCGCTTTTACGAATGGTGATCCTGATGACCAATCCGGGTGACCAATATCACAGATCATACATGCAAATAATGTTACTGTACGTGGTACACTAGTATAATGTTCTTCACAATCGCCTCACACATTATTATTATTATGTATAAGTATGCGGAAGCGGTTTGTAAAGTTTTTACAGTATAAATGTTGCAAGTAAACGATCAAAATTAATATTTTATGATTCTTAAATGCTTAGGGAAATTTTGAATGTATCATAAAACTGATTGACCTTGCTTATATGCTTGCTACATGAGTGATATTACAAAACGCATAGTAATGTTTGAATTATAAGATATACCATATGCTAGTACTATTTGTGTCATATATCAGGGGCAGATCTATAGCTCTTTGCTAAGGGGGGGGGGGGGGGGGGGGGGGACGGGTGACCTAAAGACGATGGATCATGACAAGCAAAAAGGAAAGAGAAAAAAGTCTTCACATTATTTGTTGCCACTTGCTCTCCTAAATCCACTGACAAGCAAAAACAAAAACAAAAACAAAACAACAAAAAACATAAGGGAGGTTTAAACAATTAACCCTAAACCCCAAATGAAAACAAAGACCAACAAAGAAAAGAAAGAACCCTGGGGGGGGGGAGGGGTTATACCTCCTAACCCCCTCCTGTAGACCTGCCACTGTGTGTATTTTTGTTGAATATATATATATATATATATATATATATACAATGTATTGTTCTTTTGTAATTGTACCTCAGATTAACTTTGATTCAAAACTTGTAATCAACGAAGCAGAATTATTGCCCTGCATGGATTTGGGTTCAAAATAACCCTTGGTTTTCAAGTTTGCCTGTTAGGATTTTCAAGACTTCTGTCTGAAATCACTCCTAAAAGTTTTTCAAAACAAAATCACTTGATTGGAAATATTCCATTGTTGTCATCATTCCCTCACATTTGCTGCATTTTTACTGTTTTACTATTTTCTATTTTGTGGTAACAGTCCTTGTAGGCCTACTACATGTGTTTTGTGTATATTCCCCTGTTATGTTTTATAATTATGTACATGCATACATAGATATGTTTTTGCACTCTAAGTGATGTGAAATAAATTAAAACCAAAATTTGCATTCAAGGTATAGATATGACAACTATAAATATTATGATATGATTTATTCAGGTTTTCATCTATGCCAAGGACACAAAGCATTGAGTTTGAAAAAAAAAAAAAATTGTGGTGTGATGTCTAAGGTATGAATTTGAACAAAACACCTAAATAACAATATCAATGAACAAATCTGGTGTCAGTCATCAGAAATGTGGTTGCCAATAAATCTTTGAATTGCAAGATATATACTTGATATATCATGATATATTTTCATATACACACTCACAATAACAATGTCTTCAACAAGACTCTAAGATGAGTGCTCCTGCCCCCTTCCCCCCCCCCCCCCCCCAACATCCAGCTTCTACTGTGTTTGTAACCATGTCGGTTTGGATACCTTACACAGACAGCATGTCTGAACTTGCTAGTCTATATTGTTTGAGAACACAAATTGGTACATGGAAAGTGAAATGCACCATACTGAGAAAAAAAAAATATATATATATATAGTCTTCAAAACCATAGTATATGTTTTGGAAGATTTACTACAGAAATATTACATTGTATATGATTCTGTACATGCACGTGAGGTTGTTCCTTGACCACTTATTCTGTTTCATCATGCTCTGTTTTTGTAACAGGTATAGATATAAATTACTGGTATACTGGTTGTTGAATATAATATCTGTTCAACCAAGGAGCTTGAACCTATACTTGGTTCAACAAAACTATTTCATGAAAGGCTGCAAATTTACCCAATACATGTATACTAAAATGGCGCAAGAATTTAGGTTCAGTGAAACAATACTTGGTTGTTTATTTCACAAACTAGCCTAATATACAGCATTATGTACAGCATCTATTAAAAATAGCACATGATAAAATCAGACCGTATGACACATATCAACTCAAATGAATATCATATCTTCATCTTCTCAGACTGTTGAATACTTGTTCATGTTTACAATTTGCATTGCAATGAGGACCATGTTACACATTACACCTCAAATGTGCTCAGTGCACACAGATGGGACAGTCCTGTTGCATAAAAGTTGAGATCAAACATGTCAGAAAATCCAACCCAAGTGTCCTAGTACTCAATTCTGATTGGCTGATACATGTACCTGACTTGTGTTTATTGTTATTGTTCATTTTCCATCTGTGAAGATGGCTGGATAGCCCATATTCAGCTACACTAAGCTGGTCTTCCATGGGGTCCAGTTGGATGTTTGATTTCTGACTGATGTTTGATTGCAACTTTTTATGCAGCAGGGCCCAGGACTTCTACATGTTACTTCATGGGAGAAATCACCTGGAACTAATGGGAAACAAGCAGCCAGAAAACACAAAAATCCGATTTTAACAGGATAATCTGCATGGAACTACATTTACTTTCCCGTTCTAGAGATCTTCATGGGTGTTTCACTCAGTCCCTAGGAATATGCCTGTAGGAAAATTGTCTCCTGGTACAGTTTCCATTGACACCAACAAGTATCGTAGACACTCACAACTGCATTTACCATTAAACAAATAAAAGTGAGACACAGATCTCCATTTGAGACTTGTCATCAAATCTCCACATGCATCATTATTTCTTGAAAATTATGAGACAAACAAGGCAAATCCTTTTTTGGCAATATTTTCCAATGGACTGGTTCATGACACGGACACAAATTATATCGATGTACTTCCAGGTGAGGTTGGTTGACAAATAGCTGTACATGTATAACATCAAGACAACTGGGGTGTGTCTTAATTGAAGAGCTTTCTAATGAACACAGGGATTCAGCCGAAGGTCAAGAGTGACATAAATGCAACAAATTTCCAAGCTGATTTTAATACAACGGACAAAGCTTGCTTTTTACAATATTTTCACCTACATTGACAGGATGAAGTAGGAATGCCCTTGTAATACATGTTTTTGTATCTTACACTAATAGCACACGATTTGGCAACTGAAGATAAAATCACTAGAAGCTTATGACAGGCGAAGAGGAATGGATAGAGAAAACTTATATCAATCCAAAAACATCACAAAGTTTTACAGAACGTTAAAACAAGAAAAAAAAACGCATTTCATGTGCTCAAACCTTCACCAAGTTGCGAGGCTGGTCAAAGCAAAAGTATGTTGTTGTTTTCATTTAACTTGCTGAACAGCATGCATAAGATTATTTCTCCAAAAAGACTAAATTGTGATTATTGCCTATCATACAATTGCACGCAGCATTTTTCTTGCATCTTCTTTTTTTTTTTTTAACTGAGTTTTACATCTTGAGTTATGATGATGGAACTACAGAGTGTAGTAGTCATATCTCTGTCATATTTACTTCTCTGTTGGTTTGACAGCAATGTCATACAAAAAAACAAGCACAATCTTAACTGGAAAGATTGGAAAACCTCTACTCAGTGAAAACCATGAATGTTAGAGGAATTAACTTCTCTGCAGCTTCTATATGAGTTGATATACATTTGTAATTCTATTTGTAATTCAAATCCAATGGAATATAAACAACTGTATCAATAATGGGATAGCCCATAATTTTGTTATCTTATTGCACTATGATAACAAAGATTACATCAAGTAATGATGAGAGAGCAGGTGAAGAGGAATGACAGAAAAGAATAGTTTGCGATCTGTAAACATATAAATGGAAATAATTAGGTCATTTTAAAGTTCTTTGTCTTACAGGACATTTCAGGTCTAAGCCATTGCAAAAGGTAAACTCTATAATTATTGCAACTGATTGACAAATTGCCCTACATCAACGTAGTGCTTGCTCACGTCGATGTACGGCAATTTGTCAATCAGCTGCAATGAAAACATCTCGACAAAAGAATTTCATGAATTTGAATCCCTTATTATTAATCATCATCAACTTCACACATAAAGTTACCACAAGACTGTGCATTACAGTGTTATAAATACCTTTACTATTCAATATCAATAGGCTCATCAAACCAATGTCACATCTGAATGTTTAATGCATTAATTGCATTATTTTCTGCTTTGATGTCAAAACTTTCTGAATAAATAATATTGTTTAAAGGTCCAGTTTACCTTTGGGAGCAGTGATTTCAAAAATGTTCAAGATATCACATTTGATGCATATGTGTAGGTCTGTTGTATCATAAAACATCCTACCATATGAAATATTTGCAATAAAACCTAAAATATAAGGAGATATCAGGGATTTTCTCAGTAAACCGTAACTGTATACGGTTTAGTCTGGAAACATTTTTATTATAACTATTGTTCACATTTTGTGTATTTAACAACACTTAACATCGACTATACGGATTCAAGTTTTGACAGTGGTTGTTTCTATCCATAACTCACATTTTAGAACTATTTTAAAGCACTAATGCTTTCATCTGCAAATGGTAAATTATGCCTTTAAGTCTCAAACTGAAAATGCAGGGAAAAAATGTAAACCCATATGAATACCAAAGATAGCACACCAGTCGATAGATATACTAGTACAGTGTACAATGTAGTCTTTTGTCCTTCATCCATGCATACAATCATCAACAAGGCTGCATGTCACTCAACTAATTTGACAATAAACATGAGGCACTGCACTAGTGTCTTCCAGTGTGCATGTGATCTTAAAATCTTAGTAAAAGCAGAAAAAAAAAAATCATTATCATCCAAATTGACTTTAGCATCATCATCATCACTATCGCAGGATAGTCTGAAGGAGTATCAAATGAGAAGCAGGCCATTTGCTGCTTTAAAAGCCAGTGCAGAAGCTAACTATGTAACTGCAGACACGCTCTACACACATATGTCACATTTTTGTACCTCACTAGTGTGGCAGTACATGTTTTCTTCCGAGGTTTGAGAAAGTTCCAAGCGAAAGTTTCCTGACTTGGTATTCACAAGTCACTATAAAACACTTTTCCACATCAGCTATAAACATGTATGCTATGGAAGTCTTCATATTTTTCAAAAGTAAAAAAAAAAAAAAAGTGATGAAGGAACATTCATAGCATTTCAAGTGTTGAAATAGACTTCTTCACACCCATAAGACATGCATTTCCTGACACTGAACGGCTTGGTCTAGCACTTTTTAGATCGACTTCTTCATGTTCTCGCTGCTGGCAAGATATTTCAAATTTATCCTGAAAATGAGACTAAATCTCTCTAGTCCATGAGATCTAGTAAAAGTGGCAAACAAGCCAATACATGCTTTACTGTGTAGCTCATCTTCTAATCTGATGGCATCATGCGATGCAAAGCATGCCCTCACTCACTGAACAAATTTTTCAGTTTGGTCTTGTCTTCGAGGTCCTTCTGTTTCTCAGTCTCATCGATGATCGCTAGCTCCTTGCGGACGCTGGCTCCCAGCTTTGGGTCTAGTTTGGCGGCCTTCGTGAAATCCTTCCTGGCCTCGAAGAAGTTCCAGCACGCTGCATGTGCCTTGGCTCTTCTATACAGTGCCTTCACATTGTCTGAGATTGAATGGGAAAATGTATCAGTATAAAATTTAACATCAATCAAAGTTGAGCATTACATCCATTAGCTTGTGTTCAACATTCACACTTACAGGCAAAGCATTGTTTTCCAATTTGCTTCTTCTTCTTCTTCTTCTTCTTCTTCTTCTTATTATTATTATTACTATTATCATTATTATTATTATTATTATTATCATTATTATTAATATTATTATTATTATTATTATTATTATCATTATTATTATTATTATTATTATCATTATTATCATTATTGCATTACAGAACTGATTATGACAGATACTTCAAGGGGCATTCCAGACTGTTTTCATAATTTCACATCATGTAGTGCACAAATCGATGGCTCCATGTATAGATTTATGGAATTTATTGTGGTCCTAGAGCAGAGAAACCAATACTCTAAAACCTTAAACAAATTACACTGAACAATGATGATGACATAAGAGGCTCACATATTTCAGTAATGTAGCAGTGAAAGTCCATTACAATACAACTCGCTTTAAGTTCACTTGTGTAGGATCTATGCATGCCTTCTTCTTCTGTTCTGCTTGCTTGAGCCCCAATTCATGCATTCGTGAGGCTGCCATGTCATCATGCTTCTTCATTACAATTTGTTACGATTTTTGAAAACATTCTTATTTCTCATCCAAATCATTCTAAATTCTGAAACTGTGTACCCAGTATAACTAATTCATAGTGCTCACATGTAAAAGTCTGAAATCATCCAGAGGTCTCCTTTAAGAGATCCATGTGCTTTCAAACTCATTCAAATAAAAAACTATGATAAAAGAAATGTTGTAAGTTGTTAAAAGTACCCATACCACAACATGTATCCATTTAGAACAAAGTTTGCAGATCGACAGCATGACTGTCACGAACCGGCAGAGTAAGAGAAACACATCTCACCTTCATCCTTCTCCAAGACTGTGGTGGTGTGCTCGATGACCTGGTAATACTCCTTAAGATGGAGTTTACACTGGGCAAAGTTGAGGAGGAACGGGATCTTTTCTCCGTCGAGCTCCAGCCACTCTGCACTGTTTGGCTTCTCATGCAGCAGCAGGTTCTCCAGGCAACCCAGGGCCTCAGCATACTTCTCTGCCGCCCTCACATAGTCGCCCTCCTTGTACAGTCGGTTGCCCTCCTCTCGCAGCTGTGGAAGAACAGCCCGCTTCTGCTCATCATTCATAGCCCAGGCCTCCAGGCGATGCTGCCCAGGCTCCTCGATGCTGACGATCTCCATGGTGAACTTCAGGGGCTCAGGCTTATTCATGAGGGCATCCAGGTCTTCATAGCCCAGGCCAGACTTGTTGACCTGCGCCATGCCACAGCAATGCCTCTCCTCCGTTATCTTCTTGCCATGCCTGAAGTCACGCAGCTTGGCTTCCACTGGTGGGTATGATGTCAAATGCTGCAGGACAGATGATATGGGCATTTCACAAGTTTACGGAAGGATTGACAACCCAAGTTGACGCCTCAAGAAATTGCACAGGGACTTAAGAGATTTAATCAGCTACAGTACATTCTCCTTGGATTATACCTACCCCGCAAATGAATTTCTTTTACAAGAGACATTACTCCAGGCATAATGCTACTTTAATGCAAAATTCAAATAAAGGCATACATCTAGTGATTTTTTTTTTCATAAGTTAAATTAAGCCAACAGTCATTTCTTCCCATAAGCACTAATGTCTAATGAAGTTTATCAGATCAACTGATGAGGTCGAAATTGAACTAAAATCAGCCGTATCATAAGAAATCTATTTCAAGCTGTGAATCTGTCAATTGGCGTATGCACAAAGTAATAAGACATACCATTAATTTAAAATGGTCAGGGGACTACGGCAACTATTGTAATACACCCTTGTTTTTTTTTTCTTAATTTTCTGAAGTATCTTTGATTTTCATTGATTCACTGTTTCAACATGGATGCATTTCTTGAACACAACTTTCCCATTGAAGTTAATCCTCATGTAGTATAATCATCTATTCGTTACCTTGAGACATTAAAGATTCTACAGTGTTTTAGAGCACGGCTTGTGCCATCAGATAAATTGCACTTCCAGTGAAATTGTGCATTGCCTACCAACGTGTCAAATAAACGAGAAATGGAATTGTGGCACAAAATTGCTGCAGCAGTAATATAAAGATGGATCTAAAAACCAAAATTAATGAAAGTAGATAACTTTGATAAAAAATCAAACTAAAAATCATACATCGATAGTGTTAAATTTTGTTTGAAAAACATAAACACACACACACAAATACAAATACATGACAGAGAGAGAGAGAGAGAGAGAGAGAATGAAAATTATGGTATGCAGCTTTCTGTCTAAATAGAGATAAACGCACCTCTGGATCTACCAAGAAATCTGCAACTTCATCACGCCGCATCGTCTTCAGAGCGTTCTCCCACACCTCAAACTTGAAGGATTTCCCTGTCAGCATCTCCATGGGTTTGTTGACCTTCTTTGTGTCCTCAATGACTGTCCCATCTTCATCACACTTACTGCACTTGTAGTGAAAGGTGACCTATAACACAAACAATAACTTATTTTTCACTATGGAATTGACATATTACATAATGCTGCACACTAGCACTGGTCCCACGGTCCCTGACCAGTACAAATCACTGTTGGACCGGTAACTTTTCTTGGAATGGACTAGTAAAAAATGAAAAAAACCAACAACTGGGTACTACTGGTCTGACAGACAGGTTGGACCAGTGGAAAAAATGGGTTAGTGTGCAGCCCTGTATTATTTAGTGTATGTAGGACAGCATAACAAACCACAATCTAAAAAAAAAAAAAAATCATACTGTGTTTTGGCACTATTCATCACCATCAAACCAAGATCATTATGCTAATTACATTTGACAAAGTAACCATCATGCATTTGAATTTAGATTTCATTTGGGTCATCAAATGTCTCAATGGCTTTAGGACTTATCACAATTAGATTACATTTGAATGTTACTAAACGAGATTGAATTTGAACAAAGATTGATAAATAACATAAGTACAACCATATCGATGTTTGTAAGCTGTCCACGGCAATGTTCGATAGCTAGGAACCCAACATATTAAGAGTCATCTTGGTCATGTGGGTACGATATTGTTTTCATTGCGCTTAAAGCGTCAGTTATTCTTTGACCACCGTTTCTCTAATTAGGTCTTCAATGACCCAAGCTTTAAGTGATTGGGGATAAAATACCCGGATTGTCCAAACGGTTGTCCAATTCTACACTTTTTGCTTATGCTTCGATTTTAATTGACTGAATTAAAATTGATACTATCCCCCTCCCAAATCATCTACTTACCTTTGTCCCATCAGGGTAAAGTGGAAGGGACCCTTTCCCTGGATGCACTATCGATTTCTTGATTCCATAACCCAGACCAGTTCCAAGGCCTGTCTCCATCTTTCAGTGGTTTCAGCTTGCTGTGCCTGTGGTAAACAGTGGTTATATCTCTTGTTGTAAGCTTGTTACATGTAATACATTGGCTTTTTAACCTAAAGACACAAAATAGCGCATCTGATCCAAGTCTGAGCTAGTGGTGATTTCAGATTTGGATGAGGTGAAGTCAAGATACAGTGAGGTTCATTTATCTGTTTGAGTTCAATATGTTGCTCAGAAATTTCTGTATCATGATCTACCTCTATGCCATGCCATGGGCATGGCTGCAAGATGTACAAAGAATAAAATAATAAACCATGCAGGGTCCTGGCCTAGAAGGCCCCTGCACTTTTTTTTCTCTTCTTTTCTCAAAGGACATTAATTGATCTGTCTGGACTTGTTATTGTCTGCATTTGTATTGTTGTGTTATTCATGAAGGAAGTACAAATGCACACATACACAGACACAGCTACAGCAATATACATGTCATGAATACTAGCCTAGTAGGACCCTACAGTAGGCCCTAGATGATTCTGATCATGATATGATAGACATTGCAACTAGATACCAGCCCATTTATCTACTGGTATCGTATACTTAAATAAATAGGTCTATCGTTACAGCTAGCACCTAGCATGCCTAGCACTAACTATACACAGCCCAGTCGCTGTACATGGTACGTCGCGACAGGGCTGTACGCGCGCGACCACCAACCACTAGGAGAGCGACGTAATCGTATTACGATAGCTTTGAATTTTGATACTTAACATCATTTTTGTCACCTCAAACTCAACGAGTATACTTTTCAATATTTACTCTACATCTGATGCTATCAGTATTCAAATGTACGCAATGAAACTTACCGAAATTGATCATCATATCCAGCATGTCCACACGGTACACAATCTTTCACGCCAGGCCTAACTATACACAGCCCAGTCGCTGTACATGGTACGTCGACGTACCATGTACAGCGACTGGGCTGTGTTTCGTTAGTTAGTTAGTTAGCCTAGCACCAGTATCAGTACTACTACTAGCACCATGCACCAGCAGCTCATTGCCAAGATCCGGAAGAGCTAGTAAGTTGTAGAGAACCTTAATGCTACATTACTGTATTTCATCACTTCGACGTTACTCTCCGGAGCTCTAACTAAGTTTATAGTGATTGTGAATAAAGAGTAACCCACACGAAACGATACACGTGGGACTGAACAGATTACAATGATACAAATTAAACAACACTGCGAGCTCTGCATCATGCATCAGCACTAGCTTTAACTGACAAATATAAACACCATCAATTAAGAATCACATCAAAATCCCATGAAAACTTCTTTCCGACTACCAAAGTTCACATATGAAGCATGGTAAATACTAAAAGAACAATAATCACAACAAACCTTCGCCGTTCGGGGAAGAGAGATCGGGTCGAGATCTATTACAGAGGGCGCTACGCAACGCCTGCGAGCTAGCATAGCTGAGTCGAGATCTTTCTGCAAGCTAACACTCACAGGCAGGATCCGAGACAAAGGCAAGGCGTGGTCCATCCGTAAATTTGAAGGATGGGGGAATTTGTTTCTGCTATTGTTTTATCAATATACAAGCGAACTTGATCAAAGTACAATATGAACATCACGTTTATTCTGTGTATTAAGTCAATCAATCAAAATGGAGTGGGGGCAAGGATTTAGGTGAAAATGCTAATGCAGGTTTTCTACTTTCTTGTGATGAGAGCAGTAAAAGTGAAGACATATTATCTATTGCCCAACATGATTGATTTGTCCTTGTATCACATCGTAATAATGATTTGCGAATAACTCAAAAGGGGTAATTTCGACAATGCAAATGTTGTTTTACATCCAGGCTTTGTCTAAGCTAATTTCGAAAAGAACTGATACGTGTTTAGATATGCCTGTACCTATAGTTCACTGTTACGCATGCAATTGAGGCCGTAGAGCCCCTTTATGTTCTGATTGCCTTGTTTGAAATGAAGGCAGGCAAATCAGTCCCTTTCTTCTAGCAAATCTCGACCAGAAAATTAATACTAAAGGCATTGCATGTGCCGAGCAGAGGCAAATAATAGCAAATTCCGGATCTTATAATATTGAAAGAAGTCATAAGCAGCCTGTAGCTTTTTCATTCAAATATCGGAAAGGAAATTAAAAAGAAAGAAAGAAAGACAGAAAGACAGAAAAAAGGCTTTGAGTTTCGAGCTTTTTCCTGATCTCCACACCTATTCCTTGAAATAAACCCTCCTTAATGAAAGCAATGGACAAACATTGTGTGATAAATGGGTCTCAGTCACGCCATCCAATACAGCAATGTTATGGCTGTTGCAGATTTATACTTTGTTGGTATCTGCGAATGATTATTAATACTTCCGTTTTGTGAATAACGTCATATTTCTGTGGAAAAGAAGTAAGGAAAGCTTTACGTTTTACATCCATACGCGTTGAAATTGCCTCTTATACACTTGAACTAAAAAGAAATAGTATGTCTTTGACATATCGATTTTCATCAAACTGTAGCAAATAAGCAAGAGAAATTCCAGATGACCTTCGAACCCACCAACTTTTCTGATAAATGACGTGAAAAGGTCGACGTGACATAATGACAGCGAGATATTATGTTCAGAGAAGGACACCCAGTGCTTTCATTATTTTGCTGCCTAACAATCTCTTCAATATCAATGACCTAAGAAATGCGCTCACTCAGTATTTCGTCATAATCAATGCTACTGCAGACGCGCTGCGCGTATTAAACTCGACGTAGCTACATGTGAATATCTGTGACGAAATAATGCAAGCACGCAGTATTTCTGTTTACATAACAACGAAATTCTACAGTACTTGTCCATTCTTAGTGAATTCCTCTTGCTATTCGTACACTTTTGATTGTGTTCTCGTAGCTTGATATCGAAATGTCTACGTTTTCCGAGCTATCTCGCGGTCGGCGATTTTGGGCTCGACTCCGCAGTTCGCTGACAAGATCTTTCAGCAAATTGTGTTGTGTCACTGCAGGTAATGTATTTCCTGGCGTGCACAAACAATCTCAACATGCCACACTTTCCATCCATGCATGATAATCCAGGTTTTCTAGAAATTCTGTGATAAGAGCAGTAAATGTTCTGATTATTGTAGATTTATCATCTCTCTTCTCAGCAGATTTGATGGAGATTGATCAAATTAAAATCACGATTTTCGACTAACTCAAATAGAAGAATTTCGAGAATGGAAATATATTTGAAGAAAGAATAAATCTTGTGGAAACATTGTCGAATGAGAATGAAAATGTCACTTTCATATTTGAGAAAACTAGAATCTGTTCTGTTTTGACTTTGCTTTTCTTAAGGTTCTGGTGAGAACCATAACGGAAAGCAGGGCACAGTCCTGAGTGCCAAAGATGTCAGTATGGTGAGTTTGCATTACGACGGGGCGTCTCATTCATGTCCTGTATGTTTTCTCTTCCTCAATTCTCACTTGTTTTACAAAGTTTCTGTCTTTTCCAGTTGTTTAAGTTTCCACAGGTCATTGAGATATGACGCTCTTGAGACACACATTGGCAACTATATAATATTTGATATCAACGGTATTTTCTCATACCATGGACAAGAAATCATTTTTCGGCATCATTATTTGGCAAACAATAATAATTTCCCACTTCATGGCTCTAACTCTGTCCAAAAAGTTTGGGAAGCAGCAAAAGTCTATTGTAATGGTCGTATTTTATAGGATAATGATGATAAATACCGTGACCTGCAAGTATTATACATTTTCTTTCAAGTCCAAACTCTTTCTGCTCTTGTCCTGGTATTACTTTGCAGTATCACGAGGTTTCTCGTTGGGATGAGCGGAGCTCCGTCACATCTTTCTGGGGTTCCGTTTCGGATGTCGACGAGTGCCTCTTCAACGAAGACATTAGTCTTTACAGCCAGAGTTTCAGTAATATATCGAATTTGTCTCTTCTCGACGAAGAGGAGTATGCACGGAAAAGTCACGACAGGCAGGGTGACAACAGTGATGACGAGGAAGATGATTTGTCCTCCATCAGTCCGAGCGAACTCTCCGAACTTCTGCGCACGTCTTCAGAAGACGAGGACTTTGAAAGCGATGAAGACGATGTGTTTACAACAGCAACAGACTTAACAGACTTCGACAGTGACTCCTCCGACCTCTCGCTCTCAGATGAAGATATTTCCGGCGATGTTGAAGGAGTATATGCAGGACAATATTATTCAAACAGCATAGTCATCGATATCCTAGACATGCTAATCAATGAGGCAGTCTGTGGCTTGGTCCAGAATTCATGAGGAGATATGCACTAGACAGATTGAATTGCTAACATTTGGCATGATTTTCAGCAATAAATGACATCACTGAAATGATACTTTCCTGACTACTTCTGGTCCCTTACTTGTGCTCTACGAGTTTACCGTGAGGTTAACTATAAGGTAAAGATACCAAATGAAGGGGGCGAGATAGGGGTTATAGACGGTCTAGTTCATTTGAGACTCAGAGATTTGCAACGAGTTTTGCAACGAACATACATCCCAGGCTTTGTCTAAGCTATTTTCGAAAAGCACTGATACGTGTTTAGATATGCCTGTACCTATAGTTCACTGTTACACATGCAATGTACATCAAGCCCGTAGAGCCCCTTTATGTTCTGATTGCCTTGTTTGAAATGTAGGCAGGCAAATCATTTTCTTTCTTCTAGCAAATCTCGACCAGAAAATTAATACTAAAGGCATTGCATGTGCCGAGCAGAGGCAAATAATAGCAAATTCCGGATCTTATAATATTGAAAGAAGTCATAAGCAGCTTGTAGCTTTTTCATTCAAATATCGGAAAGGAAATTAAAAAGAAAGAAAGAAAGAAAGACAGACAGAAAGACAGAAAAAAGGCTTTGAGTTTCGAGCTTTTTCCTTATCTCCACACCTATTCCCTGAAATAAACCCTCCTTAATGATAGCAATGGACAAACATTGTGTGATAAATGGGTCTCAGTCACGCTATCCAATACAGCAATGTTATGGCTGTTGCAGATTTATACTTTGTTGGTATCTGCGAATGATTATTAATACTTCCGTTTTGTGAATAACGTCATATTTCTGTGGAAAAGAAGTAAGGAAAGCTTTACGTTTTACATCCATACGCGTTGAAATTGCCTCTTATACACTTGAACTAAAAAGAAATAGTATGTCTTTGACATATCGATTTTCATCAAACTGTAGCAAATAAGCAAGAGAAATTCCAGATGACCTTCGAACCCACCAACTTTTCTGATAAATGACGTGAAAAGGTCGACGTGACATAATGACAGCGAGATATTATGTTCAGAGAAGGACACCCAGTGCTTTCATTATTTTGCTGCCTAACAATCTCTTCAATATCAATGACCTAAGAAATGCGCTCACTCAGTATTTCGTCATAATCAATGCTACTGCAGACGCGCTGCGCGTATTAAACTCGACGTAGCTACATGTGAATATCTGTGACGAAATAATGCAAGCACGCAGTATTTCTGTTTACATAACAACGAAATTCTACAGTACTTGTCCATTCTTAGTGAATTCCTCTTGCTATTCGTACACTTTTGATTGTGTTCTCGTAGCTTGATATCGAAATGTCTACGTTTTCCGAGCTATCTCGCGGTCGGCGATTTTGGGCTCGACTCCGCAGTTCGCTGACAAGATCTTTCAGCAAATTGTGTTGTGTCACTGCAGGTAATGTATTTCCTGGCGTGCACAAACAATCTCAACATGCCACACTTTCCATCCATGCATGATAATCCAGGTTTTCTAGAAATTCTGTGATAAGAGCAGTAAATGTTCTGATTATTGTAGATTTATCATCTCTCTTCTCAGCAGATTTGATGGAGATTGATCAAATTAAAATCACGATTTTCGACTAACTCAAATAGAAGAATTTCGAGAATGGAAATATATTTGAAGAAAGAATAAATCTTGTGGAAACATTGTCGAATGAGAATGAAAATGTCACTTTCATATTTGAGAAAACTAGAATCTGTTCTGTTTTGACTTTGCTTTTCTTAAGGTTCTGGTGAGAACCATAACGGAAAGCAGGGCACAGTCCTGAGTGCCAAAGATGTCAGTATGGTGAGTTTGCATTACGACGGGGCGTCTCATTCATGTCCTGTATGTTTTCTCTTCCTCAATTCTCACTTGTTTTACAAAGTTTCTGTCTTTTCCAGTTGTTTAAGTTTCCACAGGTCATTGAGATATGACGCTCTTGAGACACACATTGGCAACTATATAATATTTGATATCAACGGTATTTTCTCATACCATGGACAAGAAATCATTTTTCGGCATCATTATTTGGCAAACAATAATAATTTCCCACTTCATGGCTCTAACTCTGTCCAAAAAGTTTGGGAAGCAGCAAAAGTCTATTGTAATGGTCGTATTTTATAGGATAATGATGATAAATACCGTGACCTGCAAGTATTATACATTTTCTTTCAAGTCCAAACTCTTTCTGCTCTTGTCCTGGTATTACTTTGCAGTATCACGAGGTTTCTCGTTGGGATGAGCGGAGCTCCGTCACATCTTTCTGGGGTTCCGTTTCGGATGTCGACGAGTGCCTCTTCAACGAAGACATTAGTCTTTACAGCCAGAGTTTCAGTAATATATCGAATTTGTCTCTTCTCGACGAAGAGGAGTATGCACGGAAAAGTCACGACAGGCAGGGTGACAACAGTGATGACGAGGAAGATGATTTGTCCTCCATCAGTCCGAGCGAACTCTCCGAACTTCTGCGCACGTCTTCAGAAGACGAGGACTTTGAAAGCGATGAAGACGATGTGTTTACAACAGCAACAGACTTAACAGACTTCGACAGTGACTCCTCCGACCTCTCGCTCTCAGATGAAGATATTTCCGGCGATGTTGAAGGAGTATATGCAGGACAATATTATTCAAACAGCATAGTCATCGATATCCTAGACATGCTAATCAATGAGGCAGTCTGTGGCTTGGTCCAGAATTCATGAGGAGATATGCACTAGACAGATTGAATTGCTAACATTTGGCATGATTTTCAGCAATAAATGACATCACTGAAATGATACTTTCCTGACTACTTCTGGTCCCTTACTTGTGCTCTACGAGTTTACCGTGAGGTTAACTATAAGGTAAAGATACCAAATGAAGGGGGCGAGATAGGGGTTATAGACGGTCTAGTTCATTTGAGACTCAGAGATTTGCAACGAGTTTTGCAACGAACATACATCCCAGGCTTTGTCTAAGCTATTTTCGAAAAGCACTGATACGTGTTTAGATATGCCTGTACCTATAGTTCACTGTTACACATGCAATGTACATCAAGCCCGTAGAGCCCCTTTATGTTCTGATTGCCTTGTTTGAAATGTAGGCAGGCAAATCATTTTCTTTCTTCTAGCAAATCTCGACCAGAAAATTAATACTAAAGGCATTGCATGTGCCGAGCAGAGGCAAATAATAGCAAATTCCGGATCTTATAATATTGAAAGAAGTCATAAGCAGCTTGTAGCTTTTTCATTCAAATATCGGAAAGGAAATTAAAAAGAAAGAAAGAAAGAAAGACAGACAGAAAGACAGAAAAAAGGCTTTGAGTTTCGAGCTTTTTCCTTATCTCCACACCTATTCCCTGAAATAAACCCTCCTTAATGATAGCAATGGACAAACATTGTGTGATAAATGGGTCTCAGTCACGCTATCCAATACAGCAATGTTATGGCTGTTGCAGATTTATACTTTGTTGGTATCTGCGAATGATTATTAATACTTCCGTTTTTGTGAATAACGTCATATTTCTGTAGAAAAGAAGTAAGGAAAGCTTTACGTTTTATATCCATACGCGTTGAAATTGCCTCTTATACACTTGAACTAAAAAGAAATAGTATGTCTTTGACATATCGATTTTCATCAAACTGTAGCAAATAAGCAAGAGAAATTCCAGATGACCTTGGAACCCACCAACTTTTCTGATAAATGACGTGAAAAGGTCGACGTGACATAATGACAGCGAGATATTATGTTCAGAGAAGGACACCCAGTGCTTTCATTATTTTGCTGCCTAACAATCTCTTCAATATCAATGACCTAAGAAATGCGCTCACTCAGTATTTCGTCATAATCAATGCTACTGCAGACGCGCTGCGCGTATTAAACTCGACGTAGCTACATGTGAATATCTGTGACGAAATAATGCAAGCACGCAGTATTTCTGTTTACATAACAACGAAATTCTACAGTACTTGTCCATTCTTAGTGAATTCCTCTTGCTATTCGTACACTTTTGATTGTGTTCTCGTAGCTTGATATCGAAATGTCTACGTTTTCCGAGCTATCTCGCGGTCGGCGATTTTGGGCTCGACTCCGCAGTTCGCTGACAAGATCTTTCAGCAAATTGTGTTGTGTCACTGCAGGTAATGTATTTCCTGGCGTGCACAAACAATCTCAACATGCCACACTTTCCATCCATGCATGATAATCCAGGTTTTCTAGAAATTCTGTGATGAGAGCAGTAAATGTTCTGATTATTGTAGATTTATCATCTCTCTTCTCAGCAGATTTGATGGAGATTGATCAAATTAAAATCACGATTTTCGACTAACTCAAATAGAAGAATTTCGAGAATGGAAATATATTTGAAGAAAGAATAAATCTTATGCAAACATTGTCGAATGAGAATGAAAATGTCACTTTCATATTTGAGAAAACTAGAATCTGTTCTGTTTTGACCTTGCTTTTCTTAAGGTTCTGGTGACAACCATAACGGAAAGCAGGGCACAGTCCTGAGTGCCAAAGATGTCAGTATGGTGAGTTTGCATTACGACGGGGCGTCTCATTTATGTCCTGTATGTTTTCTCTTCCTCAATTCTCACTTGTTTTACAAAGTTTCTGTCTTTTCCAGTTGTTTAAGTTTCCACAGGTCATTGAGATATGACGCTCTTGAGACACACTTTGGCAACTATATAATATTTGATATCAACGGTATTTTCTCATACCATGGACAAGAAATCATTTTTCGGCATCATTATTTGGCAAACAATAATAATTTCCCACTTCATGGCTCTAACTCTGTCCAAAAAGTTTGGGAAGCAGCAAAGGTCTATTGTAATGGTCGTATTTTATAGGATAATGATGATAAATACCGTGACCTGCAAGTATTATACATTTTCTTTCAAGTCCAAACTCTTTCTGTTCTTGTCCTGGTATTACTTTGCAGTATCACGAGGCTTCTCGTTGGGATGAGCGGAGCTCCGTCACATCTTTCTGGGGTTCCGTTTCTGATGTCGACGAGTGCCTCTTCAACGAAGACATTAGTCTTTACAGCCAGAGTTTCAGTAATATATCGAATTTGTCTCTTCTCGACGAAGAGGAGTATGCACGGAAAAGTCACGACAGGCAGGGTGACAACAGTGATGACGAGGAAGATGATTTGTCCTCCATCAGTCCGAGCGAACTCTCCGAACTTCTGCGCACGTCTTCAGAAGACGAGGACTTTGAAAGCGATGAAGACGATGCGTTTACAACAGTATCAGACTTAACAGACTTCGACAGTGACTCCTCCGACCTCTCGCTCTCAGATGAAGATATTTCCGGCGATGTTGAAGGAGTATATGCAGGACAATATTATTCAAACAGCATCGTCATCGATATCCTAGACATGCTAATCAATGAGGCAGTCTGTGGCTTGGTCCAGAATTCATGAGGAGATATGCACTAGACAGATTGAATTGCTAACATTTGGCATGATTTTCAGCAATAAATGACATCACTGAAATGATACTTTCCTGAGTACTTCTGGTCCCTTACTTGTGCTCTACGAGTTTACCGTGAGGTTAACTATAAGGTAAAGATACCAAATGAAGGGGGCGAGATAGGGGTTATAGACGGTCTAGTTCATTTGAGACTCAGAGATTTGCAACGAGTTTTGCTACGAACATACATCCCAGGCTTTGTCTAAGCTAATTTCGAAAAGCACTGATACGTGTTTAGATATGCCTGTACCTATAGTTCACTGTTGCACATGCAATGTACATCAAGCCCGTAGAGCCCCTTTATGTTCTGATTGCCTTGTTTGAAATGTAGGCAGGCAAATCATTTTCTTTCTTCTAGCAAATCTCGACCAGAAAATTAATACTAAAGGCATTGCATGTGCCGAGCAGAGGCAAATAATAGCAAATTCCGGATCTTATAATATTGAAAGAAGTCATAAGCAGCCTGTAGCTTTTTCATTCAAATATCGGAAAGGAAATTAAAAAGAAAGAAAGAAAGAAAGACAGAAAGACAGAAAAAAGGCTTTGAGTTTCGAGCTTTTTCCTGATCTCCACACCTATTCCCTGAAATAAACCCTCCTTAATGATAGCAATGGACAAACATTGTGTGATAAATGGGTCTCAGTCACGCTATCCAATACAGCAATGTTATGGCTGTTGCAGATTTATACTTTGTTGGTATCTGCGAATGATTATTAATACTTCCGTTTTTGTGAATAACGTCATATTTCTGTGGAAAAGAAGTAAGGAAAGCTTTACGTTTTACATCCATACGCGTTGAAATTGCCTCTTATACACTTGAACTAAAAAGAAATAGTATGTCTTTGACATATCGATTTTCATCAAACTGTAGCAAATAAGCAAGAGAAATTCCAGATGACCTTGGAACCCACCAACTTTTCTGATAAATGACGTGAAAAGGTCGACGTGACATAATGACAGCGAGATATTATGTTCAGAGAAGGACACCCAGTGCTTTCATTATTTTGCTGCCTAACAATCTCTTCCATATCAATGACCTAAGAAATGCGCTCACTCAGTATTTCGTCATAATCAATGCTACTGCAGACGCGCTGCGCGTATTAAACTCGACGTAGCTACATGTGAATATCTGTGACGAAATAATGCAAGCACGCAGTATTTCTGTTTACATAACAACGAAATTCTACAGTACTTGTCCATTCCTAGTGAATTCCTCTTGCTATTCGTACACTTTTGATGGTGTTCTCGTAGCTTGATATCGAAATGTCTACGTTTTCCGAGCTATCTCGCGGTCGGCGATTTTGGGCTCGACTCCGTAGTTCGCTGACAAGATCTTTCAGCAAATTGTGTTGTGTCACTGCAGGTAATGTATTTCCTGGCGTGCACAAACAATCTCAACATGCCACACTTTCCATCCATGCATGATAATCCAGGTTTTCTAGAAATTCTGTGATGAGAGCAGTAAATGTTCTGATTATTGTAGATTTATCATCTCTCTTCTCAGCAGATTTGATGGAGATTGATCAAATTAAAATCACGATTTTCGACTAACTCAAATAGAAGAATTTCGAGAATGGAAATATATTTGAAGAAAGAATAAATCTTGTGGAAACATTGTCGAATGAGAATGAAAATGTCACTTTCATATTTGAGAAAACTAGAATCTGTTCTGTTTTGACTTTGCTTTTCTTAAGGTTCTGGTGAGAACCATAACGGAAAGCAGGGCACAGTCCTGAGTGCCAAAGATGTCAGTATGGTGAGTTTGCATTACGACGGGGCGTCTCATTCATGTCCTGTATGTTTTCTCTTCCTCAATTCTCACTTGTTTTACAAAGTTTCTGTCTTTTCCAGTTGTTTAAGTTTCCACAGGTCATTGAGATATGACGCTCTTGAGACACACATTGGCAACTATATAATATTTGATATCAACGGTATTTTCTCATACCATGGACAAGAAATCATTTTTCGGCATCATTATTTGGCAAACAATAATAATTTCCCACTTCATGGCTCTAACTCTGTCCAAAAAGTTTGGGAAGCAGCAAAAGTCTATTGTAATGGTCGTATTTTATAGGATAATGATGATAAATACCGTGACCTGCAAGTATTATACATTTTCTTTCAAGTCCAAACTCTTTCTGCTCTTGTCCTGGTATTACTTTGCAGTATCACGAGGTTTCTCGTTGGGATGAGCGGAGCTCCGTCACATCTTTCTGGGGTTCCGTTTCGGATGTCGACGAGTGCCTCTTCAACGAAGACATTAGTCTTTACAGCCAGAGTTTCAGTAATATATCGAATTTGTCTCTTCTCGACGAAGAGGAGTATGCACGGAAAAGTCACGACAGGCAGGGTGACAACAGTGATGACGAGGAAGATGATTTGTCCTCCATCAGTCCGAGCGAACTCTCCGAACTTCTGCGCACGTCTTCAGAAGACGAGGACTTTGAAAGCGATGAAGACGATGTGTTTACAACAGCAACAGACTTAACAGACTTCGACAGTGACTCCTCCGACCTCTCGCTCTCAGATGAAGATATTTCCGGCGATGTTGAAGGAGTATATGCAGGACAATATTATTCAAACAGCATAGTCATCGATATCCTAGACATGCTAATCAATGAGGCAGTCTGTGGCTTGGTCCAGAATTCATGAGGAGATATGCACTAGACAGATTGAATTGCTAACATTTGGCATGATTTTCAGCAATAAATGACATCACTGAAATGATACTTTCCTGACTACTTCTGGTCCCTTACTTGTGCTCTACGAGTTTACCGTGAGGTTAACTATAAGGTAAAGATACCAAATGAAGGGGGCGAGATAGGGGTTATAGACGGTCTAGTTCATTTGAGACTCAGAGATTTGCAACGAGTTTTGCAACGAACATACATCCCAGGCTTTGTCTAAGCTATTTTCGAAAAGCACTGATACGTGTTTAGATATGCCTGTACCTATAGTTCACTGTTACACATGCAATGTACATCAAGCCCGTAGAGCCCCTTTATGTTCTGATTGCCTTGTTTGAAATGTAGGCAGGCAAATCATTTTCTTTCTTCTAGCAAATCTCGACCAGAAAATTAATACTAAAGGCATTGCATGTGCCGAGCAGAGGCAAATAATAGCAAATTCCGGATCTTATAATATTGAAAGAAGTCATAAGCAGCTTGTAGCTTTTTCATTCAAATATCGGAAAGGAAATTAAAAAGAAAGAAAGAAAGAAAGACAGACAGAAAGACAGAAAAAAGGCTTTGAGTTTCGAGCTTTTTCCTTATCTCCACACCTATTCCCTGAAATAAACCCTCCTTAATGATAGCAATGGACAAACATTGTGTGATAAATGGGTCTCAGTCACGCTATCCAATACAGCAATGTTATGGCTGTTGCAGATTTATACTTTGTTGGTATCTGCGAATGATTATTAATACTTCCGTTTTTGTGAATAACGTCATATTTCTGTAGAAAAGAAGTAAGGAAAGCTTTACGTTTTATATCCATACGCGTTGAAATTGCCTCTTATACACTTGAACTAAAAAGAAATAGTATGTCTTTGACATATCGATTTTCATCAAACTGTAGCAAATAAGCAAGAGAAATTCCAGATGACCTTGGAACCCACCAACTTTTCTGATAAATGACGTGAAAAGGTCGACGTGACATAATGACAGCGAGATATTATGTTCAGAGAAGGACACCCAGTGCTTTCATTATTTTGCTGCCTAACAATCTCTTCAATATCAATGACCTAAGAAATGCGCTCACTCAGTATTTCGTCATAATCAATGCTACTGCAGACGCGCTGCGCGTATTAAACTCGACGTAGCTACATGTGAATATCTGTGACGAAATAATGCAAGCACGCAGTATTTCTGTTTGCATAACAACGAAATTCTACAGTACTTGTCCATTCTTAGTGAATTCCTCTTGCTATTCGTACACTTTTGATTGTGTTCTCGTAGCTTGATATCGAAATGTCTACGTTTTCCGAGCTATCTCGCGGTCGGCGATTTTGGGCTCGACTCCGCAGTTCGCTGACAAGATCTTTCAGCAAATTGTGTTGTGTCACTGCAGGTAATGTATTTCCTGGCGTGCACAAACAATCTCAACATGCCACACTTTCCATCCATGCATGATAATCCAGGTTTTCTAGAAATTCTGTGATGAGAGCAGTAAATGTTCTGATTATTGTAGATTTATCATCTCTCTTCTCAGCAGATTTGATGGAGATTGATCAAATTAAAATCACGATTTTCGACTAACTCAAATAGAAGAATTTCGAGAATGGAAATATATTTGAAGAAAGAATAAATCTTATGCAAACATTGTCGAATGAGAATGAAAATGTCACTTTCATATTTGAGAAAACTAGAATCTGTTCTGTTTTGACCTTGCTTTTCTTAAGGTTCTGGTGACAACCATAACGGAAAGCAGGGCACAGTCCTGAGTGCCAAAGATGTCAGTATGGTGAGTTTGCATTACGACGGGGCGTCTCATTTATGTCCTGTATGTTTTCTCTTCCTCAATTCTCACTTGTTTTACAAAGTTTCTGTCTTTTCCAGTTGTTTAAGTTTCCACAGGTCATTGAGATATGACGCTCTTGAGACACACTTTGGCAACTATATAATATTTGATATCAACGGTATTTTCTCATACCATGGACAAGAAATCATTTTTCGGCATCATTATTTGGCAAACAATAATAATTTCCCACTTCATGGCTCTAACTCTGTCCAAAAAGTTTGGGAAGCAGCAAAGGTCTATTGTAATGGTCGTATTTTATAGGATAATGATGATAAATACCGTGACCTGCAAGTATTATACATTTTCTTTCAAGTCCAAACTCTTTCTGTTCTTGTCCTGGTATTACTTTGCAGTATCACGAGGCTTCTCGTTGGGATGAGCGGAGCTCCGTCACATCTTTCTGGGGTTCCGTTTCTGATGTCGACGAGTGCCTCTTCAACGAAGACATTAGTCTTTACAGCCAGAGTTTCAGTAATATATCGAATTTGTCTCTTCTCGACGAAGAGGAGTATGCACGGAAAAGTCACGACAGGCAGGGTGACAACAGTGATGACGAGGAAGATGATTTGTCCTCCATCAGTCCGAGCGAACTCTCCGAACTTCTGCGCACGTCTTCAGAAGACGAGGACTTTGAAAGCGATGAAGACGATGCGTTTACAACAGTATCAGACTTAACAGACTTCGACAGTGACTCCTCCGACCTCTCGCTCTCAGATGAAGATATTTCCGGCGATGTTGAAGGAGTATATGCAGGACAATATTATTCAAACAGCATCGTCATCGATATCCTAGACATGCTAATCAATGAGGCAGTCTGTGGCTTGGTCCAGAATTCATGAGGAGATATGCACTAGACAGATTGAATTGCTAACATTTGGCATGATTTTCAGCAATAAATGACATCACTGAAATGATACTTTCCTGAGTACTTCTGGTCCCTTACTTGTGCTCTACGAGTTTACCGTGAGGTTAACTATAAGGTAAAGATACCAAATGAAGGGGGCGAGATAGGGGTTATAGACGGTCTAGTTCATTTGAGACTCAGAGATTTGCAACGAGTTTTGCTACGAACATACATCCCAGGCTTTGTCTAAGCTAATTTCGAAAAGCACTGATACGTGTTTAGATATGCCTGTACCTATAGTTCACTGTTACACATGCAATGTACATCAAGCCCGTAGAGCCCCTTTATGTTCTGATTGCCTTGTTTGAAATGTAGGCAGGCAAATCATTTTCTTTCTTCTAGCAAATCTCGACCAGAAAATTAATACTAAAGGCATTGCATGTGCCGAGCAGAGGCAAATAATAGCAAATTCCGGATCTTATAATATTGAAAGAAGTCATAAGCAGCCTGTAGCTTTTTCATTCAAATATCGGAAAGGAAATTAAAAAGAAAGAAAGAAAGAAAGACAGAAAGACAGAAAAAAGGCTTTGAGTTTCGAGCTTTTTCCTGATCTCCACACCTATTCCCTGAAATAAACCCTCCTTAATGATAGCAATGGACAAACATTGTGTGATAAATGGGTCTCAGTCACGCTATCCAATACAGCAATGTTATGGCTGTTGCAGATTTATACTTTGTTGGTATCTGCGAATGATTATTAATACTTCCGTTTTTGTGAATAACGTCATATTTCTGTGGAAAAGAAGTAAGGAAAGCTTTACGTTTTACATCCATACGCGTTGAAATTGCCTCTTATACACTTGAACTAAAAAGAAATAGTATGTCTTTGACATATCGATTTTCATCAAACTGTAGCAAATAAGCAAGAGAAATTCCAGATGACCTTGGAACCCACCAACTTTTCTGATAAATGACGTGAAAAGGTCGACGTGACATAATGACAGCGAGATATTATGTTCAGAGAAGGACACCCAGTGCTTTCATTATTTTGCTGCCTAACAATCTCTTCCATATCAATGACCTAAGAAATGCGCTCACTCAGTATTTCGTCATAATCAATGCTACTGCAGACGCGCTGCGCGTATTAAACTCGACGTAGCTACATGTGAATATCTGTGACGAAATAATGCAAGCACGCAGTATTTCTGTTTACATAACAACGAAATTCTACAGTACTTGTCCATTCCTAGTGAATTCCTCTTGCTATTCGTACACTTTTGATGGTGTTCTCGTAGCTTGATATCGAAATGTCTACGTTTTCCGAGCTATCTCGCGGTCGGCGATTTTGGGCTCGACTCCGTAGTTCGCTGACAAGATCTTTCAGCAAATTGTGTTGTGTCACTGCAGGTAATGTATTTCCTGGCGTGCACAAACAATCTCAACATGCCACACTTTCCATCCATGCATGATAATCCAGGTTTTCTAGAAATTCTGTGATGAGAGCAGTAAATGTTCTGATTATTGTAGATTTATCATCTCTCTTCTCAGCAGATTTGATGGAGATTGATCAAATTAAAATCACGATTTTCGACTAACTCAAATAGAAGAATTTCGAGAATGGAAATATATTTGAAGAAAGAATAAATCTTATGCAAACATTGTCGAATGAGAATGAAAATGTCACTTTCATATTTGAGAAAACTAGAATCTGTTCTGTTTTGACCTTGCTTTTCTTAAGGTTCTGGTGACAACCATAACGGAAAGCAGGGCACAGTCCTGAGTGCCAAAGATGTCAGTATGGTGAGTTTGCATTACGACGGGGCGTCTCATTTATGTCCTGTATGTTTTCTCTTCCTCAATTCTCACTTGTTTTACAAAGTTTCTGTCTTTTCCAGTTGTTTAAGTTTCCACAGGTCATTGAGATATGACGCTCTTGAGACACACTTTGGCAACTATATAATATTTGAAATCAACGGTATTTTCTCATACCATGGACAAGAAATCATTTTTCGGCATCATTATTTGGCAAACAATAATAATTTCCCACTTCATGGCTCTAACTCTGTCCAAAAAGTTTGGGAAGCAGCAAAGGTCTATTGTAATGGTCGTATTTTATAGGATAATGATGATAAATACCGTGACCTGCAAGTATTATACATTTTCTTTCAAGTCCAAACTCTTTCTGTTCTTGTCCTGGTATTACTTTGCAGTATCACGAGGCTTCTCGTTGGGATGAGCGGAGCTCCGTCACATCTTTCTGGGGTTCCGTTTCTGATGTCGACGAGTGCCTCTTCAACGAAGACATGACATTAGTCTTTACAGCCAGAGTTTCAGTAATATATCGAATTTGTCTCTTCTCGACGAAGAGGAGTATGCACGGAAAAGTCACGACAGGCAGGGTGACAACAGTGATGACGAGGAAGATGATTTGTCCTCCATCAGTCCGAGCGAACTCTCCGAACTTCTGCGCACGTCTTCAGAAGACGAGGACTTTGAAAGCGATGAAGACGATGCGTTTACAACAGTATCAGACTTAACAGACTTCGACAGTGACTCCTCCGACCTCTCGCTCTCAGATGAAGATATTTCCGGCGATGTTGAAGGAGTATATGCAGGACAATATTATTCAAACAGCATCGTCATCGATATCCTAGACATGCTAATCAATGAGGCAGTCTGTGGCTTGGTCCAGAATTCATGAGGGGTGCACTAGACAGATTGAATTGCTAACATTTGGCATGATTTTCAGCAATAAATGACATCACTGAAATGATACTTTCCTGAGTACTTCTGGTCCCTTACTTGTGCTCTACGAGTTTACCGTGAGGTTAACTATAAGGTAAAGATACCAAATGAAGGGGGCGAGATAGGGGTTATAGACGGTCTAGTTCATTTGAGACTCAGAGATTTGCAACGAGTTTTGCAACGAACATACATCCCAGGCTTTGTCTAAGCTAATTTCGAAAAGCACTGATACGTGTTTAGATATGCCTGTACCTATAGTTCACTGTTACACATGCAATGTACATCAAGCCCGTAGAGCCCCTTTATGTTCTGATTGCCTTGTTTGAAATGTAGGCAGGCAAATCATTTTCTTTCTTCTAGCAAATCTCGACCAGAAAATTAATACTAAAGGCATTGCATGTGCCGAGCAGAGGCAAATAATAGCAAATTCCGGATCTTATAATATTGAAAGAAGTCATAAGCAGCTTGTAGCTTTTTCATTCAAATATCGGAAAGGAAATTAAAAAGAAAGAAAGAAAGAAAGACAGACAGAAAGACAGAAAAAAGGCTTTGAGTTTCGAGCTTTTTCCTTATCTCCACACCTATTCCCTGAAATAAACCCTCCTTAATGATAGCAATGGACAAACATTGTGTGATAAATGGGTCTCAGTCACGCTATCCAATACAGCAATGTTATGGCTGTTGCAGATTTATACTTTGTTGGTATCTGCGAATGATTATTAATACTTCCGTTTTTGTGAATAACGTCATATTTCTGTAGAAAAGAAGTAAGGAAAGCTTTACGTTTTATATCCATACGCGTTGAAATTGCCTCTTATACACTTGAACTAAAAAGAAATAGTATGTCTTTGACATATCGATTTTCATCAAACTGTAGCAAATAAGCAAGAGAAATTCCAGATGACCTTCGAACCCACCAACTTTTCTGATAAATGACGTGAAAAGGTCGACGTGACATAATGACAGCGAGATATTATGTTCAGAGAAGGACACCCAGTGCTTTCATTATTTTGCTGCCTAACAATCTCTTCAATATCAATGACCTAAGAAATGCGCTCACTCAGTATTTCGTCATAATCAATGCTACTGCAGACGCGCTGCGCGTATTAAACTCGACGTAGCTACATGTGAATATCTGTGACGAAATAATGCAAGCACGCAGTATTTCTGTTTACATAACAACGAAATTCTACAGTACTTGTCCATTCCTAGTGAATTCCTCTTGCTATTCGTACACTTTTGATGGTGTTCTCGTAGCTTGATATCGAAATGTCTACGTTTTCCGAGCTATCTCGCGGTCGGCGATTTTGGGCTCGACTCCGTAGTTCGCTGACAAGATCTTTCAGCAAATTGTGTTGTGTCACTGCAGGTAATGTATTTCCTGGCGTGCACAAACAATCTCAACATGCCACACTTTCCATCCATGCATGATAATCCAGGTTTTCTAGAAATTCTGTGATGAGAGCAGTAAATTTTCTGATTATTGTAGATTTATCATCTCTCTTCTCAGCAGATTTGATGGAGATTGATCAAATTAAAATCACGATTTTCGACTAACTCAAATAGAAGAATTTCGAGAATGGAAATATATTTGAAGAAAGAATAAATCTTATGGAAACATTGTCGAATGAGAATGAAAATGTCACTTTCATATTTGAGAAAACTAGAATCTGTTCTGTTTTGACCTTGCTTTTCTTAAGGTTCTGGTGACAACCATAACGGAAAGCAGGGCACAGTCCTGAGTGCCAAAGATGTCAGTATGGTGAGTTTGCATTACGACGGGGCGTCTCATTTATGTCCTGTATGTTTTCTCTTCCTCAATTCTCACTTGTTTTACAAAGTTTCTGTCTTTTCCAGTTGTTTAAGTTTCCACAGGTCATTGAGATATGACGTTCTTGAGACACACTTTGGCAACTATATAATATTTGAAATCAACGGTATTTTCTCATACCATGGACAAGAAATCATTTTTCGGCATCATTATTTGGCAAACAATAATAATTTCCCACTTCATGGCTCTAACTCTGTCCAAAAAGTTTGGGAAGCAGCAAAGGTCTATTGTAATGGTCGTATTTTATAGGATAATGATGATAAATACCGTGACCTGCAAGTATTATACATTTTCTTTCAAGTCCAAACTCTTTCTGTTCTTGTCCTGGTATTACTTTGCAGTATCACGAGGCTTCTCGTTGGGATGAGCGGAGCTCCGTCACATCTTTCTGGGGTTCCGTTTCTGATGTCGACGAGTGCCTCTTCAACGAAGACATTAGTCTTTACAGCCAGAGTTTCAGTAATATATCGAATTTGTCTCTTCTCGACGAAGAGGAGTATGCACGGAAAAGTCACGACAGGCAGGGTGACAACAGTGATGACGAGGAAGATGATTTGTCCTCCATCAGTCCGAGCGAACTCTCCGAACTTCTGCGCACGTCTTCAGAAGACGAGGACTTTGAAAGCGATGAAGACGATGCGTTTACAACAGTATCAGACTTAACAGACTTCGACAGTGACTCCTCCGACCTCTCGCTCTCAGATGAAGATATTTCCGGCGATGTTGAAGGAGTATATGCAGGACAATATTATTCAAACAGCATCGTCATCGATATCCTAGACATGCTAATCAATGAGGCAGTCTGTGGCTTGGTCCAGAATTCATGAGGAGATATGCACTAGACAGATTGAATTGCTAACATTTGGCATGATTTTCAGCAATAAATGACATCACTGAAATGATACTTTCCTGAGTACTTCTGGTCCCTTACTTGTGCTCTACGAGTTTACCGTGAGGTTAACTATAAGGTAAAGATACCAAATGAAGGGGGCGAGATAGGGGTTATAGACGGTCTAGTTCATTTGAGACTCAGAGATTTGCAACGAGTTTTGCTACGAACATACATCCCAGGCTTTGTCTAAGCTAATTTCGAAAAGCACTGATACGTGTTTAGATATGCCTGTACCTATAGTTCACTGTTACACATGCAATGTACATCAAGCCCGTAGAGCCCCTTTATGTTCTGATTGCCTTGTTTGAAATGTAGGCAGGCAAATCATTTTCTTTCTTCTAGCAAATCTCGACCAGAAAATTAATACTAAAGGCATTGCATGTGCCGAGCAGAGGCAAATAATAGCAAAATCCGGATCTTATAATATTGAAAGAAGTCATAAGCAGCCTGTAGCTTTTTCATTCAAATATCGGAAAGGAAATTAAAAAGAAAGAAAGAAAGAAAGACAGAAAGACAGAAAAAAGGCTTTGAGTTTCGAGCTTTTTCCTGATCTCCACACCTATTCCCTGAAATAAACCCTCCTTAATGATAGCAATGGACAAACATTGTGTGATAAATGGGTCTCAGTCACGCTATCCAATACAGCAATGTTATGGCTGTTGCAGATTTATACTTTGTTGGTATCTGCGAATGATTATTAATACTTCCGTTTTTGTGAATAACGTCATATTTCTGTGGAAAAGAAGTAAGGAAAGCTTTACGTTTTACATCCATACGCGTTGAAATTGCCTCTTATACACTTGAACTAAAAAGAAATAGTATGTCTTTGACATATCGATTTTCATCAAACTGTAGCAAATAAGCAAGAGAAATTCCAGATGACCTTGGAACCCACCAACTTTTCTGATAAATGACGTGAAAAGGTCGACGTGACATAATGACAGCGAGATATTATGTTCAGAGAAGGACACCCAGTGCTTTCATTATTTTGCTGCCTAACAATCTCTTCCATATCAATGACCTAAGAAATGCGCTCACTCAGTATTTCGTCATAATCAATGCTACTGCAGACGCGCTGCGCGTATTAAACTCGACGTAGCTACATGTGAATATCTGTGACGAAATAATGCAAGCACGCAGTATTTCTGTTTACATAACAACGAAATTCTACAGTACTTGTCCATTCCTAGTGAATTCCTCTTGCTATTCGTACACTTTTGATGGTGTTCTCGTAGCTTGATATCGAAATGTCTACGTTTTCCGAGCTATCTCGCGGTCGGCGATTTTGGGCTCGACTCCGTAGTTCGCTGACAAGATCTTTCAGCAAATTGTGTTGTGTCACTGCAGGTAATGTATTTCCTGGCGTGCACAAACAATCTCAACATGCCACACTTTCCATCCATGCATGATAATCCAGGTTTTCTAGAAATTCTGTGATGAGAGCAGTAAATGTTCTGATTATTGTAGATTTATCATCTCTCTTCTCAGCAGATTTGATGGAGATTGATCAAATTAAAATCACGATTTTCGACTAACTCAAATAGAAGAATTTCGAGAATGGAAATATATTTGAAGAAAGAATAAATCTTATGCAAACATTGTCGAATGAGAATGAAAATGTCACTTTCATATTTGAGAAAACTAGAATCTGTTCTGTTTTGACCTTGCTTTTCTTAAGGTTCTGGTGACAACCATAACGGAAAGCAGGGCACAGTCCTGAGTGCCAAAGATGTCAGTATGGTGAGTTTGCATTACGACGGGGCGTCTCATTTATGTCCTGTATGTTTTCTCTTCCTCAATTCTCACTTGTTTTACAAAGTTTCTGTCTTTTCCAGTTGTTTAAGTTTCCACAGGTCATTGAGATATGACGCTCTTGAGACACACTTTGGCAACTATATAATATTTGAAATCAACGGTATTTTCTCATACCATGGACAAGAAATCATTTTTCGGCATCATTATTTGGCAAACAATAATAATTTCCCACTTCATGGCTCTAACTCTGTCCAAAAAGTTTGGGAAGCAGCAAAGGTCTATTGTAATGGTCGTATTTTATAGGATAATGATGATAAATACCGTGACCTGCAAGTATTATACATTTTCTTTCAAGTCCAAACTCTTTCTGTTCTTGTCCTGGTATTACTTTGCAGTATCACGAGGCTTCTCGTTGGGATGAGCGGAGCTCCGTCACATCTTTCTGGGGTTCCGTTTCTGATGTCGACGAGTGCCTCTTCAACGAAGACATGACATTAGTCTTTACAGCCAGAGTTTCAGTAATATATCGAATTTGTCTCTTCTCGACGAAGAGGAGTATGCACGGAAAAGTCACGACAGGCAGGGTGACAACAGTGATGACGAGGAAGATGATTTGTCCTCCATCAGTCCGAGCGAACTCTCCGAACTTCTGCGCACGTCTTCAGAAGACGAGGACTTTGAAAGCGATGAAGACGATGCGTTTACAACAGTATCAGACTTAACAGACTTCGACAGTGACTCCTCCGACCTCTCGCTCTCAGATGAAGATATTTCCGGCGATGTTGAAGGAGTATATGCAGGACAATATTATTCAAACAGCATCGTCATCGATATCCTAGACATGCTAATCAATGAGGCAGTCTGTGGCTTGGTCCAGAATTCATGAGGGGTGCACTAGACAGATTAAATTGCTAACATTTGGCATGATTTTCAGCAATAAATGACATCACTGAAATGATACTTTCCTGAGTACTTCTGGTCCCTTACTTGTGCTCTACGAGTTTACCGTGAGGTTAACTATAAGGTAAAGATACCAAATGAAGGGGGCGAGATAGGGGTTATAGACGGTCTAGTTCATTTGAGACTCAGAGATTTGCAACGAGTTTTGCTACGAACATACATCCCAGGCTTTGTCTAAGCTAATTTCGAAAAGCACTGATACGTGTTTAGATATGCCTGTACCTATAGTTCACTGTTACACATGCAATGTACATCAAGCCCGTAGAGCCCCTTTATGTTCTGATTGCCTTGTTTGAAATGTAGGCAGGCAAATCATTTTCTTTCTTCTAGCAAATCTCGACCAGAAAATTAATACTAAAGGCATTGCATGTGCCGAGCAGAGGCAAATAATAGCAAATTCCGGATCTTATAATATTGAAAGAAGTCATAAGCAGCCTGTAGCTTTTTCATTCAAATATCGGAAAGGAAATTAAAAAGAAAGAAAGAAAGAAAGACAGAAAGACAGAAAAAAGGCTTTGAGTTTCGAGCTTTTTCCTGATCTCCACACCTATTCCCTGAAATAAACCCTCCTTAATGATAGCAATGGACAAACATTGTGTGATAAATGGGTCTCAGTCACGCTATCCAATACAGCAATGTTATGGCTGTTGCAGATTTATACTTTGTTGGTATCTGCGAATGATTATTAATACTTCCGTTTTTGTGAATAACGTCATATTTCTGTGGAAAAGAAGTAAGGAAAGCTTTACGTTTTACATCCATACGCGTTAAAATTGCCTCTTATACACTTGAACTAAAAAGAAATAGTATGTCTTTGACATATCGATTTTCATCAATCTGTAGCAAATAAGCAAGAGAAATTCCAGATGACCTTCGAACCCACCAACTTTTCTGATAAATGACGTGAAAAGGTCGACGTGACATAATGACAGCGAGATATTATGTTCAGAGAAGGACACCCAGTGGTTTCATTATTTTGCTGCCTAACAATCTCTTCCATATCAATGACCTAAGAAATGCGCTCACTCAGTATTTCGTCATAATCAATGCTACTGCAGACGCGCTGCGCGTATTAAACTCGACGTAGCTACATGTGAATATCTGTGACGAAATAATGCAAGCACGCAGTATTTCTGTTTACATAACAACGAAATTCTACAGTACTTGTCCATTCCTAGTGAATTCCTCTTGCTATTCGTACACTTTTGATGGTGTTCTCGTAGCTTGATATCGAAATGTCTACGTTTTCCGAGCTATCTCGCGGTCGGCGATTTTGGGCTCGACTCCGTAGTTCGCTGACAAGATCTTTCAGCAAATTGTGTTGTGTCACTGCAGGTAATGTATTTCCTGGCGTGCACAAACAATCTCAACATGCCACACTTTCCATCCATGCATGATAATCCAGGTTTTCTAGAAATTCTGTGATGAGAGCAGTAAATGTTCTGATTATTGTAGATTTATCATCTCTCTTCTCAGCAGATTTGATGGAGATTGATCAAATTAAAATCACGATTTTCGACTAACTCAAATAGAAGAATTTCGAGAATGGAAATATATTTGAAGAAAGAATAAATCTTATGCAAACATTGTCGAATGAGAATGAAAATGTCACTTTCATATTTGAGAAAACTAGAATCTGTTCTGTTTTGACCTTGCTTTTCTTAAGGTTCTGGTGACAACCATAACGGAAAGCAGGGCACAGTCCTGAGTGCCAAAGATGTCAGTATGGTGAGTTTGCATTACGACGGGGCGTCTCATTTATGTCCTGTATGTTTTCTCTTCCTCAATTCTCACTTGTTTTACAAAGTTTCTGTCTTTTCCAGTTGTTTAAGTTTCCACAGGTCATTGAGATATGACGCTCTTGAGACACACTTTGGCAACTATATAATATTTGAAATCAACGGTATTTTCTCATACCATGGACAAGAAATCATTTTTCGGCATCATTATTTGGCAAACAATAATAATTTCCCACTTCATGGCTCTAACTCTGTCCAAAAAGTTTGGGAAGCAGCAAAGGTCTATTGTAATGGTCGTATTTTATAGGATAATGATGATAAATACCGTGACCTGCAAGTATTATACATTTTCTTTCAAGTCCAAACTCTTTCTGTTCTTGTCCTGGTATTACTTTGCAGTATCACGAGGCTTCTCGTTGGGATGAGCGGAGCTCCGTCACATCTTTCTGGGGTTCCGTTTCTGATGTCGACGAGTGCCTCTTCAACGAAGACATTAGTCTTTACAGCCAGAGTTTCAGTAATATATCGAATTTGTCTCTTCTCGACGAAGAGGAGTATGCACGGAAAAGTCACGACAGGCAGGGTGACAACAGTGATGACGAGGAAGATGATTTGTCCTCCATCAGTCCGAGCGAACTCTCCGAACTTCTGCGCACGTCTTCAGAAGACGAGGACTTTGAAAGCGATGAAGACGATGCGTTTACAACAGTATCAGACTTAACAGACTTCGACAGTGACTCCTCCGACCTCTCGCTCTCAGATGAAGATATTTCCGGCGATGTTGAAGGAGTATATGCAGGACAATATTATTCAAACAGCATCGTCATCGATATCCTAGACATGCTAATCAATGAGGCAGTCTGTGGCTTGGTCCAGAATTCATGAGGGGTGCACTAGACAGATTGAATTGCTAACATTTGGCATGATTTTCAGCAATAAATGACATCACTGAAATGATACTTTCCTGAGTACTTCTGGTCCCTTACTTGTGCTCTACGAGTTTATCGTGAGGTTAACTATAAGGTAAAGATACCAAATGAAGGGGGCGAGATAGGGGTTATAGACGGTCTAGTTCATTTGAGACTCAGAGATTTGCAACGAGTTTTGCTACGAACATACATCCCAGGCTTTGTCTAAGCTAATTTCGAAAAGCACTGATACGTGTTTAGATATGCCTGTACCTATAGTTCACTGTTACACATGCAATGTACATCAAGCCCGTAGAGCCCCTTTATGTTCTGATTGCCTTGTTTGAAATGTAGGCAGGCAAATCATTTTCTTTCTTCTAGCAAATCTCGACCAGAAAATTAATACTAAAGGCATTGCATGTGCCGAGCAGAGGCAAATAATAGCAAATTCCGGATCTTATAATATTGAAAGAAGTCATAAGCAGCCTGTAGCTTTTTCATTCAAATATCGGAAAGGAAATTAAAAAGAAAGAAAGAAAGAAAGACAGAAAGACAGAAAAAAGGCTTTGAGTTTCGAGCTTTTTCCTTATCTCCACACCTATTCCCTGAAATAAACCCTCCTTAATAATAGCAATGGACAAACATTGTGTGATAAATGGGTCTCAGTCACGCTATCCAATACAGCAATGTTATGGCTGTTGCAGATTTATACTTTGTTGGTATCTGCGAATGATTATTAATACTTCCGTTTTTGTGAATAACGTCATATTTCTGTGGAAAAGAAGTAAGGAAAGCTTTACGTTTTACATCCATACGCGTTAAAATTGCCTCTTATACACTTGAACTAAAAAGAAATAGTATGTCTTTGACATATCGATTTTCATCAAACTGTAGCAAATAAGCAAGAGAAATTCCAGATGACCTTCGAACCCACCAACTTTTCTGATAAATGACGTGAAAAGGTCGACGTGACATAATGACAGCGAGATATTATGTTCAGAGAAGGACACCCAGTGGTTTCATTATTTTGCTGCCTAACAATCTCTTCCATATCAATGACCTAAGAAATGCGCTCACTCAGTATTTCGTCATAATCAATGCTACTGCAGACGCGCTGCGCGTATTAAACTCGACGTAGCTACATGTGAATATCTGTGACGAAATAATGCAAGCACGCAGTATTTCTGTTTACATAACAACGAAATTCTACAGTACTTGTCCATTCCTAGTGAATTCCTCTTGCTATTCGTACACTTTTGATGGTGTTCTCGTAGCTTGATATCGAAATGTCTACGTTTTCCGAGCTATCTCGCGGTCGGCGATTTTGGGCTCGACTCCGTAGTTCGCTGACAAGATCTTTCAGCAAATTGTGTTGTGTCACTGCAGGTAATGTATTTCCTGGCGTGCACAAACAATCTCAACATGCCACACTTTCCATCCATGCATGATAATCCAGGTTTTCTAGAAATTCTGTGATGAGAGCAGTAAATGTTCTGATTATTGTAGATTTATCATCTCTCTTCTCAGCAGATTTGATGGAGATTGATCAAATTAAAATCACGATTTTCGACTAACTCAAATAGAAGAATTTCGAGAATGGAAATATATTTGAAGAAAGAATAAATCTTATGCAAACATTGTCGAATGAGAATGAAAATGTCACTTTCATATTTGAGAAAACTAGAATCTGTTCTGTTTTGACCTTGCTTTTCTTAAGGTTCTGGTGACAACCATAACGGAAAGCAGGGCACAGTCCTGAGTGCCAAAGATGTCAGTATGGTGAGTTTGCATTACGACGGGGCGTCTCATTTATGTCCTGTATGTTTTCTCTTCCTCAATTCTCACTTGTTTTACAAAGTTTCTGTCTTTTCCAGTTGTTTAAGTTTCCACAGGTCATTGAGATATGACGCTCTTGAGACACACTTTGGCAACTATATAATATTTGAAATCAACGGTATTTTCTCATACCATGGACAAGAAATCATTTTTCGGCATCATTATTTGGCAAACAATAATAATTTCCCACTTCATGGCTCTAACTCTGTCCAAAAAGTTTGGGAAGCAGCAAAGGTCTATTGTAATGGTCGTATTTTATAGGATAATGATGATAAATACCGTGACCTGCAAGTATTATACATTTTCTTTCAAGTCCAAACTCTTTCTGTTCTTGTCCTGGTATTACTTTGCAGTATCACGAGGCTTCTCGTTGGGATGAGCGGAGCTCCGTCACATCTTTCTGGGGTTCCGTTTCTGATGTCGACGAGTGCCTCTTCAACGAAGACATTAGTCTTTACAGCCAGAGTTTCAGTAATATATCGAATTTGTCTCTTCTCGACGAAGAGGAGTATGCACGGAAAAGTCACGACAGGCAGGGTGACAACAGTGATGACGAGGAAGATGATTTGTCCTCCATCAGTCCGAGCGAACTCTCCGAACTTCTGCGCACGTCTTCAGAAGACGAGGACTTTGAAAGCGATGAAGACGATGCGTTTACAACAGTATCAGACTTAACAGACTTCGACAGTGACTCCTCCGACCTCTCGCTCTCAGATGAAGATATTTCCGGCGATGTTGAAGGAGTATATGCAGGACAATATTATTCAAACAGCATCGTCATCGATATCCTAGACATGCTAATCAATGAGGCAGTCTGTGGCTTGGTCCAGAATTCATGAGGGGTGCACTAGACAGATTGAATTGCTAACATTTGGCATGATTTTCAGCAATAAATGACATCACTGAAATGATACTTTCCTGAGTACTTCTGGTCCCTTACTTGTGCTCTACGAGTTTACCGTGAGGTTAACTATAAGGTAAAGATACCAAATGAAGGGGGCGAGATAGGGGTTATAGACGGTCTAGTTCATTTGAGACTCAGAGATTTGCAACGAGTTTTGCTACGAACATACATCCCAGGCTTTGTCTAAGCTAATTTCGAAAAGCACTGATACGTGTTTAGATATGCCTGTACCTATAGTTCACTGTTACACATGCAATGTACATCAAGCCCGTAGAGCCCCTTTATGTTCTGATTGCCTTGTTTGAAATGTAGGCAGGCAAATCATTTTCTTTCTTCTAGCAAATCTCGACCAGAAAATTAATACTAAAGGCATTGCATGTGCCGAGCAGAGGCAAATAATAGCAAATTCCGGATCTTATAATATTGAAAGAAGTCATAAGCAGCCTGTAGCTTTTTCATTCAAATATCGGAAAGGAAATTAAAAAGAAAGAAAGAAAGAAAGACAGAAAGACAGAAAAAAGGCTTTGAGTTTCGAGCTTTTTCCTTATCTCCACACCTATTCCCTGAAATAAACCCTCCTTAATAATAGCAATGGACAAACATTGTGTGATAAATGGGTCTCAGTCACGCTATCCAATACAGCAATGTTATGGCTGTTGCAGATTTATACTTTGTTGGTATCTGCGAATGATTATTAATACTTCCGTTTTTGTGAATAACGTCATATTTCTGTGGAAAAGAAGTAAGGAAAGCTTTACGTTTTACATCCATACGCGTTAAAATTGCCTCTTATACACTTGAACTAAAAAGAAATAGTATGTCTTTGACATATCGATTTTCATCAAACTGTAGCAAATAAGCAAGAGAAATTCCAGATGACCTTCGAACCCACCAACTTTTCTGATAAATGACGTGAAAAGGTCGACGTGACATAATGACAGCGAGATATTATGTTCAGAGAAGGACACCCAGTGGTTTCATTATTTTGCTGCCTAACAATCTCTTCCATATCAATGACCTAAGAAATGCGCTCACTCAGTATTTCGTCATAATCAATGCTACTGCAGACGCGCTGCGCGTATTAAACTCGACGTAGCTACATGTGAATATCTGTGACGAAATAATGCAAGCACGCAGTATTTCTGTTTACATAACAACGAAATTCTACAGTACTTGTCCATTCCTAGTGAATTCCTCTTGCTATTCGTACACTTTTGATGGTGTTCTCGTAGCTTGATATCGAAATGTCTACGTTTTCCGAGCTATCTCGCGGTCGGCGATTTTGGGCTCGACTCCGTAGTTCGCTGACAAGATCTTTCAGCAAATTGTGTTGTGTCACTGCAGGTAATGTATTTCCTGGCGTGCACAAACAATCTCAACATGCCACACTTTCCATCCATGCATGATAATCCAGGTTTTCTAGAAATTCTGTGATGAGAGCAGTAAATGTTCTGATTATTGTAGATTTATCATCTCTCTTCTCAGCAGATTTGATGGAGATTGATCAAATTAAAATCACGATTTTCGACTAACTCAAATAGAAGAATTTCGAGAATGGAAATATATTTGAAGAAAGAATAAATCTTATGCAAACATTGTCGAATGAGAATGAAAATGTCACTTTCATATTTGAGAAAACTAGAATCTGTTCTGTTTTGACCTTGCTTTTCTTAAGGTTCTGGTGACAACCATAACGGAAAGCAGGGCACAGTCCTGAGTGCCAAAGATGTCAGTATGGTGAGTTTGCATTACGACGGGGCGTCTCATTTATGTCCTGTATGTTTTCTCTTCCTCAATTCTCACTTGTTTTACAAAGTTTCTGTCTTTTCCAGTTGTTTAAGTTTCCACAGGTCATTGAGATATGACGCTCTTGAGACACACTTTGGCAACTATATAATATTTGAAATCAACGGTATTTTCTCATACCATGGACAAGAAATCATTTTTCGGCATCATTATTTGGCAAACAATAATAATTTCCCACTTCATGGCTCTAACTCTGTCCAAAAAGTTTGGGAAGCAGCAAAGGTCTATTGTAATGGTCGTATTTTATAGGATAATGATGATAAATACCGTGGCCTGCAAGTATTATACATTTTCTTTCAAGTCCAAACTCTTTCTGTTCTTGTCCTGGTATTACTTTGCAGTATCACGAGGCTTCTCGTTGGGATGAGCGGAGCTCCGTCACTTCTTTCTGGGGTTCCGTTTCGGATGTCGACGAGTGCCTCTTCAACGAAGACATTAGTCTTTACAGCCAGAGTTTCAGTAATATATCGAATTTGTCTCTTCTCGACGAAGAGGAGTATGCACGGAAAAGCCACGACAGGCAGGGTGACAACAGTGATGACGAGGAAGATGATTTGTCCTCCATCAGTCCGAGCGAACTCTCCGAACTTCTGCGCACGTCTTCAGAAGACGAGGACTTTGAAAGCGATGAAGACGATGCGTTTACAACAGTATCAGACTTAACAGACTTCGACAGTGACTCCTCCGACCTCTCGCTCTCAGATGAAGATATTTCCGGCGATGTTGAAGGAGTATATGCAGGACAATATTATTCAAACAGCATCGTCATCGATATCCTAGACATGCTAATCAATGAGGCAGTCTGTGGCTTGGTCCAGAATTCATGAGGAGATATGCACTAGACAGATTGAATTGCTAACATTTGGCATGATTTTCAGCAATAAATGACATCACTGAAATGATACTTTCCTGAGTACTTCTGGTCCCTTACTTGTGCTCTACGAGTTTACCGTGAGGTTAACTATAAGGTAAAGATACCAAATGAAGGGGGCGAGATAGGGGTTATAGACGGTCTAGTTCATTTGAGACTCAGAGATTTGCAACGAGTTTTGCTACGAACATACATCCCAGGCTTTGTCTAAGCTAATTTCGAAAAGCACTGATACGTGTTTAGATATGCCTGTACCTATAGTTCACTGTTACACATGCAATGTACATCAAGCCCGTAGAGCCCCTTTATGTTCTGATTGCCTTGTTTGAAATGTAGGCAGGCAAATCATTTTCTTTCTTCTAGCAAATCTCGACCAGAAAATTAATACTAAAGGCATTGCATGTGCCGAGCAGAGGCAAATAATAGCAAATTCCGGATCTTATAATATTGAAAGAAGTCATAAGCAGCCTGTAGCTTTTTCATTCAAATATCGGAAAGGAAATTAAAAAGAAAGAAAGAAAGACAGACAGAAAGACAGAAAAAAGGCTTTGAGTTTCGAGCTTTTTATTAATATCTCCACACCTATTCCCTGAAATAAACCCTCCTTAATGATAGCAATGGACAAACATTGTGTGATAAATGGGTCTCAGTCACGCTATCCAATACAGCAATGTTATGGCTGTTGCAGATTTATACTTTGTTGGTATCTGCGAATGATTATTAATACTTCCGTTTTTGTGAATAATGTCATATTTCTGTGCAAAAGAAGTAAGGAAAGCTTTACGTTTTACATCCATACGCGTTGAAATTGCCTCTTATACACTTGAACTAAAAAGAAATAGTATGTCTTTGACATATCGATTTTCATCAAACTGTAGCAAATAAGCAAGAGAAATTCCAGATGACCTTGGAACCCACCAACTTTTCTGATAAATGACGTGAAAAGGTCGACGTGACATAATGACAGCGAGATATTATGTTCAGAGAAGGACACCCAGTGCTTTCATTATTTTGCTGCCTAACAATCTCTTCCATATCAATGACCTAAGAAATGCGCTCACTCAGTATTTCGTCATAATCAATGCTACTGCAGACGCGCTGCGCGTATTAAACTCGACGTAGCTACATGTGAATATCTGTGACGAAATAATGCAAGCACGCAGTATTTCTGTTTACATAACAACGAAATTCTACAGTACTTGTCCATTCCTAGTGAATTCCTCTTGCTATTCGTACACTTTTGATGGTGTTCTCGTAGCTTGATATCGAAATGTCTACGTTTTCCGAGCTATCTCGCGGTCGGCGATTTTGGGCTCGACTCCGTAGTTCGCTGACAAGATCTTTCAGCAAATTGTGTTGTGTCACTGCAGGTAATGTATTTCCTGGCGTGCACAAACAATCTCAACATGCCACACTTTCCATCCATGCATGATAATCCAGGTTTTCTAGAAATTCTGTGATGAGAGCAGTAAATGTTCTGATTATTGTAGATTTATCATCTCTCTTCTCAGCAGATTTGATGGAGATTGATCAAATTAAAATCACGATTTTCGACTAACTCAAACAGAAGAATTTCGAGAATGGAAATATATTTGAAGAAAGAATAAATCTTATGGAAACATTGTCGAATGAGAATGAAAATGTCACTTTCATATTTGAGAAAACTAGAATCTGTTCTGTTTTGACCTTGCTTTTCTTAAGGTTCTGGTGACAACCATAACGGAAAGCAGGGCACAGTCCTGAGTGCCAAAGATGTCAGTATGGTGAGTTTGCATTACGACGGGGCGTCTCATTTATGTCCTGTATGTTTTCTCTTCCTCAATTCTCACTTGTTTTACAAAGTTTCTGTCTTTTCCAGTTGTTTAAGTTTCCACAGGTCATTGAGATATGACGCTCTTGAGACACACTTTGGCAACTATATAATATTTGAAATCAACGGTATTTTCTCATACCATGGACAAGAAATCATTTTTCGGCATCATTATTTGGCAAACAATAATAATTTCCCACTTCATGGCTCTAACTCTGTCCAAAAAGTTTGGGAAGCAGCAAAGGTCTATTGTAATGGTCGTATTTTATAGGATAATGATGATAAATACCGTGACCTGCAAGTATTATACATTTTCTTTCAAGTCCAAACTCTTTCTGTTCTTGTCCTGGTATTACTTTGCAGTATCACGAGGCTTCTCGTTGGGATGAGCGGAGCTCCGTCACATCTTTCTGGGGTTCCGTTTCTGATGTCGACGAGTGCCTCTTCAACGAAGACATTAGTCTTTACAGCCAGAGTTTCAGTAATATATCGAATTTGTCTCTTCTCGACGAAGAGGAGTATGCACGGAAAAGTCACGACAGGCAGGGTGACAACAGTGATGACGAGGAAGATGATTTGTCCTCCATCAGTCCGAGCGAACTCTCCGAACTTCTGCGCACGTCTTCAGAAGACGAGGACTTTGAAAGCGATGAAGACGATGCGTTTACAACAGTATCAGACTTAACAGACTTCGACAGTGACTCCTCCGACCTCTCGCTCTCAGATGAAGATATTTCCGGCGATGTTGAAGGAGTATATGCAGGAGAATATTATTCAAACAGCATCGTCATCGATATCCTAGACATGCTAATCAATGAGGCAGTCTGTGGCTTGGTCCAGAATTCATGAGGAGATATGCACTAGACAGATTGAATTGCTAACATTTGGCATGATTTTCAGCAATAAATGACATCACTGAAATGATACTTTCCTGAGTACTTCTGGTCCCTTACTTGTGCTCTACGAGTTTACCGTGAGGTTAACTATAAGGTAAAGATACCAAATGAAGGGGGCGAGATAGGGGTTATAGACGGTCTAGTTCATTTGAGACTCAGAGATTTGCAACGAGTTTTGCAACGAACATACATCCCAGGCTTTGTCTAAGCTAATTTCGAAAAGCACTGATACGTGTTTAGATATGCCTGTACCTATAGTTCACTGTTACACATGCAATGTACATCAAGCCCGTAGAGCCCCTTTATGTTCTGATTGCCTTGTTTGAAATGTAGGCAGGCAAATCATTTTCTTTCTTCTAGCAAATTTCGACAAGAAAATTAATACTAAAGGCATTGCATGTGCCGAGCAGAGGCAAATAATAGCAAATTCCGGATCTTATAATATTGAAAGAAGTCATAAGCAGCCTGTAGCTTTTTCATTCAAATATCGGAAAGGAAATTAAAAAGAAAGAAAGAAAGACAGACAGAAAGACAGAAAAAAGGCTTTGAGTTTCGAGCTTTTTATTAATATCTCCACACCTATTCCCTGAAATAAACCCTCCTTAATGATAGCAATGGACAAACATTGTGTGATAAATGGGTCTCAGTCACGCTATCCAATACAGCAATGTTATGGCTGTTGCAGAATTATACTTTGTTGGTATCTGCGAATGATTATTAATCCTTCCTTTTTTGTGAATAACGTCATATTTCTGTGGAAAAGAAGTAAGGAAAGCTTTACGTTTTACATCCATACGCGTTGAAATTGCCTCTTATACACTTGAACTAAAAAGAAATAGTATGTCTTTGACATATCGATTTTCATCAAACTGTAGCAAATAAGCAAGAGAAATTCCAGATGACCTTGGAACCCACCAACTTTTCTGATAAATGACGTGAAAAGGTCGACGTGACATAATGACAGCGAGATATTATGTTCAGAGAAGGACACCCAGTGCTTTCATTATTTTGCTGCCTAACAATCTCTTCCATATCAATGACCTAAGAAATGCGCTCACTCAGTATTTCGTCATAATCAATGCTACTGCAGACGCGCTGCGCGTATTAAACTCGACGTAGCTACATGTGAATATCTGTGACGAAATAATGCAAGCACGCAGTATTTCTGTTTACATAACAACGAAATTCTACAGTACTTGTCCATTCCTAGTGAATTCCTCTTGCTATTCGTACACTTTTGATGGTGTTCTCGTAGCTTGATATCGAAATGTCTACGTTTTCCGAGCTATCTCGCGGTCGGCGATTTTGGGCTCGACTCCGTAGTTCGCTGACAAGATCTTTCAGCAAATTGTGTTGTGTCACTGCAGGTAATGTATTTCCTGGCGTGCACAAACAATCTCAACATGCCACACTTTCCATCCATGCATGATAATCCAGGTTTTCTAGAAATTCTGTGATGAGAGCAGTAAATGTTCTGATTATTGTAGATTTATCATCTCTCTTCTCAGCAGATTTGATGGAGATTGATCAAATTAAAATCACGATTTTCGACTAACTCAAATAGAAGAATTTCGAGAATGGAAATATATTTGAAGAAAAAATAAATCTTATGCAAACATTGTCGAATGAGAATGAAAATGTCACTTTCATATTTGAGAAAACTAGAATCTGTTCTGTTTTGACCTTGCTTTTCTTAAGGTTCTGGTGACAACCATAACGGAAAGCAGGGCACAGTCCTGAGTGCCAAAGATGTCAGTATGGTGAGTTTGCATTACGACGGGGCGTCTCATTTATGTCCTGTATGTTTTCTCTTCCTCAATTCTCACTTGTTTTACAAAGTTTCTGTCTTTTCCAGTTGTTTAAGTTTCCACAGGTCATTGAGATATGACGCTCTTGAGACACACTTTGGCAACTATATAATATTTGAAATCAACGGTATTTTCTCATACCATGGACAAGAAATCATTTTTCGGCATCATTATTTGGCAAACAATAATAATTTCCCACTTCATGGCTCTAACTCTGTCCAAAAAGTTTGGGAAGCAGCAAAGGTCTATTGCAATGGTCGTATTTTATAGGATAATGATGATAAATACCGTGACCTGCAAGTATTATACATTTTCTTTCAAGTCCAAACTCTTTCTGTTCTTGTCCTGGTATTACTTTGCAGTATCACGAGGCTTCTCGTTGGGATGAGCGGAGCTCCGTCACATCTTTCTGGGGTTCCGTTTCTGATGTCGACGAGTGCCTCTTCAACGAAGACATTAGTCTTTACAGCCAGAGTTTCAGTAATATATCGAATTTGTCTCTTCTCGACGAAGAGGAGTATGCACGGAAAAGTCACGACAGGCAGGGTGACAACAGTGATGACGAGGAAGATGATTTGTCCTCCATCAGTCCGAGCGAACTCTCCGAACTTCTGCGCACGTCTTCAGAAGACGAGGACTTTGAAAGCGATGAAGACGATGCGTTTACAACAGTATCAGACTTAACAGACTTCGACAGTGACTCCTCCGACCTCTCGCTCTCAGATGAAGATATTTCCGGCGATGTTGAAGGAGTATATGCAGGACAATATTATTCAAACAGCATAGTCATCGATATCCTAGACATGCTAATCAATGAGGCAGTCTGTGGCTTGGTCCAGAATTCATGAGGAGATATGCACTAGACAGATTGAATTGCTAACATTTGGCATGATTTTCAGCAATAAATGACATCACTGAAATGATACTTTCCTGAGTACTTCTGGCCCCTTACTTGTGCTCTACGAGTTTACCGTGAGGTTAACTATAAGGTAAAGATACCAAATGAAGGGGGCGAGATAGGGGTTATAGACGGTCTAGTTCATTTGAGACTCAGAGATTTGCAACGAGTTTTGCAACGAACATACATCCCAGGCTTTGTCTAAGCTAATTTCGAAAAGCACTGATACGTGTTTAGATATGCCTGTACCTATAGTTCACTGTTACACATGCAATGTACATCAAGCCCGTAGAGCCCCTTTATGTTCTGATTGTCTTGTTTGAAATGTAGGCAGGCAAATCATTTTCTTTCTTCTAGCAAATCTCGACCAGAAAATTAATACTAAAGGCATTGCATGTGCCGAGCAGAGGCAAATAATAGCAAATTCCGGATCTTATAATATTGAAAGAAGTCATAAGCAGCCTGTAGCTTTTTCATTCAAATATCGGAAAGGAAATTAAAAAGAAAGAAAGAAAGAAAGACAGAAAGACAGAAAAAAGGCTTTGAGTTTCGAGCTTTTTCCTAATATCTCCACACCTATTCCCTGAAATAAACCCTCCTTAATGATAGCAATGGACAAACATTGTGTGATAAATGGGTCTCAGTCACGCTATCCAATACAGCAATGTTATGGCTGTTGCAGATTTATACTTTGTTGGTATCTGCGAATGATTATTAATACTTCCGTTTTTGTGAATAACGTCATATTTCTGTGGAAAAGAAGTAAGGAAAGCTTTACGTTTTACATCCATACGCGTTGAAATTGCCTCTTATACACTTGAACTAAAAAGAAATAGTATGTCTTTGACATATCGATTTTCATCAAACTGTAGCAAATAAGCAAGAGAAATTCCAGATGACCTTCGAACCCACCAACTTTTCTGATAAATGACGTGAAAAGGTCGACGTGACATAATGACAGCGAGATATTATGTTCAGAGAAGGACACCCAGTGCTTTCATTATTTTGCTGCCTAACAATCTCTTCCATATCAATGACCTAAGAAATGCGCTCACTCAGTATTTCGTCATAATCAATGCTACTGCAGACGCGCTGCGCGTATTAAACTCGACGTAGCTACATGTGAATATCTGTGACGAAATAATGCAAGCACGCAGTATTTCTGTTTACATAACAACGAAATTCTACAGTACTTGTCCATTCCTAGTGAATTCCTCTTGCTATTCGTACACTTTTGATGGTGTTCTCGTAGCTTGATATCGAAATGTCTACGTTTTCCGAGCTATCTCGCGGTCGGCGATTTTGGGCTCGACTCCGTAGTTCGCTGACAAGATCTTTCAGCAAATTGTGTTGTGTCACTGCAGGTAATGTATTTCCTGGCGTGCACAAACAATCTCAACATGCCACACTTTCCATCCATGCATGATAATCCAGGTTTTCTAGAAATTCTGTGATGAGAGCAGTAAATGTTCTGATTATTGTAGATTTATCATCTCTCTTCTCAGCAGATTTGATGGAGATTGATCAAATTAAAATCACGATTTTCGACTAACTCAAACAGAAGAATTTCGAGAATGGAAATATATTTGAAGAAAGAATAAATCTTATGGAAACATTGTCGAATGAGAATGAAAATGTCACTTTCATATTTGAGAAAACTAGAATCTGTTCTGTTTTGACCTTGCTTTTCTTAAGGTTCTGGTGACAACCATAACGGAAAGCAGGGCACAGTCCTGAGTGCCAAAGATGTCAGTATGGTGAGTTTGCATTACGACGGGGCGTCTCATTTATGTCCTGTATGTTTTCTCTTCCTCAATTCTCACTTGTTTTACAAAGTTTCTGTCTTTTCCAGTTGTTTAAGTTTCCACAGGTCATTGAGATATGACGCTCTTGAGACACACTTTGGCAACTATATAATATTTGAAATCAACGGTATTTTCTCATACCATGGACAAGAAATCATTTTTCGGCATCATTATTTGGCAAACAATAATAATTTCCCACTTCATGGCTCTAACTCTGTCCAAAAAGTTTGGGAAGCAGCAAAGGTCTATTGTAATGGTCGTATTTTATAGGATAATGATGATAAATACCGTGACCTGCAAGTATTATACATTTTCTTTCAAGTCCAAACTCTTTCTGTTCTTGTCCTGGTATTACTTTGCAGTATCACGAGGCTTCTCGTTGGGATGAGCGGAGCTCCGTCACATCTTTCTGGGGTTCCGTTTCTGATGTCGACGAGTGCCTCTTCAACGAAGACATTAGTCTTTACAGCCAGAGTTTCAGTAATATATCGAATTTGTCTCTTCTCGACGAAGAGGAGTATGCACGGAAAAGTCACGACAGGCAGGGTGACAACAGTGATGACGAGGAAGATGATTTGTCCTCCATCAGTCCGAGCGAACTCTCCGAACTTCTGCGCACGTCTTCAGAAGACGAGGACTTTGAAAGCGATGAAGACGATGCGTTTACAACAGTATCAGACTTAACAGACTTCGACAGTGACTCCTCCGACCTCTCGCTCTCAGATGAAGATATTTCCGGCGATGTTGAAGGAGTATATGCAGGACAATATTATTCAAACAGCATCGTCATCGATATCCTAGACATGCTAATCAATGAGGCAGTCTGTGGCTTGGTCCAGAATTCATGAGGGGTGCACTAGACAGATTGAATTGCTAACATTTGGCATGATTTTCAGCAATAAATGACATCACTGAAATGATACTTTCCTGAGTACTTCTGGTCCCTTACTTGTGCTCTACGAGTTTACCGTGAGGTTAACTATAAGGTAAAGATACCAAATGAAGGGGGCGAGATAGGGGTTATAGACGGTCTAGTTCATTTGAGACTCAGAGATTTGCAACGAGTTTTGCTACGAACATACATCCCAGGCTTTGTCTAAGCTAATTTCGAAAAGCACTGATACGTGTTTAGATATGCCTGTACCTATAGTTCACTGTTACACATGCAATGTACATCAAGACCGTAGAGCCCCTTTATGTTCTGATTGCCTTGTTTGAAATGTAGGCAGGCAAATCATTTTCTTTCTTCTAGCAAATCTCGACCAGAAAATTAATACTAAAGGCATTGCATGTGCCGAGCAGAGGCAAATAATAGCAAATTCCGGATCTTATAATATTGAAAGAAGTCATAAGCAGCCTGTAGCTTTTTCATTCAAATATCGGAAAGGAAATTAAAAAGAAAGAAAGAAAGAAAGACAGAAAGACAGAAAAAAGGCTTTGAGTTTCGAGCTTTTTCCTGATCTCCACACCTATTCCCTGAAATAAACCCTCCTTAATAATAGCAATGGACAAACATTGTGTGATAAATGGGTCTCAGTCACGCTATCCAATACAGCAATGTTATGGCTGTTGCAGATTTATACTTTGTTGGTATCTGCGAATGATTATTAATACTTCCGTTTTTGTGAATAACGTCATATTTCTGTGGAAAAGAAGTAAGGAAAGCTTTACGTTTTACATCCATACGCGTTAAAATTGCCTCTTATACACTTGAACTAAAAAGAAATAGTATGTCTTTGACATATCGATTTTCATCAAACTGTAGCAAATAAGCAAGAGAAATTCCAGATGACCTTCGAACCCACCAACTTTTCTGATAAATGACGTGAAAAGGTCGACGTGACATAATGACAGCGAGATATTATGTTCAGAGAAGGACACCCAGTGCTTTCATTATTTTGCTGCCTAACAATCTCTTCCATATCAATGACCTAAGAAATGCGCTCACTCAGTATTTCGTCATAATCAATGCTACTGCAGACGCGCTGCGCGTATTAAACTCGACGTAGCTACATGTGAATATCTGTGACGAAATAATGCAAGCACGCAGTATTTCTGTTTACATAACAACGAAATTCTACAGTACTTGTCCATTCCTAGTGAATTCCTCTTGCTATTCGTACACTTTTGATGGTGTTCTCGTAGCTTGATATCGAAATGTCTACGTTTTCCGAGCTATCTCGCGGTCGGCGATTTTGGGCTCGACTCCGTAGTTCGCTGACAAGATCTTTCAGCAAATTGTGTTGTGTCACTGCAGGTAATGTATTTCCTGGCGTGCACAAACAATCTCAACATGCCACACTTTCCATCCATGCATGATAATCCAGGTTTTCTAGAAATTCTGTGATGAGAGCAGTAAATGTTCTGATTATTGTAGATTTATCATCTCTCTTCTCAGCAGATTTGATGGAGATTGATCAAATTAAAATCACGATTTTCGACTAACTCAAATAGAAGAATTTCGAGAATGGAAATATATTTGAAGAAAGAATAAATCTTATGCAAACATTGTCGAATGAGAATGAAAATGTCACTTTCATATTTGAGAAAACTAGAATCTGTTCTGTTTTGACCTTGCTTTTCTTAAGGTTCTGGTGACAACCATAACGGAAAGCAGGGCACAGTCCTGAGTGCCAAAGATGTCAGTATGGTGAGTTTGCATTACGACGGGGCGTCTCATTTATGTCCTGTATGTTTTCTCTTCCTCAATTCTCACTTGTTTTACAAAGTTTCTGTCTTTTCCAGTTGTTTAAGTTTCCACAGGTCATTGAGATATGACGCTCTTGAGACACACTTTGGCAACTATATAATATTTGAAATCAACGGTATTTTCTCATACCATGGACAAGAAATCATTTTTCGGCATCATTATTTGGCAAACAATAATAATTTCCCACTTCATGGCTCTAACTCTGTCCAAAAAGTTTGGGAAGCAGCAAAGGTCTATTGTAATGGTCGTATTTTATAGGATAATGATGATAAATACCGTGACCTGCAAGTATTATACATTTTCTTTCAAGTCCAAACTCTTTCTGTTCTTGTCCTGGTATTACTTTGCAGTATCACGAGGCTTCTCGTTGGGATGAGCGGAGCTCCGTCACATCTTTCTGGGGTTCCGTTTCTGATGTCGACGAGTGCCTCTTCAACGAAGACATTAGTCTTTACAGCCAGAGTTTCAGTAATATATCGAATTTGTCTCTTCTCGACGAAGAGGAGTATGCACGGAAAAGTCACGACAGGCAGGGTGACAACAGTGATGACGAGGAAGATGATTTGTCCTCCATCAGTCCGAGCGAACTCTCCGAACTTCTGCGCACGTCTTCAGAAGACGAGGACTTTGAAAGCGATGAAGACGATGCGTTTACAACAGTATCAGACTTAACAGACTTCGACAGTGACTCCTCCGACCTCTCGCTCTCAGATGAAGATATTTCCGGCGATGTTGAAGGAGTATATGCAGGACAATATTATTCAAACAGCATCGTCACCGATATCCTAGACATGCTAATCAATGAGGCAGTCTGTGGCTTGGTCCAGAATTCATGAGGAGATATGCACTAGACAGATTGAATTGCTAACATTTGGCATGATTTTCAGCAATAAATGACATCACTGAAATGATACTTTCCTGAGTACTTCTGGTCCCTTACTTGTGCTCTACGAGTTTACCGTGAGGTTAACTATAAGGTAAAGATACCAAATGAAGGGGGCGAGATAGGGGTTATAGACGGTCTAGTTCATTTGAGACTCAGAGATTTGCAACGAGTTTTGCTACGAACATACATCCCAGGCTTTGTCTAAGCTAATTTCGAAAAGCACTGATACGTGTTTAGATATGCCTGTACCTATAGTTCACTGTTACACATGCAATGTACATCAAGCCCGTAGAGCCCCTTTATGTTCTGAATGCCTTGTTTGAAATGTAGGCAGGCAAATCATTTTCTTTCTTCTAGCAAATCTCGACCAGAAAATTAATACTAAAGGCATTGCATGTGCCGAGCAGAGGCAAATAATAGCAAATTCCGGATCTTATAATATTGAAAGAAGTCATAAGCAGCCTGTAGCTTTTTCATTCAAATATCGGAAAGGAAATTAAAAAGAAAGAAAGAAAGAAAGACAGAAAGACAGAAAAAAGGCTTTGAGTTTCGAGCTTTTTCCTGATCTCCACACCTATTCCCTGAAATAAACCCTCCTTAATGATAGCAATGGACAAACATTGTGTGATAAATGGGTCTCAGTCACGCTATCCAATACAGCAATGTCATGGCTGTTGCAGATTTATACTTTGTTGGTATCTGCAAATGATTATTAATACTTCCGTTTTTGTGAATAACGTCATATTTCTGTGGAAAAGAAGTAAGGAAAGCTTTACGTTTTACATCCATACGCGTTGAAATTGCCTCTTATACACTTGAACTAAAAAGAAATAGTATGTCTTTGACATATCGATTTTCATCAAACTGTAGCAAATAAGCAAGAGAAATTCCAGATGACCTTCGAACCCACCAACTTTTCTGATAAATGACGTGGAAAGGTCGACGTGACATAATGACAGCGAGATATTATGTTCAGAGAAGGACACCCAGTGCTTTCATTATTTTGCTGCCTAACAATCTCTTCCATATCAATGACCTAAGAAATGCGCTCACTCAGTATTTCGTCATAATCAATGCTACTGCAGACGCGCTGCGCGTATTAAACTCGACGTAGCTACATGTGAATATCTGTGACGAAATAATGCAAGCACGCAGTATTTCTGTTTACATAACAACGAAATTCTACAGTACTTGTCCATTCCTAGTGAATTCCTCTTGCTATTCGTACACTTTTGATGGTGTTCTCGTAGCTTGATATCGAAATGTCTACGTTTTCCGAGCTATCTCGCGGTCGGCGATTTTGGGCTCGACTCCGTAGTTCGCTGACAAGATCTTTCAGCAAATTGTGTTGTGTCACTGCAGGTAATGTATTTCCTGGCGTGCACAAACAATCTCAACATGCCACACTTTCCATCCATGCATGATAATCCAGGTTTTCTAGAAATTCTGTGATGAGAGCAGTAAATGTTCTGATTATTGTAGATTTATCATCTCTCTTCTCAGCAGATTTGATGGAGATTGATCAAATTAAAATCACGATTTTCGACTAACTCAAATAGAAGAATTTCGAGAATGGAAATATATTTGAAGAAAGAATAAATCTTATGCAAACATTGTCGAATGAGAATGAAAATGTCACTTTCATATTTGAGAAAACTAGAATCTGTTCTGTTTTGACCTTGCTTTTCTTAAGGTTCTGGTGACAACCATAACGGAAAGCAGGGCACAGTCCTGAGTGCCAAAGATGTCAGTATGGTGAGTTTGCATTACGACGGGGCGTCTCATTTATGTCCTGTATGTTTTCTCTTCCTCAATTCTCACTTGTTTTACAAAGTTTCTGTCTTTTCCAGTTGTTTAAGTTTCCACAGGTCATTGAGATATGACGCTCTTGAGACACACTTTGGCAACTATATAATATTTGAAATCAACGGTATTTTCTCATACCATGGACAAGAAATCATTTTTCGGCATCATTATTTGGCAAACAATAATAATTTCCCACTTCATGGCTCTAACTCTGTCCAAAAAGTTTGGGAAGCGGCAAAGGTCTATTGTAATGGTCGTATTTTATAGGATAATGATGATAAATACCGTGACCTGCAAGTATTATACATTTTCTTTCAAGTCCAAACTCTTTCTGTACTTGTCCTGGTATTACTTTGCAGTATCACGAGGCTTCTCGTTGGGGTGAGCGGAGCTCCGTCACATCTTTCTGGGGTTCCGTTTCGGATGTTGACGAGTGCCTCTTCAACGAAGACATTAGTCTTTACAGCCAGAGTTTCAGTAATATATCGAATTTGTCTCTTCTCGACGAAGAGGAGTATGCACGGAAAAGTCACGACAGGCAGGGTGACAACAGTGATGACGAGGAAGATGATTTGTCCTCCATCAGTCCGAGCGAACTCTCCGAACTTCTGCGCACGTCTTCAGAAGACGAGGACTTTGAAAGCGATGAAGACGATGCGTTTACAACAGTATCAGACTTAACAGACTTCGACAGTGACTCCTCCGACCTCTCGCTCTCAGATGAAGATATTTCCGGCGATGTTGAAGGAGTATATGCAGGACAATATTATTCAAACAGCATCGTCATCGATATCCTAGACATGCTAATCAATGAGGCAGTCTGTGGCTTGGTCCAGAATTCATGAGGAGATATGCACTAGACAGATTGAATTGCTAACATTTGGCATGATTTTCAGCAATAAATGACATCACTGAAATGATACTTTCCTGAGTACTTCTGGTCCCTTACTTGTGCTCTACGAGTTTACCGTGAGGTTAACTATAAGGTAAAGATACCAAATGAAGGGGGCGAGATAGGGGTTATAGACGGTCTAGTTCATTTGAGACTCAGAGATTTGCAACGAGTTTTGCTACGAACATACATCCCAGGCTTTGTCTAAGCTAATTTCGAAAAGCACTGATACGTGTTTAGATATGCCTGTACCTATAGTTCACTGTTACACATGCAATGTACATCAAGCCCGTAGAGCCCCTTTATGTTCTGATTGCCTTGTTTGAAATGTAGGCAGGCAAATCATTTTCTTTCTTCTAGCAAATCTCGACCAGAAAATTAATACTAAAGGCATTGCATGTGCCGAGCAGAGGCAAATAATAGCAAATTCCGGATCTTATAATATTGAAAGAAGTCATAAGCAGCCTGTAGCTTTTTCATTCAAATATCGGAAAGGAAATTAAAAAGAAAGAAAGAAAGAAAGACAGAAAGACAGAAAAAAGGCTTTGAGTTTCGAGCTTTTTCCTGATCTCCACACCTATTCCCTGAAATAAACCCTCCTTAATGATAGCAATGGACAAACATTGTGTGATAAATGGGTCTCAGTCACGCTATCCAATACAGCAATGTCATGGCTGTTGCAGATTTATACTTTGTTGGTATCTGCGAATGATTATTAATACTTCCGTTTTTGTGAATAACGTCATATTTCTGTGGAAAAGAAGTAAGGAAAGCTTTACGTTTTACATCCATACGCGTTGAAATTGCCTCTTATACACTTGAACTAAAAAGAAATAGTATGTCTTTGACATATCGATTTTCATCAAACTGTAGCAAATAAGCAAGAGAAATTCCAGATGACCTTCGAACCCACCAACTTTTCTGATAAATGACGTGGAAAGGTCGACGTGACATAATGACAGCGAGATATTATGTTCAGAGAAGGACACCCAGTGCTTTCATTATTTTGCTGCCTAACAATCTCTTCCATATCAATGACCTAAGAAATGCGCTCACTCAGTATTTCGTCATAATCAATGCTACTGCAGACGCGCTGCGCGTATTAAACTCGACGTAGCTACATGTGAATATCTGTGACGAAATAATGCAAGCACGCAGTATTTCTGTTTACATAACAACGAAATTCTACAGTACTTGTCCATTCCTAGTGAATTCCTCTTGCTATTCGTACACTTTTGATGGTGTTCTCGTAGCTTGATATCGAAATGTCTACGTTTTCCGAGCTATCTCGCGGTCGGCGATTTTGGGCTCGACTCCGTAGTTCGCTGACAAGATCTTTCAGCAAATTGTGTTGTGTCACTGCAGGTAATGTATTTCCTGGCGTGCACAAACAATCTCAACATGCCACACTTTCCATCCATGCATGATAATCCAGGTTTTCTAGAAATTCTGTGATGAGAGCAGTAAATGTTCTGATTATTGTAGATTTATCATCTCTCTTCTCAGCAGATTTGATGGAGATTGATCAAATTAAAATCACGATTTTCGACTAACTCAAATAGAAGAATTTCGAGAATGGAAATATATTTGAAGAAAGAATAAATCTTATGCAAACATTGTCGAATGAGAATGAAAATGTCACTTTCATATTTGAGAAAACTAGAATCTGTTCTGTTTTGACCTTGCTTTTCTTAAGGTTCTGGTGACAACCATAACGGAAAGCAGGGCACAGTCCTGAGTGCCAAAGATGTCAGTATGGTGAGTTTGCATTACGACGGGGCGTCTCATTTATGTCCTGTATGTTTTCTCTTCCTCAATTCTCACTTGTTTTACAAAGTTTCTGTCTTTTCCAGTTGTTTAAGTTTCCACAGGTCATTGAGATATGACGCTCTTGAGACACACTTTGGCAACTATATAATATTTGAAATCAACGGTATTTTCTCATACCATGGACAAGAAATAATTTTTCGGCATCATTATTTGGCAAACAATAATAATTTCCCACTTCATGGCTCTAACTCTGTCCAAAAAGTTTGGGAAGCGGCAAAGGTCTATTGTAATGGTCGTATTTTATAGGATAATGATGATAAATACCGTGACCTGCAAGTATTATACATTTTCTTTCAAGTCCAAACTCTTTCTGTTCTTGTCCTGGTATTACTTTGCAGTATCACGAGGCTTCTCGTTGGGATGAGCGGAGCTCCGTCACATCTTTCTGGGGTTCCGTTTCGGATGTCGACGAGTGCCTCTTCAACGAAGACATTAGTCTTTACAGCCAGAGTTTCAGTAATATATCGAATTTGTCTCTTCTCGACGAAGAGGAGTATGCACGGAAAAGTCACGACAGGCAGGGTGACAACAGTGATGACGAGGAAGATGATTTGTCCTCCATCAGTCCGAGCGAACTCTCCGAACTTCTGCGCACGTCTTCAGAAGACGAGGACTTTGAAAGCGATGAAGACGATGCGTTTACAACAGTATCAGACTTAACAGACTTCGACAGTGACCCCTCCGACCTCTCGCTCTCAGATGAAGATATTTCCGGCGATGTTGAAGGAGTATATGCAGGACAATATTATTCAAACAGCATCGTCATCGATATCCTAGACATGCTAATCAATGAGGCAGTCTGTGGCTTGGTCCAGAATTCATGAGGAGATATGCACTAGACAGATTGAATTGCTAACATTTGGCATGATTTTCAGCAATAAATGACATCACTGAAATGATACTTTCCTGAGTACTTCTGGTCCCTTACTTGTGCTCTACGAGTTTACCGTGAGGTTAACTATAAGGTAAAGATACCAAATGAAGGGGGCGAGATAGGGGTTATAGACGGTCTAGTTCATTTGAGACTCAGAGATTTGCAACGAGTTTTGCTACGAACATACATCCCAGGCTTTGTCTAAGCTAATTTCGAAAAGCACTGATACGTGTTTAGATATGCCTGTACCTATAGTTCACTGTTACACATGCAATGTACATCAAGCCCGTAGAGCCCCTTTATGTTCTGATTGCCTTGTTTGAAATGTAGGCAGGCAAATCATTTTCTTTCTTCTAGCAAATCTCGACCAGAAAATTAATACTAAAGGCATTGCATGTGCCGAGCAGAGGCAAATAATAGCAAATTCCGGATCTTATAATATTGAAAGAAGTCATAAGCAGCCTGTAGCTTTTTCATTCAAATATCGGAAAGGAAATTAAAAAGAAAGAAAGAAAGAAAGACAGAAAGACAGAAAAAAGGCTTTGAGTTTCGAGCTTTTTCCTGATCTCCACACCTATTCCCTGAAATAAACCCTCCTTAATAATAGCAATGGACAAACATTGTGTGATAAATGGGTCTCAGTCACGCTATCCAATACAGCAATGTTATGGCTGTTGCAGATTTATACTTTGTTGGTATCTGCGAATGATTATTAATACTTCCGTTTTTGTGAATAACGTCATATTTCTGTGGAAAAGAAGTAAGGAAAGCTTTACGTTTTACATCCATACGCGTTGAAATTGCCTCTTATACACTTGAACTAAAAAGAAATAGTATGTCTTTGACATATCGATTTTCATCAAACTGTAGCAAATAAGCAAGAGAAATTCCAGATGACCTTGGAACCCACCAACTTTTCTGATAAATGACGTGAAAAGGTCGACGTGACATAATGACAGCGAGATATTATGTTCAGAGAAGGACACCCAGTGCTTTCATTATTTTGCTGCCTAACAATCTCTTCCATATCAATGACCTAAGAAATGCGCTCACTCAGTATTTCGTCATAATCAATGCTACTGCAGACGCGCTGCGCGTATTAAACTCGACGTAGCTACATGTGAATATCTGTGACGAAATAATGCAAGCACGCAGTATTTCTGTTTACATAACAACGAAATTCTACAGTACTTGTCCATTCCTAGTGAATTCCTCTTGCTATTCGTACACTTTTGATGGTGTTCTCGTAGCTTGATATCGAAATGTCTACGTTTTCCGAGCTATCTCGCGGTCGGCGATTTTGGGCTCGACTCCGTAGTTCGCTGACAAGATCTTTCAGCAAATTGTGTTGTGTCACTGCAGGTAATGTATTTCCTGGCGTGCACAAACAATCTCAACATGCCACACTTTCCATCCATGCATGATAATCCAGGTTTTCTAGAAATTCTGTGATGAGAGCAGTAAATGTTCTGATTATTGTAGATTTATCATCTCTCTTCTCAGCAGATTTGATGGAGATTGATCAAATTAAAATCACGATTTTCGACTAACTCAAACAGAAGAATTTCGAGAATGGAAATATATTTGAAGAAAGAATAAATCTTATGCAAACATTGTCGAATGAGAATGAAAATGTCACTTTCATATTTGAGAAAACTAGAATCTGTTCTGTTTTGACCTTGCTTTTCTTAAGGTTCTGGTGACAACCATAACGGAAAGCAGGGCACAGTCCTGAGTGCCAAAGATGTCAGTATGGTGAGTTTGCATTACGACGGGGCGTCTCATTTATGTCCTGTATGTTTTCTCTTCCTCAATTCTCACTTGTTTTACAAAGTTTCTGTCTTTTCCAGTTGTTTAAGTTTCCACAGGTCATTGAGATATGACGCTCTTGAGACACACTTTGGCAACTATATAATATTTGAAATCAACGGTATTTTCTCATACCATGGACAAGAAATCATTTTTCGGCATCATTATTTGGCAAACAATAATAATTTCCCACTTCATGGCTCTAACTCTGTCCAAAAAGTTTGGGAAGCAGCAAAGGTCTATTGTAATGGTCGTATTTTATAGGATAATGATGATAAATACCGTGACCTGCAAGTATTATACATTTTCTTTCAAGTCCAAACTCTTTCTGTTCTTGTCCTGGTATTACTTTGCAGTATCACGAGGCTTCTCGTTGGGATGAGCGGAGCTCCGTCACATCTTTCTGGGGTTCCGTTTCGGATGTCGACGAGTGCCTCTTCAACGAAGACATTAGTCTTTACAGCCAGAGTTTCAGTAATATATCGAATTTGTCTCTTCTCGACGAAGAGGAGTATGCACGGAAAAGTCACGACAGGCAGGGTGACAACAGTGATGACGAGGAAGATGATTTGTCCTCCATCAGTCCGAGCGAACTCTCCGAACTTCTGCGCACGTCTTCAGAAGACGAGGACTTTGAAAGCGATGAAGACGATGCGTTTACAACAGTATCAGACTTAACAGACTTCGACAGTGACTCCTCCGACCTCTCGCTCTCAGATGAAGATATTTCCGGCGATGTTGAAGGAGTATATGCAGGACAATATTATTCAAACAGCATCGTCATCGATATCCTAGACATGCTAATCAATGAGGCAGTCTGTGGCTTGGTCCAGAATTCATGAGGAGATATGCACTAGACAGATTGAATTGCTAACATTTGGCATGATTTTCAGCAATAAATGACATCACTGAAATGATACTTTCCTGAGTACTTCTGGTCCCTTACTTGTGCTCTACGAGTTTACCGTGAGGTTAACTATAAGGTAAAGATACCAAATGAAGGGGGCGAGATAGGGGTTATAGACGGTCTAGTTCATTTGAGACTCAGAGATTTGCAACGAGTTTTGCAACGAACATACATCCCAGGCTTTGTCTAACCTAATTTCGAAAAGCACTGATACGTGTTTAGATATGCCTGTACCTATAGTTCACTGTTACACATGCAATGTACATCAAGCCCGTAGAGCCCCTTTATGTTCTGATTGCCTTGTTTGAAATGTAGGCAGGCAAATCATTTTCTTTCTTCTAGCAAATCTCGACCAGAAAATTAATACTAAAGGCATTGCATGTGCCGAGCAGAGGCAAATAATAGCAAATTCCGGATCTTATAATATTGAAAGAAGTCATAAGCAGCCTGTAGCTTTTTCATTCAAATATCGGAAAGGAAATTAAAAAGAAAGAAAGAAAGAAAGACAGAAAGACAGAAAAAAGGCTTTGAGTTTCGAGCTTTTTCCTTATCTCCACACCTATTCCCTGAAATAAACCCTCCTTAATGATAGCAATGGACAAACATTTTGTGATAAATGGGTCTCAGTCACGCTATCCAATACAGCAATGTTATGGCTGTTGCAGATTTATACTTTGTTGGTATCTGCGAATGATTATTAATACTTCCGTTTTTGTGAATAACGTCATATTTCTGTGGAAAAGAAGTAAGGAAAGCTTTACGTTTTACATCCATACGCGTTGAAATTGCCTCTTATACACTTGAACTAAAAAGAAATAGTATGTCTTTGACATATCGATTTTTATCAAACTGTAGCAAATAAGCAAGAGAAATTCCAGATGACCTTCGAACCCACCAACTTTTCTGATAAATGACGTGGAAAGGTCGACGTGACATAATGACAGCGAGATATTATGTTCAGAGAAGGACACCCAGTGCTTTCATTATTTTGCTGCCTAACAATCTCTTCCATATCAATGACCTAAGAAATGCGCTCACTCAGTATTTCGTCATAATCAATGCTACTGCAGACGCGCTGCGCGTATTAAACTCGACGTAGCTACATGTGAATATCTGTGACGAAATAATGCAAGCACGCAGTATTTCTGTTTACATAACAACGAAATTCTACAGTACTTGTCCATTCCTAGTGAATTCCTCTTGCTATTCGTACACTTTTGATGGTGTTCTCGTAGCTTGATATCGAAATGTCTACGTTTTCCGAGCTATCTCGCGGTCGGCGATTTTGGGCTCGACTCCGTAGTTCGCTGACAAGATCTTTCAGCAAATTGTGTTGTGTCACTGCAGGTAATGTATTTCCTGGCGTGCACAAACAATCTCAACATGCCACACTTTCCATCCATGCATGATAATCCAGGTTTTCTAGAAATTCTGTGATGAGAGCAGTAAATGTTCTGATTATTGTAGATTTATCATCTCTCTTCTCAGCAGATTTGATGGAGATTGATCAAATTAAAATCACGATTTTCGACTAACTCAAATAGAAGAATTTCGAGAATGGAAATATATTTGAAGAAAGAATAAATCTTATGCAAACATTGTCGAATGAGAATGAAAATGTCACTTTCATATTTGAGAAAACTAGAATCTGTTCTGTTTTGACCTTGCTTTTCTTAAGGTTCTGGTGACAACCATAACGGAAAGCAGGGCACAGTCCTGAGTGCCAAAGATGTCAGTATGGTGAGTTTGCATTACGACGGGGCGTCTCATTTATGTCCTGTATGTTTTCTCTTCCTCAATTCTCACTTGTTTTACAAAGTTTCTGTCTTTTCCAGTTGTTTAAGTTTCCACAGGTCATTGAGATATGACGCTCTTGAGACACACTTTGGCAACTATATAATATTTGAAATCAACGGTATTTTCTCATACCATGGACAAGAAATCATTTTTCGGCATCATTATTTGGCAAACAATAATAATTTCCCACTTCATGGCTCTAACTCTGTCCAAAAAGTTTGGGAAGCAGCAAAGGTCTATTGTAATGGTCGTATTTTATAGGATAATGATGATAAATACCGTGGCCTGCAAGTATTATACATTTTCTTTCAAGTCCAAACTCTTTCTGTTCTTGTCCTGGTATTACTTTGCAGTATCACGAGGCTTCTCGTTGGGATGAGCGGAGCTCCGTCACTTCTTTCTGGGGTTCCGTTTCGGATGTCGACGAGTGCCTCTTCAACGAAGACATTAGTCTTTACAGCCAGAGTTTCAGTAATATATCGAATTTGTCTCTTCTCGACGAAGAGGAGTATGCACGGAAAAGCCACGACAGGCAGGGTGACAACAGTGATGACGAGGAAGATGATTTGTCCTCCATCAGTCCGAGCGAACTCTCCGAACTTCTGCGCACGTCTTCAGAAGACGAGGACTTTGAAAGCGATGAAGACGATGCGTTTACAACAGTATCAGACTTAACAGACTTCGACAGTGACTCCTCCGACCTCTCGCTCTCAGATGAAGATATTTCCGGCGATGTTGAAGGAGTATATGCAGGACAATATTATTCAAACAGCATCGTCATCGATATCCTAGACATGCTAATCAATGAGGCAGTCTGTGGCTTGGTCCAGAATTCATGAGGAGATATGCACTAGACAGATTGAATTGCTAACATTTGGCATGATTTTCAGCAATAAATGACATCACTGAAATGATACTTTATTGAGTACTTCTGGTCCCTTACTTGTGCTCTACGAGTTTACCGTGAGGTTAACTATAAGGTAAAGATACCAAATGAAGGGGGCGAGATAGGGGTTATAGACGGTCTAGTTCATTTGAGACTCAGAGATTTGCAACGAGTTTTGCTACGAACATACATCCCAGGCTTTGTCTAAGCTAATTTCGAAAGCACTGATACGTGTTTAGATATGCCTGTACCTATAGTTCACTGTTACACATGCAATGTACATCAAGCCCGTAGAGCCCCTTTATGTTCTGATTGCCTTGTTTGAAATGTAGGCAGGCAAATCATTTTCTTTCTTCTAGCAAATCTCGACCAGAAAATTAATACTAAAGGCATTGCATGTGCCGAGCAGAGGCAAATAATAGAAAATTCCGGATCTTATAATATTGAAAGAAGTCATAAGCAGCCTGTAGCTTTTTCATTCAAATATCGGAAAGGAAATTAAAAAGAAAGAAAGAAAGAAAGACAGAAAGACAGAAAAAAGGCTTTGAGTTTCGAGCTTTTTCCTGATCTCCACACCTATTCCCTGAAATAAACCCTCCTTAATGATAGCAATGGACAAACATTGTGTGATAAATGGGTCTCAGTCACGCTATCCAATACAGCAATGTCATGGCTGTTGCAGATTTATACTTTGTTGGTATCTGCGAATGATTATTAATACTTCCGTTTTTGTGAATAACGTCATATTTCTGTGGAAAAGAAGTAAGGAAAGCTTTACGTTTTACATCCATACGCGTTGAAATTGCCTCTTATACACTTGAACTAAAAAGAAATAGTATGTCTTTGACATATCGATTTTCATCAAACTGTAGCAAATAAGCAAGAGAAATTCCAGATGACCTTCGAACCCACCAACTTTTCTGATAAATGACGTGGAAAGGTGGACGTGACATAATGACAGCGAGATATTATGTTCAGAGAAGGACACCCAGTGCTTTCATTATTTTGCTGCCTAACAATCTCTTCCATATCAATGACCTAAGAAATGCGCTCACTCAGTATTTCGTCATAATCAATGCTACTGCAGACGCGCTGCGCGTACTAAACTCGACGTAGCTACATGTGAATATCTGTGACGAAATAATGCAAGCACGCAGTATTTCTGTTTACATAACAACGAAATTCTACAGTACTTGTCCATTCCTAGTGAATTCCTCTTGCTATTCGTACACTTTTGATGATGTTCTCGTAGCTTGATATCGAAATGTCTACGTTTTCCGAGCTATCTCGCGGTCGGCGATTTTGGGCTCGACTCCGTAGTTCGCTGACAAGATCTTTCAGCAAATTGTGTTGTGTCACTGCAGGTAATGTATTTCCTGGCGTGCACAAACAATCTCAACATGCCACACTTTCCATCCATGCATGATAATCCAGGTTTTCTAGAAATTCTGTGATGAGAGCAGTAAATGTTCTGATTATTGTAGATTTATCATCTCTCTTCTCAGCAGATTTGATGGAGATTGATCAAATTAAAATCACGATTTTCGACTAACTCAAACAGAAGAATTTCGAGAATGGAAATATATTTGAAGAAAGAATAAATCTTATGGAAACATTGTCGAATGAGAATGAAAATGTCACTTTCATATTTGAGAAAACTAGAATCTGTTCTGTTTTGACCTTGCTTTTCTTAAGGTTCTGGTGACAACCATAACGGAAAGCAGGGCACAGTCCTGAGTGCCAAAGATGTCAGTATGGTGAGTTTGCATTACGACGGGGCGTCTCATTTATGTCCTGTATGTTTTCTCTTCCTCAATTCTCACTTGTTTTACAAAGTTTCTGTCTTTTCCAGTTGTTTAAGTTTCCACAGGTCATTGAGATATGACGCTCTTGAGACACACTTTGGCAACTATATAATATTTGAAATCAACGGTATTTTCTCATACCATGGACAAGAAATCATTTTTCGGCATCATTATTTGGCAAACAATAATAATTTCCCACTTCATGGCTCTAACTCTGTCCAAAAAGTTTGGGAAGCAGCAAAGGTCTATTGTAATGGTCGTATTTTATAGGATAATGATGATAAATACCGTGACCTGCAAGTATTATACATTTTCTTTCAAGTCCAAACTCTTTCTGTTCTTGTCCTGGTATTACTTTGCAGTATCACGAGGCTTCTCGTTGGGATGAGCGGAGCTCCGTCACATCTTTCTGGGGTTCCGTTTCTGATGTCGACGAGTGCCTCTTCAACGAAGACATTAGTCTTTACAGCCAGAGTTTCAGTAATATATCGAATTTGTCTCTTCTCGACGAAGAGGAGTATGCACGGAAAAGTCACGACAGGCAGGGTGACAACAGTGATGACGAGGAAGATGATTTGTCCTCCATCAGTCCGAGCGAACTCTCCGAACTTCTGCGCACGTCTTCAGAAGACGAGGACTTTGAAAGCGATGAAGACGATGCGTTTACAACAGTATCAGACTTAACAGACTTCGACAGTGACTCCTCCGACCTCTCGCTCTCAGATGAAGATATTTCCGGCGATGTTGAAGGAGTATATGCAGGACAATATTATTCAAACAGCATCGTCATCGATATCCTAGACATGCTAATCAATGAGGCAGTCTGTGGCTTGGTCCAGAATTCATGAGGGGTGCACTAGACAGATTGAATTGCTAACATTTGGCATGATTTTCAGCAATAAATGACATCACTGAAATGATACTTTCCTGAGTACTTCTGGTCCCTTACTTGTGCTCTACGAGTTTACCGTGAGGTTAACTATAAGGTAAAGATACCAAATGAAGGGGGCGAGATAGGGGTTATAGACGGTCTAGTTCATTTGAGACTCAGAGATTTGCAACGAGTTTTGCTACGAACATACATCCCAGGCTTTGTCTAAGCTAATTTCGAAAAGCACTGATACGTGTTTAGATATGCCTGTACCTATAGTTCACTGTTACACATGCAATGTACATCAAGACCGTAGAGCCCCTTTATGTTCTGATTGCCTTGTTTGAAATGTAGGCAGGCAAATCATTTTCTTTCTTCTAGCAAATCTCGACCAGAAAATTAATACTAAAGGCATTGCATGTGCCGAGCAGAGGCAAATAATAGCAAATTCCGGATCTTATAATATTGAAAGAAGTCATAAGCAGCCTGTAGCTTTTTCATTCAAATATCGGAAAGGAAATTAAAAAGAAAGAAAGAAAGAAAGAAAGACAGAAAGACAGAAAAAAGGCTTTGAGTTTCGAGCTTTTTCCTGATCTCCACACCTATTCCCTGAAATAAACCCTCCTTAATAATAGCGATGGACAAACATTGTGTGATAAATGGGTCTCAGTCACGCTATCCAATACAGCAATGTTATGGCTGTTGCAGATTTATACTTTGTTGGTATCTGCGAATGATTATTAATACTTCCGTTTTTGTGAATAACGTCATATTTCTGTGGAAAAGAAGTAAGGAAAGCTTTACGTTTTACATCCATACGCGTTAAAATTGCCTCTTATACACTTGAACTAAAAAGAAATAGTATGTCTTTGACATATCGATTTTCATCAAACTGTAGCAAATAAGCAAGAGAAATTCCAGATGACCTTCGAACCCACCAACTTTTCTGATAAATGACGTGAAAAGGTCGACGTGACATAATGACAGCGAGATATTATGTTCAGAGAAGGACACCCAGTGCTTTCATTATTTTGCTGCCTAACAATCTCTTCCATATCAATGACCTAAGAAATGCGCTCACTCAGTATTTCGTCATAATCAATGCTACTGCAGACGCGCTGCGCGTATTAAACTCGACGTAGCTACATGTGAATATCTGTGACGAAATAATGCAAGCACGCAGTATTTCTGTTTACATAACAACGAAATTCTACAGTACTTGTCCATTCCTAGTGAATTCCTCTTGCTATTCGTACACTTTTGATGGTGTTCTCGTAGCTTGATATCGAAATGTCTACGTTTTCCGAGCTATCTCGCGGTCGGCGATTTTGGGCTCGACTCCGTAGTTCGCTGACAAGATCTTTCAGCAAATTGTGTTGTGTCACTGCAGGTAATGTATTTCCTGGCGTGCACAAACAATCTCAACATGCCACACTTTCCATCCATGCATGATAATCCAGGTTTTCTAGAAATTCTGTGATGAGAGCAGTAAATGTTCTGATTATTGTAGATTTATCATCTCTCTTCTCAGCAGATTTGATGGAGATTGATCAAATTAAAATCACGATTTTCGACTAACTCAAATAGAAGAATTTCGAGAATGGAAATATATTTGAAGAAAGAATAAATCTTATGCAAACATTGTCGAATGAGAATGAAAATGTCACTTTCATATTTGAGAAAACTAGAATCTGTTCTGTTTTGACCTTGCTTTTCTTAAGGTTCTGGTGACAACCATAACGGAAAGCAGGGCACAGTCCTGAGTGCCAAAGATGTCAGTATGGTGAGTTTGCATTACGACGGGGCGTCTCATTTATGTCCTGTATGTTTTCTCTTCCTCAATTCTCACTTGTTTTACAAAGTTTCTGTCTTTTCCAGTTGTTTAAGTTTCCACAGGTCATTGAGATATGACGCTCTTGAGACACACTTTGGCAACTATATAATATTTGAAATCAACGGTATTTTCTCATACCATGGACAAGAAATCATTTTTCGGCATCATTATTTGGCAAACAATAATAATTTCCCACTTCATGGCTCTAACTCTGTCCAAAAAGTTTGGGAAGCAGCAAAGGTCTATTGTAATGGTCGTATTTTATAGGATAATGATGATAAATACCGTGACCTGCAAGTATTATACATTTTCTTTCAAGTCCAAACTCTTTCTGTTCTTGTCCTGGTATTACTTTGCAGTATCACGAGGCTTCTCGTTGGGATGAGCGGAGCTCCGTCACATCTTTCTGGGGTTCCGTTTCTGATGTCGACGAGTGCCTCTTCAACGAAGACATTAGTCTTTACAGCCAGAGTTTCAGTAATATATCGAATTTGTCTCTTCTCGACGAAGAGGAGTATGCACGGAAAAGTCACGACAGGCAGGGTGACAACAGTGATGACGAGGAAGATGATTTGTCCTCCATCAGTCCGAGCGAACTCTCCGAACTTCTGCGCACGTCTTCAGAAGACGAGGACTTTGAAAGCGATGAAGACGATGCGTTTACAACAGTATCAGACTTAACAGACTTCGACAGTGACTCCTCCGACCTCTCGCTCTCAGATGAAGATATTTCCGGCGATGTTGAAGGAGTATATGCAGGACAATATTATTCAAACAGCATCGTCACCGATATCCTAGACATGCTAATCAATGAGGCAGTCTGTGGCTTGGTCCAGAATTCATGAGGAGATATGCACTAGACAGATTGAATTGCTAACATTTGGCATGATTTTCAGCAATAAATGACATCACTGAAATGATACTTTCCTGAGTACTTCTGGTCCCTTACTTGTGCTCTACGAGTTTACCGTGAGGTTAACTATAAGGTAAAGATACCAAATGAAGGGGGCGAGATAGGGGTTATAGACGGTCTAGTTCATTTGAGACTCAGAGATTTGCAACGAGTTTTGCTACGAACATACATCCCAGGCTTTGTCTAAGCTAATTTCGAAAAGCACTGATACGTGTTTAGATATGCCTGTACCTATAGTTCACTGTTACACATGCAATGTACATCAAGCCCGTAGAGCCCCTTTATGTTCTGATTGCCTTGTTTGAAATGTAGGCAGGCAAATCATTTTCTTTCTTCTAGCAAATCTCGACCAGAAAATTAATACTAAAGGCATTGCATGTGCCGAGCAGAGGCAAATAATAGCAAATTCCGGATCTTATAATATTGAAAGAAGTCATAAGCAGCCTGTAGCTTTTTCATTCAAATATCGGAAAGGAAATTAAAAAGAAAGAGAGAAAGAAAGACAGAAAGACAGAAAAAAGGCTTTGAGTTTCGAGCTTTTTCCTGATCTCCACACCTATTCCCTGAAATAAACCCTCCTTAATGATAGCAATGGACAAACATTGTGTGATAAATGGGTCTCAGTCACGCTATCCAATACAGCAATGTCATGGCTGTTGCAGATTTATACTTTGTTGGTATCTGCGAATGATTATTAATACTTCCGTTTTTGTGAATAACGTCATATTTCTGTGGAAAAGAAGTAAGGAAAGCTTTACGTTTTACATCCATACGCGTTGAAATTGCCTCTTATACACTTGAACTAAAAAGAAATAGTATGTCTTTGACATATCGATTTTCATCAAACTGTAGCAAATAAGCAAGAGAAATTCCAGATGACCTTCGAACCCACCAACTTTTCTGATAAATGACGTGAAAAGGTCGACGTGACATAATGACAGCGAGATATTATGTTCAGAGAAGGACACCCAGTGCTTTCATTATTTTGCTGCCTAACAATCTCTTCCATATCAATGACCTAAGAAATGCGCTCACTCAGTATTTCGTCATAATCAATGCTACTGCAGACGCGCTGCGCGTATTAAACTCGACGTAGCTACATGTGAATATCTGTGACGAAATAATGCAAGCACGCAGTATTTCTGTTTACATAACAACGAAATTCTACAGTACTTGTCCATTCCTAGTGAATTCCTCTTGCTATTCGTACACTTTTGATGGTGTTCTCGTAGCTTGATATCGAAATGTCTACGTTTTCCGAGCTATCTCGCGGTCGGCGATTTTGGGCTCGACTCCGTAGTTCGCTGACAAGATCTTTCAGCAAATTGTGTTGTGTCACTGCAGGTAATGTATTTCCTGGCGTGCACAAACAATCTCAACATGCCACACTTTCCATCCATGCATGATAATCCAGGTTTTCTAGAAATTCTGTGATGAGAGCAGTAAATGTTCTGATTATTGTAGATTTATCATCTCTCTTCTCAGCAGATTTGATGGAGATTGATCAAATTAAAATCACGATTTTCGACTAACTCAAATAGAAGAATTTCGAGAATGGAAATATATTTGAAGAAAGAATAAATCTTATGCAAACATTGTCGAATGAGAATGAAAATGTCACTTTCATATTTGAGAAAACTAGAATCTGTTCTGTTTTGACCTTGCTTTTCTTAAGGTTCTGGTGACAACCATAACGGAAAGCAGGGCACAGTCCTGAGTGCCAAAGATGTCAGTATGGTGAGTTTGCATTACGACGGGGCGTCTCATTTATGTCCTGTATGTTTTCTCTTCCTCAATTCTCACTTGTTTTACAAAGTTTCTGTCTTTTCCAGTTGTTTAAGTTTCCACAGGTCATTGAGATATGACGCTCTTGAGACACACTTTGGCAACTATATAATATTTGAAATCAACGGTATTTTCTCATACCATGGACAAGAAATAATTTTTCGGCATCATTATTTGGCAAACAATAATAATTTCCCACTTCATGGCTCTAACTCTGTCCAAAAAGTTTGGGAAGCGGCAAAGGTCTATTGTAATGGTCGTATTTTATAGGATAATGATGATAAATACCGTGACCTGCAAGTATTATACATTTTCTTTCAAGTCCAAACTCTTTCTGTTCTTGTCCTGGTATTACTTTGCAGTATCACGAGGCTTCTCGTTGGGATGAGCGGAGCTCCGTCACATCTTTCTGGGGTTCCGTTTCGGATGTCGACGAGTGCCTCTTCAACGAAGACATTAGTCTTTACAGCCAGAGTTTCAGTAATATATCGAATTTGTCTCTTCTCGACGAAGAGGAGTATGCACGGAAAAGTCACGACAGGCAGGGTGACAACAGTGATGACGAGGAAGATGATTTGTCCTCCATCAGTCCGAGCGAACTCTCCGAACTTCTGCGCACGTCTTCAGAAGACGAGGACTTTGAAAGCGATGAAGACGATGCGTTTACAACAGTATCAGACTTAACAGACTTCGACAGTGACCCCTCCGACCTCTCGCTCTCAGATGAAGATATTTCCGGCGATGTTGAAGGAGTATATGCAGGACAATATTATTCAAACAGCATCGTCATCGATATCCTAGACATGCTAATCAATGAGGCAGTCTGTGGCTTGGTCCAGAATTCATGAGGAGATATGCACTAGACAGATTGAATTGCTAACATTTGGCATGATTTTCAGCAATAAATGACATCACTGAAATGATACTTTCCTGAGTACTTCTGGTCCCTTACTTGTGCTCTACGAGTTTACCGTGAGGTTAACTATAAGGTAAAGATACCAAATGAAGGGGGCGAGATAGGGGTTATAGACGGTCTAGTTCATTTGAGACTCAGAGATTTGCAACGAGTTTTGCTACGAACATACATCCCAGGCTTTGTCTAAGCTAATTTCGAAAAGCACTGATACGTGTTTAGATATGCCTGTACCTATAGTTCACTGTTACACATGCAATGTACATCAAGCCCGTAGAGCCCCTTTATGTTCTGATTGCCTTGTTTGAAATGTAGGCAGGCAAATCATTTTCTTTCTTCTAGCAAATCTCGACCAGAAAATTAATACTAAAGGCATTGCATGTGCCGAGCAGAGGCAAATAATAGCAAATTCCGGATCTTATAATATTGAAAGAAGTCATAAGCAGCCTGTAGCTTTTTCATTCAAATATCGGAAAGGAAATTAAAAAGAAAGAAAGAAAGAAAGACAGAAAGACAGAAAAAAGGCTTTGAGTTTCGAGCTTTTTCCTGATCTCCACACCTATTCCCTGAAATAAACCCTCCTTAATAATAGCAATGGACAAACATTGTGTGATAAATGGGTCTCAGTCACGCTATCCAATACAGCAATGTTATGGCTGTTGCAGATTTATACTTTGTTGGTATCTGCGAATGATTATTAATACTTCCGTTTTTGTGAATAACGTCATATTTCTGTGGAAAAGAAGTAAGGAAAGCTTTACGTTTTACATCCATACGCGTTGAAATTGCCTCTTATACACTTGAACTAAAAAGAAATAGTATGTCTTTGACATATCGATTTTCATCAAACTGTAGCAAATAAGCAAGAGAAATTCCAGATGACCTTCGAACCCACCAACTTTTCTGATAAATGACGTGAAAAGGTCGACGTGACATAATGACAGCGAGATATTATGTTCAGAGAAGGACACCCAGTGCTTTCATTATTTTGCTGCCTAACAATCTCTTCCATATCAATGACCTAAGAAATGCGCTCACTCAGTATTTCGTCATAATCAATGCTACTGCAGACGCGCTGCGCGTATTAAACTCGACGTAGCTACATGTGAATATCTGTGACGAAATAATGCAAGCACGCAGTATTTCTGTTTACATAACAACGAAATTCTACAGTACTTGTCCATTCCTAGTGAATTCCTCTTGCTATTCGTACACTTTTGATGGTGTTCTCGTAGCTTGATATCGAAATGTCTACGTTTTCCGAGCTATCTCGCGGTCGGCGATTTTGGGCTCGACTCCGTAGTTCGCTGACAAGATCTTTCAGCAAATTGTGTTGTGTCACTGCAGGTAATGTATTTCCTGGCGTGCACAAACAATCTCAACATGCCACACTTTCCATCCATGCATGATAATCCAGGTTTTCTAGAAATTCTGTGATGAGAGCAGTAAATGTTCTGATTATTGTAGATTTATCATCTCTCTTCTCAGCAGATTTGATGGAGATTGATCAAATTAAAATCACGATTTTCGACTAACTCAAACAGAAGAATTTCGAGAATGGAAATATATTTGAAGAAAGAATAAATCTTATGCAAACATTGTCGAATGAGAATGAAAATGTCACTTTCATATTTGAGAAAACTAGAATCTGTTCTGTTTTGACCTTGCTTTTCTTAAGGTTCTGGTGACAACCATAACGGAAAGCAGGGCACAGTCCTGAGTGCCAAAGATGTCAGTATGGTGAGTTTGCATTACGACGGGGCGTCTCATTTATGTCCTGTATGTTTTCTCTTCCTCAATTCTCACTTGTTTTACAAAGTTTCTGTCTTTTCCAGTTGTTTAAGTTTCCACAGGTCATTGAGATATGACGCTCTTGAGACACACTTTGGCAACTATATAATATTTGAAATCAACGGTATTTTCTCATACCATGGACAAGAAATCATTTTTCGGCATCATTATTTGGCAAACAATAATAATTTCCCACTTCATGGCTCTAACTCTGTCCAAAAAGTTTGGGAAGCAGCAAAGGTCTATTGTAATGGTCGTATTTTATAGGATAATGATGATAAATACCGTGACCTGCAAGTATTATACATTTTCTTTCAAGTCCAAACTCTTTCTGTTCTTGTCCTGGTATTACTTTGCAGTATCACGAGGCTTCTCGTTGGGATGAGCGGAGCTCCGTCACATCTTTCTGGGGTTCCGTTTCGGATGTCGACGAGTGCCTCTTCAACGAAGACATTAGTCTTTACAGCCAGAGTTTCAGTAATATATCGAATTTGTCTCTTCTCGACGAAGAGGAGTATGCACGGAAAAGTCACGACAGGCAGGGTGACAACAGTGATGACGAGGAAGATGATTTGTCCTCCATCAGTCCGAGCGAACTCTCCGAACTTCTGCGCACGTCTTCAGAAGACGAGGACTTTGAAAGCGATGAAGACGATGCGTTTACAACAGTATCAGACTTAACAGACTTCGACAGTGACTCCTCCGACCTCTCGCTCTCAGATGAAGATATTTCCGGCGATGTTGAAGGAGTATATGCAGGACAATATTATTCAAACAGCATCGTCATCGATATCCTAGACATGCTAATCAATGAGGCAGTCTGTGGCTTGGTCCAGAATTCATGAGGAGATATGCACTAGACAGATTGAATTGCTAACATTTGGCATGATTTTCAGCAATAAATGACATCACTGAAATGATACTTTCCTGAGTACTTCTGGTCCCTTACTTGTGCTCTACGAGTTTACCGTGAGGTTAACTATAAGGTAAAGATACCAAATGAAGGGGGCGAGATAGGGGTTATAGACGGTCTAGTTCATTTGAGACTCAGAGATTTGCAACGAGTTTTGCTACGAACATACATCCCAGGCTTTGTCTAACCTAATTTCGAAAAGCACTGATACGTGTTTAGATATGCCTGTACCTATAGTTCACTGTTACACATGCAATGTACATCAAGCCCGTAGAGCCCCTTTATGTTCTGATTGCCTTGTTTGAAATGTAGGCAGGCAAATCATTTTCTTTCTTCTAGCAAATCTCGACCAGAAAATTAATACTAAAGGCATTGCATGTGCCGAGCAGAGGCAAATAATAGCAAATTCCGGATCTTATAATATTGAAAGAAGTCATAAGCAGCCTGTAGCTTTTTCATTCAAATATCGGAAAGGAAATTAAAAAGAAAGAAAGAAAGAAAGACAGAAAGACAGAAAAAAGGCTTTGAGTTTCGAGCTTTTTCCTTATCTCCACACCTATTCCCTGAAATAAACCCTCCTTAATAATAGCAATGGACAAACATTTTGTGATAAATGGGTCTCAGTCACGCTATCCAATACAGCAATGTTATGGCTGTTGCAGATTTATACTTTGTTGGTATCTGCGAATGATTATTAATACTTCCGTTTTTGTGAATAACGTCATATTTCTGTGGAAAAGAAGTAAGGAAAGCTTTACGTTTTACATCCATACGCGTTGAAATTGCCTCTTATACACTTGAACTAAAAAGAAATAGTATGTCTTTGACATATCGATTTTTATCAAACTGTAGCAAATAAGCAAGAGAAATTCCAGATGACCTTCGAACCCACCAACTTTTCTGATAAATGACGTGGAAAGGTCGACGTGACATAATGACAGCGAGATATTATGTTCAGAGAAGGACACCCAGTGCTTTCATTATTTTGCTGCCTAACAATCTCTTCCATATCAATGACCTAAGAAATGCGCTCACTCAGTATTTCGTCATAATCAATGCTACTGCAGACGCGCTGCGCGTATTAAACTCGACGTAGCTACATGTGAATATCTGTGACGAAATAATGCAAGCACGCAGTATTTCTGTTTACATAACAACGAAATTCTACAGTACTTGTCCATTCCTAGTGAATTCCTCTTGCTATTCGTACACTTTTGATGGTGTTCTCGTAGCTTGATATCGAAATGTCTACGTTTTCCGAGCTATCTCGCGGTCGGCGATTTTGGGCTCGACTCCGTAGTTCGCTGACAAGATCTTTCAGCAAATTGTGTTGTGTCACTGCAGGTAATGTATTTCCTGGCGTGCACAAACAATCTCAACATGCCACACTTTCCATCCATGCATGATAATCCAGGTTTTCTAGAAATTCTGTGATGAGAGCAGTAAATGTTCTGATTATTGTAGATTTATCATCTCTCTTCTCAGCAGATTTGATGGAGATTGATCAAATTAAAATCACGATTTTCGACTAACTCAAATAGAAGAATTTCGAGAATGGAAATATATTTGAAGAAAGAATAAATCTTATGCAAACATTGTCGAATGAGAATGAAAATGTCACTTTCATATTTGAGAAAACTAGAATCTGTTCTGTTTTGACCTTGCTTTTCTTAAGGTTCTGGTGACAACCATAACGGAAAGCAGGGCACAGTCCTGAGTGCCAAAGATGTCAGTATGGTGAGTTTGCATTACGACGGGGCGTCTCATTTATGTCCTGTATGTTTTCTCTTCCTCAATTCTCACTTGTTTTACAAAGTTTCTGTCTTTTCCAGTTGTTTAAGTTTCCACAGGTCATTGAGATATGACGCTCTTGAGACACACTTTGGCAACTATATAATATTTGAAATCAACGGTATTTTCTCATACCATGGACAAGAAATCATTTTTCGGCATCATTATTTGGCAAACAATAATAATTTCCCACTTCATGGCTCTAACTCTGTCCAAAAAGTTTGGGAAGCAGCAAAGGTCTATTGTAATGGTCGTATTTTATAGGATAATGATGATAAATACCGTGGCCTGCAAGTATTATACATTTTCTTTCAAGTCCAAACTCTTTCTGTTCTTGTCCTGGTATTACTTTGCAGTATCACGAGGCTTCTCGTTGGGATGAGCGGAGCTCCGTCACTTCTTTCTGGGGTTCCGTTTCGGATGTCGACGAGTGCCTCTTCAACGAAGACATTAGTCTTTACAGCCAGAGTTTCAGTAATATATCGAATTTGTCTCTTCTCGACGAAGAGGAGTATGCACGGAAAAGCCACGACAGGCAGGGTGACAACAGTGATGACGAGGAAGATGATTTGTCCTCCATCAGTCCGAGCGAACTCTCCGAACTTCTGCGCACGTCTTCAGAAGACGAGGACTTTGAAAGCGATGAAGACGATGCGTTTACAACAGTATCAGACTTAACAGACTTCGACAGTGACTCCTCCGACCTCTCGCTCTCAGATGAAGATATTTCCGGCGATGTTGAAGGAGTATATGCAGGACAATATTATTCAAACAGCATCGTCATCGATATCCTAGACATGCTAATCAATGAGGCAGTCTGTGGCTTGGTCCAGAATTCATGAGGAGATATGCACTAGACAGATTGAATTGCTAACATTTGGCATGATTTTCAGCAATAAATGACATCACTGAAATGATACTTTCCTGAGTACTTCTGGTCCCTTACTTGTGCTCTACGAGTTTACCGTGAGGTTAACTATAAGGTAAAGATACCAAATGAAGGGGGCGAGATAGGGGTTATAGACGGTCTAGTTCATTTGAGACTCAGAGATTTGCAACGAGTTTTGCAACGAACATACATCCCAGGCTTTGTCTAACCTAATTTCGAAAAGCACTGATACGTGTTTAGATATGCCTGTACCTATAGTTCACTGTTACACATGCAATGTACATCAAGCCCGTAGAGCCCCTTTATGTTCTGATTGCCTTGTTTGAAATGTAGGCAGGCAAATCATTTTCTTTCTTCTAGCAAATCTCGACCAGAAAATTAATACTAAAGGCATTGCATGTGCCGAGCAGAGGCAAATAATAGCAAATTCCGGATCTTATAATATTGAAAGAAGTCATAAGCAGCCTGTAGCTTTTTCATTCAAATATCGGAAAGGAAATTAAAAAGAAAGAAAGAAAGAAAGACAGAAAGACAGAAAAAAGGCTTTGAGTTTCGAGCTTTTTCCTTATCTCCACACCTATTCCCTGAAATAAACCCTCCTTAATGATAGCAATGGACAAACATTTTGTGATAAATGGGTCTCAGTCACGCTATCCAATACAGCAATGTTATGGCTGTTGCAGATTTATACTTTGTTGGTATCTGCGAATGATTATTAATACTTCCGTTTTTGTGAATAACGTCATATTTCTGTGGAAAAGAAGTAAGGAAAGCTTTACGTTTTACATCCATACGCGTTGAAATTGCCTCTTATACACTTGAACTAAAAAGAAATAGTATGTCTTTGACATATCGATTTTTATCAAACTGTAGCAAATAAGCAAGAGAAATTCCAGATGACCTTCGAACCCACCAACTTTTCTGATAAATGACGTGGAAAGGTCGACGTGACATAATGACAGCGAGATATTATGTTCAGAGAAGGACACCCAGTGCTTTCATTATTTTGCTGCCTAACAATCTCTTCCATATCAATGACCTAAGAAATGCGCTCACTCAGTATTTCGTCATAATCAATGCTACTGCAGACGCGCTGCGCGTATTAAACTCGACGTAGCTACATGTGAATATCTGTGACGAAATAATGCAAGCACGCAGTATTTCTGTTTACATAACAACGAAATTCTACAGTACTTGTCCATTCCTAGTGAATTCCTCTTGCTATTCGTACACTTTTGATGGTGTTCTCGTAGCTTGATATCGAAATGTCTACGTTTTCCGAGCTATCTCGCGGTCGGCGATTTTGGGCTCGACTCCGTAGTTCGCTGACAAGATCTTTCAGCAAATTGTGTTGTGTCACTGCAGGTAATGTATTTCCTGGCGTGCACAAACAATCTCAACATGCCACACTTTCCATCCATGCATGATAATCCAGGTTTTCTAGAAATTCTGTGATGAGAGCAGTAAATGTTCTGATTATTGTAGATTTATCATCTCTCTTCTCAGCAGATTTGATGGAGATTGATCAAATTAAAATCACGATTTTCGACTAACTCAAATAGAAGAATTTCGAGAATGGAAACATATTTGAAGAAAGAATAAATCTTATGCAAACATTGTCGAATGAGAATGAAAATGTCACTTTCATATTTGAGAAAACTAGAATCTGTTCTGTTTTGACCTTGCTTTTCTTAAGGTTCTGGTGACAACCATAACGGAAAGCAGGGCACAGTCCTGAGTGCCAAAGATGTCAGTATGGTGAGTTTGCATTACGACGGGGCGTCTCATTTATGTCCTGTATGTTTTCTCTTCCTCAATTCTCACTTGTTTTACAAAGTTTCTGTCTTTTCCAGTTGTTTAAGTTTCCACAGGTCATTGAGATATGACGCTCTTGAGACACACTTTGGCAACTATATAATATTTGAAATCAACGGTATTTTCTCATACCATGGACAAGAAATCATTTTTCGGCATCATTATTTGGCAAACAATAATAATTTCCCACTTCATGGCTCTAACTCTGTCCAAAAAGTTTGGGAAGCAGCAAAGGTCTATTGTAATGGTCGTATTTTATAGGATAATGATGATAAATACCGTGGCCTGCAAGTATTATACATTTTCTTTCAAGTCCAAACTCTTTCTGTTCTTGTCCTGGTATTACTTTGCAGTATCACGAGGCTTCTCGTTGGGATGAGCGGAGCTCCGTCACTTCTTTCTGGGGTTCCGTTTCGGATGTCGACGAGTGCCTCTTCAACGAAGACATTAGTCTTTACAGCCAGAGTTTCAGTAATATATCGAATTTGTCTCTTCTCGACGAAGAGGAGTATGCACGGAAAAGCCACGACAGGCAGGGTGACAACAGTGATGACGAGGAAGATGATTTGTCCTCCATCAGTCCGAGCGAACTCTCCGAACTTCTGCGCACGTCTTCAGAAGACGAGGACTTTGAAAGCGATGAAGACGATGCGTTTACAACAGTATCAGACTTAACAGACTTCGACAGTGACTCCTCCGACCTCTCGCTCTCAGATGAAGATATTTCCGGCGATGTTGAAGGAGTATATGCAGGACAATATTATTCAAACAGCATCGTCATCGATATCCTAGACATGCTAATCAATGAGGCAGTCTGTGGCTTGGTCCAGAATTCATGAGGAGATATGCACTAGACAGATTGAATTGCTAACATTTGGCATGATTTTCAGCAATAAATGACATCACTGAAATGATACTTTCCTGAGTACTTCTGGTCCCTTACTTGTGCTCTACGAGTTTACCGTGAGGTTAACTATAAGGTAAAGATACCAAATGAAGGGGGCGAGATAGGGGTTATAGACGGTCTAGTTCATTTGAGACTCAGAGATTTGCAACGAGTTTTGCAACGAACATACATCCCAGGCTTTGTCTAACCTAATTTCGAAAAGCACTGATACGTGTTTAGATATGCCTGTACCTATAGTTCACTGTTACACATGCAATGTACATCAAGCCCGTAGAGCCCCTTTATGTTCTGATTGCCTTGTTTGAAATGTAGGCAGGCAAATCATTTTCTTTCTTCTAGCAAATCTCGACCAGAAAATTAATACTAAAGGCATTGCATGTGCCGAGCAGAGGCAAATAATAGCAAATTCCGGATCTTATAATATTGAAAGAAGTCATAAGCAGCCTGTAGCTTTTTCATTCAAATATCGGAAAGGAAATTAAAAAGAAAGAAAGAAAGAAAGACAGAAAGACAGAAAAAAGGCTTTGAGTTTCGAGCTTTTTCCTTATCTCCACACCTATTCCCTGAAATAAACCCTCCTTAATGATAGCAATGGACAAACATTTTGTGATAAATGGGTCTCAGTCACGCTATCCAATACAGCAATGTTATGGCTGTTGCAGATTTATACTTTGTTGGTATCTGCGAATGATTATTAATACTTCCGTTTTTGTGAATAACGTCATATTTCTGTGGAAAAGAAGTAAGGAAAGCTTTACGTTTTACATCCATACGCGTTGAAATTGCCTCTTATACACTTGAACTAAAAAGAAATAGTATGTCTTTGACATATCGATTTTTATCAAACTGTAGCAAATAAGCAAGAGAAATTCCAGATGACCTTCGAACCCACCAACTTTTCTGATAAATGACGTGGAAAGGTCGACGTGACATAATGACAGCGAGATATTATGTTCAGAGAAGGACACCCAGTGCTTTCATTATTTTGCTGCCTAACAATCTCTTCCATATCAATGACCTAAGAAATGCGCTCACTCAGTATTTCGTCATAATCAATGCTACTGCAGACGCGCTGCGCGTATTAAACTCGACGTAGCTACATGTGAATATCTGTGACGAAATAATGCAAGCACGCAGTATTTCTGTTTACATAACAACGAAATTCTACAGTACTTGTCCATTCCTAGTGAATTCCTCTTGCTATTCGTACACTTTTGATGGTGTTCTCGTAGCTTGATATCGAAATGTCTACGTTTTCCGAGCTATCTCGCGGTCGGCGATTTTGGGCTCGACTCCGTAGTTCGCTGACAAGATCTTTCAGCAAATTGTGTTGTGTCACTGCAGGTAATGTATTTCCTGGCGTGCACAAACAATCTCAACATGCCACACTTTCCATCCATGCATGATAATCCAGGTTTTCTAGAAATTCTGTGATGAGAGCAGTAAATGTTCTGATTATTGTAGATTTATCATCTCTCTTCTCAGCAGATTTGATGGAGATTGATCAAATTAAAATCACGATTTTCGACTAACTCAAATAGAAGAATTTCGAGAATGGAAATATATTTGAAGAAAGAATAAATCTTATGCAAACATTGTCGAATGAGAATGAAAATGTCACTTTCATATTTGAGAAAACTAGAATCTGTTCTGTTTTGACCTTGCTTTTCTTAAGGTTCTGGTGACAACCATAACGGAAAGCAGGGCACAGTCCTGAGTGCCAAAGATGTCAGTATGGTGAGTTTGCATTACGACGGGGCGTCTCATTTATGTCCTGTATGTTTTCTCTTCCTCAATTCTCACTTGTTTTACAAAGTTTCTGTCTTTTCCAGTTGTTTAAGTTTCCACAGGTCATTGAGATATGACGCTCTTGAGACACACTTTGGCAACTATATAATATTTGAAATCAACGGTATTTTCTCATACCATGGACAAGAAATCATTTTTCGGCATCATTATTTGGCAAACAATAATAATTTCCCACTTCATGGCTCTAACTCTGTCCAAAAAGTTTGGGAAGCAGCAAAGGTCTATTGTAATGGTCGTATTTTATAGGATAATGATGATAAATACCGTGGCCTGCAAGTATTATACATTTTCTTTCAAGTCCAAACTCTTTCTGTTCTTGTCCTGGTATTACTTTGCAGTATCACGAGGCTTCTCGTTGGGATGAGCGGAGCTCCGTCACTTCTTTCTGGGGTTCCGTTTCGGATGTCGACGAGTGCCTCTTCAACGAAGACATTAGTCTTTACAGCCAGAGTTTCAGTAATATATCGAATTTGTCTCTTCTCGACGAAGAGGAGTATGCACGGAAAAGCCACGACAGGCAGGGTGACAACAGTGATGACGAGGAAGATGATTTGTCCTCCATCAGTCCGAGCGAACTCTCCGAACTTCTGCGCACGTCTTCAGAAGACGAGGACTTTGAAAGCGATGAAGACGATGCGTTTACAACAGTATCAGACTTAACAGACTTCGACAGTGACTCCTCCGACCTCTCGCTCTCAGATGAAGATATTTCCGGCGATGTTGAAGGAGTATATGCAGGACAATATTATTCAAACAGCATCGTCATCGATATCCTAGACATGCTAATCAATGAGGCAGTCTGTGGCTTGGTCCAGAATTCATGAGGAGATATGCACTAGACAGATTGAATTGCTAACATTTGGCATGATTTTCAGCAATAAATGACATCACTGAAATGATACTTTCCTGAGTACTTCTGGTCCCTTACTTGTGCTCTACGAGTTTACCGTGAGGTTAACTATAAGGTAAAGATACCAAATGAAGGGGGCGAGATAGGGGTTATAGACGGTCTAGTTCATTTGAGACTCAGAGATTTGCAACGAGTTTTGCAACGAACATACATCCCAGGCTTTGTCTAACCTAATTTCGAAAAGCACTGATACGTGTTTAGATATGCCTGTACCTATAGTTCACTGTTACACATGCAATGTACATCAAGCCCGTAGAGCCCCTTTATGTTCTGATTGCCTTGTTTGAAATGTAGGCAGGCAAATCATTTTCTTTCTTCTAGCAAATCTCGACCAGAAAATTAATACTAAAGGCATTGCATGTGCCGAGCAGAGGCAAATAATAGCAAATTCCGGATCTTATAATATTGAAAGAAGTCATAAGCAGCCTGTAGCTTTTTCATTCAAATATCGGAAAGGAAATTAAAAAGAAAGAAAGAAAGAAAGACAGAAAGACAGAAAAAAGGCTTTGAGTTTCGAGCTTTTTCCTTATCTCCACACCTATTCCCTGAAATAAACCCTCCTTAATGATAGCAATGGACAAACATTTTGTGATAAATGGGTCTCAGTCACGCTATCCAATACAGCAATGTTATGGCTGTTGCAGATTTATACTTTGTTGGTATCTGCGAATGATTATTAATACTTCCGTTTTTGTGAATAACGTCATATTTCTGTGGAAAAGAAGTAAGGAAAGCTTTACGTTTTACATCCATACGCGTTGAAATTGCCTCTTATACACTTGAACTAAAAAGAAATAGTATGTCTTTGACATATCGATTTTTATCAAACTGTAGCAAATAAGCAAGAGAAATTCCAGATGACCTTCGAACCCACCAACTTTTCTGATAAATGACGTGGAAAGGTCGACGTGACATAATGACAGCGAGATATTATGTTCAGAGAAGGACACCCAGTGCTTTCATTATTTTGCTGCCTAACAATCTCTTCCATATCAATGACCTAAGAAATGCGCTCACTCAGTATTTCGTCATAATCAATGCTACTGCAGACGCGCTGCGCGTATTAAACTCGACGTAGCTACATGTGAATATCTGTGACGAAATAATGCAAGCACGCAGTATTTCTGTTTACATAACAACGAAATTCTACAGTACTTGTCCATTCCTAGTGAATTCCTCTTGCTATTCGTACACTTTTGATGGTGTTCTCGTAGCTTGATATCGAAATGTCTACGTTTTCCGAGCTATCTCGCGGTCGGCGATTTTGGGCTCGACTCCGTAGTTCGCTGACAAGATCTTTCAGCAAATTGTGTTGTGTCACTGCAGGTAATGTATTTCCTGGCGTGCACAAACAATCTCAACATGCCACACTTTCCATCCATGCATGATAATCCAGGTTTTCTAGAAATTCTGTGATGAGAGCAGTAAATGTTCTGATTATTGTAGATTTATCATCTCTCTTCTCAGCAGATTTGATGGAGATTGATCAAATTAAAATCACGATTTTCGACTAACTCAAATAGAAGAATTTCGAGAATGGAAATATATTTGAAGAAAGAATAAATCTTATGCAAACATTGTCGAATGAGAATGAAAATGTCACTTTCATATTTGAGAAAACTAGAATCTGTTCTGTTTTGACCTTGCTTTTCTTAAGGTTCTGGTGACAACCATAACGGAAAGCAGGGCACAGTCCTGAGTGCCAAAGATGTCAGTATGGTGAGTTTGCATTACGACGGGGCGTCTCATTTATGTCCTGTATGTTTTCTCTTCCTCAATTCTCACTTGTTTTACAAAGTTTCTGTCTTTTCCAGTTGTTTAAGTTTCCACAGGTCATTGAGATATGACGCTCTTGAGACACACTTTGGCAACTATATAATATTTGAAATCAACGGTATTTTCTCATACCATGGACAAGAAATCATTTTTCGGCATCATTATTTGGCAAACAATAATAATTTCCCACTTCATGGCTCTAACTCTGTCCAAAAAGTTTGGGAAGCAGCAAAGGTCTATTGTAATGGTCGTATTTTATAGGATAATGATGATAAATACCGTGGCCTGCAAGTATTATACATTTTCTTTCAAGTCCAAACTCTTTCTGTTCTTGTCCTGGTATTACTTTGCAGTATCACGAGGCTTCTCGTTGGGATGAGCGGAGCTCCGTCACTTCTTTCTGGGGTTCCGTTTCGGATGTCGACGAGTGCCTCTTCAACGAAGACATTAGTCTTTACAGCCAGAGTTTCAGTAATATATCGAATTTGTCTCTTCTCGACGAAGAGGAGTATGCACGGAAAAGCCACGACAGGCAGGGTGACAACAGTGATGACGAGGAAGATGATTTGTCCTCCATCAGTCCGAGCGAACTCTCCGAACTTCTGCGCACGTCTTCAGAAGACGAGGACTTTGAAAGCGATGAAGACGATGCGTTTACAACAGTATCAGACTTAACAGACTTCGACAGTGACTCCTCCGACCTCTCGCTCTCAGATGAAGATATTTCCGGCGATGTTGAAGGAGTATATGCAGGACAATATTATTCAAACAGCATCGTCATCGATATCCTAGACATGCTAATCAATGAGGCAGTCTGTGGCTTGGTCCAGAATTCATGAGGAGATATGCACTAGACAGATTGAATTGCTAACATTTGGCATGATTTTCAGCAATAAATGACATCACTGAAATGATACTTTATTGAGTACTTCTGGTCCCTTACTTGTGCTCTACGAGTTTACCGTGAGGTTAACTATAAGGTAAAGATACCAAATGAAGGGGGCGAGATAGGGGTTATAGACGGTCTAGTTCATTTGAGACTCAGAGATTTGCAACGAGTTTTGCTACGAACATACATCCCAGGCTTTGTCTAAGCTAATTTCGAAAGCACTGATACGTGTTTAGATATGCCTGTACCTATAGTTCACTGTTACACATGCAATGTACATCAAGCCCGTAGAGCCCCTTTATGTTCTGATTGCCTTGTTTGAAATGTAGGCAGGCAAATCATTTTCTTTCTTCTAGCAAATCTCGACCAGAAAATTAATACTAAAGGCATTGCATGTGCCGAGCAGAGGCAAATAATAGCAAATTCCGGATCTTATAATATTGAAAGAAGTCATAAGCAGCCTGTAGCTTTTTCATTCAAATATCGGAAAGGAAATTAAAAAGAAAGAAAGAAAGAAAGACAGAAAGACAGAAAAAAGGCTTTGAGTTTCGAGCTTTTTCCTGATCTCCACACCTATTCCCTGAAATAAACCCTCCTTAATGATAGCAATGGACAAACATTGTGTGATAAATGGGTCTCAGTCACGCTATCCAATACAGCAATGTCATGGCTGTTGCAGATTTATACTTTGTTGGTATCTGCGAATGATTATTAATACTTCCGTTTTTGTGAATAACGTCATATTTCTGTGGAAAAGAAGTAAGGAAAGCTTTACGTTTTACATCCATACGCGTTGAAATTGCCTCTTATACACTTGAACTAAAAAGAAATAGTATGTCTTTGACATATCGATTTTCATCAAACTGTAGCAAATAAGCAAGAGAAATTCCAGATGACCTTCGAACCCACCAACTTTTCTGATAAATGACGTGAAAAGGTCGACGTGACATAATGACAGCGAGATATTATGTTCAGAGAAGGACACCCAGTGCTTTCATTATTTTGCTGCCTAACAATCTCTTCCATATCAATGACCTAAGAAATGCGCTCACTCAGTATTTCGTCATAATCAATGCTATTGCAGACGCGCTGCGCGTATTAAACTCGACGTAGCTACATGTGAATATCTGTGACGAAATAATGCAAGCACGCAGTATTTCTGTTTACATAACAACGAAATTCTACAGTACTTGTCCATTCCTAGTGAATTCCTCTTGCTATTCGTACACTTTTGATGGTGTTCTCGTAGCTTGATATCGAAATGTCTACGTTTTCCGAGCTATCTCGCGGTCGGCGATTTTGGGCTCGACTCCGTAGTTCGCTGACAAGATCTTTCAGCAAATTGTGTTGTGTCACTGCAGGTAATGTATTTCCTGGCGTGCACAAACAATCTCAACATGCCACACTTTCCATCCATGCATGATAATCCAGGTTTTCTAGAAATTCTGTGATGAGAGCAGTAAATGTTCTGATTATTGTAGATTTATCATCTCTCTTCTCAGCAGATTTGATGGAGATTGATCAAATTAAAATCACGATTTTCGACTAACTCAAATAGAAGAATTTCGAGAATGGAAATATATTTGAAGAAAAAATAAATCTTATGCAAACATTGTCGAATGAGAATGAAAATGTCACTTTCATATTTGAGAAAACTAGAATCTGTTCTGTTTTGACCTTGCTTTTCTTAAGGTTCTGGTGACAACCATAACGGAAAGCAGGGCACAGTCCTGAGTGCCAAAGATGTCAGTATGGTGAGTTTGCATTACGACGGGGCGTCTCATTTATGTCCTGTATGTTTTCTCTTCCTCAATTCTCACTTGTTTTACAAAGTTTCTGTCTTTTCCAGTTGTTTAAGTTTCCACAGGTCATTGAGATATGACGCTCTTGAGACACACTTTGGCAACTATATAATATTTGAAATCAACGGTATTTTCTCATACCATGGACAAGAAATCATTTTTCGGCATCATTATTTGGCAAACAATAATAATTTCCCACTTCATGGCTCTAACTCTGTCCAAAAAGTTTGGGAAGCAGCAAAGGTCTATTGCAATGGTCGTATTTTATAGGATAATGATGATAAATACCGTGACCTGCAAGTATTATACATTTTCTTTCAAGTCCAAACTCTTTCTGTTCTTGTCCTGGTATTACTTTGCAGTATCACGAGGCTTCTCGTTGGGATGAGCGGAGCTCCGTCACATCTTTCTGGGGTTCCGTTTCTGATGTCGACGAGTGCCTCTTCAACGAAGACATTAGTCTTTACAGCCAGAGTTTCAGTAATATATCGAATTTGTCTCTTCTCGACGAAGAGGAGTATGCACGGAAAAGTCACGACAGGCAGGGTGACAACAGTGATGACGAGGAAGATGATTTGTCCTCCATCAGTCCGAGCGAACTCTCCGAACTTCTGCGCACGTCTTCAGAAGACGAGGACTTTGAAAGCGATGAAGACGATGCGTTTACAACAGTATCAGACTTAACAGACTTCGACAGTGACTCCTCCGACCTCTCGCTCTCAGATGAAGATATTTCCGGCGATGTTGAAGGAGTATATGCAGGACAATATTATTCAAACAGCATAGTCATCGATATCCTAGACATGCTAATCAATGAGGCAGTCTGTGGCTTGGTCCAGAATTCATGAGGAGATATGCACTAGACAGATTGAATTGCTAACATTTGGCATGATTTTCAGCAATAAATGACATCACTGAAATGATACTTTCCTGAGTACTTCTGGCCCCTTACTTGTGCTCTACGAGTTTACCGTGAGGTTAACTATAAGGTAAAGATACCAAATGAAGGGGGCGAGATAGGGGTTATAGACGGTCTAGTTCATTTGAGACTCAGAGATTTGCAACGAGTTTTGCAACGAACATACATCCCAGGCTTTGTCTAAGCTAATTTCGAAAAGCACTGATACGTGTTTAGATATGCCTGTACCTATAGTTCACTGTTACACATGCAATGTACATCAAGCCCGTAGAGCCCCTTTATGTTCTGATTGCCTTGTTTGAAATGTAGGCAGGCAAATCATTTTCTTTCTTCTAGCAAATCTCGACCAGAAAATTAATACTAAAGGCATTGCATGTGCCGAGCAGAGGCAAATAATAGCAAATTCCGGATCTTATAATATTGAAAGAAGTCATAAGCAGCCTGTAGCTTTTTCATTCAAATATCGGAAAGGAAATTAAAAAGAAAGAAAGAAAGAAAGACAGAAAGACAGAAAAAAGGCTTTGAGTTTCGAGCTTTTTCCTAATATCTCCACACCTATTCCCTGAAATAAACCCTCCTTAATGATAGCAATGGACAAACATTGTGTGATAAATGGGTCTCAGTCACGCTATCCAATACAGCAATGTTATGGCTGTTGCAGATTTATACTTTGTTGGTATCTGCGAATGATTATTAATACTTCCGTTTTTGTGAATAACGTCATATTTCTGTGGAAAAGAAGTAAGGAAAGCTTTACGTTTTACATCCATACGCGTTGAAATTGCCTCTTATACACTTGAACTAAAAAGAAATAGTATGTCTTTGACATATCGATTTTCATCAAACTGTAGCAAATAAGCAAGAGAAATTCCAGATGACCTTCGAACCCACCAACTTTTCTGATAAATGACGTGAAAAGGTCGACGTGACATAATGACAGCGAGATATTATGTTCAGAGAAGGACACCCAGTGCTTTCATTATTTTGCTGCCTAACAATCTCTTCCATATCAATGACCTAAGAAATGCGCTCACTCAGTATTTCGTCATAATCAATGCTACTGCAGACGCGCTGCGCGTATTAAACTCGACGTAGCTACATGTGAATATCTGTGACGAAATAATGCAAGCACGCAGTATTTCTGTTTACATAACAACGAAATTCTACAGTACTTGTCCATTCCTAGTGAATTCCTCTTGCTATTCGTACACTTTTGATGGTGTTCTCGTAGCTTGATATCGAAATGTCTACGTTTTCCGAGCTATCTCGCGGTCGGCGATTTTGGGCTCGACTCCGTAGTTCGCTGACAAGATCTTTCAGCAAATTGTGTTGTGTCACTGCAGGTAATGTATTTCCTGGCGTGCACAAACAATCTCAACATGCCACACTTTCCATCCATGCATGATAATCCAGGTTTTCTAGAAATTCTGTGATGAGAGCAGTAAATGTTCTGATTATTGTAGATTTATCATCTCTCTTCTCAGCAGATTTGATGGAGATTGATCAAATTAAAATCACGATTTTCGACTAACTCAAACAGAAGAATTTCGAGAATGGAAATATATTTGAAGAAAGAATAAATCTTATGGAAACATTGTCGAATGAGAATGAAAATGTCACTTTCATATTTGAGAAAACTAGAATCTGTTCTGTTTTGACCTTGCTTTTCTTAAGGTTCTGGTGACAACCATAACGGAAAGCAGGGCACAGTCCTGAGTGCCAAAGATGTCAGTATGGTGAGTTTGCATTACGACGGGGCGTCTCATTTATGTCCTGTATGTTTTCTCTTCCTCAATTCTCACTTGTTTTACAAAGTTTCTGTCTTTTCCAGTTGTTTAAGTTTCCACAGGTCATTGAGATATGACGCTCTTGAGACACACTTTGGCAACTATATAATATTTGAAATCAACGGTATTTTCTCATACCATGGACAAGAAATCATTTTTCGGCATCATTATTTGGCAAACAATAATAATTTCCCACTTCATGGCTCTAACTCTGTCCAAAAAGTTTGGGAAGCAGCAAAGGTCTATTGTAATGGTCGTATTTTATAGGATAATGATGATAAATACCGTGACCTGCAAGTATTATACATTTTCTTTCAAGTCCAAACTCTTTCTGTTCTTGTCCTGGTATTACTTTGCAGTATCACGAGGCTTCTCGTTGGGATGAGCGGAGCTCCGTCACATCTTTCTGGGGTTCCGTTTCTGATGTCGACGAGTGCCTCTTCAACGAAGACATTAGTCTTTACAGCCAGAGTTTCAGTAATATATCGAATTTGTCTCTTCTCGACGAAGAGGAGTATGCACGGAAAAGTCACGACAGGCAGGGTGACAACAGTGATGACGAGGAAGATGATTTGTCCTCCATCAGTCCGAGCGAACTCTCCGAACTTCTGCGCACGTCTTCAGAAGACGAGGACTTTGAAAGCGATGAAGACGATGCGTTTACAACAGTATCAGACTTAACAGACTTCGACAGTGACTCCTCCGACCTCTCGCTCTCAGATGAAGATATTTCCGGCGATGTTGAAGGAGTATATGCAGGACAATATTATTCAAACAGCATCGTCATCGATATCCTAGACATGCTAATCAATGAGGCAGTCTGTGGCTTGGTCCAGAATTCATGAGGGGTGCACTAGACAGATTGAATTGCTAACATTTGGCATGATTTTCAGCAATAAATGACATCACTGAAATGATACTTTCCTGAGTACTTCTGGTCCCTTACTTGTGCTCTACGAGTTTACCGTGAGGTTAACTATAAGGTAAAGATACCAAATGAAGGGGGCGAGATAGGGGTTATAGACGGTCTAGTTCATTTGAGACTCAGAGATTTGCAACGAGTTTTGCTACGAACATACATCCCAGGCTTTGTCTAAGCTAATTTCGAAAAGCACTGATACGTGTTTAGATATGCCTGTACCTATAGTTCACTGTTACACATGCAATGTACATCAAGACCGTAGAGCCCCTTTATGTTCTGATTGCCTTGTTTGAAATGTAGGCAGGCAAATCATTTTCTTTCTTCTAGCAAATCTCGACCAGAAAATTAATACTAAAGGCATTGCATGTGCCGAGCAGAGGCAAATAATAGCAAATTCCGGATCTTATAATATTGAAAGAAGTCATAAGCAGCCTGTAGCTTTTTCATTCAAATATCGGAAAGGAAATTAAAAAGAAAGAAAGAAAGAAAGACAGAAAGACAGAAAAAAGGCTTTGAGTTTCGAGCTTTTTCCTGATCTCCACACCTATTCCCTGAAATAAACCCTCCTTAATAATAGCAATGGACAAACATTGTGTGATAAATGGGTCTCAGTCACGCTATCCAATACAGCAATGTTATGGCTGTTGCAGATTTATACTTTGTTGGTATCTGCGAATGATTATTAATACTTCCGTTTTTGTGAATAACGTCATATTTCTGTGGAAAAGAAGTAAGGAAAGCTTTACGTTTTACATCCATACGCGTTAAAATTGCCTCTTATACACTTGAACTAAAAAGAAATAGTATGTCTTTGACATATCGATTTTCATCAAACTGTAGCAAATAAGCAAGAGAAATTCCAGATGACCTTCGAACCCACCAACTTTTCTGATAAATGACGTGAAAAGGTCGACGTGACATAATGACAGCGAGATATTATGTTCAGAGAAGGACACCCAGTGCTTTCATTATTTTGCTGCCTAACAATCTCTTCCATATCAATGACCTAAGAAATGCGCTCACTCAGTATTTCGTCATAATCAATGCTACTGCAGACGCGCTGCGCGTATTAAACTCGACGTAGCTACATGTGAATATCTGTGACGAAATAATGCAAGCACGCAGTATTTCTGTTTACATAACAACGAAATTCTACAGTACTTGTCCATTCCTAGTGAATTCCTCTTGCTATTCGTACACTTTTGATGGTGTTCTCGTAGCTTGATATCGAAATGTCTACGTTTTCCGAGCTATCTCGCGGTCGGCGATTTTGGGCTCGACTCCGTAGTTCGCTGACAAGATCTTTCAGCAAATTGTGTTGTGTCACTGCAGGTAATGTATTTCCTGGCGTGCACAAACAATCTCAACATGCCACACTTTCCATCCATGCATGATAATCCAGGTTTTCTAGAAATTCTGTGATGAGAGCAGTAAATGTTCTGATTATTGTAGATTTATCATCTCTCTTCTCAGCAGATTTGATGGAGATTGATCAAATTAAAATCACGATTTTCGACTAACTCAAATAGAAGAATTTCGAGAATGGAAATATATTTGAAGAAAGAATAAATCTTATGCAAACATTGTCGAATGAGAATGAAAATGTCACTTTCATATTTGAGAAAACTAGAATCTGTTCTGTTTTGACCTTGCTTTTCTTAAGGTTCTGGTGACAACCATAACGGAAAGCAGGGCACAGTCCTGAGTGCCAAAGATGTCAGTATGGTGAGTTTGCATTACGACGGGGCGTCTCATTTATGTCCTGTATGTTTTCTCTTCCTCAATTCTCACTTGTTTTACAAAGTTTCTGTCTTTTCCAGTTGTTTAAGTTTCCACAGGTCATTGAGATATGACGCTCTTGAGACACACTTTGGCAACTATATAATATTTGAAATCAACGGTATTTTCTCATACCATGGACAAGAAATCATTTTTCGGCATCATTATTTGGCAAACAATAATAATTTCCCACTTCATGGCTCTAACTCTGTCCAAAAAGTTTGGGAAGCAGCAAAGGTCTATTGTAATGGTCGTATTTTATAGGATAATGATGATAAATACCGTGACCTGCAAGTATTATACATTTTCTTTCAAGTCCAAACTCTTTCTGTTCTTGTCCTGGTATTACTTTGCAGTATCACGAGGCTTCTCGTTGGGATGAGCGGAGCTCCGTCACATCTTTCTGGGGTTCCGTTTCTGATGTCGACGAGTGCCTCTTCAACGAAGACATTAGTCTTTACAGCCAGAGTTTCAGTAATATATCGAATTTGTCTCTTCTCGACGAAGAGGAGTATGCACGGAAAAGTCACGACAGGCAGGGTGACAACAGTGATGACGAGGAAGATGATTTGTCCTCCATCAGTCCGAGCGAACTCTCCGAACTTCTGCGCACGTCTTCAGAAGACGAGGACTTTGAAAGCGATGAAGACGATGCGTTTACAACAGTATCAGACTTAACAGACTTCGACAGTGACTCCTCCGACCTCTCGCTCTCAGATGAAGATATTTCCGGCGATGTTGAAGGAGTATATGCAGGACAATATTATTCAAACAGCATCGTCACCGATATCCTAGACATGCTAATCAATGAGGCAGTCTGTGGCTTGGTCCAGAATTCATGAGGAGATATGCACTAGACAGATTGAATTGCTAACATTTGGCATGATTTTCAGCAATAAATGACATCACTGAAATGATACTTTCCTGAGTACTTCTGGTCCCTTACTTGTGCTCTACGAGTTTACCGTGAGGTTAACTATAAGGTAAAGATACCAAATGAAGGGGGCGAGATAGGGGTTATAGACGGTCTAGTTCATTTGAGACTCAGAGATTTGCAACGAGTTTTGCTACGAACATACATCCCAGGCTTTGTCTAAGCTAATTTCGAAAAGCACTGATACGTGTTTAGATATGCCTGTACCTATAGTTCACTGTTACACATGCAATGTACATCAAGCCCGTAGAGCCCCTTTATGTTCTGATTGCCTTGTTTGAAATGTAGGCAGGCAAATCATTTTCTTTCTTCTAGCAAATCTCGACCAGAAAATTAATACTAAAGGCATTGCATGTGCCGAGCAGAGGCAAATAATAGCAAATTCCGGATCTTATAATATTGAAAGAAGTCATAAGCAGCCTGTAGCTTTTTCATTCAAATATCGGAAAGGAAATTAAAAAGAAAGAGAGAAAGAAAGACAGAAAGACAGAAAAAAGGCTTTGAGTTTCGAGCTTTTTCCTGATCTCCACACCTATTCCCTGAAATAAACCCTCCTTAATGATAGCAATGGACAAACATTGTGTGATAAATGGGTCTCAGTCACGCTATCCAATACAGCAATGTCATGGCTGTTGCAGATTTATACTTTGTTGGTATCTGCGAATGATTATTAATACTTCCGTTTTTGTGAATAACGTCATATTTCTGTGGAAAAGAAGTAAGGAAAGCTTTACGTTTTACATCCATACGCGTTGAAATTGCCTCTTATACACTTGAACTAAAAAGAAATAGTATGTCTTTGACATATCGATTTTCATCAAACTGTAGCAAATAAGCAAGAGAAATTCCAGATGACCTTCGAACCCACCAACTTTTCTGATAAATGACGTGAAAAGGTCGACGTGACATAATGACAGCGAGATATTATGTTCAGAGAAGGACACCCAGTGCTTTCATTATTTTGCTGCCTAACAATCTCTTCCATATCAATGACCTAAGAAATGCGCTCACTCAGTATTTCGTCATAATCAATGCTACTGCAGACGCGCTGCGCGTATTAAACTCGACGTAGCTACATGTGAATATCTGTGACGAAATAATGCAAGCACGCAGTATTTCTGTTTACATAACAACGAAATTCTACAGTACTTGTCCATTCCTAGTGAATTCCTCTTGCTATTCGTACACTTTTGATGGTGTTCTCGTAGCTTGATATCGAAATGTCTACGTTTTCCGAGCTATCTCGCGGTCGGCGATTTTGGGCTCGACTCCGTAGTTCGCTGACAAGATCTTTCAGCAAATTGTGTTGTGTCACTGCAGGTAATGTATTTCCTGGCGTGCACAAACAATCTCAACATGCCACACTTTCCATCCATGCATGATAATCCAGGTTTTCTAGAAATTCTGTGATGAGAGCAGTAAATGTTCTGATTATTGTAGATTTATCATCTCTCTTCTCAGCAGATTTGATGGAGATTGATCAAATTAAAATCACGATTTTCGACTAACTCAAATAGAAGAATTTCGAGAATGGAAATATATTTGAAGAAAGAATAAATCTTATGCAAACATTGTCGAATGAGAATGAAAATGTCACTTTCATATTTGAGAAAACTAGAATCTGTTCTGTTTTGACCTTGCTTTTCTTAAGGTTCTGGTGACAACCATAACGGAAAGCAGGGCACAGTCCTGAGTGCCAAAGATGTCAGTATGGTGAGTTTGCATTACGACGGGGCGTCTCATTTATGTCCTGTATGTTTTCTCTTCCTCAATTCTCACTTGTTTTACAAAGTTTCTGTCTTTTCCAGTTGTTTAAGTTTCCACAGGTCATTGAGATATGACGCTCTTGAGACACACTTTGGCAACTATATAATATTTGAAATCAACGGTATTTTCTCATACCATGGACAAGAAATAATTTTTCGGCATCATTATTTGGCAAACAATAATAATTTCCCACTTCATGGCTCTAACTCTGTCCAAAAAGTTTGGGAAGCGGCAAAGGTCTATTGTAATGGTCGTATTTTATAGGATAATGATGATAAATACCGTGACCTGCAAGTATTATACATTTTCTTTCAAGTCCAAACTCTTTCTGTTCTTGTCCTGGTATTACTTTGCAGTATCACGAGGCTTCTCGTTGGGATGAGCGGAGCTCCGTCACATCTTTCTGGGGTTCCGTTTCGGATGTCGACGAGTGCCTCTTCAACGAAGACATTAGTCTTTACAGCCAGAGTTTCAGTAATATATCGAATTTGTCTCTTCTCGACGAAGAGGAGTATGCACGGAAAAGTCACGACAGGCAGGGTGACAACAGTGATGACGAGGAAGATGATTTGTCCTCCATCAGTCCGAGCGAACTCTCCGAACTTCTGCGCACGTCTTCAGAAGACGAGGACTTTGAAAGCGATGAAGACGATGCGTTTACAACAGTATCAGACTTAACAGACTTCGACAGTGACTCCTCCGACCTCTCGCTCTCAGATGAAGATATTTCCGGCGATGTTGAAGGAGTATATGCAGGACAATATTATTCAAACAGCATCGTCACCGATATCCTAGACATGCTAATCAATGAGGCAGTCTGTGGCTTGGTCCAGAATTCATGAGGAGATATGCACTAGACAGATTGAATTGCTAACATTTGGCATGATTTTCAGCAATAAATGACATCACTGAAATGATACTTTCCTGAGTACTTCTGGTCCCTTACTTGTGCTCTACGAGTTTACCGTGAGGTTAACTATAAGGTAAAGATACCAAATGAAGGGGGCGAGATAGGGGTTATAGACGGTCTAGTTCATTTGAGACTCAGAGATTTGCAACGAGTTTTGCTACGAACATACATCCCAGGCTTTGTCTAAGCTAATTTCGAAAAGCACTGATACGTGTTTAGATATGCCTGTACCTATAGTTCACTGTTACACATGCAATGTACATCAAGCCCGTAGAGCCCCTTTATGTTCTGATTGCCTTGTTTGAAATGTAGGCAGGCAAATCATTTTCTTTCTTCTAGCAAATCTCGACCAGAAAATTAATACTAAAGGCATTGCATGTGCCGAGCAGAGGCAAATAATAGCAAATTCCGGATCTTATAATATTGAAAGAAGTCATAAGCAGCCTGTAGCTTTTTCATTCAAATATCGGAAAGGAAATTAAAAAGAAAGAGAGAAAGAAAGACAGAAAGACAGAAAAAAGGCTTTGAGTTTCGAGCTTTTTCCTGATCTCCACACCTATTCCCTGAAATAAACCCTCCTTAATGATAGCAATGGACAAACATTGTGTGATAAATGGGTCTCAGTCACGCTATCCAATACAGCAATGTCATGGCTGTTGCAGATTTATACTTTGTTGGTATCTGCGAATGATTATTAATACTTCCGTTTTTGTGAATAACGTCATATTTCTGTGGAAAAGAAGTAAGGAAAGCTTTACGTTTTACATCCATACGCGTTGAAATTGCCTCTTATACACTTGAACTAAAAAGAAATAGTATGTCTTTGACATATCGATTTTCATCAAACTGTAGCAAATAAGCAAGAGAAATTCCAGATGACCTTCGAACCCACCAACTTTTCTGATAAATGACGTGAAAAGGTCGACGTGACATAATGACAGCGAGATATTATGTTCAGAGAAGGACACCCAGTGCTTTCATTATTTTGCTGCCTAACAATCTCTTCCATATCAATGACCTAAGAAATGCGCTCACTCAGTATTTCGTCATAATCAATGCTACTGCAGACGCGCTGCGCGTATTAAACTCGACGTAGCTACATGTGAATATCTGTGACGAAATAATGCAAGCACGCAGTATTTCTGTTTACATAACAACGAAATTCTACAGTACTTGTCCATTCCTAGTGAATTCCTCTTGCTATTCGTACACTTTTGATGGTGTTCTCGTAGCTTGATATCGAAATGTCTACGTTTTCCGAGCTATCTCGCGGTCGGCGATTTTGGGCTCGACTCCGTAGTTCGCTGACAAGATCTTTCAGCAAATTGTGTTGTGTCACTGCAGGTAATGTATTTCCTGGCGTGCACAAACAATCTCAACATGCCACACTTTCCATCCATGCATGATAATCCAGGTTTTCTAGAAATTCTGTGATGAGAGCAGTAAATGTTCTGATTATTGTAGATTTATCATCTCTCTTCTCAGCAGATTTGATGGAGATTGATCAAATTAAAATCACGATTTTCGACTAACTCAAATAGAAGAATTTCGAGAATGGAAATATATTTGAAGAAAGAATAAATCTTATGCAAACATTGTCGAATGAGAATGAAAATGTCACTTTCATATTTGAGAAAACTAGAATCTGTTCTGTTTTGACCTTGCTTTTCTTAAGGTTCTGGTGACAACCATAACGGAAAGCAGGGCACAGTCCTGAGTGCCAAAGATGTCAGTATGGTGAGTTTGCATTACGACGGGGCGTCTCATTTATGTCCTGTATGTTTTCTCTTCCTCAATTCTCACTTGTTTTACAAAGTTTCTGTCTTTTCCAGTTGTTTAAGTTTCCACAGGTCATTGAGATATGACGCTCTTGAGACACACTTTGGCAACTATATAATATTTGAAATCAACGGTATTTTCTCATACCATGGACAAGAAATAATTTTTCGGCATCATTATTTGGCAAACAATAATAATTTCCCACTTCATGGCTCTAACTCTGTCCAAAAAGTTTGGGAAGCGGCAAAGGTCTATTGTAATGGTCGTATTTTATAGGATAATGATGATAAATACCGTGACCTGCAAGTATTATACATTTTCTTTCAAGTCCAAACTCTTTCTGTTCTTGTCCTGGTATTACTTTGCAGTATCACGAGGCTTCTCGTTGGGATGAGCGGAGCTCCGTCACATCTTTCTGGGGTTCCGTTTCGGATGTCGACGAGTGCCTCTTCAACGAAGACATTAGTCTTTACAGCCAGAGTTTCAGTAATATATCGAATTTGTCTCTTCTCGACGAAGAGGAGTATGCACGGAAAAGTCACGACAGGCAGGGTGACAACAGTGATGACGAGGAAGATGATTTGTCCTCCATCAGTCCGAGCGAACTCTCCGAACTTCTGCGCACGTCTTCAGAAGACGAGGACTTTGAAAGCGATGAAGACGATGCGTTTACAACAGTATCAGACTTAACAGACTTCGACAGTGACCCCTCCGACCTCTCGCTCTCAGATGAAGATATTTCCGGCGATGTTGAAGGAGTATATGCAGGACAATATTATTCAAACAGCATCGTCATCGATATCCTAGACATGCTAATCAATGAGGCAGTCTGTGGCTTGGTCCAGAATTCATGAGGAGATATGCACTAGACAGATTGAATTGCTAACATTTGGCATGATTTTCAGCAATAAATGACATCACTGAAATGATACTTTCCTGAGTACTTCTGGTCCCTTACTTGTGCTCTACGAGTTTACCGTGAGGTTAACTATAAGGTAAAGATACCAAATGAAGGGGGCGAGATAGGGGTTATAGACGGTCTAGTTCATTTGAGACTCAGAGATTTGCAACGAGTTTTGCTACGAACATACATCCCAGGCTTTGTCTAAGCTAATTTCGAAAAGCACTGATACGTGTTTAGATATGCCTGTACCTATAGTTCACTGTTACACATGCAATGTACATCAAGCCCGTAGAGCCCCTTTATGTTCTGATTGCCTTGTTTGAAATGTAGGCAGGCAAATCATTTTCTTTCTTCTAGCAAATCTCGACCAGAAAATTAATACTAAAGGCATTGCATGTGCCGAGCAGAGGCAAATAATAGCAAATTCCGGATCTTATAATATTGAAAGAAGTCATAAGCAGCCTGTAGCTTTTTCATTCAAATATCGGAAAGGAAATTAAAAAGAAAGAAAGAAAGAAAGACAGAAAGACAGAAAAAAGGCTTTGAGTTTCGAGCTTTTTCCTGATCTCCACACCTATTCCCTGAAATAAACCCTCCTTAATAATAGCAATGGACAAACATTGTGTGATAAATGGGTCTCAGTCACGCTATCCAATACAGCAATGTTATGGCTGTTGCAGATTTATACTTTGTTGGTATCTGCGAATGATTATTAATACTTCCGTTTTTGTGAATAACGTCATATTTCTGTGGAAAAGAAGTAAGGAAAGCTTTACGTTTTACATCCATACGCGTTGAAATTGCCTCTTATACACTTGAACTAAAAAGAAATAGTATGTCTTTGACATATCGATTTTCATCAAACTGTAGCAAATAAGCAAGAGAAATTCCAGATGACCTTCGAACCCACCAACTTTTCTGATAAATGACGTGAAAAGGTCGACGTGACATAATGACAGCGAGATATTATGTTCAGAGAAGGACACCCAGTGCTTTCATTATTTTGCTGCCTAACAATCTCTTCCATATCAATGACCTAAGAAATGCGCTCACTCAGTATTTCGTCATAATCAATGCTACTGCAGACGCGCTGCGCGTATTAAACTCGACGTAGCTACATGTGAATATCTGTGACGAAATAATGCAAGCACGCAGTATTTCTGTTTACATAACAACGAAATTCTACAGTACTTGTCCATTCCTAGTGAATTCCTCTTGCTATTCGTACACTTTTGATGGTGTTCTCGTAGCTTGATATCGAAATGTCTACGTTTTCCGAGCTATCTCGCGGTCGGCGATTTTGGGCTCGACTCCGTAGTTCGCTGACAAGATCTTTCAGCAAATTGTGTTGTGTCACTGCAGGTAATGTATTTCCTGGCGTGCACAAACAATCTCAACATGCCACACTTTCCATCCATGCATGATAATCCAGGTTTTCTAGAAATTCTGTGATGAGAGCAGTAAATGTTCTGATTATTGTAGATTTATCATCTCTCTTCTCAGCAGATTTGATGGAGATTGATCAAATTAAAATCACGATTTTCGACTAACTCAAACAGAAGAATTTCGAGAATGGAAATATATTTGAAGAAAGAATAAATCTTATGCAAACATTGTCGAATGAGAATGAAAATGTCACTTTCATATTTGAGAAAACTAGAATCTGTTCTGTTTTGACCTTGCTTTTCTTAAGGTTCTGGTGACAACCATAACGGAAAGCAGGGCACAGTCCTGAGTGCCAAAGATGTCAGTATGGTGAGTTTGCATTACGACGGGGCGTCTCATTTATGTCCTGTATGTTTTCTCTTCCTCAATTCTCACTTGTTTTACAAAGTTTCTGTCTTTTCCAGTTGTTTAAGTTTCCACAGGTCATTGAGATATGACGCTCTTGAGACACACTTTGGCAACTATATAATATTTGAAATCAACGGTATTTTCTCATACCATGGACAAGAAATCATTTTTCGGCATCATTATTTGGCAAACAATAATAATTTCCCACTTCATGGCTCTAACTCTGTCCAAAAAGTTTGGGAAGCAGCAAAGGTCTATTGTAATGGTCGTATTTTATAGGATAATGATGATAAATACCGTGACCTGCAAGTATTATACATTTTCTTTCAAGTCCAAACTCTTTCTGTTCTTGTCCTGGTATTACTTTGCAGTATCACGAGGCTTCTCGTTGGGATGAGCGGAGCTCCGTCACATCTTTCTGGGGTTCCGTTTCGGATGTCGACGAGTGCCTCTTCAACGAAGACATTAGTCTTTACAGCCAGAGTTTCAGTAATATATCGAATTTGTCTCTTCTCGACGAAGAGGAGTATGCACGGAAAAGTCACGACAGGCAGGGTGACAACAGTGATGACGAGGAAGATGATTTGTCCTCCATCAGTCCGAGCGAACTCTCCGAACTTCTGCGCACGTCTTCAGAAGACGAGGACTTTGAAAGCGATGAAGACGATGCGTTTACAACAGTATCAGACTTAACAGACTTCGACAGTGACTCCTCCGACCTCTCGCTCTCAGATGAAGATATTTCCGGCGATGTTGAAGGAGTATATGCAGGACAATATTATTCAAACAGCATCGTCATCGATATCCTAGACATGCTAATCAATGAGGCAGTCTGTGGCTTGGTCCAGAATTCATGAGGAGATATGCACTAGACAGATTGAATTGCTAACATTTGGCATGATTTTCAGCAATAAATGACATCACTGAAATGATACTTTCCTGAGTACTTCTGGTCCCTTACTTGTGCTCTACGAGTTTACCGTGAGGTTAACTATAAGGTAAAGATACCAAATGAAGGGGGCGAGATAGGGGTTATAGACGGTCTAGTTCATTTGAGACTCAGAGATTTGCAACGAGTTTTGCAACGAACATACATCCCAGGCTTTGTCTAACCTAATTTCGAAAAGCACTGATACGTGTTTAGATATGCCTGTACCTATAGTTCACTGTTACACATGCAATGTACATCAAGCCCGTAGAGCCCCTTTATGTTCTGATTGCCTTGTTTGAAATGTAGGCAGGCAAATCATTTTCTTTCTTCTAGCAAATCTCGACCAGAAAATTAATACTAAAGGCATTGCATGTGCCGAGCAGAGGCAAATAATAGCAAATTCCGGATCTTATAATATTGAAAGAAGTCATAAGCAGCCTGTAGCTTTTTCATTCAAATATCGGAAAGGAAATTAAAAAGAAAGAAAGAAAGAAAGACAGAAAGACAGAAAAAAGGCTTTGAGTTTCGAGCTTTTTCCTTATCTCCACACCTATTCCCTGAAATAAACCCTCCTTAATGATAGCAATGGACAAACATTTTGTGATAAATGGGTCTCAGTCACGCTATCCAATACAGCAATGTTATGGCTGTTGCAGATTTATACTTTGTTGGTATCTGCGAATGATTATTAATACTTCCGTTTTTGTGAATAACGTCATATTTCTGTGGAAAAGAAGTAAGGAAAGCTTTACGTTTTACATCCATACGCGTTGAAATTGCCTCTTATACACTTGAACTAAAAAGAAATAGTATGTCTTTGACATATCGATTTTTATCAAACTGTAGCAAATAAGCAAGAGAAATTCCAGATGACCTTCGAACCCACCAACTTTTCTGATAAATGACGTGGAAAGGTCGACGTGACATAATGACAGCGAGATATTATGTTCAGAGAAGGACACCCAGTGCTTTCATTATTTTGCTGCCTAACAATCTCTTCCATATCAATGACCTAAGAAATGCGCTCACTCAGTATTTCGTCATAATCAATGCTACTGCAGACGCGCTGCGCGTATTAAACTCGACGTAGCTACATGTGAATATCTGTGACGAAATAATGCAAGCACGCAGTATTTCTGTTTACATAACAACGAAATTCTACAGTACTTGTCCATTCCTAGTGAATTCCTCTTGCTATTCGTACACTTTTGATGGTGTTCTCGTAGCTTGATATCGAAATGTCTACGTTTTCCGAGCTATCTCGCGGTCGGCGATTTTGGGCTCGACTCCGTAGTTCGCTGACAAGATCTTTCAGCAAATTGTGTTGTGTCACTGCAGGTAATGTATTTCCTGGCGTGCACAAACAATCTCAACATGCCACACTTTCCATCCATGCATGATAATCCAGGTTTTCTAGAAATTCTGTGATGAGAGCAGTAAATGTTCTGATTATTGTAGATTTATCATCTCTCTTCTCAGCAGATTTGATGGAGATTGATCAAATTAAAATCACGATTTTCGACTAACTCAAATAGAAGAATTTCGAGAATGGAAATATATTTGAAGAAAGAATAAATCTTATGCAAACATTGTCGAATGAGAATGAAAATGTCACTTTCATATTTGAGAAAACTAGAATCTGTTCTGTTTTGACCTTGCTTTTCTTAAGGTTCTGGTGACAACCATAACGGAAAGCAGGGCACAGTCCTGAGTGCCAAAGATGTCAGTATGGTGAGTTTGCATTACGACGGGGCGTCTCATTTATGTCCTGTATGTTTTCTCTTCCTCAATTCTCACTTGTTTTACAAAGTTTCTGTCTTTTCCAGTTGTTTAAGTTTCCACAGGTCATTGAGATATGACGCTCTTGAGACACACTTTGGCAACTATATAATATTTGAAATCAACGGTATTTTCTCATACCATGGACAAGAAATCATTTTTCGGCATCATTATTTGGCAAACAATAATAATTTCCCACTTCATGGCTCTAACTCTGTCCAAAAAGTTTGGGAAGCAGCAAAGGTCTATTGTAATGGTCGTATTTTATAGGATAATGATGATAAATACCGTGGCCTGCAAGTATTATACATTTTCTTTCAAGTCCAAACTCTTTCTGTTCTTGTCCTGGTATTACTTTGCAGTATCACGAGGCTTCTCGTTGGGATGAGCGGAGCTCCGTCACTTCTTTCTGGGGTTCCGTTTCGGATGTCGACGAGTGCCTCTTCAACGAAGACATTAGTCTTTACAGCCAGAGTTTCAGTAATATATCGAATTTGTCTCTTCTCGACGAAGAGGAGTATGCACGGAAAAGCCACGACAGGCAGGGTGACAACAGTGATGACGAGGAAGATGATTTGTCCTCCATCAGTCCGAGCGAACTCTCCGAACTTCTGCGCACGTCTTCAGAAGACGAGGACTTTGAAAGCGATGAAGACGATGCGTTTACAACAGTATCAGACTTAACAGACTTCGACAGTGACTCCTCCGACCTCTCGCTCTCAGATGAAGATATTTCCGGCGATGTTGAAGGAGTATATGCAGGACAATATTATTCAAACAGCATCGTCATCGATATCCTAGACATGCTAATCAATGAGGCAGTCTGTGGCTTGGTCCAGAATTCATGAGGAGATATGCACTAGACAGATTGAATTGCTAACATTTGGCATGATTTTCAGCAATAAATGACATCACTGAAATGATACTTTCCTGAGTACTTCTGGTCCCTTACTTGTGCTCTACGAGTTTACCGTGAGGTTAACTATAAGGTAAAGATACCAAATGAAGGGGGCGAGATAGGGGTTATAGACGGTCTAGTTCATTTGAGACTCAGAGATTTGCAACGAGTTTTGCAACGAACATACATCCCAGGCTTTGTCTAACCTAATTTCGAAAAGCACTGATACGTGTTTAGATATGCCTGTACCTATAGTTCACTGTTACACATGCAATGTACATCAAGCCCGTAGAGCCTCTTTATGTTCTGATTGCCTTGTTTGAAATGTAGGCAGGCAAATCATTTTCTTTCTTCTAGCAAATCTCGACCAGAAAATTAATACTAAAGGCATTGCATGTGCCGAGCAGAGGCAAATAATAGCAAATTCCGGATCTTATAATATTGAAAGAAGTCATAAGCAGCCTGTAGCTTTTTCATTCAAATATCGGAAAGGAAATTAAAAAGAAAGAAAGAAAGAAAGACAGAAAGACAGAAAAAAGGCTTTGAGTTTCGAGCTTTTTCCTTATCTCCACACCTATTCCCTGAAATAAACCCTCCTTAATGATAGCAATGGACAAACATTTTGTGATAAATGGGTCTCAGTCACGCTATCCAATACAGCAATGTTATGGCTGTTGCAGATTTATACTTTGTTGGTATCTGCGAATGATTATTAATACTTCCGTTTTTGTGAATAACGTCATATTTCTGTGGAAAAGAAGTAAGGAAAGCTTTACGTTTTACATCCATACGCGTTGAAATTGCCTCTTATACACTTGAACTAAAAAGAAATAGTATGTCTTTGACATATCGATTTTTATCAAACTGTAGCAAATAAGCAAGAGAAATTCCAGATGACCTTGGAACCCACCAACTTTTCTGATAAATGACGTGGAAAGGTCGACGTGACATAATGACAGCGAGATATTATGTTCAGAGAAGGACACCCAGTGCTTTCATTATTTTGCTGCCTAACAATCTCTTCCATATCAATGACCTAAGAAATGCGCTCACTCAGTATTTCGTCATAATCAATGCTACTGCAGACGCGCTGCGCGTATTAAACTCGACGTAGCTACATGTGAATATCTGTGACGAAATAATGCAAGCACGCAGTATTTCTGTTTACATAACAACGAAATTCTACAGTACTTGTCCATTCCTAGTGAATTCCTCTTGCTATTCGTACACTTTTGATGGTGTTCTCGTAGCTTGATATCGAAATGTCTACGTTTTCCGAGCTATCTCGCGGTCGGCGATTTTGGGCTCGACTCCGTAGTTCGCTGACAAGATCTTTCAGCAAATTGTGTTGTGTCACTGCAGGTAATGTATTTCCTGGCGTGCACAAACAATCTCAACATGCCACACTTTCCATCCATGCATGATAATCCAGGTTTTCTAGAAATTCTGTGATGAGAGCAGTAAATGTTCTGATTATTGTAGATTTATCATCTCTCTTCTCAGCAGATTTGATGGAGATTGATCAAATTAAAATCACGATTTTCGACTAACTCAAATAGAAGAATTTCGAGAATGGAAATATATTTGAAGAAAGAATAAATCTTATGCAAACATTGTCGAATGAGAATGAAAATGTCACTTTCATATTTGAGAAAACTAGAATCTGTTCTGTTTTGACCTTGCTTTTCTTAAGGTTCTGGTGACAACCATAACGGAAAGCAGGGCACAGTCCTGAGTGCCAAAGATGTCAGTATGGTGAGTTTGCATTACGACGGGGCGTCTCATTTATGTCCTGTATGTTTTCTCTTCCTCAATTCTCACTTGTTTTACAAAGTTTCTGTCTTTTCCAGTTGTTTAAGTTTCCACAGGTCATTGAGATATGACGCTCTTGAGACACACTTTGGCAACTATATAATATTTGAAATCAACGGTATTTTCTCATACCATGGACAAGAAATCATTTTTCGGCATCATTATTTGGCAAACAATAATAATTTCCCACTTCATGGCTCTAACTCTGTCCAAAAAGTTTGGGAAGCAGCAAAGGTCTATTGTAATGGTCGTATTTTATAGGATAATGATGATAAATACCGTGGCCTGCAAGTATTATACATTTTCTTTCAAGTCCAAACTCTTTCTGTTCTTGTCCTGGTATTACTTTGCAGTATCACGAGGCTTCTCGTTGGGATGAGCGGAGCTCCGTCACTTCTTTCTGGGGTTCCGTTTCGGATGTCGACGAGTGCCTCTTCAACGAAGACATTAGTCTTTACAGCCAGAGTTTCAGTAATATATCGAATTTGTCTCTTCTCGACGAAGAGGAGTATGCACGGAAAAGCCACGACAGGCAGGGTGACAACAGTGATGACGAGGAAGATGATTTGTCCTCCATCAGTCCGAGCGAACTCTCCGAACTTCTGCGCACGTCTTCAGAAGACGAGGACTTTGAAAGCGATGAAGACGATGCGTTTACAACAGTATCAGACTTAACAGACTTCGACAGTGACTCCTCCGACCTCTCGCTCTCAGATGAAGATATTTCCGGCGATGTTGAAGGAGTATATGCAGGACAATATTATTCAAACAGCATCGTCATCGATATCCTAGACATGCTAATCAATGAGGCAGTCTGTGGCTTGGTCCAGAATTCATGAGGAGATATGCACTAGACAGATTGAATTGCTAACATTTGGCATGATTTTCAGCAATAAATGACATCACTGAAATGATACTTTATTGAGTACTTCTGGTCCCTTACTTGTGCTCTACGAGTTTACCGTGAGGTTAACTATAAGGTAAAGATACCAAATGAAGGGGGCGAGATAGGGGTTATAGACGGTCTAGTTCATTTGAGACTCAGAGATTTGCAACGAGTTTTGCTACGAACATACATCCCAGGCTTTGTCTAAGCTAATTTCGAAAGCACTGATACGTGTTTAGATATGCCTGTACCTATAGTTCACTGTTACACATGCAATGTACATCAAGCCCGTAGAGCCCCTTTATGTTCTGATTGCCTTGTTTGAAATGTAGGCAGGCAAATCATTTTCTTTCTTCTAGCAAATCTCGACCAGAAAATTAATACTAAAGGCATTGCATGTGCCGAGCAGAGGCAAATAATAGCAAATTCCGGATCTTATAATATTGAAAGAAGTCATAAGCAGCCTGTAGCTTTTTCATTCAAATATCGGAAAGGAAATTAAAAAGAAAGAAAGAAAGAAAGACAGAAAGACAGAAAAAAGGCTTTGAGTTTCGAGCTTTTTCCTGATCTCCACACCTATTCCCTGAAATAAACCCTCCTTAATGATAGCAATGGACAAACATTGTGTGATAAATGGGTCTCAGTCACGCTATCCAATACAGCAATGTCATGGCTGTTGCAGATTTATACTTTGTTGGTATCTGCGAATGATTATTAATACTTCCGTTTTTGTGAATAACGTCATATTTCTGTGGAAAAGAAGTAAGGAAAGCTTTACGTTTTACATCCATACGCGTTGAAATTGCCTCTTATACACTTGAACTAAAAAGAAATAGTATGTCTTTGACATATCGATTTTCATCAAACTGTAGCAAATAAGCAAGAGAAATTCCAGATGACCTTCGAACCCACCAACTTTTCTGATAAATGACGTGGAAAGGTGGACGTGACATAATGACAGCGAGATATTATATTCAGAGAAGGACACCCAGTGCTTTCATTATTTTGCTGCCTAACAATCTCTTCCATATCAATGACCTAAGAAATGCGCTCACTCAGTATTTCGTCATAATCAATGCTACTGCAGACGCGCTGCGCGTACTAAACTCGACGTAGCTACATGTGAATATCTGTGACGAAATAATGCAAGCACGCAGTATTTCTGTTTACATAACAACGAAATTCTACAGTACTTGTCCATTCCTAGTGAATTCCTCTTGCTATTCGTACACTTTTGATGATGTTCTCGTAGCTTGATATCGAAATGTCTACGTTTTCCGAGCTATCTCGCGGTCGGCGATTTTGGGCTCGACTCCGTAGTTCGCTGACAAGATCTTTCAGCAAATTGTGTTGTGTCACTGCAGGTAATGTATTTCCTGGCGTGCACAAACAATCTCAACATGCCACACTTTCCATCCATGCATGATAATCCAGGTTTTCTAGAAATTCTGTGATGAGAGCAGTAAATGTTCTGATTATTGTAGATTTATCATCTCTCTTCTCAGCAGATTTGATGGAGATTGATCAAATTAAAATCACGATTTTCGACTAACTCAAACAGAAGAATTTCGAGAATGGAAATATATTTGAAGAAAGAATAAATCTTATGGAAACATTGTCGAATGAGAATGAAAATGTCACTTTCATATTTGAGAAAACTAGAATCTGTTCTGTTTTGACCTTGCTTTTCTTAAGGTTCTGGTGACAACCATAACGGAAAGCAGGGCACAGTCCTGAGTGCCAAAGATGTCAGTATGGTGAGTTTGCATTACGACGGGGCGTCTCATTTATGTCCTGTATGTTTTCTCTTCCTCAATTCTCACTTGTTTTACAAAGTTTCTGTCTTTTCCAGTTGTTTAAGTTTCCACAGGTCATTGAGATATGACGCTCTTGAGACACACTTTGGCAACTATATAATATTTGAAATCAACGGTATTTTCTCATACCATGGACAAGAAATCATTTTTCGGCATCATTATTTGGCAAACAATAATAATTTCCCACTTCATGGCTCTAACTCTGTCCAAAAAGTTTGGGAAGCAGCAAAGGTCTATTGTAATGGTCGTATTTTATAGGATAATGATGATAAATACCGTGACCTGCAAGTATTATACATTTTCTTTCAAGTCCAAACTCTTTCTGTTCTTGTCCTGGTATTACTTTGCAGTATCACGAGGCTTCTCGTTGGGATGAGCGGAGCTCCGTCACATCTTTCTGGGGTTCCGTTTCTGATGTCGACGAGTGCCTCTTCAACGAAGACATTAGTCTTTACAGCCAGAGTTTCAGTAATATATCGAATTTGTCTCTTCTCGACGAAGAGGAGTATGCACGGAAAAGTCACGACAGGCAGGGTGACAACAGTGATGACGAGGAAGATGATTTGTCCTCCATCAGTCCGAGCGAACTCTCCGAACTTCTGCGCACGTCTTCAGAAGACGAGGACTTTGAAAGCGATGAAGACGATGCGTTTACAACAGTATCAGACTTAACAGACTTCGACAGTGACTCCTCCGACCTCTCGCTCTCAGATGAAGATATTTCCGGCGATGTTGAAGGAGTATATGCAGGACAATATTATTCAAACAGCATCGTCATCGATATCCTAGACATGCTAATCAATGAGGCAGTCTGTGGCTTGGTCCAGAATTCATGAGGGGTGCACTAGACAGATTGAATTGCTAACATTTGGCATGATTTTCAGCAATAAATGACATCACTGAAATGATACTTTCCTGAGTACTTCTGGTCCCTTACTTGTGCTCTACGAGTTTACCGTGAGGTTAACTATAAGGTAAAGATACCAAATGAAGGGGGCGAGATAGGGGTTATAGACGGTCTAGTTCATTTGAGACTCAGAGATTTGCAACGAGTTTTGCTACGAACATACATCCCAGGCTTTGTCTAAGCTAATTTCGAAAAGCACTGATACGTGTTTAGATATGCCTGTACCTATAGTTCACTGTTACACATGCAATGTACATCAAGACCGTAGAGCCCCTTTATGTTCTGATTGCCTTGTTTGAAATGTAGGCAGGCAAATCATTTTCTTTCTTCTAGCAAATCTCGACCAGAAAATTAATACTAAAGGCATTGCATGTGCCGAGCAGAGGCAAATAATAGCAAATTCCGGATCTTATAATATTGAAAGAAGTCATAAGCAGCCTGTAGCTTTTTCATTCAAATATCGGAAAGGAAATTAAAAAGAAAGAAAGAAAGAAAGACAGAAAGACAGAAAAAAGGCTTTGAGTTTCGAGCTTTTTCCTGATCTCCACACCTATTCCCTGAAATAAACCCTCCTTAATGATAGCAATGGACAAACATTGTGTGATAAATGGGTCTCAGTCACGCTATCCAATACAGCAATGTTATGGCTGTTGCAGATTTATACTTTGTTGGTATCTGCGAATGATTATTAATACTTCCGTTTTTGTGAATAACGTCATATTTCTGTGGAAAAGAAGTAAGGAAAGCTTTACGTTTTACATCCATACGCGTTAAAATTGCCTCTTATACACTTGAACTAAAAAGAAATAGTATGTCTTTGACATATCGATTTTCATCAAACTGTAGCAAATAAGCAAGAGAAATTCCAGATGACCTTCGAACCCACCAACTTTTCTGATAAATGACGTGAAAAGGTCGACGTGACATAATGACAGCGAGATATTATGTTCAGAGAAGGACACCCAGTGGTTTCATTATTTTGCTGCCTAACAATCTCTTCCATATCAATGACCTAAGAAATGCGCTCACTCAGTATTTCGTCATAATCAATGCTACTGCAGACGCGCTGCGCGTATTAAACTCGACGTAGCTACATGTGAATATCTGTGACGAAATAATGCAAGCACGCAGTATTTCTGTTTACATAACAACGAAATTCTACAGTACTTGTCCATTCCTAGTGAATTCCTCTTGCTATTCGTACACTTTTGATGGTGTTCTCGTAGCTTGATATCGAAATGTCTACGTTTTCCGAGCTATCTCGCGGTCGGCGATTTTGGGCTCGACTCCGTAGTTCGCTGACAAGATCTTTCAGCAAATTGTGTTGTGTCACTGCAGGTAATGTATTTCCTGGCGTGCACAAACAATCTCAACATGCCACACTTTCCATCCATGCATGATAATCCAGGTTTTCTAGAAATTCTGTGATGAGAGCAGTAAATGTTCTGATTATTGTAGATTTATCATCTCTCTTCTCAGCAGATTTGATGGAGATTGATCAAATTAAAATCACGATTTTCGACTAACTCAAATAGAAGAATTTCGAGAATGGAAATATATTTGAAGAAAGAATAAATCTTATGCAAACATTGTCGAATGAGAATGAAAATGTCACTTTCATATTTGAGAAAACTAGAATCTGTTCTGTTTTGACCTTGCTTTTCTTAAGGTTCTGGTGACAACCATAACGGAAAGCAGGGCACAGTCCTGAGTGCCAAAGATGTCAGTATGGTGAGTTTGCATTACGACGGGGCGTCTCATTTATGTCCTGTATGTTTTCTCTTCCTCAATTCTCACTTGTTTTACAAAGTTTCTGTCTTTTCCAGTTGTTTAAGTTTCCACAGGTCATTGAGATATGACGCTCTTGAGACACACTTTGGCAACTATATAATATTTGAAATCAACGGTATTTTCTCATACCATGGACAAGAAATCATTTTTCGGCATCATTATTTGGCAAACAATAATAATTTCCCACTTCATGGCTCTAACTCTGTCCAAAAAGTTTGGGAAGCAGCAAAGGTCTATTGTAATGGTCGTATTTTATAGGATAATGATGATAAATACCGTGACCTGCAAGTATTATACATTTTCTTTCAAGTCCAAACTCTTTCTGTTCTTGTCCTGGTATTACTTTGCAGTATCACGAGGCTTCTCGTTGGGATGAGCGGAGCTCCGTCACATCTTTCTGGGGTTCCGTTTCTGATGTCGACGAGTGCCTCTTCAACGAAGACATTAGTCTTTACAGCCAGAGTTTCAGTAATATATCGAATTTGTCTCTTCTCGACGAAGAGGAGTATGCACGGAAAAGTCACGACAGGCAGGGTGACAACAGTGATGACGAGGAAGATGATTTGTCCTCCATCAGTCCGAGCGAACTCTCCGAACTTCTGCGCACGTCTTCAGAAGACGAGGACTTTGAAAGCGATGAAGACGATGCGTTTACAACAGTATCAGACTTAACAGACTTCGACAGTGACTCCTCCGACCTCTCGCTCTCAGATGAAGATATTTCCGGCGATGTTGAAGGAGTATATGCAGGACAATATTATTCAAACAGCATCGTCACCGATATCCTAGACATGCTAATCAATGAGGCAGTCTGTGGCTTGGTCCAGAATTCATGAGGAGATATGCACTAGACAGATTGAATTGCTAACATTTGGCATGATTTTCAGCAATAAATGACATCACTGAAATGATACTTTCCTGAGTACTTCTGGTCCCTTACTTGTGCTCTACGAGTTTACCGTGAGGTTAACTATAAGGTAAAGATACCAAATGAAGGGGGCGAGATAGGGGTTATAGACGGTCTAGTTCATTTGAGACTCAGAGATTTGCAACGAGTTTTGCTACGAACATACATCCCAGGCTTTGTCTAAGCTAATTTCGAAAAGCACTGATACGTGTTTAGATATGCCTGTACCTATAGTTCACTGTTACACATGCAATGTACATCAAGCCCGTAGAGCCCCTTTATGTTCTGATTGCCTTGTTTGAAATGTAGGCAGGCAAATCATTTTCTTTCTTCTAGCAAATCTCGACCAGAAAATTAATACTAAAGGCATTGCATGTGCCGAGCAGAGGCAAATAATAGCAAATTCCGGATCTTATAATATTGAAAGAAGTCATAAGCAGCCTGTAGCTTTTTCATTCAAATATCGGAAAGGAAATTAAAAAGAAAGAGAGAAAGAAAGACAGAAAGACAGAAAAAAGGCTTTGAGTTTCGAGCTTTTTCCTGATCTCCACACCTATTCCCTGAAATAAACCCTCCTTAATGATAGCAATGGACAAACATTGTGTGATAAATGGGTCTCAGTCACGCTATCCAATACAGCAATGTCATGGCTGTTGCAGATTTATACTTTGTTGGTATCTGCGAATGATTATTAATACTTCCGTTTTTGTGAATAACGTCATATTTCTGTGGAAAAGAAGTAAGGAAAGCTTTACGTTTTACATCCATACGCGTTGAAATTGCCTCTTATACACTTGAACTAAAAAGAAATAGTATGTCTTTGACATATCGATTTTCATCAAACTGTAGCAAATAAGCAAGAGAAATTCCAGATGACCTTCGAACCCACCAACTTTTCTGATAAATGACGTGAAAAGGTCGACGTGACATAATGACAGCGAGATATTATGTTCAGAGAAGGACACCCAGTGCTTTCATTATTTTGCTGCCTAACAATCTCTTCCATATCAATGACCTAAGAAATGCGCTCACTCAGTATTTCGTCATAATCAATGCTACTGCAGACGCGCTGCGCGTATTAAACTCGACGTAGCTACATGTGAATATCTGTGACGAAATAATGCAAGCACGCAGTATTTCTGTTTACATAACAACGAAATTCTACAGTACTTGTCCATTCCTAGTGAATTCCTCTTGCTATTCGTACACTTTTGATGGTGTTCTCGTAGCTTGATATCGAAATGTCTACGTTTTCCGAGCTATCTCGCGGTCGGCGATTTTGGGCTCGACTCCGTAGTTCGCTGACAAGATCTTTCAGCAAATTGTGTTGTGTCACTGCAGGTAATGTATTTCCTGGCGTGCACAAACAATCTCAACATGCCACACTTTCCATCCATGCATGATAATCCAGGTTTTCTAGAAATTCTGTGATGAGAGCAGTAAATGTTCTGATTATTGTAGATTTATCATCTCTCTTCTCAGCAGATTTGATGGAGATTGATCAAATTAAAATCACGATTTTCGACTAACTCAAATAGAAGAATTTCGAGAATGGAAATATATTTGAAGAAAGAATAAATCTTATGCAAACATTGTCGAATGAGAATGAAAATGTCACTTTCATATTTGAGAAAACTAGAATCTGTTCTGTTTTGACCTTGCTTTTCTTAAGGTTCTGGTGACAACCATAACGGAAAGCAGGGCACAGTCCTGAGTGCCAAAGATGTCAGTATGGTGAGTTTGCATTACGACGGGGCGTCTCATTTATGTCCTGTATGTTTTCTCTTCCTCAATTCTCACTTGTTTTACAAAGTTTCTGTCTTTTCCAGTTGTTTAAGTTTCCACAGGTCATTGAGATATGACGCTCTTGAGACACACTTTGGCAACTATATAATATTTGAAATCAACGGTATTTTCTCATACCATGGACAAGAAATCATTTTTCGGCATCATTATTTGGCAAACAATAATAATTTCCCACTTCATGGCTCTAACTCTGTCCAAAAAGTTTGGGAAGCAGCAAAGGTCTATTGTAATGGTCGTATTTTATAGGATAATGATGATAAATACCGTGACCTGCAAGTATTATACATTTTCTTTCAAGTCCAAACTCTTTCTGTTCTTGTCCTGGTATTACTTTGCAGTATCACGAGGCTTCTCGTTGGGATGAGCGGAGCTCCGTCACATCTTTCTGGGGTTCCGTTTCTGATGTCGACGAGTGCCTCTTCAACGAAGACATTAGTCTTTACAGCCAGAGTTTCAGTAATATATCGAATTTGTCTCTTCTCGACGAAGAGGAGTATGCACGGAAAAGTCACGACAGGCAGGGTGACAACAGTGATGACGAGGAAGATGATTTGTCCTCCATCAGTCCGAGCGAACTCTCCGAACTTCTGCGCACGTCTTCAGAAGACGAGGACTTTGAAAGCGATGAAGACGATGCGTTTACAACAGTATCAGACTTAACAGACTTCGACAGTGACTCCTCCGACCTCTCGCTCTCAGATGAAGATATTTCCGGCGATGTTGAAGGAGTATATGCAGGACAATATTATTCAAACAGCATCGTCACCGATATCCTAGACATGCTAATCAATGAGGCAGTCTGTGGCTTGGTCCAGAATTCATGAGGAGATATGCACTAGACAGATTGAATTGCTAACATTTGGCATGATTTTCAGCAATAAATGACATCACTGAAATGATACTTTCCTGAGTACTTCTGGTCCCTTACTTGTGCTCTACGAGTTTACCGTGAGGTTAACTATAAGGTAAAGATACCAAATGAAGGGGGCGAGATAGGGGTTATAGACGGTCTAGTTCATTTGAGACTCAGAGATTTGCAACGAGTTTTGCTACGAACATACATCCCAGGCTTTGTCTAAGCTAATTTCGAAAAGCACTGATACGTGTTTAGATATGCCTGTACCTATAGTTCACTGTTACACATGCAATGTACATCAAGCCCGTAGAGCCCCTTTATGTTCTGATTGCCTTGTTTGAAATGTAGGCAGGCAAATCATTTTCTTTCTTCTAGCAAATCTCGACCAGAAAATTAATACTAAAGGCATTGCATGTGCCGAGCAGAGGCAAATAATAGCAAATTCCGGATCTTATAATATTGAAAGAAGTCATAAGCAGCCTGTAGCTTTTTCATTCAAATATCGGAAAGGAAATTAAAAAGAAAGAGAGAAAGAAAGACAGAAAGACAGAAAAAAGGCTTTGAGTTTCGAGCTTTTTCCTGATCTCCACACCTATTCCCTGAAATAAACCCTCCTTAATGATAGCAATGGACAAACATTGTGTGATAAATGGGTCTCAGTCACGCTATCCAATACAGCAATGTCATGGCTGTTGCAGATTTATACTTTGTTGGTATCTGCGAATGATTATTAATACTTCCGTTTTTGTGAATAACGTCATATTTCTGTGGAAAAGAAGTAAGGAAAGCTTTACGTTTTACATCCATACGCGTTGAAATTGCCTCTTATACACTTGAACTAAAAAGAAATAGTATGTCTTTGACATATCGATTTTCATCAAACTGTAGCAAATAAGCAAGAGAAATTCCAGATGACCTTCGAACCCACCAACTTTTCTGATAAATGACGTGAAAAGGTCGACGTGACATAATGACAGCGAGATATTATGTTCAGAGAAGGACACCCAGTGCTTTCATTATTTTGCTGCCTAACAATCTCTTCCATATCAATGACCTAAGAAATGCGCTCACTCAGTATTTCGTCATAATCAATGCTACTGCAGACGCGCTGCGCGTATTAAACTCGACGTAGCTACATGTGAATATCTGTGACGAAATAATGCAAGCACGCAGTATTTCTGTTTACATAACAACGAAATTCTACAGTACTTGTCCATTCCTAGTGAATTCCTCTTGCTATTCGTACACTTTTGATGGTGTTCTCGTAGCTTGATATCGAAATGTCTACGTTTTCCGAGCTATCTCGCGGTCGGCGATTTTGGGCTCGACTCCGTAGTTCGCTGACAAGATCTTTCAGCAAATTGTGTTGTGTCACTGCAGGTAATGTATTTCCTGGCGTGCACAAACAATCTCAACATGCCACACTTTCCATCCATGCATGATAATCCAGGTTTTCTAGAAATTCTGTGATGAGAGCAGTAAATGTTCTGATTATTGTAGATTTATCATCTCTCTTCTCAGCAGATTTGATGGAGATTGATCAAATTAAAATCACGATTTTCGACTAACTCAAATAGAAGAATTTCGAGAATGGAAATATATTTGAAGAAAGAATAAATCTTATGCAAACATTGTCGAATGAGAATGAAAATGTCACTTTCATATTTGAGAAAACTAGAATCTGTTCTGTTTTGACCTTGCTTTTCTTAAGGTTCTGGTGACAACCATAACGGAAAGCAGGGCACAGTCCTGAGTGCCAAAGATGTCAGTATGGTGAGTTTGCATTACGACGGGGCGTCTCATTTATGTCCTGTATGTTTTCTCTTCCTCAATTCTCACTTGTTTTACAAAGTTTCTGTCTTTTCCAGTTGTTTAAGTTTCCACAGGTCATTGAGATATGACGCTCTTGAGACACACTTTGGCAACTATATAATATTTGAAATCAACGGTATTTTCTCATACCATGGACAAGAAATCATTTTTCGGCATCATTATTTGGCAAACAATAATAATTTCCCACTTCATGGCTCTAACTCTGTCCAAAAAGTTTGGGAAGCAGCAAAGGTCTATTGTAATGGTCGTATTTTATAGGATAATGATGATAAATACCGTGGCCTGCAAGTATTATACATTTTCTTTCAAGTCCAAACTCTTTCTGTTCTTGTCCTGGTATTACTTTGCAGTATCACGAGGCTTCTCGTTGGGATGAGCGGAGCTCCGTCACTTCTTTCTGGGGTTCCGTTTCGGATGTCGACGAGTGCCTCTTCAACGAAGACATTAGTCTTTACAGCCAGAGTTTCAGTAATATATCGAATTTGTCTCTTCTCGACGAAGAGGAGTATGCACGGAAAAGCCACGACAGGCAGGGTGACAACAGTGATGACGAGGAAGATGATTTGTCCTCCATCAGTCCGAGCGAACTCTCCGAACTTCTGCGCACGTCTTCAGAAGACGAGGACTTTGAAAGCGATGAAGACGATGCGTTTACAACAGTATCAGACTTAACAGACTTCGACAGTGACTCCTCCGACCTCTCGCTCTCAGATGAAGATATTTCCGGCGATGTTGAAGGAGTATATGCAGGACAATATTATTCAAACAGCATCGTCATCGATATCCTAGACATGCTAATCAATGAGGCAGTCTGTGGCTTGGTCCAGAATTCATGAGGAGATATGCACTAGACAGATTGAATTGCTAACATTTGGCATGATTTTCAGCAATAAATGACATCACTGAAATGATACTTTCCTGAGTACTTCTGGTCCCTTACTTGTGCTCTACGAGTTTACCGTGAGGTTAACTATAAGGTAAAGATACCAAATGAAGGGGGCGAGATAGGGGTTATAGACGGTCTAGTTCATTTGAGACTCAGAGATTTGCAACGAGTTTTGCTACGAACATACATCCCAGGCTTTGTCTAAGCTAATTTCGAAAAGCACTGATACGTGTTTAGATATGCCTGTACCTATAGTTCACTGTTACACATGCAATGTACATCAAGCCCGTAGAGCCCCTTTATGTTCTGATTGCCTTGTTTGAAATGTAGGCAGGCAAATCATTTTCTTTCTTCTAGCAAATCTCGACCAGAAAATTAATACTAAAGGCATTGCATGTGCCGAGCAGAGGCAAATAATAGCAAATTCCGGATCTTATAATATTGAAAGAAGTCATAAGCAGCCTGTAGCTTTTTCATTCAAATATCGGAAAGGAAATTAAAAAGAAAGAAAGAAAGAAAGACAGAAAGACAGAAAAAAGGCTTTGAGTTTCGAGCTTTTTCCTTATCTCCACACCTATTCCCTGAAATAAACCCTCCTTAATGATAGCAATGGACAAACATTGTGTGATAAATGGGTCTCAGTCACGCTATCCAATACAGCAATGTTATGGCTGTTGCAGATTTATACTTTGTTGGTATCTGCGAATTATTATTAATACTTCCGTTTTTGTGAATAACGTCATATTTCTGTGGAAAAGAAGTAAGGAAAGCTTTACGTTTTACATCCATACGCGTTGAAATTGCCTCTTATACACTTGAACTAAAAAGAAATAGTATGTCTTTGACATATCGATTTTCATCAAACTGTAGCAAATAAGCAAGAGAAATTCCAGATGACCTTCGAACCCACCAACTTTTCTGATAAATGACGTGAAAAGGTCGACGTGACATAATGACAGCGAGATATTATGTTCAGAGAAGGACACCCAGTGCTTTCATTATTTTGCTGCCTAACAATCTCTTCCATATCAATGACCTAAGAAATGCGCTCACTCAGTATTTCGTCATAATCAATGCTACTGCAGACGCGCTGCGCGTATTAAACTCGACGTAGCTACATGTGAATATCTGTGACGAAATAATGCAAGCACGCAGTATTTCTGTTTACATAACAACGAAATTCTACAGTACTTGTCCATTCCTAGTGAATTCCTCTTGCTATTCGTACACTTTTGATGGTGTTCTCGTAGCTTGATATCGAAATGTCTACGTTTTCCGAGCTATCTCGCGGTCGGCGATTTTGGGCTCGACTCCGCAGTTCGCTGACAAGATCTTTCAGCAAATTGTGTTGTGTCACTGCAGGTAATGTATTTCCTGGCGTGCACAAACAATCTCAACATGCCACACTTTCCATCCATGCATGATAATCCAGGTTTTCTAGAAATTCTGTGATGAGAGCAGTAAATGTTCTGATTATTGTAGATTTATCATCTCTCTTCTCAGCAGATTTGATGGAGATTGATCAAATTAAAATCACGATTTTCGACTAACTCAAATAGAAGAATTTCGAGAATGGAAATATATTTGAAGAAAGAATAAATCTTATGGAAACATTGTCGAATGAGAATGAAAATGTCACTTTCATATTTGAGAAAACTAGAATCTGTTCTGTTTTGACTTTGCTTTTCTTAAGGTTCTGGTGAGAACCATAACGGAAAGCAGGGCACAGTCCTGAGTGCCAAAGATGTCAGTATGGTGAGTTTGCATTACGACGGGGCGTCTCATTTATGTCCTGTATGTTTTCTCTTCCTCAATTCTCACTTGTTTTACAAAGTTTCTGTCTTTTCCAGTTGTTTAAGTTTCCACAGGTCATTGAGATATGACGCTCTTGAGACACACATTGGCAACTATATAATATTTGATATGAACGGTATTTTCTCATACCATGGACAAGAAATCATTTTTCGGCATCATTATTTGGCAAACAATAATAATTTCCCACTTCATGGCTCTAACTCTGTCCAAAAAGTTTGGGAAGCAGCAAAAGTCTATTGTAATGGTCGTATTTTATAGGATAATGATGATAAATACCGTGACCTGCAAGTATTATACATTTTCTTTCAAGTCCAAACTCTTTCTGTTCTTGTCCTGGTATTACTTTGCAGTATCACGAGGCTTCTCGTTGGGATGAGCGGAGCTCCGTCACATCTTTCTGGGGTTCCGTTTCTGATGTCGACGAGTGCCTCTTCAACGAAGACATGACATTAGTCTTTACAGCCAGAGTTTCAGTAATATATCGAATTTGTCTCTTCTCGACGAAGAGGAGTATGCACGGAAAAGTCACGACAGGCAGGGTGACAACAGTGATGACGAGGAAGATGATTTGTCCTCCATCAGTCCGAGCGAACTCTCCGAACTTCTGCGCACGTCTTCAGAAGACGAGGACTTTGAAAGCGATGAAGACGATGCGTTTACAACAGTATCAGACTTAACAGACTTCGACAGTGACTCCTCCGACCTCTCGCTCTCAGATGAAGATATTTCCGGCGATGTTGAAGGAGTATATGCAGGACAATATTATTCAAACAGCATCGTCATCGATATCCTAGACATGCTAATCAATGAGGCAGTCTGTGGCTTGGTCCAGAATTCATGAGGAGATATGCACTAGACAGATTGAATTGCTAACATTTGGCATGATTTTCAGCAATAAATGACATCACTGAAATGATACTTTCCTGAGTACTTCTGGTCCCTTACTTGTGCTCTACGAGTTTACCGTGAGGTTAACTATAAGGTAAAGATACCAAATGAAGGGGGCGAGATAGGGGTTATAGACGGTCTAGTTCATTTGAGACTCAGAGATTTGCAACGAGTTTTGCTACGAACATACATCCCAGGCTTTGTCTAAGCTAATTTCGAAAAGCACTGATACGTGTTTAGATATGCCTGTACCTATAGTTCACTGTTACACATGCAATGTACATCAAGCCCGTAGAGCCCCTTTATGTTCTGATTGCCTTGTTTGAAATGTAGGCAGGCAAATCATTTTCTTTCTTCTAGCAAATCTCGACCAGAAAATTAATACTAAAGGCATTGCATGTGCCGAGCAGAGGCAAATAATAGCAAATTCCGGATCTTATAATATTGAAAGAAGTCATAAGCAGCCTGTAGCTTTTTCATTCAAATATCGGAAAGGAAATTAAAAAGAAAGAGAGAAAGAAAGACAGAAAGACAGAAAAAAGGCTTTGAGTTTCGAGCTTTTTCCTGATCTCCACACCTATTCCCTGAAATAAACCCTCCTTAATGATAGCAATGGACAAACATTGTGTGATAAATGGGTCTCAGTCACGCTATCCAATACAGCAATGTCATGGCTGTTGCAGATTTATACTTTGTTGGTATCTGCGAATGATTATTAATACTTCCGTTTTTGTGAATAACGTCATATTTCTGTGGAAAAGAAGTAAGGAAAGCTTTACGTTTTACATCCATACGCGTTGAAATTGCCTCTTATACACTTGAACTAAAAAGAAATAGTATGTCTTTGACATATCGATTTTCATCAAACTGTAGCAAATAAGCAAGAGAAATTCCAGATGACCTTCGAACCCACCAACTTTTCTGATAAATGACGTGAAAAGGTCGACGTGACATAATGACAGCGAGATATTATGTTCAGAGAAGGACACCCAGTGCTTTCATTATTTTGCTGCCTAACAATCTCTTCCATATCAATGACCTAAGAAATGCGCTCACTCAGTATTTCGTCATAATCAATGCTACTGCAGACGCGCTGCGCGTATTAAACTCGACGTAGCTACATGTGAATATCTGTGACGAAATAATGCAAGCACGCAGTATTTCTGTTTACATAACAACGAAATTCTACAGTACTTGTCCATTCCTAGTGAATTCCTCTTGCTATTCGTACACTTTTGATGGTGTTCTCGTAGCTTGATATCGAAATGTCTACGTTTTCCGAGCTATCTCGCGGTCGGCGATTTTGGGCTCGACTCCGTAGTTCGCTGACAAGATCTTTCAGCAAATTGTGTTGTGTCACTGCAGGTAATGTATTTCCTGGCGTGCACAAACAATCTCAACATGCCACACTTTCCATCCATGCATGATAATCCAGGTTTTCTAGAAATTCTGTGATGAGAGCAGTAAATGTTCTGATTATTGTAGATTTATCATCTCTCTTCTCAGCAGATTTGATGGAGATTGATCAAATTAAAATCACGATTTTCGACTAACTCAAATAGAAGAATTTCGAGAATGGAAATATATTTGAAGAAAGAATAAATCTTATGCAAACATTGTCGAATGAGAATGAAAATGTCACTTTCATATTTGAGAAAACTAGAATCTGTTCTGTTTTGACCTTGCTTTTCTTAAGGTTCTGGTGACAACCATAACGGAAAGCAGGGCACAGTCCTGAGTGCCAAAGATGTCAGTATGGTGAGTTTGCATTACGACGGGGCGTCTCATTTATGTCCTGTATGTTTTCTCTTCCTCAATTCTCACTTGTTTTACAAAGTTTCTGTCTTTTCCAGTTGTTTAAGTTTCCACAGGTCATTGAGATATGACGCTCTTGAGACACACTTTGGCAACTATATAATATTTGAAATCAACGGTATTTTCTCATACCATGGACAAGAAATCATTTTTCGGCATCATTATTTGGCAAACAATAATAATTTCCCACTTCATGGCTCTAACTCTGTCCAAAAGGTTTGGGAAGCAGCAAAGGTCTATTGTAATGGTCGTATTTTATAGGATAATGATGATAAATACCGTGACCTGCAAGTATTATACATTTTCTTTCAAGTCCAAACTCTTTCTGTTCTTGTCCTGGTATTACTTTGCAGTATCACGAGGCTTCTCGTTGGGATGAGCGGAGCTCCGTCACATCTTTCTGGGGTTCCGTTTCGGATGTCGACGAGTGCCTCTTCAACGAAGACATTAGTCTTTACAGCCAGAGTTTCAGTAATATATCGAATTTGTCTCTTCTCGACGAAGAGGAGTATGCACGGAAAAGTCACGACAGGCAGGGTGACAACAGTGATGACGAGGAAGATGATTTGTCCTCCATCAGTCCGAGCGAACTCTCCGAACTTCTGCGCACGTCTTCAGAAGACGAGGACTTTGAAAGCGATGAAGACGATACGTTTACAACAGTATCAGACTTAACAGACTTCGACAGTGACTCCTCCGACCTCTCGCTCTCAGATGAAGATATTTCCGGCGATGTTGAAGGAGTATATGCAGGACAATATTATTCAAACAGCATCGTCATCGATATCCTAGACATGCTAATCAATGAGGCAGTCTGTGGCTTGGTCCAGAATTCATGAGGAGATATGCACTAGACAGATTGAATTGCTAACATTTGGCATGATTTTCAGCAATAAATGACATCACTGAAATGATACTTTCCTGAGTACTTCTGGTCCCTTACTTGTGCTCTACGAGTTTACCGTGAGGTTAACTATAAGGTAAAGATACCAAATTAAGGGGGCGAGATAGGGGTTATAGACGGTCTAGTTCATTTGAGACTCAGAGATTTGCAACGAGTTTTGCAACGAACATACATCCCAGGCTTTGTCTAACCTAATTTCGAAAAGCACTGATACGTGTTTAGATATGCCTGTACCTATAGTTCACTGTTACACATGCAATGTACATCAAGCCCGTAGAGCCCCTTTATGTTCTGATTGCCTTGTTTGAAATGTAGGCAGGCAAATCATTTTCTTTCTTCTAGCAAATCTCGACCAGAAAATTAATACTAAAGGCATTGCATGTGCCGAGCAGAGGCAAATAATAGCAAATTCCGGATCTTATAATATTGAAAGAAGTCATAAGCAGCCTGTAGCTTTTTCATTCAAATATCGGAAAGGAAATTAAAAAGAAAGAAAGAAAGAAAGACAGAAAGACAGAAAAAAGGCTTTGAGTTTCGAGCTTTTTCCTTATCTTCACACCTATTCCCTGAAATAAACCCTCCTTAATGATAGCAATGGACAAACATTTTGTGATAAATGGGTCTCAGTCACGCTATCCAATACAGCAATGTTATGGCTGTTGCAGATTTATACTTTGTTGGTATCTGCGAATGATTATTAATACTTCCGTTTTTGTGAATAACGTCATATTTCTGTGGAAAAGAAGTAAGGAAAGCTTTACGTTTTACATCCATACGCGTTGAAATTGCCTCTTATACACTTGAACTAAAAAGAAATAGTATGTCTTTGACATATCGATTTTCATCAAACTGTAGCAAATAAGCAAGAGAAATTCCAGATGACCTTCGAACCCACCAACTTTTCTGATAAATGACGTGAAAAGGTCGACGTGACATAATGACAGCGAGATATTATGTTCAGAGAAGGACACCCAGTGCTTTCATTATTTTGCTGCCTAACAATCTCTTCCATATCAATGACCTAAGAAATGCGCTCACTCAGTATTTCGTCATAATCAATGCTACTGCAGACGCGCTGCGCGTATTAAACTCGACGTAGCTACATGTGAATATCTGTGACGAAATAATGCAAGCACGCAGTATTTCTGTTTACATAACAACGAAATTCTACAGTACTTGTCCATTCCTAGTGAATTCCTCTTGCTATTCGTACACTTTTGATGGTGTTCTCGTAGCTTGATATCGAAATGTCTACGTTTTCCGAGCTATCTCGCGGTCGGCGATTTTGGGCTCGACTCCGCAGTTCGCTGACAAGATCTTTCAGCAAATTGTGTTGTGTCACTGCAGGTAATGTATTTCCTGGCGTGCACAAACAATCTCAACATGCCACACTTTCCATCCATGCATGATAATCCAGGTTTTCTAGAAATTCTGTGATGAGAGCAGTAAATGTTCTGATTATTGTAGATTTATCATCTCTCTTCTCAGCAGATTTGATGGAGATTGATCAAATTAAAATCACGATTTTCGACTAACTCAAATAGAAGAATTTCGAGAATGGAAATATATTTGAAGAAAGAATAAATCTTATGGAAACATTGTCGAATGAGAATGAAAATGTCACTTTCATATTTGAGAAAACTAGAATCTGTTCTGTTTTGACCTTGCTTTTCTTAAGGTTCTGGTGACAACCATAACGGAAAGCAGGGCACAGTCCTGAGTGCCAAAGATGTCAGTATGGTGAGTTTGCATTACGACGGGGCGTCTCATTTATGTCCTGTATGTTTTCTCTTCCTCAATTCTCACTTGTTTTACAAAGTTTCTGTCTTTTCCAGTTGTTTAAGTTTCCACAGGTCATTGAGATATGACGCTCTTGAGACACACATTGGCAACTATATAATATTTGATATCAACGGTATTTTCTCATACCATGGACAAGAAATCATTTTTCGGCATCATTATTTGGCAAACAATAATAATTTCCCACTTCATGGCTCTAACTCTGTCCAAAAAGTTTGGGAAGCAGCAAAAGTCTATTGTAATGGTCGTATTTTATAGGATAATGATGATAAATACCGTGACCTGCAAGTATTATACATTTTCTTTCAAGTCCAAACTCTTTCTGTTCTTGTCCTGGTATTACTTTGCAGTATCACGAGGCTTCTCGTTGGGATGAGCGGAGCTCCGTCACATCTTTCTGGGGTTCCGTTTCTGATGTCGACGAGTGCCTCTTCAACGAAGACATGACATTAGTCTTTACAGCCAGAGTTTCAGTAATATATCGAATTTGTCTCTTCTCGACGAAGAGGAGTATGCACGGAAAAGTCACGACAGGCAGGGTGACAACAGTGATGACGAGGAAGATGATTTGTCCTCCATCAGTCCGAGCGAACTCTCCGAACTTCTGCGCACGTCTTCAGAAGACGAGGACTTTGAAAGCGATGAAGACGATGCGTTTACAACAGTATCAGACTTAACAGACTTCGACAGTGACTCCTCCGACCTCTCGCTCTCAGATGAAGATATTTCCGGCGATGTTGAAGGAGTATATGCAGGACAATATTATTCAAACAGCATCGTCATCGATATCCTAGACATGCTAATCAATGAGGCAGTCTGTGGCTTGGTCCAGAATTCATGAGGAGATATGCACTAGACAGATTGAATTGCTAACATTTGGCATGATTTTCAGCAATAAATGACATCACTGAAATGATACTTTCCTGAGTACTTCTGGTCCCTTACTTGTGCTCTACGAGTTTACCGTGAGGTTAACTATAAGGTAAAGATACCAAATGAAGGGGGCGAGATAGGGGTTATAGACGGTCTAGTTCATTTGAGACTCAGAGATTTGCAACGAGTTTTGCTACGAACATACATCCCAGGCTTTGTCTAAGCTAATTTCGAAAAGCACTGATACGTGTTTAGATATGCCTGTACCTATAGTTCACTGTTACACATGCAATGTACATCAAGCCCGTAGAGCCCCTTTATGTTCTGATTGCCTTGTTTGAAATGTAGGCAGGCAAATCATTTTCTTTCTTCTAGCAAATCTCGACCAGAAAATTAATACTAAAGGCATTGCATGTGCCGAGCAGAGGCAAATAATAGCAAATTCCGGATCTTATAATATTGAAAGAAGTCATAAGCAGCCTGTAGCTTTTTCATTCAAATATCGGAAAGGAAATTAAAAAGAAAGAAAGAAAGAAAGACAGAAAGACAGAAAAAAGGCTTTGAGTTTCGAGCTTTTTCCTTATCTCCACACCTATTCCCTGAAATAAACCCTCCTTAATGATAGCAATGGACAAACATTTTGTGATAAATGGGTCTCAGTCACGCTATCCAATACAGCAATGTTATGGCTGTTGCAGATTTATACTTTGTTGGTATCTGCGAATGATTATTAATACTTCCGTTTTTGTGAATAACGTCATATTTCTGTGGAAAAGAAGTAAGGAAAGCTTTACGTTTTACATCCATACGCGTTAAAATTGCCTCTTATACACTTGAACTAAAAAGAAATAGTATGTCTTTGACATATCGATTTTCATCAAACTGTAGCAAATAAGCAAGAGAAATTCCAGATGACCTTCGAACCCACCAACTTTTCTGATAAATGACGTGAAAAGGTCGACGTGACATAATGACAGCGAGATATTATGTTCAGAGAAGGACACCCAGTGGTTTCATTATTTTGCTGCCTAACAATCTCTTCCATATCAATGACCTAAGAAATGCGCTCACTCAGTATTTCGTCATAATCAATGCTACCGCAGACGCGCTGCGCGTATTAAACTCGACGTAGCTACATGTGAATATCTGTGACGAAATAATGCAAGCACGCAGTATTTCTGTTTACATAACAACGAAATTCTACAGTACTTGTCCATTCCTAGTGAATTCCTCTTGCTATTCGTACACTTTTGATGGTGTTCTCGTAGCTTGATATCGAAATGTCTACGTTTTCCGAGCTATCTCGCGGTCGGCGATTTTGGGCTCGACTCCGTAGTTCGCTGACAAGATCTTTCAGCAAATTGTGTTGTGTCACTGCAGGTAATGTATTTCCTGGCGTGCACAAACAATCTCAACATGCCACACTTTCCATCCATGCATGATAATCCAGGTTTTCTAGAAATTCTGTGATGAGAGCAGTAAATGTTCTGATTATTGTAGATTTATCATCTCTCTTCTCAGCAGATTTGATGGAGATTGATCAAATTAAAATCACGATTTTCGACTAACTCAAATAGAAGAATTTCGAGAATGGAAATATATTTGAAGAAAGAATAAATCTTATGCAAACATTGTCGAATGAGAATGAAAATGTCACTTTCATATTTGAGAAAACTAGAATCTGTTCTGTTTTGACCTTGCTTTTCTTAAGGTTCTGGTGACAACCATAACGGAAAGCAGGGCACAGTCCTGAGTGCCAAAGATGTCAGTATGGTGAGTTTGCATTACGACGGGGCGTCTCATTTATGTCCTGTATGTTTTCTCTTCCTCAATTCTCACTTGTTTTACAAAGTTTCTGTCTTTTCCAGTTGTTTAAGTTTCCACAGGTCATTGAGATATGACGCTCTTGAGACACACTTTGGCAACTATATAATATTTGAAATCAACGGTATTTTCTCATACCATGGACAAGAAATCATTTTTCGGCGTCATTATTTGGCAAACAATAATAATTTCCCACTTCATGGCTCTAACTCTGTCCAAAAAGTTTGGGAAGCAGCAAAGGTCTATTGTAATGGTCGTATTTTATAGGATAATGATGATAAATACCGTGACCTGCAAGTATTATACATTTTCTTTCAAGTCCAAACTCTTTCTGTTCTTGTCCTGGTATTACTTTGCAGTATCACGAGGCTTCTCGTTGGGATGAGCGGAGCTCCGTCACATCTTTCTGGGGTTCCGTTTCTGATGTCGACGAGTGCCTCTTCAACGAAGACATTAGTCTTTACAGCCAGAGTTTCAGTAATATATCGAATTTGTCTCTTCTCGACGAAGAGGAGTATGCACGGAAAAGTCACGACAGGCAGGGTGACAACAGTGATGACGAGGAAGATGATTTGTCCTCCATCAGTCCGAGCGAACTCTCCGAACTTCTGCGCACGTCTTCAGAAGACGAGGACTTTGAAAGCGATGAAGACGATGCGTTTACAACAGTATCAGACTTAACAGACTTCGACAGTGACTCCTCCGACCTCTCGCTCTCAGATGAAGATATTTCCGGCGATGTTGAAGGAGTATATGCAGGACAATATTATTCAAACAGCATCGTCACCGATATCCTAGACATGCTAATCAATGAGGCAGTCTGTGGCTTGGTCCAGAATTCATGAGGAGATATGCACTAGACAGATTGAATTGCTAACATTTGGCATGATTTTCAGCAATAAATGACATCACTGAAATGATACTTTCCTGAGTACTTCTGGTCCCTTACTTGTGCTCTACGAGTTTACCGTGAGGTTAACTATAAGGTAAAGATACCAAATGAAGGGGGCGAGATAGGGGTTATAGACGGTCTAGTTCATTTGAGACTCAGAGATTTGCAACGAGTTTTGCTACGAACATACATCCCAGGCTTTGTCTAAGCTAATTTCGAAAAGCACTGATACGTGTTTAGATATGCCTGTACCTATAGTTCACTGTTACACATGCAATGTACATCAAGCCCGTAGAGCCCCTTTATGTTCTGATTGCCTTGTTTGAAATGTAGGCAGGCAAATCATTTTCTTTCTTCTAGCAAATCTCGACCAGAAAACTAATACTAAAGGCATTGCATGTGCCGAGCAGAGGCAAATAATAGCAAATTCCGGATCTTATAATATTGAAAGAAGTCATAAGCAGCCTGTAGCTTTTTCATTCAAATATCGGAAAGGAAATTAAAAAGAAAGAGAGAAAGAAAGACAGAAAGACAGAAAAAAGGCTTTGAGTTTCGAGCTTTTTCCTGATCTCCACACCTATTCCCTGAAATAAACCCTCCTTAATGATAGCAATGGACAAACATTGTGTGATAAATGGGTCTCAGTCACGCTATCCAATACAGCAATGTCATGGCTGTTGCAGATTTATACTTTGTTGGTATCTGCGAATGATTATTAATACTTCCGTTTTTGTGAATAACGTCATATTTCTGTGGAAAAGAAGTAAGGAAAGCTTTACGTTTTACATCCATACGCGTTGAAATTGCCTCTTATACACTTGAACTAAAAAGAAATAGTATGTCTTTGACATATCGATTTTCATCAAACTGTAGCAAATAAGCAAGAGAAATTCCAGATGACCTTCGAACCCACCAACTTTTCTGATAAATGACGTGAAAAGGTCGACGTGACATAATGACAGCGAGATATTATGTTCAGAGAAGGACACCCAGTGCTTTCATTATTTTGCTGCCTAACAATCTCTTCCATATCAATGACCTAAGAAATGCGCTCACTCAGTATTTCGTCATAATCAATGCTACTGCAGACGCGCTGCGCGTATTAAACTCGACGTAGCTACATGTGAATATCTGTGACGAAATAATGCAAGCACGCAGTATTTCTGTTTACATAACAACGAAATTCTACAGTACTTGTCCATTCCTAGTGAATTCCTCTTGCTATTCGTACACTTTTGATGGTGTTCTCGTAGCTTGATATCGAAATGTCTACGTTTTCCGAGCTATCTCGCGGTCGGCGATTTTGGGCTCGACTCCGTAGTTCGCTGACAAGATCTTTCAGCAAATTGTGTTGTGTCACTGCAGGTAATGTATTTCCTGGCGTGCACAAACAATCTCAACATGCCACACTTTCCATCCATGCATGATAATCCAGATTTTCTAGAAATTCTGTGATGAGAGCAGTAAATGTTCTGATTATTGTAGATTTATCATCTCTCTTCTCAGCAGATTTGATGGAGATTGATCAAATTAAAATCACGATTTTCGACTAACTCAAATAGAAGAATTTCGAGAATGGAAATATATTTGAAGAAAGAATAAATCTTATGCAAACATTGTCGAATGAGAATGAAAATGTCACTTTCATATTTGAGAAAACTAGAATCTGTTCTGTTTTGACCTTGCTTTTCTTAAGGTTCTGGTGACAACCATAACGGAAAGCAGGGCACAGTCTTGAGTGCCAAAGATGTCAGTATGGTGAGTTTGCATTACGACGGGGCGTCTCATTTATGTCCTGTATGTTTTCTCTTCCTCAATTCTCACTTGTTTTACAAAGTTTCTGTCTTTTCCAGTTGTTTAAGTTTCCACAGGTCATTGAGATATGACGCTCTTGAGACACACTTTGGCAACTATATAATATTTGAAATCAACGGTATTTTCTCATACCATGGACAAGAAATCATTTTTCGGCATCATTATTTGGCAAACAATAATAATTTCCCACTTCATGGCTCTAACTCTGTCCAAAAAGTTTGGGAAGCAGCAAAGGTCTATTGTAATGATCGTATTTTATAGGATAATGATGATAAATACCGTGGCCTGCAAGTATTATACATTTTCTTTCAAGTCCAAACTCTTTCTGTTCTTGTCCTGGTATTACTTTGCAGTATCACGAGGCTTCTCGTTGGGATGAGCGGAGCTCCGTCACTTCTTTCTGGGGTTCCGTTTCGGATGTCGACGAGTGCCTCTTCAACGAAGACATTAGTCTTTACAGCCAGAGTTTCAGTAATATATCGAATTTGTCTCTTCTCGACGAAGAGGAGTATGCACGGAAAAGCCACGACAGGCAGGGTGACAACAGTGATGACGAGGAAGATGATTTGTCCTCCATCAGTCCGAGCGAACTCTCCGAACTTCTGCGCACGTCTTCAGAAGACGAGGACTTTGAAAGCGATGAAGACGATGCGTTTACAACAGTATCAGACTTAACAGACTTCGACAGTGACTCCTCCGACCTCTCGCTCTCAGATGAAGATATTTCCGGCGATGTTGAAGGAGTATATGCAGGACAATATAATTCAAACAGCATCGTCATCGATATCCTAGACATGCTAATCAATGAGGCAGTCTGTGGCTTGGTCCAGAATTCATGAGGAGATATGCACTAGACAGATTGAATTGCTAACATTTGGCATGATTTTCAGCAATAAATGACATCACTGAAATGATACTTTCCTGAGTACTTCTGGTCCCTTACTTGTGCTCTACGAGTTTACCGTGAGGTTAACTATAAGGTAAAGATACCAAATGAAGGGGGCGAGATAGGGGTTATAGACGGTCTAGTTCATTTGAGACTCAGAGATTTGCAACGAGTTTTGCTACGAACATACATCCCAGGCTTTGTCTAAGCTAATTTCGAAAAGCACTGATACGTGTTTAGATATGCCTGTACCTATAGTTCACTGTTACACATGCAATGTACATCAAGCCCGTAGAGCCCCTTTATGTTCTGATTGCCTTGTTTGAAATGTAGGCAGGCAAATCATTTTCTTTCTTCTAGCAAATCTCGACCAGAAAATTAATACTAAAGGCATTGCATGTGCCGAGCAGAGGCAAATAATAGCAAATTCCGGATCTTATAATATTGAAAGAAGTCATAAGCAGCCTGTAGCTTTTTCATTCAAATATCGGAAAGGAAATTAAAAAGAAAGAAAGAAAGAAAGACAGAAAGACAGAAAAAAGGCTTTGAGTTTCGAGCTTTTTATTAATATCTCCACACCTATTCCCTGAAATAAACCCTCCTTAATGATAGCAATGGACAAACATTGTGTGATAAATGGGTCTCAGTCACGCTATCCAATACAGCAATGTTATGGCTGTTGGAGATTTATACTTTGTTGGTATCTGCGAATGATTATTAATACTTCCGTTTTTGTGAATAACGTCATATTTCTGTGGAAAAGAAGTAAGGAAAGCTTTACGTTTTACATCCATACGCGTTGAAATTGCCTCTTATACACTTGAACTAAAAAGAAATAGTATGTCTTTGACATATCGATTTTCATCAAACTGTAGCAAATAAGCAAGAGAAATTCCAGATGACCTTGGAACCCACCAACTTTTCTGATAAATGACGTGAAAAGGTCGACGTGACATAATGACAGCGAGATATTATGTTCAGAGAAGGACACCCAGTGCTTTCATTATTTTGCTGCCTAACAATCTCTTCCATATCAATGACCTAAGAAATGCGCTCACTCAGTATTTCGTCATAATCAATGCTACTGCAGACGCGCTGCGCGTATTAAACTCGACGTAGCTACATGTGAATATCTGTGACGAAATAATGCAAGCACGCAGTATTTCTGTTTACATAACAACGAAATTCTACAGTACTTGTCCATTCCTAGTGAATTCCTCTTGCTATTCGTACACTTTTGATGGTGTTCTCGTAGCTTGATATCGAAATGTCTACGTTTTCCGAGCTATCTCGCGGTCGGCGATTTTGGGCTCGACTCCGTAGTTCGCTGACAAGATCTTTCAGCAAATTGTGTTGTGTCACTGCAGGTAATGTATTTCCTGGCGTGCACAAACAATCTCAACATGCCACACTTTCCATCCATGCATGATAATCCAGGTTTTCTAGAAATTCTGTGATGAGAGCAGTAAATGTTCTGATTATTGTAGATTTATCATCTCTCTTCTCAGCAGATTTGATGGAGATTGATCAAATTAAAATCACGATTTTCGACTAACTCAAACAGAAGAATTTCGAGAATGGAAATATATTTGAAGAAAGAATAAATCTTATGGAAACATTGTCGAATGAGAATGAAAATGTCACTTTCATATTTGAGAAAACTAGAATCTGTTCTGTTTTGACCTTGCTTTTCTTAAGGTTCTGGTGACAACCATAACGGAAAGCAGGGCACAGTCCTGAGTGCCAAATATGTCAGTATGGTGAGTTTGCATTACGACGGGGCGTCTCATTTATGTCCTGTATGTTTTCTCTTCCTCAATTCTCACTTGTTTTACAAAGTTTCTGTCTTTTCCAGTTGTTTAAGTTTCCACAGGTCATTGAGATATGACGCTCTTGAGACACACTTTGGCAACTATATAATATTTGAAATCAACGGTATTTTCTCATACCATGGACAAGAAATCATTTTTCGGCATCATTATTTGGCAAACAATAATAATTTCCCGCTTCATGGCTCTAACTCTGTCCAAAAAGTTTGGGAAGCAGCAAAGGTCTATTGTAATGATCGTATTTTATAGGATAATGATGATAAATACCGTGACCTGCAAGTATTATACATTTTCTTTCAAGTCCAAACTCTTTCTGTTCTTGTCCTGGTATTACTTTGCAGTATCACGAGGCTTCTCGTTGGGATGAGCGGAGCTCCGTCACATCTTTCTGGGGTTCCGTTTCGGATGTCGACGAGTGCCTCTTCAACGAAGACATTAGTCTTTACAGCCAGAGTTTCAGTAATATATCGAATTTGTCTCTTCTCGACGAAGAGGAGTATGCACGGAAAAGTCACGACAGGCAGGGTGACAACAGTGATGACGAGGAAGATGATTTGTCCTCCATCAGTCCGAGCGAACTCTCCGAACTTCTGCGCACGTCTTCAGAAGACGAGGACTTTGAAAGCGATGAAGACGATGCGTTTACAACAGTATCAGACTTAACAGACTTCGACAGTGACTCCTCCGACCTCTCGCTCTCAGATGAAGATATTTCCGGCGATGTTGAAGGAGTATATGCAGGACAATATTATTCAAACAGCATCGTCATCGATATCCTAGACATGCTAATCAATGAGGCAGTCTGTGGCTTGGTCCAGAATTCATGAGGAGATATGCACTAGACAGATTGAATTGCTAACATTTGGCATGATTTTCAGCAATAAATGACATCACTGAAATGATACTTTCCTGAGTACTTCTGGTCCCTTACTTGTGCTCTACGAGTTTACCGTGAGGTTAACTATAAGGTAAAGATACCAAATGAAGGGGGCGAGATAGGGGTTATAGACGGTCTAGTTCATTTGAGACTCAGAGATTTGCAACGAGTTTTGCTACGAACATACATCCCAGGCTTTGTCTAAGCTAATTTCGAAAAGCACTGATACGTGTTTAGATATGCCTGTACCTATAGCTCACTGTTACACATGCAATGTACATCAAGCCCGTAGAGCCCCTTTATGTTCTGATTGCCTTGTTTGAAATGTAGGCAGGCAAATCATTTTCTTTCTTCTAGCAAATCTCGACAAGAAAATTAATACTAAAGGCATTGCATGTGCCGAGCAGAGGCAAATAATAGCAAATTCCGGATCTTATAATATTGAAAGAAGTCATAAGCAGCCTGTAGCTTTTTCATTCAAATATCGGAAAGGAAATTAAAAAGAAAGAAAGAAAGAAAGAAAGACAGAAAGACAGAAAAAAGGCTTTGAGTTTCGAGCTTTTTATTAATATCTCCACACCTATTCCCTGAAATAAACCCTCCTTAATGATAGCAATGGACAAACATTGTGTGATAAATGGGTCTCAGTCACGCTATCCAATACAGCAATGTTATGGCTGTTGCAGATTTATACTTTGTTGGTATCTGCGAATGATTATTAATACTTCCGTTTTTGTGAATAACGTCATATTTCTGTGGAAAAGAAGTAAGGAAAGCTTTACGTTTTACATCCATACGCGTTGAAATTGCCTCTTATACACTTGAACTAAAAAGAAATAGTATGTCTTTGACATATCGATTTTCATCAAACTGTAGCAAATAAGCAAGAGAAATTCCAGATGACCTTCGAACCCACCAACTTTTCTGATAAATGACGTGAAAAGGTCGACGTGACATAATGACAGCGAGATATTATGTTCAGAGAAGGACACCCAGTGCTTTCATTATTTTGCTGCCTAACAATCTCTTCCATATCAATGACCTAAGAAATGCGCTCACTCAGTATTTCGTCATAATCAATGCTACTGCAGACGCGCTGCGCGTATTAAACTCGACGTAGCTACATGTGAATATCTGTGACGAAATAATGCAAGCACGCAGTATTTCTGTTTACATAACAACGAAATTCTACAGTACTTGTCCATTCCTAGTGAATTCCTCTTGCTATTCGTACACTTTTGATGGTGTTCTCGTAGCTTGATATCGAAATGTCTACGTTTTCCGAGCTATCTCGCGGTCGGCGATTTTGGGCTCGACTCCGTAGTTCGCTGACAAGATCTTTCAGCAAATTGTGTTGTGTCACTGCAGGTAATGTATTTCCTGGCGTGCACAAACAATCTCAACATGCCACACTTTCCATCCATGCATGATAATCCAGGTTTTCTAGAAATTCTGTGATGAGAGCAGTAAATGTTCTGATTATTGTAGATTTATCATCTCTCTTCTCAGCAGATTTGATGGAGATTGATCAAATTAAAATCACGATTTTCGACTAACTCAAATAGAAGAATTTCGAGAATGGAAATATATTTGAAGAAAAAATAAATCTTATGCAAACATTGTCGAATGAGAATGAAAATGTCACTTTCATATTTGAGAAAACTAGAATCTGTTCTGTTTTGACCTTGCTTTTCTTAAGGTTCTGGTGACAACCATAACGGAAAGCAGGGCACAGTCCTGAGTGCCAAAGATGTCAGTATGGTGAGTTTGCATTACGACGGGGCGTCTCATTTATGTCCTGTATGTTTTCTCTTCCTCAATTCTCACTTGTTTTACAAAGTTTCTGTCTTTTCCAGTTGTTTAAGTTTCCACAGGTCATTGAGATATGACGCTCTTGAGACACACTTTGGCAACTATATAATATTTAAAATCAACGGTATTTTCTCATACCATGGACAAGAAATCATTTTTCGGCATCATTATTTGGCAAACAATAATAATTTCCCGCTTCATGGCTCTAACTCTGTCCAAAAAGTTTGGGAAGCAGCAAAGGTCTATTGTAATGATCGTATTTTATAGGATAATGATGATAAATACCGTGACCTGCAAGTATTATACATTTTCTTTCAAGTCCAAACTCTTTCTGTTCTTGTCCTGGTATTACTTTGCAGTATCACGAGGCTTCTCGTTGGGATGAGCGGAGCTCCGTCACATCTTTCTGGGGTTCCGTTTCGGATGTCGACGAGTGCCTCTTCAACGAAGACATTAGTCTTTACAGCCAGAGTTTCAGTAATATATCGAATTTGTCTCTTCTCGACGAAGAGGAGTATGCACGGAAAAGTCACGACAGGCAGGGTGACAACAGTGATGACGAGGAAGATGATTTGTCCTCCATCAGTCCGAGCGAACTCTCCGAACTTCTGCGCACGTCTTCAGAAGACGAGGACTTTGAAAGCGATGAAGACGATGCGTTTACAACAGTATCAGACTTAACAGACTTCGACAGTGACTCCTCCGACCTCTCGCTCTCAGATGAAGATATTTCCGGCGATGTTGAAGGAGTATATGCAGGACAATATTATTCAAACAGCATCGTCATCGATATCCTAGACATGCTAATCAATGAGGCAGTCTGTGGCTTGGTCCAGAATTCATGAGGAGATATGCACTAGACAGATTGAATTGCTAACATTTGGCATGATTTTCAGCAATAAATGACATCACTGAAATGATACTTTCCTGAGTACTTCTGGTCCCTTACTTGTGCTCTACGAGTTTACCGTGAGGTTAACTATAAGGTAAAGATACCAAATGAAGGGGGCGAGATAGGGGTTATAGACGGTCTAGTTCATTTGAGACTCAGAGATTTGCAACGAGTTTTGCTACGAACATACATCCCAGGCTTTGTCTAAGCTAATTTCGAAAAGCACTGATACGTGTTTAGATATGCCTGTACCTATAGCTCACTGTTACACATGCAATGTACATCAAGCCCGTAGAGCCCCTTTATGTTCTGATTGCCTTGTTTGAAATGTAGGCAGGCAAATCATTTTCTTTCTTCTAGCAAATCTCGACAAGAAAATTAATACTAAAGGCATTGCATGTGCCGAGCAGAGGCAAATAATAGCAAATTCCGGATCTTATAATATTGAAAGAAGTCATAAGCAGCCTGTAGCTTTTTCATTCAAATATCGGAAAGGAAATTAAAAAGAAAGAAAGAAAGAAAGACAGAAAGACAGAAAAAAGGCTTTGAGTTTCGAGCTTTTTCCTGATCTCCACACCTATTCCCTGAAATAAACCCTCCTTAATGATAGCAATGGACAAACATTGTGTGATAAATGGGTCTCAGTCACGCTATCCAATACAGCAATGTTATGGCTGTTGCAGATTTATACTTTGTTGGTATCTGCGAATGATTATTAATACTTCCGTTTTTGTGAATAATGTCATATTTCTGTGGAAAAGAAGTAAGGAAAGCTTTACGTTTTACATCCATACGCGTTGAAATTGCCTCTTATACACTTGAACTAAAAAGAAATAGTATGTCTTTGACATATCGATTTTCATCAAACTGTAGCAAATAAGCAAGAGAAATTCCAGATGACCTTCGAACCCACCAACTTTTCTGATAAATGACGTGAAAAGGTCGACGTGACATAATGACAGCGAGATATTATGTTCAGAGAAGGACACCCAGTGCTTTCATTATTTTGCTGCCTAACAATCTCTTCCATATCAATGACCTAAGAAATGCGCTCACTCAGTATTTCGTCATAATCAATGCTACTGCAGACGCGCTGCGCGTATTAAACTCGACGTAGCTACATGTGAATATCTGTGACGAAATAATGCAAGCACGCAGTATTTCTGTTTACATAACAACGAAATTCTACAGTACTTGTCCATTCCTAGTGAATTCCTCTTGCTATTCGTACACTTTTGATGGTGTTCTCGTAGCTTGATATCGAAATGTCTACGTTTTCCGAGCTATCTCGCGGTCGGCGATTTTGGGCTCGACTCCGTAGTTCGCTGACAAGATCTTTCAGCAAATTGTGTTGTGTCACTGCAGGTAATGTATTTCCTGGCGTGCACAAACAATCTCAACATGCCACACTTTCCATCCATGCATGATAATCCAGATTTTCTAGAAATTCTGTGATGAGAGCAGTAAATGTTCTGATTATTGTAGATTTATCATCTCTCTTCTCAGCAGATTTGATGGAGATTGATCAAATTAAAATCACGATTTTCGACTAACTCAAATAGAAGAATTTCGAGAATGGAAATATATTTGAAGAAAGAATAAATCTTATGCAAACATTGTCGAATGAGAATGAAAATGTCGCTTTCATATTTGAGAAAACTAGAATCTGTTCTGTTTTGACCTTGCTTTTCTTAAGGTTCTGGTGACAACCATAACGGAAAGCAGGGCACAGTCTTGAGTGCCAAAGATGTCAGTATGGTGAGTTTGCATTACGACGGGGCGTCTCATTTATGTCCTGTATGTTTTCTCTTCCTCAATTCTCACTTGTTTTACAAAGTTTCTGTCTTTTCCAGTTGTTTAAGTTTCCACAGGTCATTGAGATATGACGCTCTTGAGACACACTTTGGCAACTATATAATATTTGAAATCAACGGTATTTTCTCATACCATGGACAAGAAATCATTTTTCGGCATCATTATTTGGCAAACAATAATAATTTCCCACTTCATGGCTCTAACTCTGTCCAAAAAGTTTGGGAAGCAGCAAAGGTCTATTGTAATGATCGTATTTTATAGGATAATGATGATAAATACCGTGGCCTGCAAGTATTATACATTTTCTTTCAAGTCCAAACTCTTTCTGTTCTTGTCCTGGTATTACTTTGCAGTATCACGAGGCTTCTCGTTGGGATGAGCGGAGCTCCGTCACTTCTTTCTGGGGTTCCGTTTCGGATGTCGACGAGTGCCTCTTCAACGAAGACATTAGTCTTTACAGCCAGAGTTTCAGTAATATATCGAATTTGTCTCTTCTCGACGAAGAGGAGTATGCACGGAAAAGCCACGACAGGCAGGGTGACAACAGTGATGACGAGGAAGATGATTTGTCCTCCATCAGTCCGAGCGAACTCTCCGAACTTCTGCGCACGTCTTCAGAAGACGAGGACTTTGAAAGCGATGAAGACGATGCGTTTACAACAGTATCAGACTTAACAGACTTCGACAGTGACTCCTCCGACCTCTCGCTCTCAGATGAAGATATTTCCGGCGATGTTGAAGGAGTATATGCAGGACAATATAATTCAAACAGCATCGTCATCGATATCCTAGACATGCTAATCAATGAGGCAGTCTGTGGCTTGGTCCAGAATTCATGAGGAGATATGCACTAGACAGATTGAATTGCTAACATTTGGCATGATTTTCAGCAATAAATGACATCACTGAAATGATACTTTCCTGAGTACTTCTGGTCCCTTACTTGTGCTCTACGAGTTTACCGTGAGGTTAACTATAAGGTAAAGATACCAAATGAAGGGGGCGAGATAGGGGTTATAGACGGTCTAGTTCATTTGAGACTCAGAGATTTGCAACGAGTTTTGCTACGAACATACATCCCAGGCTTTGTCTAAGCTAATTTCGAAAAGCACTGATACGTGTTTAGATATGCCTGTACCTATAGTTCACTGTTACACATGCAATGTACATCAAGCTCGTAGAGCCCCTTTATGTTCTGATTGCCTTGTTTGAAATGTAGGCAGGCAAATCATTTTCTTTCTTCTAGCAAATCTCGACCAGAAAATTAATACTAAAGGCATTGCATGCGCCGAGCAGAGGCAAATAATAGCAAATTCCGGATCTTATAATATTGAAAGAAGTCATAAGCAGCCTGTAGCTTTTTCATTCAAATATCGGAAAGGAAATTAAAAAGAAAGAAAGAAAGAAAGACAGAAAGACAGAAAAAAGGCTTTGAGTTTCGAGCTTTTTATTAATATCTCCACACCTATTCCCTGAAATAAACCCTCCTTAATGATAGCAATGGACAAACATTGTGTGATAAATGGGTCTCAGTCACGCTATCCAATACAGCAATGTTATGGCTGTTGGAGATTTATACTTTGTTGGTATCTGCGAATGATTATTAATACTTCCGTTTTTGTGAATAACGTCATATTTCTGTGGAAAAGAAGTAAGGAAAGCTTTACGTTTTACATCCATACGCGTTGAAATTGCCTCTTATACACTTGAACTAAAAAGAAATAGTATGTCTTTGACATATCGATTTTCATCAAACTGTAGCAAATAAGCAAGAGAAATTCCAGATGACCTTCGAACCCACCAACTTTTCTGATAAATGACGTGAAAAGGTCGACGTGACATAATGACAGCGAGATATTATGTTCTGTAAATAAATTGTATTATAATGTAAATAGCACCAGTCTGCAAGAATCTTCAGTCTATTGAAGGAGGCAGACTTAATCAGAAGAAGAAGAAGAAGAAGGACACCCAGTGCTTTCATTATTTTGCTGCCTAACAATCTCTTCCATATCAATGACCTAAGAAATGCGCTCACTCAGTATTTCGTCATAATCAATGCTACTGCAGACGCGCTGCGCGTATTAAACTCGACGTAGCTACATGTGAATATCTGTGACGAAATAATGCAAGCACGCAGTATTTCTGTTTACATAACAACGAAATTCTACAGTACTTGTCCATTCCTAGTGAATTCCTCTTGCTATTCGTACACTTTTGATGGTGTTCTCGTAGCTTGATATCGAAATGTCTACGTTTTCCGAGCTATCTCGCGGTCGGCGATTTTGGGCTCGACTCCGTAGTTCGCTGACAAGATCTTTCAGCAAATTGTGTTGTGTCACTGCAGGTAATGTATTTCCTGGCGTGCACAAACAATCTCAACATGCCACACTTTCCATCCATGCATGATAATCCAGGTTTTCTAGAAATTCTGTGATGAGAGCAGTAAATGTTCTGATTATTGTAGATTTATCATCTCTCTTCTCAGCAGATTTGATGGAGATTGATCAAATTAAAATCACGATTTTCGACTAACTCAAACAGAAGAATTTCGAGAATGGAAATATATTTGAAGAAAGAATAAATCTTATGGAAACATTGTCGAATGAGAATGAAAATGTCACTTTCATATTTGAGAAAACTAGAATCTGTTCTGTTTTGACCTTGCTTTTCTTAAGGTTCTGGTGACAACCATAACGGAAAGCAGGGCACAGTCCTGAGTGCCAAATATGTCAGTATGGTGAGTTTGCATTACGACGGGGCGTCTCATTTATGTCCTGTATGTTTTCTCTTCCTCAATTCTCACTTGTTTTACAAAGTTTCTGTCTTTTCCAGTTGTTTAAGTTTCCACAGGTCATTGAGATATGACGCTCTTGAGACACACTTTGGCAACTATATAATATTTGAAATCAACGGTATTTTCTCATACCATGGACAAGAAATCATTTTTCGGCATCATTATTTGGCAAACAATAATAATTTCCCACTTCATGGCTCTAACTCTGTCCAAAAAGTTTGGGAAGCAGCAAAGGTCTATTGTAATGGTCGTATTTTATAGGATAATGATGATAAATACCGTGACCTGCAAGTATTATACATTTTCTTTCAAGTCCAAACTCTTTCTGTTCTTGTCCTGGTATTACTTTGCAGTATCACGAGGCTTCTCGTTGGGATGAGCGGAGCTCCGTCACATCTTTCTGGGGTTCCGTTTCTGATGTCGACGAGTGCCTCTTCAACGAAGACATTAGTCTTTACAGCCAGAGTTTCAGTAATATATCGAATTTGTCTCTTCTCGACGAAGAGGAGTATGCACGGAAAAGTCACGACAGGCAGGGTGACAACAGTGATGACGAGGAAGATGATTTGTCCTCCATCAGTCCGAGCGAACTCTCCGAACTTCTGCGCACGTCTTCAGAAGACGAGGACTTTGAAAGCGATGAAGACGATGCGTTTACAACAGTATCAGACTTAACAGACTTCGACAGTGACTCCTCCGACCTCTCGCTCTCAGATGAAGATATTTCCGGCGATGTTGAAGGAGTATATGCAGGACAATATTATTCAAACAGCATCGTCATCGATATCCTAGACATGCTAATCAATGAGGCAGTCTGTGGCTTGGTCCAGAATTCATGAGGAGATATGCACTAGACAGATTGAATTGCTAACATTTGGCATGATTTTCAGCAATAAATGACATCACTGAAATGATACTTTCCTGAGTACTTCTGGTCCCTTACTTGTGCTCTACGAGTTTACCGTGAGGTTAACTATAAGGTAAAGATACCAAATGAAGGGGGCGAGATAGGGGTTATAGACGGTCTAGTTCATTTGAGACTCAGAGATTTGCAACGAGTTTTGCTACGAACATACATCCCAGGCTTTGTCTAAGCTAATTTCGAAAAGCACTGATACGTGTTTAGATATGCCTGTACCTATAGTTCACTGTTACACATGCAATGTACATCAAGCCCGTAGAGCCCCTTTATGTTCTGATTGCCTTGTTTGAAATGTAGGCAGGCAAATCATTTTCTTTCTTCTAGCAAATCTCGACAAGAAAATTAATACTAAAGGCATTGCATGTGCCGAGCAGAGGCAAATAATAGCAAATTCCGGATCTTATAATATTGAAAGAAGTCATAAGCAGCCTGTAGCTTTTTCATTCAAATATCGGAAAGGAAATTAAAAAGAAAGAAAGAAAGAAAGAAAGACAGAAAGACAGAAAAAAGGCTTTGAGTTTCGAGCTTTTTATTAATATCTCCACACCTATTCCCTGAAATAAACCCTCCTTAATGATAGCAATGGACAAACATTGTGTGATAAATGGGTCTCAGTCACGCTATCCAATACAGCAATGTTATGGCTGTTGCAGATTTATACTTTGTTGGTATCTGCGAATGATTATTAATACTTCCGTTTTTGTGAATAACGTCATATTTCTGTGGAAAAGAAGTAAGGAAAGCTTTACGTTTTACATCCATACGCGTTGAAATTGCCTCTTATACACTTGAACTAAAAAGAAATAGTATGTCTTTGACATATCGATTTTCATCAAACTGTAGCAAATAAGCAAGAGAAATTCCAGATGACCTTCGAACCCACCAACTTTTCTGATAAATGACGTGAAAAGGTCGACGTGACATAATGACAGCGAGATATTATGTTCAGAGAAGGACACCCAGTGCTTTCATTATTTTGCTGCCTAACAATCTCTTCCATATCAATGACCTAAGAAATGCGCTCACTCAGTATTTCGTCATAATCAATGCTACTGCAGACGCGCTGCGCGTATTAAACTCGACGTAGCTACATGTGAATATCTGTGACGAAATAATGCAAGCACGCAGTATTTCTGTTTACATAACAACGAAATTCTACAGTACTTGTCCATTCCTAGTGAATTCCTCTTGCTATTCGTACACTTTTGATGGTGTTCTCGTAGCTTGATATCGAAATGTCTACGTTTTCCGAGCTACTCGCGGTCGGCGATTTTGGGCTCGACTCCGTAGTTCGCTGACAAGATCTTTCAGCAAATTGTGTTGTGTCACTGCAGGTAATGTATTTCCTGGCGTGCACAAACAATCTCAACATGCCACACTTTCCATCCATGCATGATAATCCAGGTTTTCTAGAAATTCTGTGATGAGAGCAGTAAATGTTCTGATTATTGTAGATTTATCATCTCTCTTCTCAGCAGATTTGATGGAGATTGATCAAATTAAAATCACGATTTTCGACTTACTCAAATAGAAGAATTTCGAGAATGGAAATATATTTGAAGAAAAAATAAATCTTATGGAAACATTGTCGAATGAGAATGAAAATGTCACTTTCATATTTGAGAAAACTAGAATCTGTTCTGTTTTGACCTTGCTTTTCTTAAGGTTCTGGTGACAACCATAACGGAAAGCAGGGCACAGTCTTGAGTGCCAAAGATGTCAGTATGGTGAGTTTGCATTACGACGGGGCGTCTCACTTATGTCCTGTATGTTTTCTCTTCCTCAATTCTCACTTGTTTTACAAAGTTTCTGTCTTTTCCAGTTGTTTAAGTTTCCACAGGTCATTGAGATATGACGCTCTTGAGACACACTTTGGCAACTATATAATATTTAAAATCAACGGTATTTTCTCATACCATGGACAAGAAATCATTTTTCGGCATCATTATTTGGCAAACAATAATAATTTCCCGCTTCATGGCTCTAACTCTGTCCAAAAAGTTTGGGAAGCAGCAAAGGTCTATTGTAATGATCGTATTTTATAGGATAATGATGATAAATACCGTGACCTGCAAGTATTATACATTTTCTTTCAAGTCCAAACTCTTTCTGTTCTTGTCCTGGTATTACTTTGCAGTATCACGAGGCTTCTCGTTGGGATGAGCGGAGCTCCGTCACATCTTTCTGGGGTTCCGTTTCGGATGTCGACGAGTGCCTCTTCAACGAAGACATTAGTCTTTACAGCCAGAGTTTCAGTAATATATCGAATTTGTCTCTTCTCGACGAAGAGGAGTATGCACGGAAAAGTCACGACAGGCAGGGTGACAACAGTGATGACGAGGAAGATGATTTGTCCTCCATCAGTCCGAGCGAACTCTCCGAACTTCTGCGCACGTCTTCAGAAGACGAGGACTTTGAAAGCGATGAAGACGATGCGTTTACAACAGTATCAGACTTAACAGACTTCGACAGTGACTCCTCCGACCTCTCGCTCTCAGATGAAGATATTTCCGGCGATGTTGAAGGAGTATATGCAGGACAATATTATTCAAACAGCATCGTCATCGATATCCTAGACATGCTAATCAATGAGGCAGTCTGTGGCTTGGTCCAGAATTCATGAGGAGATATGCACTAGACAGATTGAATTGCTAACATTTGGCATGATTTTCAGCAATAAATGACATCACTGAAATGATACTTTCCTGAGTACTTCTGGTCCCTTACTTGTGCTCTACGAGTTTACCGTGAGGTTAACTATAAGGTAAAGATACCAAATGAAGGGGGCGAGATAGGGGTTATAGACGGTCTAGTTCATTTGAGACTCAGAGATTTGCAACGAGTTTTGCTACGAACATACATCCCAGGCTTTGTCTAAGCTAATTTCGAAAAGCACTGATACGTGTTTAGATATGCCTGTACCTATAGCTCACTGTTACACATGCAATGTACATCAAGCCCGTAGAGCCCCTTTATGTTCTGATTGCCTTGTTTGAAATGTAGGCAGGCAAATCATTTTCTTTCTTCTAGCAAATCTCGACAAGAAAATTAATACTAAAGGCATTGCATGTGCCGAGCAGAGGCAAATAATAGCAAATTCCGGATCTTATAATATTGAAAGAAGTCATAAGCAGCCTGTAGCTTTTTCATTCAAATATCGGAAAGGAAATTAAAAAGAAAGAAAGAAAGAAAGAAAGACAGAAAGACAGAAAAAAGGCTTTGAGTTTCGAGCTTTTTATTAATATCTCCACACCTATTCCCTGAAATAAACCCTCCTTAATGATAGCAATGGACAAACATTGTGTGATAAATGGGTCTCAGTCACGCTATCCAATACAGCAATGTTATGGCTGTTGCAGATTTATACTTTGTTGGTATCTGCGAATGATTATTAATACTTCCGTTTTTGTGAATAACGTCATATTTCTGTGGAAAAGAAGTAAGGAAAGCTTTACGTTTTACATCCATACGCGTTGAAATTGCCTCTTATACACTTGAACTAAAAAGAAATAGTATGTCTTTGACATATCGATTTTCATCAAACTGTAGCAAATAAGCAAGAGAAATTCCAGATGACCTTCGAACCCACCAACTTTTCTGATAAATGACGTGAAAAGGTCGACGTGACATAATGACAGCGAGATATTATGTTCAGAGAAGGACACCCAGTGCTTTCATTATTTTGCTGCCTAACAATCTCTTCCATATCAATGACCTAAGAAATGCGCTCACTCAGTATTTCGTCATAATCAATGCTACTGCAGACGCGCTGCGCGTATTAAACTCGACGTAGCTACATGTGAATATCTGTGACGAAATAATGCAAGCACGCAGTATTTCTGTTTACATAACAACGAAATTCTACAGTACTTGTCCATTCCTAGTGAATTCCTCTTGCTATTCGTACACTTTTGATGGTGTTCTCGTAGCTTGATATCGAAATGTCTACGTTTTCCGAGCTATCTCGCGGTCGGCGATTTTGGGCTCGACTCCGTAGTTCGCTGACAAGATCTTTCAGCAAATTGTGTTGTGTCACTGCAGGTAATGTATTTCCTGGCGTGCACAAACAATCTCAACATGCCACACTTTCCATCCATGCATGATAATCCAGGTTTTCTAGAAATTCTGTGATGAGAGCAGTAAATGTTCTGATTATTGTAGATTTATCATCTCTCTTCTCAGCAGATTTGATGGAGATTGATCAAATTAAAATCACGATTTTCGACTTACTCAAATAGAAGAATTTCGAGAATGGAAATATATTTGAAGAAAAAATAAATCTTATGGAAACATTGTCGAATGAGAATGAAAATGTCACTTTCATATTTGAGAAAACTAGAATCTGTTCTGTTTTGACCTTGCTTTTCTTAAGGTTCTGGTGACAACCATAACGGAAAGCAGGGCACAGTCTTGAGTGCCAAAGATGTCAGTATGGTGAGTTTGCATTACGACGGGGCGTCTCATTTATGTCCTGTATGTTTTCTCTTCCTCAATTCTCACTTGTTTTACAAAGTTTCTGTCTTTTCCAGTTGTTTAAGTTTCCACAGGTCATTGAGATATGACGCTCTTGAGACACACTTTGGCAACTATATAATATTTAAAATCAACGGTATTTTCTCATACCATGGACAAGAAATCATTTTTCGGCATCATTATTTGGCAAACAATAATAATTTCCCGCTTCATGGCTCTAACTCTGTCCAAAAAGTTTGGGAAGCAGCAAAGGTCTATTGTAATGATCGTATTTTATAGGATAATGATGATAAATACCGTGACCTGCAAGTATTATACATTTTCTTTCAAGTCCAAACTCTTTCTGTTCTTGTCCTGGTATTACTTTGCAGTATCACGAGGCTTCTCGTTGGGATGAGCGGAGCTCCGTCACATCTTTCTGGGGTTCCGTTTCGGATGTCGACGAGTGCCTCTTCAACGAAGACATTAGTCTTTACAGCCAGAGTTTCAGTAATATATCGAATTTGTCTCTTCTCGACGAAGAGGAGTATGCACGGAAAAGTCACGACAGGCAGGGTGACAACAGTGATGACGAGGAAGATGATTTGTCCTCCATCAGTCCGAGCGAACTCTCCGAACTTCTGCGCACGTCTTCAGAAGACGAGGACTTTGAAAGCGATGAAGACGATGCGTTTACAACAGTATCAGACTTAACAGACTTCGACAGTGACTCCTCCGACCTCTCGCTCTCAGATGAAGATATTTCCGGCGATGTTGAAGGAGTATATGCAGGACAATATTATTCAAACAGCATCGTCATCGATATCCTAGACATGCTAATCAATGAGGCAGTCTGTGGCTTGGTCCAGAATTCATGAGGAGATATGCACTAGACAGATTGAATTGCTAACATTTGGCATGATTTTCAGCAATAAATGACATCACTGAAATGATACTTTCCTGAGTACTTCTGGTCCCTTACTTGTGCTCTACGAGTTTACCGTGAGGTTAACTATAAGGTAAAGATACCAAATGAAGGGGGCGAGATAGGGGTTATAGACGGTCTAGTTCATTTGAGACTCAGAGATTTGCAACGAGTTTTGCTACGAACATACATCCCAGGCTTTGTCTAAGCTAATTTCGAAAAGCACTGATACGTGTTTAGATATGCCTGTACCTATAGCTCACTGTTACACATGCAATGTACATCAAGCCCGTAGAGCCCCTTTATGTTCTGATTGCCTTGTTTGAAATGTAGGCAGGCAAATCATTTTCTTTCTTCTAGCAAATCTCGACAAGAAAATTAATACTAAAGGCATTGCATGTGCCGAGCAGAGGCAAATAATAGCAAATTCCGGATCTTATAATATTGAAAGAAGTCATAAGCAGCCTGTAGCTTTTTCATTCAAATATCGGAAAGGAAATTAAAAAGAAAGAAAGAAAGAAAGACAGAAAGACAGAAAAAAGGCTTTGAGTTTCGAGCTTTTTCCTTATCTCCACACCTATTCCCTGAAATAAACCCTCCTTAATGATAGCAATGGACAAACATTTTGTGATAAATGGGTCTCAGTCACGCTATCCAATACAGCAATGTTATGGCTGTTGCAGATTTATACTTTGTTGGTATCTGCGAATGATTATTAATACTTCCGTTTTTGTGAATAATGTCATATTTCTGTGGAAAAGAAGTAAGGAAAGCTTTACGTTTTACATCCATACGCGTTGAAATTGCCTCTTATCCACTTGAACTAAAAAGAAATAGTATGTCTTTGACATATCGATTTTCATCAAACTGTAGCAAATAAGCAAGAGAAATTCCAGATGACCTTGGAACCCACCAACTTTTCTGATAAATGACGTGAAAAGGTCGACGTGACATAATGACAGCGAGATATTATGTTCAGAGAAGGACACCCAGTGCTTTCATTATTTTGCTGCCTAACAATCTCTTCCATATCAATGACCTAAGAAATGCGCTCACTCAGTATTTCGTCATAATCAATGCTACTGCAGACGCGCTGCGCGTATTAAACTCGACGTAGCTACATGTGAATATCTGTGACGAAATAATGCAAGCACGCAGTATTTCTGTTTACATAACAACGAAATTCTACAGTACTTGTCCATTCCTAGTGAATTCCTCTTGCTATTCGTACACTTTTGATGGTGTTCTCGTAGCTTGATATCGAAATGTCTACGTTTTCCGAGCTATCTCGCGGTCGGCGATTTTGGGCTCGACTCCGTAGTTCGCTGACAAGATCTTTCAGCAAATTGTGTTGTGTCACTGCAGGTAATGTATTTCCTGGCGTGCACAAACAATCTCAACATGCCACACTTTCCATCCATGCATGATAATCCAGGTTTTCTAGAAATTCTGTGATGAGAGCAGTAAATGTTCTGATTATTGTAGATTTATCATCTCTCTTCTCAGCAGATTTGATGGAGATTGATCAAATTAAAATCACGATTTTCGACTAACTCAAACAGAAGAATTTCGAGAATGGAAATATATTTGAAGAAAGAATAAATCTTATGCAAACATTGTCGAATGAGAATGAAAATGTCACTTTCATATTTGAGAAAACTAGAATCTGTTCTGTTTTGACCTTGCTTTTCTTAAGGTTCTGGTGACAACCATAACGGAAAGCAGGGCACAGTCCTGAGTGCCAAAGATGTCAGTATGGTGAGTTTGCATTACGACGGGGCGTCTCATTTATGTCCTGTATGTTTTCTCTTCCTCAATTCTCACTTGTTTTACAAAGTTTCTGTCTTTTCCAGTTGTTTAAGTTTCCACAGGTCATTGAGATATGACGCTCTTGAGACACACTTTGGCAACTATATAATATTTGAAATCAACGGTATTTTCTCATACCATGGACAAGAAATCATTTTTCGGCATCATTATTTGGCAAACAATAATAATTTCCCACTTCATGGCTCTAACTCTGTCCAAAAAGTTTGGGAAGCAGCAAAGGTCTATTGTAATGGTCGTATTTTATAGGATAATGATGATAAATACCGTGACCTGCAAGTATTATACATTTTCTTTCAAGTCCAAACTCTTTCTGTTCTTGTCCTGGTATTACTTTGCAGTATCACGAGGCTTCTCGTTGGGATGAGCGGAGCTCCGTCACATCTTTCTGGGGTTCCGTTTCTGATGTCGACGAGTGCCTCTTCAACGAAGACATTAGTCTTTACAGCCAGAGTTTCAGTAATATATCGAATTTGTCTCTTCTCGACGAAGAGGAGTATGCACGGAAAAGTCACGACAGGCAGGGTGACAACAGTGATGACGAGGAAGATGATTTGTCCTCCATCAGTCCGAGCGAACTCTCCGAACTTCTGCGCACGTCTTCAGAAGACGAGGACTTTGAAAGCGATGAAGACGATGCGTTTACAACAGTATCAGACTTAACAGACTTCGACAGTGACTCCTCCGACCTCTCGCTCTCAGATGAAGATATTTCCGGCGATGTTGAAGGAGTATATGCAGGACAATATTATTCAAACAGCATCGTCATCGATATCCTAGACATGCTAATCAATGAGGCAGTCTGTGGCTTGGTCCAGAATTCATGAGGAGATATGCACTAGACAGATTTAATTGCTAACATTTGGCATGATTTTCAGCAATAAATGACATCACTGAAATGATACTTTCCTGAGTACTTCTGGTCCCTTACTTGTGCTCTACGAGTTTACCGTGAGGTTAACTATAAGGTAAAGATACCAAATGAAGGGGGCGAGATAGGGGTTATAGACGGTCTAGTTCATTTGAGGCTCAGAGATTTGCAACGAGTTTTGCTACGAACATACATCCCAGGCTTTGTCTAAGCTAATTTCGAAAAGCACTGATACGTGTTTAGATATGCCTGTACCTATAGTTCACTGTTACACATGCAATGTACATCAAGCCCGTAGAGCCCCTTTATGTTCTGATTGCCTTGTTTGAAATGTAGGCAGGCAAATCATTTTCTTTCTTTTGGTTTCTTCTAGCAAATCTCGACAAGAAAATTAATACTAAAGGCATTGCATGTGCCGAGCAGAGGCAAATAATAGCAAATTCCGGATCTTATAATATTGAAAGAAGTCATAAGCAGCCTGTAGCTTTTTCATTCAAATATCGGAAAGGAAATTAAAAAGAAAGAAAGAAAGAAAGACAGAAAGACAGAAAAAAGGCTTTGAGTTTCGAGCTTTTTATTAATATCTCCACACCTATTCCCTGAAATAAACCCTCCTTAATGATAGCAATGGACAAACATTGTGTGATAAATGGGTCTCAGTCACGCTATCCAATACAGCAATGTTATGGCTGTTGCAGAATTATACTTTGTTGGTATCTGCGAATGATTATTAATACTTCCGTTTTCGTGAATAACGTCATATTTTTGTGGAAAAGAAGTAAGGAAAGCTTTACGTTTTACATCCATACGCGTTGAAATTGCCTCTTATACACTTGAACTAAAAAGAAATAGTATGTCTTTGACATATCGATTTTCATCAAACTGTAGCAAATAAGCAAGAGAAATTCCAGATGACCTTGGAACCCACCAACTTTTCTGATAAATGACGTGAAAAGGTCGACGTGACATAATGACAGCGAGATATTATGTTCAGAGAAGGACACCCAGTGCTTTCATTATTTTGCTGCCTAACAATCTCTTCCATATCAATGACCTAAGAAATGCGCTCACTCAGTATTTCGTCATAATCAATGCTACTGCAGACGCGCTGCGCGTATTAAACTCGACGTAGCTACATGTGAATATCTGTGACGAAATAATGCAAGCACGCAGTATTTCTGTTTACATAACAACGAAATTCTACAGTACTTGTCCATTCCTAGTGAATTCCTCTTGCTATTCGTACACTTTTGATGGTGTTCTCGTAGCTTGATATCGAAATGTCTACGTTTTCCGAGCTATCTCGCGGTCGGCGATTTTGGGCTCGACTCCGTAGTTCGCTGACAAGATCTTTCAGCAAATTGTGTTGTGTCACTGCAGGTAATGTATTTCCTGGCGTGCACAAACAATCTCAACATGCCACACTTTCCATCCATGCATGATAATCCAGGTTTTCTAGAAATTCTGTGATGAGAGCAGTAAATGTTCTGATTATTGTAGATTTATCATCTCTCTTCTCAGCAGATTTGATGGAGATTGATCAAATTAAAATCACGATTTTCAACTAACTCAAATAGAAGAATTTCGAGAATGGAAATATATTTGAAGAAAGAATAAATCTTATGCAAACATTGTCGAATGAGAATGAAAATGTCACTTTCATATTTGAGAAAACTAGAATCTGTTCTGTTTTGACCTTGCTTTTCTTAAGGTTCTGGTGACAACCATAACGGAAAGCAGGGCACAGTCCTGAGTGCCAAAGATGTCAGTATGGTGAGTTTGCATTACGACGGGGCGTCTCATTTATGTCCTGTATGTTTTCTCTTCCTCAATTCTCACTTGTTTTACAAAGTTTCTGTCTTTTCCAGTTGTTTAAGTTTCCACAGGTCATTGAGATATGACGCTCTTGAGACACACTTTGGCAACTATATAATATTTGAAATCAACGGTATTTTCTCATACCATGGACAAGAAATCATTTTTCGGCATCATTATTTGGCAAACAATAATAATTTCCCACTTCATGGCTCTAACTCTGTCCAAAAAGTTTGGGAAGCAGCAAAGGTCTATTGTAATGGTCGTATTTTATAGGATAATGATGATAAATACCGTGACCTGCAAGTATTATACATTTTCTTTCAAGTCCAAACTCTTTCTGTTCTTGTCCTGGTATTACTTTGCAGTATCACGAGGCTTCTCGTTGGGATGAGCGGAGCTCCGTCACATCTTTCTGGGGTTCCGTTTCTGATGTCGACGAGTGCCTCTTCAACGAAGACATTAGTCTTTACAGCCAGAGTTTCAGTAATATATCGAATTTGTCTCTTCTCGACGAAGAGGAGTATGCACGGAAAAGTCACGACAGGCAGGGTGACAACAGTGATGACGAGGAAGATGATTTGTCCTCCATCAGTCCGAGCGAACTCTCCGAACTTCTGCGCACGTCTTCAGAAGACGAGGACTTTGAAAGCGATGAAGACGATGCGTTTACAACAGTATCAGACTTAACAGACTTCGACAGTGACTCCTCCGACCTCTCGCTCTCAGATGAAGATATTTCCGGCGATGTTGAAGGAGTATATGCAGGACAATATTATTCAAACAGCATCGTCATCGATATCCTAGACATGCTAATCAATGAGGCAGTCTGTGGCTTGGTCCAGAATTCATGAGGAGATATGCACTAGACAGATTTAATTGCTAACATTTGGCATGATTTTCAGCAATAAATGACATCACTGAAATGATACTTTCCTGAGTACTTCTGGTCCCTTACTTGTGCTCTACGAGTTTACCGTGAGGTTAACTATAAGGTAAAGATACCAAATGAAGGGGGCGAGATAGGGGTTATAGACGGTCTAGTTCATTTGAGGCTCAGAGATTTGCAACGAGTTTTGCTACGAACATACATCCCAGGCTTTGTCTAAGCTAATTTCGAAAAGCACTGATACGTGTTTAGATATGCCTGTACCTATAGTTCACTGTTACACATGCAATGTACATCAAGCCCGTAGAGCCCCTTTATGTTCTGATTGCCTTGTTTGAAATGTAGGCAGGCAAATCATTTTCTTTCTTCTAGCAAATCTCGACAAGAAAATTAATACTAAAGGCATTGCATGTGCCGAGCAGAGGCAAATAATAGCAAATTCCGGATCTTATAATATTGAAAGAAGTCATAAGCAGCCTGTAGCTTTTTCATTCAAATATCGGAAAGGAAATTAAAAAGAAAGAAAGAAAGAAAGACAGAAAGACAGAAAAAAGGCTTTGAGTTTCGAGCTTTTTATTAATATCTCCACACCTATTCCCTGAAATAAACCCTCCTTAATGATAGCAATGGACAAACATTGTGTGATAAATGGGTCTCAGTCACGCTATCCAATACAGCAATGTTATGGCTGTTGCAGAATTATACTTTGTTGGTATCTGCGAATGATTATTAATACTTCCGTTTTCGTGAATAACGTCATATTTCTGTGGAAAAGAAGTAAGGAAAGCTTTACGTTTTACATCCATACGCGTTGAAATTGCCTCTTATACACTTGAACTAAAAAGAAATAGTATGTCTTTGACATATCGATTTTCATCAAACTGTAGCAAATAAGCAAGAGAAATTCCAGATGACCTTGGAACCCACCAACTTTTCTGATAAATGACGTGAAAAGGTCGACGTGACATAATGACAGCGAGATATTATGTTCAGAGAAGGACACCCAGTGCTTTCATTATTTTGCTGCCTAACAATCTCTTCCATATCAATGACCTAAGAAATGCGCTCACTCAGTATTTCGTCATAATCAATGCTACTGCAGACGCGCTGCGCGTATTAAACTCGACGTAGCTACATGTGAATATCTGTGACGAAATAATGCAAGCACGCAGTATTTCTGTTTACATAACAACGAAATTCTACAGTACTTGTCCATTCCTAGTGAATTCCTCTTGCTATTCGTACACTTTTGATGGTGTTCTCGTAGCTTGATATCGAAATGTCTACGTTTTCCGAGCTATCTCGCGGTCGGCGATTTTGGGCTCGACTCCGTAGTTCGCTGACAAGATCTTTCAGCAAATTGTGTTGTGTCACTGCAGGTAATGTATTTCCTGGCGTGCACAAACAATCTCAACATGCCACACTTTCCATCCATGCATGATAATCCAGGTTTTCTAGAAATTCTGTGATGAGAGCAGTAAATGTTCTGATTATTGTAGATTTATCATCTCTCTTCTCAGCAGATTTGATGGAGATTGATCAAATTAAAATCACGATTTTCGACTAACTCAAATAGAAGAATTTCGAGAATGGAAATATATTTGAAGAAAGAATAAATCTTATGCAAACATTGTCGAATGAGAATGAAAATGTCACTTTCATATTTGAGAAAACTAGAATCTGTTCTGTTTTGACCTTGCTTTTCTTAAGGTTCTGGTGACAACCATAACGGAAAGCAGGGCACAGTCCTGAGTGCCAAAGATGTCAGTATGGTGAGTTTGCATTACGACGGGGCGTCTCATTTATGTCCTGTATGTTTTCTCTTCCTCAATTCTCACTTGTTTTACAAAGTTTCTGTCTTTTCCAGTTGTTTAAGTTTCCACAGGTCATTGAGATATGACGCTCTTGAGACACACTTTGGCAACTATATAATATTTGAAATCAACGGTATTTTCTCATACCATGGACAAGAAATCATTTTTCGGCATCATTATTTGGCAAACAATAATAATTTCCCACTTCATGGCTCTAACTCTGTCCAAAAAGTTTGGGAAGCAGCAAAGGTCTATTGTAATGGTCGTATTTTATAGGATAATGATGATAAATACCGTGACCTGCAAGTATTATACATTTTCTTTCAAGTCCAAACTCTTTCTGTTCTTGTCCTGGTATTACTTTGCAGTATCACGAGGCTTCTCGTTGGGATGAGCGGAGCTCCGTCACATCTTTCTGGGGTTCCGTTTCTGATGTCGACGAGTGCCTCTTCAACGAAGACATTAGTCTTTACAGCCAGAGTTTCAGTAATATATCGAATTTGTCTCTTCTCGACGAAGAGGAGTATGCACGGAAAAGTCACGACAGGCAGGGTGACAACAGTGATGACGAGGAAGATGATTTGTCCTCCATCAGTCCGAGCGAACTCTCCGAACTTCTGCGCACGTCTTCAGAAGACGAGGACTTTGAAAGCGATGAAGACGATGCGTTTACAACAGTATCAGACTTAACAGACTTCGACAGTGACTCCTCCGACCTCTCGCTCTCAGATGAAGATATTTCCGGCGATGTTGAAGGAGTATATGCAGGACAATATTATTCAAACAGCATCGTCATCGATATCCTAGACATGCTAATCAATGAGGCAGTCTGTGGCTTGGTCCAGAATTCATGAGGAGATATGCACTAGACAGATTGAATTGCTAACATTTGGCATGATTTTCAGCAATAAATGACATCACTGAAATGATACTTTCCTGAGTACTTCTGGTCCCTTACTTGTGCTCTACGAGTTTACCGTGAGGTTAACTATAAGGTAAAGATACCAAATGAAGGGGGCGAGATAGGGGTTATAGACGGTCTAGTTCATTTGAGACTCAGAGATTTGCAACGAGTTTTGCAACGAACATACATCCCAGGCTTTGTCTAACCTAATTTCGAAAAGCACTGATACGTGTTTAGATATGCCTGTACCTATAGTTCACTGTTACACATGCAATGTACATCAAGCCCGTAGAGCCCCTTTATGTTCTGATTGCCTTGTTTGAAATGTAGGCAGGCAAATCATTTTCTTTCTTCTAGCAAATCTCGACCAGAAAATTAATACTAAAGGCATTGCATGTGCCGAGCAGAGGCAAATAATAGCAAATTCCGGATCTTATAATATTGAAAGAAGTCATAAGCAGCCTGTAGCTTTTTCATTCAAATATCGGAAAGGAAATTAAAAAGAAAGAAAGAAAGAAAGACAGAAAGACAGAAAAAAGGCTTTGAGTTTCGAGCTTTTTCCTTATCTCCACACCTATTCCCTGAAATAAACCCTCCTTAATGATAGCAATGGACAAACATTTTGTGATAAATGGGTCTCAGTCACGCTATCCAATACAGCAATGTTATGGCTGTTGCAGATTTATACTTTGTTGGTATCTGCGAATGATTATTAATACTTCCGTTTTTGTGAATAATGTCATATTTCTGTGGAAAAGAAGTAAGGAAAGCTTTACGTTTTACATCCATACGCGTTGAAATTGCCTCTTATCCACTTGAACTAAAAAGAAATAGTATGTCTTTGACATATCGATTTTCATCAAACTGTAGCAAATAAGCAAGAGAAATTCCAGATGACCTTGGAACCCACCAACTTTTCTGATAAATGACGTGAAAAGGTCGACGTGACATAATGACAGCGAGATATTATGTTCAGAGAAGGACACCCAGTGCTTTCATTATTTTGCTGCCTAACAATCTCTTCCATATCAATGACCTAAGAAATGCGCTCACTCAGTATTTCGTCATAATCAATGCTACTGCAGACGCGCTGCGCGTATTAAACTCGACGTAGCTACATGTGAATATCTGTGACGAAATAATGCAAGCACGCAGTATTTCTGTTTACATAACAACGAAATTCTACAGTACTTGTCCATTCCTAGTGAATTCCTCTTGCTATTCGTACACTTTTGATGGTGTTCTCGTAGCTTGATATCGAAATGTCTACGTTTTCCGAGCTATCTCGCGGTCGGCGATTTTGGGCTCGACTCCGTAGTTCGCTGACAAGATCTTTCAGCAAATTGTGTTGTGTCACTGCAGGTAATGTATTTCCTGGCGTGCACAAACAATCTCAACATGCCACACTTTCCATCCATGCATGATAATCCAGGTTTTCTAGAAATTCTGTGATGAGAGCAGTAAATGTTCTGATTATTGTAGATTTATCATCTCTCTTCTCAGCAGATTTGATGGAGATTGATCAAATTAAAATCACGATTTTCGACTAACTCAAACAGAAGAATTTCGAGAATGGAAATATATTTGAAGAAAGAATAAATCTTATGCAAACATTGTCGAATGAGAATGAAAATGTCACTTTCATATTTGAGAAAACTAGAATCTGTTCTGTTTTGACCTTGCTTTTCTTAAGGTTCTGGTGACAACCATAACGGAAAGCAGGGCACAGTCCTGAGTGCCAAAGATGTCAGTATGGTGAGTTTGCATTACGACGGGGCGTCTCATTTATGTCCTGTATGTTTTCTCTTCCTCAATTCTCACTTGTTTTACAAAGTTTCTGTCTTTTCCAGTTGTTTAAGTTTCCACAGGTCATTGAGATATGACGCTCTTGAGACACACTTTGGCAACTATATAATATTTGAAATCAACGGTATTTTCTCATACCATGGACAAGAAATCATTTTTCGGCATCATTATTTGGCAAACAATAATAATTTCCCACTTCATGGCTCTAACTCTGTCCAAAAAGTTTGGGAAGCAGCAAAGGTCTATTGTAATGGTCGTATTTTATAGGATAATGATGATAAATACCGTGACCTGCAAGTATTATACATTTTCTTTCAAGTCCAAACTCTTTCTGTTCTTGTCCTGGTATTACTTTGCAGTATCACGAGGCTTCTCGTTGGGATGAGCGGAGCTCCGTCACATCTTTCTGGGGTTCCGTTTCTGATGTCGACGAGTGCCTCTTCAACGAAGACATTAGTCTTTACAGCCAGAGTTTCAGTAATATATCGAATTTGTCTCTTCTCGACGAAGAGGAGTATGCACGGAAAAGTCACGACAGGCAGGGTGACAACAGTGATGACGAGGAAGATGATTTGTCCTCCATCAGTCCGAGCGAACTCTCCGAACTTCTGCGCACGTCTTCAGAAGACGAGGACTTTGAAAGCGATGAAGACGATGCGTTTACAACAGTATCAGACTTAACAGACTTCGACAGTGACTCCTCCGACCTCTCGCTCTCAGATGAAGATATTTCCGGCGATGTTGAAGGAGTATATGCAGGACAATATTATTCAAACAGCATCGTCATCGATATCCTAGACATGCTAATCAATGAGGCAGTCTGTGGCTTGGTCCAGAATTCATGAGGAGATATGCACTAGACAGATTTAATTGCTAACATTTGGCATGATTTTCAGCAATAAATGACATCACTGAAATGATACTTTCCTGAGTACTTCTGGTCCCTTACTTGTGCTCTACGAGTTTACCGTGAGGTTAACTATAAGGTAAAGATACCAAATGAAGGGGGCGAGATAGGGGTTATAGACGGTCTAGTTCATTTGAGGCTCAGAGATTTGCAACGAGTTTTGCTACGAACATACATCCCAGGCTTTGTCTAAGCTAATTTCGAAAAGCACTGATACGTGTTTAGATATGCCTGTACCTATAGTTCACTGTTACACATGCAATGTACATCAAGCCCGTAGAGCCCCTTTATGTTCTGATTGCCTTGTTTGAAATGTAGGCAGGCAAATCATTTTCTTTCTTCTAGCAAATCTCGACAAGAAAATTAATACTAAAGGCATTGCATGTGCCGAGCAGAGGCAAATAATAGCAAATTCCGGATCTTATAATATTGAAAGAAGTCATAAGCAGCCTGTAGCTTTTTCATTCAAATATCGGAAAGGAAATTAAAAAGAAAGAAAGAAAGAAAGACAGAAAGACAGAAAAAAGGCTTTGAGTTTCGAGCTTTTTATTAATATCTCCACACCTATTCCCTGAAATAAACCCTCCTTAATGATAGCAATGGACAAACATTGTGTGATAAATGGGTCTCAGTCACGCTATCCAATACAGCAATGTTATGGCTGTTGCAGAATTATACTTTGTTGGTATCTGCGAATGATTATTAATACTTCCGTTTTCGTGAATAACGTCATATTTCTGTGGAAAAGAAGTAAGGAAAGCTTTACGTTTTACATCCATACGCGTTGAAATTGCCTCTTATACACTTGAACTAAAAAGAAATAGTATGTCTTTGACATATCGATTTTCATCAAACTGTAGCAAATAAGCAAGAGAAATTCCAGATGACCTTCGAACCCACCAACTTTTCTGATAAATGACGTGAAAAGGTCGACGTGACATAATGACAGCGAGATATTATGTTCAGAGAAGGACACCCAGTGCTTTCATTATTTTGCTGCCTAACAATCTCTTCCATATCAATGACCTAAGAAATGCGCTCACTCAGTATTTCGTCATAATCAATGCTACTGCAGACGCGCTGCGCGTATTAAACTCGACGTAGCTACATGTGAATATCTGTGACGAAATAATGCAAGCACGCAGTATTTCTGTTTACATAACAACGAAATTCTACAGTACTTGTCCATTCCTAGTGAATTCCTCTTGCTATTCGTACACTTTTGATGGTGTTCTCGTAGCTTGATATCGAAATGTCTACGTTTTCCGAGCTATCTCGCGGTCGGCGATTTTGGGCTCGACTCCGTAGTTCGCTGACAAGATCTTTCAGCAAATTGTGTTGTGTCACTGCAGGTAATGTATTTCCTGGCGTGCACAAACAATCTCAACATGCCACACTTTCCATCCATGCATGATAATCCAGGTTTTCTAGAAATTCTGTGATGAGAGCAGTAAATGTTCTGATTATTGTAGATTTATCATCTCTCTTCTCAGCAGATTTGATGGAGATTGATCAAATTAAAATCACGATTTTCGACTAACTCAAACAGAAGAATTTCGAGAATGGAAATATATTTGAAGAAAGAATAAATCTTATGCAAACATTGTCGAATGAGAATGAAAATGTCACTTTCATATTTGAGAAAACTAGAATCTGTTCTGTTTTGACCTTGCTTTTCTTAAGGTTCTGGTGACAACCATAACGGAAAGCAGGGCACAGTCCTGAGTGCCAAAGATGTCAGTATGGTGAGTTTGCATTACGACGGGGCGTCTCATTTATGTCCTGTATGTTTTCTCTTCCTCAATTCTCACTTGTTTTACAAAGTTTCTGTCTTTTCCAGTTGTTTAAGTTTCCACAGGTCATTGAGATATGACGCTCTTGAGACACACTTTGGCAACTATATAATATTTGAAATCAACGGTATTTTCTCATACCATGGACAAGAAATCATTTTTCGGCATCATTATTTGGCAAACAATAATAATTTCCCACTTCATGGCTCTAACTCTGTCCAAAAAGTTTGGGAAGCAGCAAAGGTCTATTGTAATGGTCGTATTTTATAGGATAATGATGATAAATACCGTGACCTGCAAGTATTATACATTTTCTTTCAAGTCCAAACTCTTTCTGTTCTTGTCCTGGTATTACTTTGCAGTATCACGAGGCTTCTCGTTGGGATGAGCGGAGCTCCGTCACATCTTTCTGGGGTTCCGTTTCTGATGTCGACGAGTGCCTCTTCAACGAAGACATTAGTCTTTACAGCCAGAGTTTCAGTAATATATCGAATTTGTCTCTTCTCGACGAAGAGGAGTATGCACGGAAAAGTCACGACAGGCAGGGTGACAACAGTGATGACGAGGAAGATGATTTGTCCTCCATCAGTCCGAGCGAACTCTCCGAACTTCTGCGCACGTCTTCAGAAGACGAGGACTTTGAAAGCGATGAAGACGATGCGTTTACAACAGTATCAGACTTAACAGACTTCGACAGTGACTCCTCCGACCTCTCGCTCTCAGATGAAGATATTTCCGGCGATGTTGAAGGAGTATATGCAGGACAATATTATTCAAACAGCATCGTCATCGATATCCTAGACATGCTAATCAATGAGGCAGTCTGTGGCTTGGTCCAGAATTCATGAGGAGATATGCACTAGACAGATTTAATTGCTAACATTTGGCATGATTTTCAGCAATAAATGACATCACTGAAATGATACTTTCCTGAGTACTTCTGGTCCCTTACTTGTGCTCTACGAGTTTACCGTGAGGTTAACTATAAGGTAAAGATACCAAATGAAGGGGGCGAGATAGGGGTTATAGACGGTCTAGTTCATTTGAGGCTCAGAGATTTGCAACGAGTTTTGCTACGAACATACATCCCAGGCTTTGTCTAAGCTAATTTCGAAAAGCACTGATACGTGTTTAGATATGCCTGTACCTATAGTTCACTGTTACACATGCAATGTACATCAAGCCCGTAGAGCCCCTTTATGTTCTGATTGCCTTGTTTGAAATGTAGGCAGGCAAATCATTTTCTTTCTTCTAGCAAATCTCGACAAGAAAATTAATACTAAAGGCATTGCATGTGCCGAGCAGAGGCAAATAATAGCAAATTCCGGATCTTATAATATTGAAAGAAGTCATAAGCAGCCTGTAGCTTTTTCATTCAAATATCGGAAAGGAAATTAAAAAGAAAGAAAGAAAGAAAGACAGAAAGACAGAAAAAAGGCTTTGAGTTTCGAGCTTTTTATTAATATCTCCACACCTATTCCCTGAAATAAACCCTCCTTAATGATAGCAATGGACAAACATTGTGTGATAAATGGGTCTCAGTCACGCTATCCAATACAGCAATGTTATGGCTGTTGCAGAATTATACTTTGTTGGTATCTGCGAATGATTATTAATACTTCCGTTTTCGTGAATAACGTCATATTTCTGTGGAAAAGAAGTAAGGAAAGCTTTACGTTTTACATCCATACGCGTTGAAATTGCCTCTTATACACTTGAACTAAAAAGAAATAGTATGTCTTTGACATATCGATTTTCATCAAACTGTAGCAAATAAGCAAGAGAAATTCCAGATGACCTTCGAACCCACCAACTTTTCTGATAAATGACGTGAAAAGGTCGACGTGACATAATGACAGCGAGATATTATGTTCAGAGAAGGACACCCAGTGCTTTCATTATTTTGCTGCCTAACAATCTCTTCCATATCAATGACCTAAGAAATGCGCTCACTCAGTATTTCGTCATAATCAATGCTACTGCAGACGCGCTGCGCGTATTAAACTCGACGTAGCTACATGTGAATATCTGTGACGAAATAATGCAAGCACGCAGTATTTCTGTTTACATAACAACGAAATTCTACAGTACTTGTCCATTCCTAGTGAATTCCTCTTGCTATTCGTACACTTTTGATGGTGTTCTCGTAGCTTGATATCGAAATGTCTACGTTTTCCGAGCTATCTCGCGGTCGGCGATTTTGGGCTCGACTCCGTAGTTCGCTGACAAGATCTTTCAGCAAATTGTGTTGTGTCACTGCAGGTAATGTATTTCCTGGCGTGCACAAACAATCTCAACATGCCACACTTTCCATCCATGCATGATAATCCAGGTTTTCTAGAAATTCTGTGATGAGAGCAGTAAATGTTCTGATTATTGTAGATTTATCATCTCTCTTCTCAGCAGATTTGATGGAGATTGATCAAATTAAAATCACGATTTTCGACTAACTCAAATAGAAGAATTTCGAGAATGGAAATATATTTGAAGAAAAAATAAATCTTATGGAAACATTGTCGAATGAGAATGAAAATGTCACTTTCATATTTGAGAAAACTAGAATCTGTTCTGTTTTGACCTTGCTTTTCTCAAGGTTCTGGTGACAACCATAACGGAAAGCAGGGCACAGTCTTGAGTGCCAAAGATGTCAGTATGGTGAGTTTGCATTACGACGGGGCGTCTCATTTATGTCCTGTATGTTTTCTCTTCCTCAATTCTCACTTGTTTTACAAAGTTTCTGTCTTTTCCAGTTGTTTAAGTTTCCACAGGTCATTGAGATATGACGCTCTTGAGACACACTTTGGCAACTATATAATATTTAAAATCAACGGTATTTTCTCATACCATGGACAAGAAATCATTTTTCGGCATCATTATTTGGCAAACAATAATAATTTCCCGCTTCATGGCTCTAACTCTGTCCAAAAAGTTTGGGAAGCAGCAAAGGTCTATTGTAATGATCGTATTTTATAGGATAATGATGATAAATACCGTGACCTGCAAATATTATACATTTTCTTTCAAGTCCAAACTCTTTCTGTTCTTGTCCTGGTATTACTTTGCAGTATCACGAGGCTTCTCGTTGGGATGAGCGGAGCTCCGTCACATCTTTCTGGGGTTCCGTTTCGGATGTCGACGAGTGCCTCTTCAACGAAGACATTAGTCTTTACAGCCAGAGTTTCAGTAATATATCGAATTTGTCTCTTCTCGACGAAGAGGAGTATGCACGGAAAAGTCACGACAGGCAGGGTGACAACAGTGATGACGAGGAAGATGATTTGTCCTCCATCAGTCCGAGCGAACTCTCCGAACTTCTGCGCACGTCTTCAGAAGACGAGGACTTTGAAAGCGATGAAGACGATGCGTTTACAACAGTATCAGACTTAACAGACTTCGACAGTGACTCCTCCGACCTCTCGCTCTCAGATGAAGATATTTCCGGCGATGTTGAAGGAGTATATGCAGGACAATATTATTCAAACAGCATCGTCATCGATATCCTAGACATGCTAATCAATGAGGCAGTCTGTGGCTTGGTCCAGAATTCATGAGGAGATATGCACTAGACAGATTGAATTGCTAACATTTGGCATGATTTTCAGCAATAAATGACATCACTGAAATGATACTTTCCTGAGTACTTCTGGTCCCTTACTTGTGCTCTACGAGTTTACCGTGAGGTTAACTATAAGGTAAAGATACCAAATGAAGGGGGCGAGATAGGGGTTATAGACGGTCTAGTTCATTTGAGACTCAGAGATTTGCAACGAGTTTTGCTACGAACATACATCCCAGGCTTTGTCTAAGCTAATTTCGAAAAGCACTGATACGTGTTTAGATATGCCTGTACCTATAGTTCACTGTTACACATGCAATGTACATCAAGCCCGTAGAGCCCCTTTATGTTCTGATTGCCTTGTTTGAAATGTAGGCAGGCAAATCATTTTCTTTCTTCTAGCAAATTTCGACAAGAAAATTAATACTAAAGGCATTGCATGTGCCGAGCAGAGGCAAATAATAGCAAATTCCGGATCTTATAATATTGAAAGAAGTCATAAGCAGCCTGTAGCTTTTTCATTCAAATATCGGAAAGGAAATTAAAAAAAAAGAAAGAAAGACAGACAGAAAGACAGAAAAAAGGCTTTGAGTTTCGAGCTTTTTATTAATATCTCCACACCTATTCCCTGAAATAAACCCTCCTTAATGATAGCAATGGACAAACATTGTGTGATAAATGGGTCTCAGTCACGCTATCCAATACAGCAATGTTATGGCTGTTGCAGATTTATACTTTGTTGGTATCTGCGAATGATTATTAATACTTCCGTTTTTGTGAATAACGTCATATTTCTGTGGAAAAGAAGTAAGGAAAGCTTTACGTTTTACATCCATACGCGTTGAAATTGCCTCTTATACACTTGAACTAAAAAGAAATAGTATGTCTTTGACATATCGATTTTCATCAAACTGTAGCAAATAAGCAAGAGAAATTCCAGATGACCTTCGAACCCACCAACTTTTCTGATAAATGACGTGAAAAGGTCGACGTGACATAATGACAGCGAGATATTATGTTCAGAGAAGGACACCCAGTGCTTTCATTATTTTGCTGCCTAACAATCTCTTCCATATCAATGACCTAAGAAATGCGCTCACTCAGTATTTCGTCATAATCAATGCTACTGCAGACGCGCTGCGCGTATTAAACTCGACGTAGCTACATGTGAATATCTGTGACGAAATAATGCAAGCACGCAGTATTTCTGTTTACATAACAACGAAATTCTACAGTACTTGTCCATTCCTAGTGAATTCCTCTTGCTATTCGTACACTTTTGATGGTGTTCTCGTAGCTTGATATCGAAATGTCTACGTTTTCCGAGCTACTCGCGGTCGGCGATTTTGGGCTCGACTCCGTAGTTCGCTGACAAGATCTTTCAGCAAATTGTGTTGTGTCACTGCAGGTAATGTATTTCCTGGCGTGCACAAACAATCTCAACATGCCACACTTTCCATCCATGCATGATAATCCAGGTTTTCTAGAAATTCTGTGATGAGAGCAGTAAATGTTCTGATTATTGTAGATTTATCATCTCTCTTCTCAGCAGATTTGATGGAGATTGATCAAATTAAAATCACGATTTTCGACTTACTCAAATAGAAGAATTTCGAGAATGGAAATATATTTGAAGAAAAAATAAATCTTATGGAAACATTGTCGAATGAGAATGAAAATGTCACTTTCATATTTGAGAAAACTAGAATCTGTTCTGTTTTGACCTTGCTTTTCTTAAGGTTCTGGTGACAACCATAACGGAAAGCAGGGCACAGTCTTGAGTGCCAAAGATGTCAGTATGGTGAGTTTGCATTACGACGGGGCGTCTCACTTATGTCCTGTATGTTTTCTCTTCCTCAATTCTCACTTGTTTTACAAAGTTTCTGTCTTTTCCAGTTGTTTAAGTTTCCACAGGTCATTGAGATATGACGCTCTTGAGACACACTTTGGCAACTATATAATATTTAAAATCAACGGTATTTTCTCATACCATGGACAAGAAATCATTTTTCGGCATCATTATTTGGCAAACAATAATAATTTCCCACTTCATGGCTCTAACTCTGTCCAAAAAGTTTGGGAAGCAGCAAAGGTCTATTGTAATGATCGTATTTTATAGGATAATGATGATAAATACCGTGACCTGCAAGTATTATACATTTTCTTTCAAGTCCAAACTCTTTCTGTTCTTGTCCTGGTATTACTTTGCAGTATCACGAGGCTTCTCGTTGGGATGAGCGGAGCTCCGTCACATCTTTCTGGGGTTCCGTTTCGGATGTCGACGAGTGCCTCTTCAACGAAGACATTAGTCTTTACAGCCAGAGTTTCAGTAATATATCGAATTTGTCTCTTCTCGACGAAGAGGAGTATGCACGGAAAAGTCACGACAGGCAGGGTGACAACAGTGATAACGAGGAAGATGATTTGTCCTCCATCAGTCCGAGCGAACTCTCCGAACTTCTGCGCACGTCTTCAGAAGACGAGGACTTTGAAAGCGATGAAGACGATGCGTTTACAACAGTATCAGACTTAACAGACTTCGACAGTGACTCCTCCGACCTCTCGCTCTCAGATGAAGATATTTCCGGCGATGTTGAAGGAGTATATGCAGGACAATATTATTCAAACAGCATCGTCATCGATATCCTAGACATGCTAATCAATGAGGCAGTCTGTGGCTTGGTCCAGAATTCATGAGGAGATATGCACTAGACAGATTGAATTGCTAACATTTGGCATGATTTTCAGCAATAAATGACATCACTGAAATGATACTTTCCTGAGTACTTCTGGTCCCTTACTTGTGCTCTACGAGTTTACCGTGAGGTTAACTATAAGGTAAAGATACCAAATGAAGGGGGCGAGATAGGGGTTATAGACGGTCTAGTTCATTTGAGACTCAGAGATTTGCAACGAGTTTTGCTACGAACATACATCCCAGGCTTTGTCTAAGCTAATTTCGAAAAGCACTGATACGTGTTTAGATATGCCTGTACCTATAGCTCACTGTTACACATGCAATGTACATCAAGCCCGTAGAGCCCCTTTATGTTCTGATTGCCTTGTTTGAAATGTAGGCAGGCAAATCATTTTCTTTCTTCTAGCAAATCTCGACAAGAAAATTAATACTAAAGGCATTGCATGTGCCGAGCAGAGGCAAATAATAGCAAATTCCGGATCTTATAATATTGAAAGAAGTCATAAGCAGCCTGTAGCTTTTTCATTCAAATATCGGAAAGGAAATTAAAAAGAAAGAAAGAAAGAAAGAAAGACAGAAAGACAGAAAAAAGGCTTTGAGTTTCGAGCTTTTTATTAATATCTCCACACCTATTCCCTGAAATAAACCCTCCTTAATGATAGCAATGGACAAACATTGTGTGATAAATGGGTCTCAGTCACGCTATCCAATACAGCAATGTTATGGCTGTTGCAGATTTATACTTTGTTGGTATCTGCGAATGATTATTAATACTTCCGTTTTTGTGAATAACGTCATATTTCTGTGGAAAAGAAGTAAGGAAAGCTTTACGTTTTACATCCATACGCGTTGAAATTGCCTCTTATACACTTGAACTAAAAAGAAATAGTATGTCTTTGACATATCGATTTTCATCAAACTGTAGCAAATAAGCAAGAGAAATTCCAGATGACCTTCGAACCCACCAACTTTTCTGATAAATGACGTGAAAAGGTCGACGTGACATAATGACAGCGAGATATTATGTTCAGAGAAGGACACCCAGTGCTTTCATTATTTTGCTGCCTAACAATCTCTTCCATATCAATGACCTAAGAAATGCGCTCACTCAGTATTTCGTCATAATCAATGCTACTGCAGACGCGCTGCGCGTATTAAACTCGACGTAGCTACATGTGAATATCTGTGACGAAATAATGCAAGCACGCAGTATTTCTGTTTACATAACAACGAAATTCTACAGTACTTGTCCATTCCTAGTGAATTCCTCTTGCTATTCGTACACTTTTGATGGTGTTCTCGTAGCTTGATATCGAAATGTCTACGTTTTCCGAGCTATCTCGCGGTCGGCGATTTTGGGCTCGACTCCGTAGTTCGCTGACAAGATCTTTCAGCAAATTGTGTTGTGTCACTGCAGGTAATGTATTTCCTGGCGTGCACAAACAATCTCAACATGCCACACTTTCCATCCATGCATGATAATCCAGGTTTTCTAGAAATTCTGTGATGAGAGCAGTAAATGTTCTGATTATTGTAGATTTATCATCTCTCTTCTCAGCAGATTTGATGGAGATTGATCAAATTAAAATCACGATTTTCGACTTACTCAAATAGAAGAATTTCGAGAATGGAAATATATTTGAAGAAAAAATAAATCTTATGGAAACATTGTCGAATGAGAATGAAAATGTCACTTTCATATTTGAGAAAACTAGAATCTGTTCTGTTTTGACCTTGCTTTTCTTAAGGTTCTGGTGACAACCATAACGGAAAGCAGGGCACAGTCTTGAGTGCCAAAGATGTCAGTATGGTGAGTTTGCATTACGACGGGGCGTCTCATTTATGTCCTGTATGTTTTCTCTTCCTCAATTCTCACTTGTTTTACAAAGTTTCTGTCTTTTCCAGTTGTTTAAGTTTCCACAGGTCATTGAGATATGACGCTCTTGAGACACACTTTGGCAACTATATAATATTTAAAATCAACGGTATTTTCTCATACCATGGACAAGAAATCATTTTTCGGCATCATTATTTGGCAAACAATAATAATTTCCCGCTTCATGGCTCTAACTCTGTCCAAAAAGTTTGGGAAGCAGCAAAGGTCTATTGTAATGATCGTATTTTATAGGATAATGATGATAAATACCGTGACCTGCAAGTATTATACATTTTCTTTCAAGTCCAAACTCTTTCTGTTCTTGTCCTGGTATTACTTTGCAGTATCACGAGGCTTCTCGTTGGGATGAGCGGAGCTCCGTCACATCTTTCTGGGGTTCCGTTTCGGATGTCGACGAGTGCCTCTTCAACGAAGACATTAGTCTTTACAGCCAGAGTTTCAGTAATATATCGAATTTGTCTCTTCTCGACGAAGAGGAGTATGCACGGAAAAGTCACGACAGGCAGGGTGACAACAGTGATGACGAGGAAGATGATTTGTCCTCCATCAGTCCGAGCGAACTCTCCGAACTTCTGCGCACGTCTTCAGAAGACGAGGACTTTGAAAGCGATGAAGACGATGCGTTTACAACAGTATCAGACTTAACAGACTTCGACAGTGACTCCTCCGACCTCTCGCTCTCAGATGAAGATATTTCCAGCGATGTTGAAGGAGTATATGCAGGACAATATTATTCAAACAGCATCGTCATCGATATCCTAGACATGCTAATCAATGAGGCAGTCTGTGGCTTGGTCCAGAATTCATGAGGAGATATGCACTAGACAGATTGAATTGCTAACATTTGGCATGATTTTCAGCAATAAATGACATCACTGAAATGATACTTTCCTGAGTACTTCTGGTCCCTTACTTGTGCTCTACGAGTTTACCGTGAGGTTAACTATAAGGTAAAGATACCAAATGAAGGGGGCGAGATAGGGGTTATAGACGGTCTAGTTCATTTGAGACTCAGAGATTTGCAACGAGTTTTGCTACGAACATACATCCCAGGCTTTGTCTAAGCTAATTTCGAAAAGCACTGATACGTGTTTAGATATGCCTGTACCTATAGCTCACTGTTACACATGCAATGTACATCAAGCCCGTAGAGCCCCTTTATGTTCTGATTGCCTTGTTTGAAATGTAGGCAGGCAAATCATTTTCTTTCTTCTAGCAAATCTCGACAAGAAAATTAATACTAAAGGCATTGCATGTGCCGAGCAGAGGCAAATAATAGCAAATTCCGGATCTTATAATATTGAAAGAAGTCATAAGCAGCCTGTAGCTTTTTCATTCAAATATCGGAAAGGAAATTAAAAAGAAAGAAAGAAAGAAAGACAGAAAGACAGAAAAAAGGCTTTGAGTTTCGAGCTTTTTCCTTATCTCCACACCTATTCCCTGAAATAAACCCTCCTTAATGATAGCAATGGACAAACATTTTGTGATAAATGGGTCTCAGTCACGCTATCCAATACAGCAATGTTATGGCTGTTGCAGATTTATACTTTGTTGGTATCTGCGAATGATTATTAATACTTCCGTTTTTGTGAATAATGTCATATTTCTGTGGAAAAGAAGTAAGGAAAGCTTTACGTTTTACATCCATACGCGTTGAAATTGCCTCTTATCCACTTGAACTAAAAAGAAATAGTATGTCTTTGACATATCGATTTTCATCAAACTGTAGCAAATAAGCAAGAGAAATTCCAGATGACCTTGGAACCCACCAACTTTTCTGATAAATGACGTGAAAAGGTCGACGTGACATAATGACAGCGAGATATTATGTTCAGAGAAGGACACCCAGTGCTTTCATTATTTTGCTGCCTAACAATCTCTTCCATATCAATGACCTAAGAAATGCGCTCACTCAGTATTTCGTCATAATCAATGCTACTGCAGACGCGCTGCGCGTATTAAACTCGACGTAGCTACATGTGAATATCTGTGACGAAATAATGCAAGCACGCAGTATTTCTGTTTACATAACAACGAAATTCTACAGTACTTGTCCATTCCTAGTGAATTCCTCTTGCTATTCGTACACTTTTGATGGTGTTCTCGTAGCTTGATATCGAAATGTCTACGTTTTCCGAGCTATCTCGCGGTCGGCGATTTTGGGCTCGACTCCGTAGTTCGCTGACAAGATCTTTCAGCAAATTGTGTTGTGTCACTGCAGGTAATGTATTTCCTGGCGTGCACAAACAATCTCAACATGCCACACTTTCCATCCATGCATGATAATCCAGGTTTTCTAGAAATTCTGTGATGAGAGCAGTAAATGTTCTGATTATTGTAGATTTATCATCTCTCTTCTCAGCAGATTTGATGGAGATTGATCAAATTAAAATCACGATTTTCGACTAACTCAAACAGAAGAATTTCGAGAATGGAAATATATTTGAAGAAAGAATAAATCTTATGCAAACATTGTCGAATGAGAATGAAAATGTCACTTTCATATTTGAGAAAACTAGAATCTGTTCTGTTTTGACCTTGCTTTTCTTAAGGTTCTGGTGACAACCATAACGGAAAGCAGGGCACAGTCCTGAGTGCCAAAGATGTCAGTATGGTGAGTTTGCATTACGACGGGGCGTCTCATTTATGTCCTGTATGTTTTCTCTTCCTCAATTCTCACTTGTTTTACAAAGTTTCTGTCTTTTCCAGTTGTTTAAGTTTCCACAGGTCATTGAGATATGACGCTCTTGAGACACACTTTGGCAACTATATAATATTTGAAATCAACGGTATTTTCTCATACCATGGACAAGAAATCATTTTTCGGCATCATTATTTGGCAAACAATAATAATTTCCCACTTCATGGCTCTAACTCTGTCCAAAAAGTTTGGGAAGCAGCAAAGGTCTATTGTAATGGTCGTATTTTATAGGATAATGATGATAAATACCGTGACCTGCAAGTATTATACATTTTCTTTCAAGTCCAAACTCTTTCTGTTCTTGTCCTGGTATTACTTTGCAGTATCACGAGGCTTCTCGTTGGGATGAGCGGAGCTCCGTCACATCTTTCTGGGGTTCCGTTTCTGATGTCGACGAGTGCCTCTTCAACGAAGACATTAGTCTTTACAGCCAGAGTTTCAGTAATATATCGAATTTGTCTCTTCTCGACGAAGAGGAGTATGCACGGAAAAGTCACGACAGGCAGGGTGACAACAGTGATGACGAGGAAGATGATTTGTCCTCCATCAGTCCGAGCGAACTCTCCGAACTTCTGCGCACGTCTTCAGAAGACGAGGACTTTGAAAGCGATGAAGACGATGCGTTTACAACAGTATCAGACTTAACAGACTTCGACAGTGACTCCTCCGACCTCTCGCTCTCAGATGAAGATATTTCCGGCGATGTTGAAGGAGTATATGCAGGACAATATTATTCAAACAGCATCGTCATCGATATCCTAGACATGCTAATCAATGAGGCAGTCTGTGGCTTGGTCCAGAATTCATGAGGAGATATGCACTAGACAGATTTAATTGCTAACATTTGGCATGATTTTCAGCAATAAATGACATCACTGAAATGATACTTTCCTGAGTACTTCTGGTCCCTTACTTGTGCTCTACGAGTTTACCGTGAGGTTAACTATAAGGTAAAGATACCAAATGAAGGGGGCGAGATAGGGGTTATAGACGGTCTAGTTCATTTGAGGCTCAGAGATTTGCAACGAGTTTTGCTACGAACATACATCCCAGGCTTTGTCTAAGCTAATTTCGAAAAGCACTGATACGTGTTTAGATATGCCTGTACCTATAGTTCACTGTTACACATGCAATGTACATCAAGCCCGTAGAGCCCCTTTATGTTCTGATTGCCTTGTTTGAAATGTAGGCAGGCAAATCATTTTCTTTCTTCTAGCAAATCTCGACAAGAAAATTAATACTAAAGGCATTGCATGTGCCGAGCAGAGGCAAATAATAGCAAATTCCGGATCTTATAATATTGAAAGAAGTCATAAGCAGCCTGTAGCTTTTTCATTCAAATATCGGAAAGGAAATTAAAAAGAAAGAAAGAAAGAAAGACAGAAAGACAGAAAAAAGGCTTTGAGTTTCGAGCTTTTTATTAATATCTCCACACCTATTCCCTGAAATAAACCCTCCTTAATGATAGCAATGGACAAACATTGTGTGATAAATGGGTCTCAGTCACGCTATCCAATACAGCAATGTTATGGCTGTTGCAGAATTATACTTTGTTGGTATCTGCGAATGATTATTAATACTTCCGTTTTCGTGAATAACGTCATATTTCTGTGGAAAAGAAGTAAGGAAAGCTTTACGTTTTACATCCATACGCGTTGAAATTGCCTCTTATACACTTGAACTAAAAAGAAATAGTATGTCTTTGACATATCGATTTTCATCAAACTGTAGCAAATAAGCAAGAGAAATTCCAGATGACCTTGGAACCCACCAACTTTTCTGATAAATGACGTGAAAAGGTCGACGTGACATAATGACAGCGAGATATTATGTTCAGAGAAGGACACCCAGTGCTTTCATTATTTTGCTGCCTAACAATCTCTTCCATATCAATGACCTAAGAAATGCGCTCACTCAGTATTTCGTCATAATCAATGCTACTGCAGACGCGCTGCGCGTATTAAACTCGACGTAGCTACATGTGAATATCTGTGACGAAATAATGCAAGCACGCAGTATTTCTGTTTACATAACAACGAAATTCTACAGTACTTGTCCATTCCTAGTGAATTCCTCTTGCTATTCGTACACTTTTGATGGTGTTCTCGTAGCTTGATATCGAAATGTCTACGTTTTCCGAGCTATCTCGCGGTCGGCGATTTTGGGCTCGACTCCGTAGTTCGCTGACAAGATCTTTCAGCAAATTGTGTTGTGTCACTGCAGGTAATGTATTTCCTGGCGTGCACAAACAATCTCAACATGCCACACTTTCCATCCATGCATGATAATCCAGGTTTTCTAGAAATTCTGTGATGAGAGCAGTAAATGTTCTGATTATTGTAGATTTATCATCTCTCTTCTCAGCAGATTTGATGGAGATTGATCAAATTAAAATCACGATTTTCGACTAACTCAAATAGAAGAATTTCGAGAATGGAAATATATTTGAAGAAAGAATAAATCTTATGCAAACATTGTCGAATGAGAATGAAAATGTCACTTTCATATTTGAGAAAACTAGAATCTGTTCTGTTTTGACCTTGCTTTTCTTAAGGTTCTGGTGACAACCATAACGGAAAGCAGGGCACAGTCCTGAGTGCCAAAGATGTCAGTATGGTGAGTTTGCATTACGACGGGGCGTCTCATTTATGTCCTGTATGTTTTCTCTTCCTCAATTCTCACTTGTTTTACAAAGTTTCTGTCTTTTCCAGTTGTTTAAGTTTCCACAGGTCATTGAGATATGACGCTCTTGAGACACACTTTGGCAACTATATAATATTTGAAATCAACGGTATTTTCTCATACCATGGACAAGAAATCATTTTTCGGCATCATTATTTGGCAAACAATAATAATTTCCCACTTCATGGCTCTAACTCTGTCCAAAAAGTTTGGGAAGCAGCAAAGGTCTATTGTAATGGTCGTATTTTATAGGATAATGATGATAAATACCGTGACCTGCAAGTATTATACATTTTCTTTCAAGTCCAAACTCTTTCTGTTCTTGTCCTGGTATTACTTTGCAGTATCACGAGGCTTCTCGTTGGGATGAGCGGAGCTCCGTCACATCTTTCTGGGGTTCCGTTTCTGATGTCGACGAGTGCCTCTTCAACGAAGACATTAGTCTTTACAGCCAGAGTTTCAGTAATATATCGAATTTGTCTCTTCTCGACGAAGAGGAGTATGCACGGAAAAGTCACGACAGGCAGGGTGACAACAGTGATGACGAGGAAGATGATTTGTCCTCCATCAGTCCGAGCGAACTCTCCGAACTTCTGCGCACGTCTTCAGAAGACGAGGACTTTGAAAGCGATGAAGACGATGCGTTTACAACAGTATCAGACTTAACAGACTTCGACAGTGACTCCTCCGACCTCTCGCTCTCAGATGAAGATATTTCCGGCGATGTTGAAGGAGTATATGCAGGACAATATTATTCAAACAGCATCGTCATCGATATCCTAGACATGCTAATCAATGAGGCAGTCTGTGGCTTGGTCCAGAATTCATGAGGAGATATGCACTAGACAGATTGAATTGCTAACATTTGGCATGATTTTCAGCAATAAATGACATCACTGAAATGATACTTTCCTGAGTACTTCTGGTCCCTTACTTGTGCTCTACGAGTTTACCGTGAGGTTAACTATAAGGTAAAGATACCAAATGAAGGGGGCGAGATAGGGGTTATAGACGGTCTAGTTCATTTGAGACTCAGAGATTTGCAACGAGTTTTGCAACGAACATACATCCCAGGCTTTGTCTAACCTAATTTCGAAAAGCACTGATACGTGTTTAGATATGCCTGTACCTATAGTTCACTGTTACACATGCAATGTACATCAAGCCCGTAGAGCCCCTTTATGTTCTGATTGCCTTGTTTGAAATGTAGGCAGGCAAATCATTTTCTTTCTTCTAGCAAATCTCGACCAGAAAATTAATACTAAAGGCATTGCATGTGCCGAGCAGAGGCAAATAATAGCAAATTCCGGATCTTATAATATTGAAAGAAGTCATAAGCAGCCTGTAGCTTTTTCATTCAAATATCGGAAAGGAAATTAAAAAGAAAGAAAGAAAGAAAGACAGAAAGACAGAAAAAAGGCTTTGAGTTTCGAGCTTTTTCCTTATCTCCACACCTATTCCCTGAAATAAACCCTCCTTAATGATAGCAATGGACAAACATTTTGTGATAAATGGGTCTCAGTCACGCTATCCAATACAGCAATGTTATGGCTGTTGCAGATTTATACTTTGTTGGTATCTGCGAATGATTATTAATACTTCCGTTTTTGTGAATAATGTCATATTTCTGTGGAAAAGAAGTAAGGAAAGCTTTACGTTTTACATCCATACGCGTTGAAATTGCCTCTTATCCACTTGAACTAAAAAGAAATAGTATGTCTTTGACATATCGATTTTCATCAAACTGTAGCAAATAAGCAAGAGAAATTCCAGATGACCTTGGAACCCACCAACTTTTCTGATAAATGACGTGAAAAGGTCGACGTGACATAATGACAGCGAGATATTATGTTCAGAGAAGGACACCCAGTGCTTTCATTATTTTGCTGCCTAACAATCTCTTCCATATCAATGACCTAAGAAATGCGCTCACTCAGTATTTCGTCATAATCAATGCTACTGCAGACGCGCTGCGCGTATTAAACTCGACGTAGCTACATGTGAATATCTGTGACGAAATAATGCAAGCACGCAGTATTTCTGTTTACATAACAACGAAATTCTACAGTACTTGTCCATTCCTAGTGAATTCCTCTTGCTATTCGTACACTTTTGATGGTGTTCTCGTAGCTTGATATCGAAATGTCTACGTTTTCCGAGCTATCTCGCGGTCGGCGATTTTGGGCTCGACTCCGTAGTTCGCTGACAAGATCTTTCAGCAAATTGTGTTGTGTCACTGCAGGTAATGTATTTCCTGGCGTGCACAAACAATCTCAACATGCCACACTTTCCATCCATGCATGATAATCCAGGTTTTCTAGAAATTCTGTGATGAGAGCAGTAAATGTTCTGATTATTGTAGATTTATCATCTCTCTTCTCAGCAGATTTGATGGAGATTGATCAAATTAAAATCACGATTTTCGACTAACTCAAACAGAAGAATTTCGAGAATGGAAATATATTTGAAGAAAGAATAAATCTTATGCAAACATTGTCGAATGAGAATGAAAATGTCACTTTCATATTTGAGAAAACTAGAATCTGTTCTGTTTTGACCTTGCTTTTCTTAAGGTTCTGGTGACAACCATAACGGAAAGCAGGGCACAGTCCTGAGTGCCAAAGATGTCAGTATGGTGAGTTTGCATTACGACGGGGCGTCTCATTTATGTCCTGTATGTTTTCTCTTCCTCAATTCTCACTTGTTTTACAAAGTTTCTGTCTTTTCCAGTTGTTTAAGTTTCCACAGGTCATTGAGATATGACGCTCTTGAGACACACTTTGGCAACTATATAATATTTGAAATCAACGGTATTTTCTCATACCATGGACAAGAAATCATTTTTCGGCATCATTATTTGGCAAACAATAATAATTTCCCACTTCATGGCTCTAACTCTGTCCAAAAAGTTTGGGAAGCAGCAAAGGTCTATTGTAATGGTCGTATTTTATAGGATAATGATGATAAATACCGTGACCTGCAAGTATTATACATTTTCTTTCAAGTCCAAACTCTTTCTGTTCTTGTCCTGGTATTACTTTGCAGTATCACGAGGCTTCTCGTTGGGATGAGCGGAGCTCCGTCACATCTTTCTGGGGTTCCGTTTCTGATGTCGACGAGTGCCTCTTCAACGAAGACATTAGTCTTTACAGCCAGAGTTTCAGTAATATATCGAATTTGTCTCTTCTCGACGAAGAGGAGTATGCACGGAAAAGTCACGACAGGCAGGGTGACAACAGTGATGACGAGGAAGATGATTTGTCCTCCATCAGTCCGAGCGAACTCTCCGAACTTCTGCGCACGTCTTCAGAAGACGAGGACTTTGAAAGCGATGAAGACGATGCGTTTACAACAGTATCAGACTTAACAGACTTCGACAGTGACTCCTCCGACCTCTCGCTCTCAGATGAAGATATTTCCGGCGATGTTGAAGGAGTATATGCAGGACAATATTATTCAAACAGCATCGTCATCGATATCCTAGACATGCTAATCAATGAGGCAGTCTGTGGCTTGGTCCAGAATTCATGAGGAGATATGCACTAGACAGATTTAATTGCTAACATTTGGCATGATTTTCAGCAATAAATGACATCACTGAAATGATACTTTCCTGAGTACTTCTGGTCCCTTACTTGTGCTCTACGAGTTTACCGTGAGGTTAACTATAAGGTAAAGATACCAAATGAAGGGGGCGAGATAGGGGTTATAGACGGTCTAGTTCATTTGAGGCTCAGAGATTTGCAACGAGTTTTGCTACGAACATACATCCCAGGCTTTGTCTAAGCTAATTTCGAAAAGCACTGATACGTGTTTAGATATGCCTGTACCTATAGTTCACTGTTACACATGCAATGTACATCAAGCCCGTAGAGCCCCTTTATGTTCTGATTGCCTTGTTTGAAATGTAGGCAGGCAAATCATTTTCTTTCTTCTAGCAAATCTCGACAAGAAAATTAATACTAAAGGCATTGCATGTGCCGAGCAGAGGCAAATAATAGCAAATTCCGGATCTTATAATATTGAAAGAAGTCATAAGCAGCCTGTAGCTTTTTCATTCAAATATCGGAAAGGAAATTAAAAAGAAAGAAAGAAAGAAAGACAGAAAGACAGAAAAAAGGCTTTGAGTTTCGAGCTTTTTATTAATATCTCCACACCTATTCCCTGAAATAAACCCTCCTTAATGATAGCAATGGACAAACATTGTGTGATAAATGGGTCTCAGTCACGCTATCCAATACAGCAATGTTATGGCTGTTGCAGATTTATACTTTGTTGGTATCTGCGAATGATTATTAATACTTCCGTTTTCGTGAATAACGTCATATTTCTGTGGAAAAGAAGTAAGGAAAGCTTTACGTTTTACATCCATACGCGTTGAAATTGCCTCTTATACACTTGAACTAAAAAGAAATAGTATGTCTTTGACATATCGATTTTCATCAAACTGTAGCAAATAAGCAAGAGAAATTCCAGATGACCTTGGAACCCACCAACTTTTCTGATAAATGACGTGAAAAGGTCGACGTGACATAATGACAGCGAGATATTATGTTCAGAGAAGGACACCCAGTGCTTTCATTATTTTGCTGCCTAACAATCTCTTCCATATCAATGACCTAAGAAATGCGCTCACTCAGTATTTCGTCATAATCAATGCTACTGCAGACGCGCTGCGCGTATTAAACTCGACGTAGCTACATGTGAATATCTGTGACGAAATAATGCAAGCACGCAGTATTTCTGTTTACATAACAACGAAATTCTACAGTACTTGTCCATTCCTAGTGAATTCCTCTTGCTATTCGTACACTTTTGATGGTGTTCTCGTAGCTTGATATCGAAATGTCTACGTTTTCCGAGCTATCTCGCGGTCGGCGATTTTGGGCTCGACTCCGTAGTTCGCTGACAAGATCTTTCAGCAAATTGTGTTGTGTCACTGCAGGTAATGTATTTCCTGGCGTGCACAAACAATCTCAACATGCCACACTTTCCATCCATGCATGATAATCCAGGTTTTCTAGAAATTCTGTGATGAGAGCAGTAAATGTTCTGATTATTGTAGATTTATCATCTCTCTTCTCAGCAGATTTGATGGAGATTGATCAAATTAAAATCACGATTTTCGACTAACTCAAATAGAAGAATTTCGAGAATGGAAATATATTTGAAGAAAGAATAAATCTTATGCAAACATTGTCGAATGAGAATGAAAATGTCACTTTCATATTTGAGAAAACTAGAATCTGTTCTGTTTTGACCTTGCTTTTCTTAAGGTTCTGGTGACAACCATAACGGAAAGCAGGGCACAGTCCTGAGTGCCAAAGATGTCAGTATGGTGAGTTTGCATTACGACGGGGCGTCTCATTTATGTCCTGTATGTTTTCTCTTCCTCAATTCTCACTTGTTTTACAAAGTTTCTGTCTTTTCCAGTTGTTTAAGTTTCCACAGGTCATTGAGATATGACGCTCTTGAGACACACTTTGGCAACTATATAATATTTGAAATCAACGGTATTTTCTCATACCATGGACAAGAAATCATTTTTCGGCATCATTATTTGGCAAACAATAATAATTTCCCACTTCATGGCTCTAACTCTGTCCAAAAAGTTTGGGAAGCAGCAAAGGTCTATTGTAATGGTCGTATTTTATAGGATAATGATGATAAATACCGTGACCTGCAAGTATTATACATTTTCTTTCAAGTCCAAACTCTTTCTGTTCTTGTCCTGGTATTACTTTGCAGTATCACGAGGCTTCTCGTTGGGATGAGCGGAGCTCCGTCACATCTTTCTGGGGTTCCGTTTCTGATGTCGACGAGTGCCTCTTCAACGAAGACATTAGTCTTTACAGCCAGAGTTTCAGTAATATATCGAATTTGTCTCTTCTCGACGAAGAGGAGTATGCACGGAAAAGTCACGACAGGCAGGGTGACAACAGTGATGACGAGGAAGATGATTTGTCCTCCATCAGTCCGAGCGAACTCTCCGAACTTCTGCGCACGTCTTCAGAAGACGAGGACTTTGAAAGCGATGAAGACGATGCGTTTACAACAGTATCAGACTTAACAGACTTCGACAGTGACTCCTCCGACCTCTCGCTCTCAGATGAAGATATTTCCGGCGATGTTGAAGGAGTATATGCAGGACAATATTATTCAAACAGCATCGTCATCGATATCCTAGACATGCTAATCAATGAGGCAGTCTGTGGCTTGGTCCAGAATTCATGAGGAGATATGCACTAGACAGATTGAATTGCTAACATTTGGCATGATTTTCAGCAATAAATGACATCACTGAAATGATACTTTCCTGAGTACTTCTGGTCCCTTACTTGTGCTCTACGAGTTTACCGTGAGGTTAACTATAAGGTAAAGATACCAAATGAAGGGGGCGAGATAGGGGTTATAGACGGTCTAGTTCATTTGAGACTCAGAGATTTGCAACGAGTTTTGCAACGAACATACATCCCAGGCTTTGTCTAACCTAATTTCGAAAAGCACTGATACGTGTTTAGATATGCCTGTACCTATAGTTCACTGTTACACATGCAATGTACATCAAGCCCGTAGAGCCCCTTTATGTTCTGATTGCCTTGTTTGAAATGTAGGCAGGCAAATCATTTTCTTTCTTCTAGCAAATCTCGACCAGAAAATTAATACTAAAGGCATTGCATGTGCCGAGCAGAGGCAAATAATAGCAAATTCCGGATCTTATAATATTGAAAGAAGTCATAAGCAGCCTGTAGCTTTTTCATTCAAATATCGGAAAGGAAATTAAAAAGAAAGAAAGAAAGAAAGACAGAAAGACAGAAAAAAGGCTTTGAGTTTCGAGCTTTTTCCTTATCTCCACACCTATTCCCTGAAATAAACCCTCCTTAATGATAGCAATGGACAAACATTTTGTGATAAATGGGTCTCAGTCACGCTATCCAATACAGCAATGTTATGGCTGTTGCAGATTTATACTTTGTTGGTATCTGCGAATGATTATTAATACTTCCGTTTTTGTGAATAATGTCATATTTCTGTGGAAAAGAAGTAAGGAAAGCTTTACGTTTTACATCCATACGCGTTGAAATTGCCTCTTATCCACTTGAACTAAAAAGAAATAGTATGTCTTTGACATATCGATTTTCATCAAACTGTAGCAAATAAGCAAGAGAAATTCCAGATGACCTTGGAACCCACCAACTTTTCTGATAAATGACGTGAAAAGGTCGACGTGACATAATGACAGCGAGATATTATGTTCAGAGAAGGACACCCAGTGCTTTCATTATTTTGCTGCCTAACAATCTCTTCCATATCAATGACCTAAGAAATGCGCTCACTCAGTATTTCGTCATAATCAATGCTACTGCAGACGCGCTGCGCGTATTAAACTCGACGTAGCTACATGTGAATATCTGTGACGAAATAATGCAAGCACGCAGTATTTCTGTTTACATAACAACGAAATTCTACAGTACTTGTCCATTCCTAGTGAATTCCTCTTGCTATTCGTACACTTTTGATGGTGTTCTCGTAGCTTGATATCGAAATGTCTACGTTTTCCGAGCTATCTCGCGGTCGGCGATTTTGGGCTCGACTCCGTAGTTCGCTGACAAGATCTTTCAGCAAATTGTGTTGTGTCACTGCAGGTAATGTATTTCCTGGCGTGCACAAACAATCTCAACATGCCACACTTTCCATCCATGCATGATAATCCAGGTTTTCTAGAAATTCTGTGATGAGAGCAGTAAATGTTCTGATTATTGTAGATTTATCATCTCTCTTCTCAGCAGATTTGATGGAGATTGATCAAATTAAAATCACGATTTTCGACTAACTCAAACAGAAGAATTTCGAGAATGGAAATATATTTGAAGAAAGAATAAATCTTATGCAAACATTGTCGAATGAGAATGAAAATGTCACTTTCATATTTGAGAAAACTAGAATCTGTTCTGTTTTGACCTTGCTTTTCTTAAGGTTCTGGTGACAACCATAACGGAAAGCAGGGCACAGTCCTGAGTGCCAAAGATGTCAGTATGGTGAGTTTGCATTACGACGGGGCGTCTCATTTATGTCCTGTATGTTTTCTCTTCCTCAATTCTCACTTGTTTTACAAAGTTTCTGTCTTTTCCAGTTGTTTAAGTTTCCACAGGTCATTGAGATATGACGCTCTTGAGACACACTTTGGCAACTATATAATATTTGAAATCAACGGTATTTTCTCATACCATGGACAAGAAATCATTTTTCGGCATCATTATTTGGCAAACAATAATAATTTCCCACTTCATGGCTCTAACTCTGTCCAAAAAGTTTGGGAAGCAGCAAAGGTCTATTGTAATGGTCGTATTTTATAGGATAATGATGATAAATACCGTGACCTGCAAGTATTATACATTTTCTTTCAAGTCCAAACTCTTTCTGTTCTTGTCCTGGTATTACTTTGCAGTATCACGAGGCTTCTCGTTGGGATGAGCGGAGCTCCGTCACATCTTTCTGGGGTTCCGTTTCTGATGTCGACGAGTGCCTCTTCAACGAAGACATTAGTCTTTACAGCCAGAGTTTCAGTAATATATCGAATTTGTCTCTTCTCGACGAAGAGGAGTATGCACGGAAAAGTCACGACAGGCAGGGTGACAACAGTGATGACGAGGAAGATGATTTGTCCTCCATCAGTCCGAGCGAACTCTCCGAACTTCTGCGCACGTCTTCAGAAGACGAGGACTTTGAAAGCGATGAAGACGATGCGTTTACAACAGTATCAGACTTAACAGACTTCGACAGTGACTCCTCCGACCTCTCGCTCTCAGATGAAGATATTTCCGGCGATGTTGAAGGAGTATATGCAGGACAATATTATTCAAACAGCATCGTCATCGATATCCTAGACATGCTAATCAATGAGGCAGTCTGTGGCTTGGTCCAGAATTCATGAGGAGATATGCACTAGACAGATTTAATTGCTAACATTTGGCATGATTTTCAGCAATAAATGACATCACTGAAATGATACTTTCCTGAGTACTTCTGGTCCCTTACTTGTGCTCTACGAGTTTACCGTGAGGTTAACTATAAGGTAAAGATACCAAATGAAGGGGGCGAGATAGGGGTTATAGACGGTCTAGTTCATTTGAGACTCAGAGATTTGCAACGAGTTTTGCTACGAACATACATCCCAGGCTTTGTCTAAGCTAATTTCGAAAAGCACTGATACGTGTTTAGATATGCCTGTACCTATAGTTCACTGTTACACATGCAATGTACATCAAGCCCGTAGAGCCCCTTTATGTTCTGATTGCCTTGTTTGAAATGTAGGCAGGCAAATCATTTTCTTTCTTCTAGCAAATCTCGACAAGAAAATTAATACTAAAGGCATTGCATGTGCCGAGCAGAGGCAAATAATAGCAAATTCCGGATCTTATAATATTGAAAGAAGTCATAAGCAGCCTGTAGCTTTTTCATTCAAATATCGGAAAGGAAATTAAAAAGAAAGAAAGAAAGAAAGACAGAAAGACAGAAAAAAGGCTTTGAGTTTCGAGCTTTTTCCTGATCTCCACACCTATTCCCTGAAATAAACCCTCCTTAATAATAGCAATGGACAAACATTGTGTGATAAATGGGTCTCAGTCACGCTATCCAATACAGCAATGTTATGGCTGTTGCAGATTTATACTTTGTTGGTATCTGCGAATGATTATTAATACTTCCGTTTTTGTGAATAACGTCATATTTCTGTGGAAAAGAAGTAAGGAAAGCTTTACGTTTTACATCCATACGCGTTAAAATTGCCTCTTATACACTTGAACTAAAAAGAAATAGTATGTCTTTGACATATCGATTTTCATCAAACTGTAGCAAATAAGCAAGAGAAATTCCAGATGACCTTCGAACCCACCAACTTTTCTGATAAATGACGTGAAAAGGTCGACGTGACATAATGACAGCGAGATATTATGTTCAGAGAAGGACACCCAGTGCTTTCATTATTTTGCTGCCTAACAATCTCTTCCATATCAATGACCTAAGAAATGCGCTCACTCAGTATTTCGTCATAATCAATGCTACTGCAGACGCGCTGCGCGTATTAAACTCGACGTAGCTACATGTGAATATCTGTGACGAAATAATGCAAGCACGCAGTATTTCTGTTTACATAACAACGAAATTCTACAGTACTTGTCCATTCCTAGTGAATTCCTCTTGCTATTCGTACACTTTTGATGGTGTTCTCGTAGCTTGATATCGAAATGTCTACGTTTTCCGAGCTATCTCGCGGTCGGCGATTTTGGGCTCGACTCCGTAGTTCGCTGACAAGATCTTTCAGCAAATTGTGTTGTGTCACTGCAGGTAATGTATTTCCTGGCGTGCACAAACAATCTCAACATGCCACACTTTCCATCCATGCATGATAATCCAGGTTTTCTAGAAATTCTGTGATGAGAGCAGTAAATGTTCTGATTATTGTAGATTTATCATCTCTCTTCTCAGCAGATTTGATGGAGATTGATCAAATTAAAATCACGATTTTCGACTAACTCAAATAGAAGAATTTCGAGAATGGAAATATATTTGAAGAAAGAATAAATCTTATGCAAACATTGTCGAATGAGAATGAAAATGTCACTTTCATATTTGAGAAAACTAGAATCTGTTCTGTTTTGACCTTGCTTTTCTTAAGGTTCTGGTGACAACCATAACGGAAAGCAGGGCACAGTCCTGAGTGCCAAAGATGTCAGTATGGTGAGTTTGCATTACGACGGGGCGTCTCATTTATGTCCTGTATGTTTTCTCTTCCTCAATTCTCACTTGTTTTACAAAGTTTCTGTCTTTTCCAGTTGTTTAAGTTTCCACAGGTCATTGAGATATGACGCTCTTGAGACACACTTTGGCAACTATATAATATTTGAAATCAACGGTATTTTCTCATACCATGGACAAGAAATCATTTTTCGGCATCATTATTTGGCAAACAATAATAATTTCCCACTTCATGGCTCTAACTCTGTCCAAAAAGTTTGGGAAGCAGCAAAGGTCTATTGTAATGGTCGTATTTTATAGGATAATGATGATAAATACCGTGACCTGCAAGTATTATACATTTTCTTTCAAGTCCAAACTCTTTCTGTTCTTGTCCTGGTATTACTTTGCAGTATCACGAGGCTTCTCGTTGGGATGAGCGGAGCTCCGTCACATCTTTCTGGGGTTCCGTTTCTGATGTCGACGAGTGCCTCTTCAACGAAGACATTAGTCTTTACAGCCAGAGTTTCAGTAATATATCGAATTTGTCTCTTCTCGACGAAGAGGAGTATGCACGGAAAAGTCACGACAGGCAGGGTGACAACAGTGATGACGAGGAAGATGATTTGTCCTCCATCAGTCCGAGCGAACTCTCCGAACTTCTGCGCACGTCTTCAGAAGACGAGGACTTTGAAAGCGATGAAGACGATGCGTTTACAACAGTATCAGACTTAACAGACTTCGACAGTGACTCCTCCGACCTCTCGCTCTCAGATGAAGATATTTCCGGCGATGTTGAAGGAGTATATGCAGGACAATATTATTCAAACAGCATCGTCACCGATATCCTAGACATGCTAATCAATGAGGCAGTCTGTGGCTTGGTCCAGAATTCATGAGGAGATATGCACTAGACAGATTTAATTGCTAACATTTGGCATGATTTTCAGCAATAAATGACATCACTGAAATGATACTTTCCTGAGTACTTCTGGTCCCTTACTTGTGCTCTACGAGTTTACCGTGAGGTTAACTATAAGGTAAAGATACCAAATGAAGGGGGCGAGATAGGGGTTATAGACGGTCTAGTTCATTTGAGACTCAGAGATTTGCAACGAGTTTTGCTACGAACATACATCCCAGGCTTTGTCTAAGCTAATTTCGAAAAGCACTGATACGTGTTTAGATATGCCTGTACCTATAGTTCACTGTTACACATGCAATGTACATCAAGCCCGTAGAGCCCCTTTATGTTCTGATTGCCTTGTTTGAAATGTAGGCAGGCAAATCATTTTCTTTCTTCTAGCAAATCTCGACCAGAAAATTAATACTAAAGGCATTGCATGTGCCGAGCAGAGGCAAATAATAGCAAATTCCGGATCTTATAATATTGAAAGAAGTCATAAGCAGCCTGTAGCTTTTTCATTCAAATATCGGAAAGGAAATTAAAAAGAAAGAAAGAAAGAAAGACAGAAAGACAGAAAAAAGGCTTTGAGTTTCGAGCTTTTTCCTGATCTCCACACCTATTCCCTGAAATAAACCCTCCTTAATGATAGCAATGGACAAACATTGTGTGATAAATGGGTCTCAGTCACGCTATCCAATACAGCAATGTCATGGCTGTTGCAGATTTATACTTTGTTGGTATCTGCGAATGATTATTAATACTTCCGTTTTCGTGAATAACGTCATATTTCTGTGGAAAAGAAGTAAGGAAAGCTTTACGTTTTACATCCATACGCGTTGAAATTGCCTCTTATACACTTGAACTAAAAAGAAATAGTATGTCTTTGACATATCGATTTTCATCAAACTGTAGCAAATAAGCAAGAGAAATTCCAGATGACCTTGGAACCCACCAACTTTTCTGATAAATGACGTGAAAAGGTCGACGTGACATAATGACAGCGAGATATTATGTTCAGAGAAGGACACCCAGTGCTTTCATTATTTTGCTGCCTAACAATCTCTTCCATATCAATGACCTAAGAAATGCGCTCACTCAGTATTTCGTCATAATCAATGCTACTGCAGACGCGCTGCGCGTATTAAACTCGACGTAGCTACATGTGAATATCTGTGACGAAATAATGCAAGCACGCAGTATTTCTGTTTACATAACAACGAAATTCTACAGTACTTGTCCATTCCTAGTGAATTCCTCTTGCTATTCGTACACTTTTGATGGTGTTCTCGTAGCTTGATATCGAAATGTCTACGTTTTCCGAGCTATCTCGCGGTCGGCGATTTTGGGCTCGACTCCGTAGTTCGCTGACAAGATCTTTCAGCAAATTGTGTTGTGTCACTGCAGGTAATGTATTTCCTGGCGTGCACAAACAATCTCAACATGCCACACTTTCCATCCATGCATGATAATCCAGGTTTTCTAGAAATTCTGTGATGAGAGCAGTAAATGTTCTGATTATTGTAGATTTATCATCTCTCTTCTCAGCAGATTTGATGGAGATTGATCAAATTAAAATCACGATTTTCGACTAACTCAAATAGAAGAATTTCGAGAATGGAAATATATTTGAAGAAAAAATAAATCTTATGGAAACATTGTCGAATGAGAATGAAAATGTCACTTTCATATTTGAGAAAACTAGAATCTGTTCTGTTTTGACCTTGCTTTTCTCAAGGTTCTGGTGACAACCATAACGGAAAGCAGGGCACAGTCTTGAGTGCCAAAGATGTCAGTATGGTGAGTTTGCATTACGACGGGGCGTCTCATTTATGTCCTGTATGTTTTCTCTTCCTCAATTCTCACTTGTTTTACAAAGTTTCTGTCTTTTCCAGTTGTTTAAGTTTCCACAGGTCATTGAGATATGACGCTCTTGAGACACACTTTGGCAACTATATAATATTTAAAATCAACGGTATTTTCTCATACCATGGACAAGAAATCATTTTTCGGCATCATTATTTGGCAAACAATAATAATTTCCCGCTTCATGGCTCTAACTCTGTCCAAAAAGTTTGGGAAGCAGCAAAGGTCTATTGTAATGATCGTATTTTATAGGATAATGATGATAAATACCGTGACCTGCAAATATTATACATTTTCTTTCAAGTCCAAACTCTTTCTGTTCTTGTCCTGGTATTACTTTGCAGTATCACGAGGCTTCTCGTTGGGATGAGCGGAGCTCCGTCACATCTTTCTGGGGTTCCGTTTCGGATGTCGACGAGTGCCTCTTCAACGAAGACATTAGTCTTTACAGCCAGAGTTTCAGTAATATATCGAATTTGTCTCTTCTCGACGAAGAGGAGTATGCACGGAAAAGTCACGACAGGCAGGGTGACAACAGTGATGACGAGGAAGATGATTTGTCCTCCATCAGTCCGAGCGAACTCTCCGAACTTCTGCGCACGTCTTCAGAAGACGAGGACTTTGAAAGCGATGAAGACGATGCGTTTACAACAGTATCAGACTTAACAGACTTCGACAGTGACTCCTCCGACCTCTCGCTCTCAGATGAAGATATTTCCGGCGATGTTGAAGGAGTATATGCAGGACAATATTATTCAAACAGCATCGTCATCGATATCCTAGACATGCTAATCAATGAGGCAGTCTGTGGCTTGGTCCAGAATTCATGAGGAGATATGCACTAGACAGATTGAATTGCTAACATTTGGCATGATTTTCAGCAATAAATGACATCACTGAAATGATACTTTCCTGAGTACTTCTGGTCCCTTACTTGTGCTCTACGAGTTTACCGTGAGGTTAACTATAAGGTAAAGATACCAAATGAAGGGGGCGAGATAGGGGTTATAGACGGTCTAGTTCATTTGAGACTCAGAGATTTGCAACGAGTTTTGCTACGAACATACATCCCAGGCTTTGTCTAAGCTAATTTCGAAAAGCACTGATACGTGTTTAGATATGCCTGTACCTATAGTTCACTGTTACACATGCAATGTACATCAAGCCCGTAGAGCCCCTTTATGTTCTGATTGCCTTGTTTGAAATGTAGGCAGGCAAATCATTTTCTTTCTTCTAGCAAATTTCGACAAGAAAATTAATACTAAAGGCATTGCATGTGCCGAGCAGAGGCAAATAATAGCAAATTCCGGATCTTATAATATTGAAAGAAGTCATAAGCAGCCTGTAGCTTTTTCATTCAAATATCGGAAAGGAAATGAAAAAGAAAGAAAGAAAGACAGACAGAAAGACAGAAAAAAGGCTTTGAGTTTCGAGCTTTTTATTAATATCTCCACACCTATTCCCTGAAATAAACCCTCCTTAATGATAGCAATGGACAAACATTGTGTGATAAATGGGTCTCAGTCACGCTATCCAATACAGCAATGTTATGGCTGTTGCAGAATTATACTTTGTTGGTATCTGGGAATGATTATTAATACTTCCGTTTTTGTGAATAACGTCATATTTCTGTGGAAAAGAAGTAAGGAAAGCTTTACGTTTTACATCCATACGCGTTGAAATTGCCTCTTATACACTTGAACTAAAAAGAAATAGTATGTCTTTGACATATCGATTTTCATCAAACTGTAGCAAATAAGCAAGAGAAATTCCAGATGACCTTGGAACCCACCAACTTTTCTGATAAATGACGTGAAAAGGTCGACGTGACATAATGACAGCGAGATATTATGTTCAGAGAAGGACACCCAGTGCTTTCATTATTTTGCTGCCTAACAATCTCTTCCATATCAATGACCTAAGAAATGCGCTCACTCAGTATTTCGTCATAATCAATGCTATTGCAGACGCGCTGCGCGTATTAAACTCGACGTAGCTACATGTGAATATCTGTGACGAAATAATGCAAGCACGCAGTATTTCTGTTTACATAACAACGAAATTCTACAGTACTTGTCCATTCCTAGTGAATTCCTCTTGCTATTCGTACACTTTTGATGGTGTTCTCGTAGCTTGATATCGAAATGTCTACGTTTTCCGAGCTATCTCGCGGTCGGCGATTTTGGGCTCGACTCCGTAGTTCGCTGACAAGATCTTTGAGCAAATTGTGTTGTGTCACTGCAGGTAATGTATTTCCTGGCGTGCACAAACAATCTCAACATGCCACACTTTCCATCCATGCATGATAATCCAGGTTTTCTAGAAATTCTGTGATGAGAGCAGTAAATGTTCTGATTATTGTAGATTTATCATCTCTCTTCTCAGCAGATTTGATGGAGATTGATCAAATTAAAATCACGATTTTCGACTAACTGAAATAGAAGAATTTCGAGAATGGAAATATATTTGAAGAAAGAATAAATCTTATGAAAACATTGTCGAATGAGAATGAAAATGTCACTTTCATATTTGAGAAAACTAGAATCTGTTCTGTTTTGACCTTGCTTTTCTTAAGGTTCTGGTGACAACCATAACGGAAAGCAGGGCACAGTCCTGAGTGCCAAAGATGTCAGTATGGTGAGTTTGCATTACGACGGGGCGTCTCATTTATGTCCTGTATGTTTTCTCTTCCTCAATTCTCACTTGTTTTACAAAGTTTCTGTCTTTTCCAGTTGTTTAAGTTTCCACAGGTCATTGAGATATGACGCTCTTGAGACACACTTTGGCAACTATATAATATTTGAAATCAACGGTATTTTCTCATACCATGGACAAGAAATCATTTTTCGGCATCATTATTTGGCAAACAATAATAATTTCCCACTTCATGGCTCTAACTCTGTCCAAAAAGTTTGGGAAGCAGCAAAGGTCTATTGCAATGGTCGTATTTTATAGGATAATGATGATAAATACCGTGACCTGCAAGTATTATACATTTTCTTTCAAGTCCAAACTCTTTCTGTTCTTGTCCTGGTATTACTTTGCAGTATCACGAGGCTTCTCGTTGGGATGAGCGGAGCTCCGTCACATCTTTCTGGGGTTCCGTTTCTGATGTCGACGAGTGCCTCTTCAACGAAGACATTAGTCTTTACAGCCAGAGTTTCAGTAATATATCGAATTTGTCTCTTCTCGACGAAGAGGAGTATGCACGGAAAAGTCACGACAGGCAGGGTGACAACAGTGATGACGAGGAAGATGATTTGTCCTCCATCAGTCCGAGCGAACTCTCCGAACTTCTGCGCACGTCTTCAGAAGACGAGGACTTTGAAAGCGATGAAGACGATGCGTTTACAACAGTATCAGACTTAACAGACTTCGACAGTGACTCCTCCGACCTCTCGCTCTCAGATGAAGATATTTCCGGCGATGTTGAAGGAGTATATGCAGGACAATATTATTCAAACAGCATCGTCATCGATATCCTAGACATGCTAATCAATGAGGCAGTCTGTGGCTTGGTCCAGAATTCATGAGGAGATATGCACTAGACAGATTGAATTGCTAACATTTGGCATGATTTTCAGCAATAAATGACATCACTGAAATGATACTTTCCTGAGTACTTCTGGCCCCTTACTTGTGCTCTACGAGTTTACCGTGAGGTTAACTATAAGGTAAAGATACCAAATGAAGGGGGCGAGATAGGGGTTATAGACGGTCTAGTTCATTTGAGACTCAGAGATTTGCAACGAGTTTTGCAACGAACATACATCCCAGGCTTTGTCTAAGCTAATTTCGAAAAGCACTGATACGTGTTTAGATATGCCTGTACCTATAGTTCACTGTTACACATGCAATGTACATCAAGCCCGTAGAGCCCCTTTATGTTCTGATTGCCTTGTTTGAAATGTAGGCAGGCAAATCATTTTCTTTCTTCTAGCAAATCTCGACCAGAAAATTAATACTAAAGGCATTGCATGTGCCGAGCAGAGGCAAATAATAGCAAATTCCGGATCTTATAATATTGAAAGAAGTCATAAGCAGCCTGTAGCTTTTTCATTCAAATATCGGAAAGGAAATTAAAAAGAAAGAAAGAAAGAAAGACAGAAAGACAGAAAAAAGGCTTTGAGTTTCGAGCTTTTTCCTAATATCTCCACACCTATTCCCTGAAATAAACCCTCCTTAATGATAGCAATGGACAAACATTGTGTGATAAATGGGTCTCAGTCACGCTATCCAATACAGCAATGTTATGGCTGTTGCAGATTTATACTTTGTTGGTATCTGCGAATGATTATTAATACTTCCGTTTTTGTGAATAACGTCATATTTCTGTGGAAAAGAAGTAAGGAAAGCTTTACGTTTTACATCCATACGCGTTGAAATTGCCTCTTATACACTTGAACTAAAAAGAAATAGTATGTCTTTGACATATCGATTTTCATCAAACTGTAGCAAATAAGCAAGAGAAATTCCAGATGACCTTCGAACCCACCAACTTTTCTGATAAATGACGTGAAAAGGTCGACGTGACATAATGACAGCGAGATATTATGTTCAGAGAAGGACACCCAGTGCTTTCATTATTTTGCTGCCTAACAATCTCTTCCATATCAATGACCTAAGAAATGCGCTCACTCAGTATTTCGTCATAATCAATGCTACTGCAGACGCGCTGCGCGTATTAAACTCGACGTAGCTACATGTGAATATCTGTGACGAAATAATGCAAGCACGCAGTATTTCTGTTTACATAACAACGAAATTCTACAGTACTTGTCCATTCCTAGTGAATTCCTCTTGCTATTCGTACACTTTTGATGGTGTTCTCGTAGCTTGATATCGAAATGTCTACGTTTTCCGAGCTATCTCGCGGTCGGCGATTTTGGGCTCGACTCCGTAGTTCGCTGACAAGATCTTTCAGCAAATTGTGTTGTGTCACTGCAGGTAATGTATTTCCTGGCGTGCACAAACAATCTCAACATGCCACACTTTCCATCCATGCATGATAATCCAGGTTTTCTAGAAATTCTGTGATGAGAGCAGTAAATGTTCTGATTATTGTAGATTTATCATCTCTCTTCTCAGCAGATTTGATGGAGATTGATCAAATTAAAATCACGATTTTCGACTAACTCAAACAGAAGAATTTCGAGAATGGAAATATATTTGAAGAAAGAATAAATCTTATGGAAACATTGTCGAATGAGAATGAAAATGTCACTTTCATATTTGAGAAAACTAGAATCTGTTCTGTTTTGACCTTGCTTTTCTTAAGGTTCTGGTGACAACCATAACGGAAAGCAGGGCACAGTCCTGAGTGCCAAAGATGTCAGTATGGTGAGTTTGCATTACGACGGGGCGTCTCATTTATGTCCTGTATGTTTTCTCTTCCTCAATTCTCACTTGTTTTACAAAGTTTCTGTCTTTTCCAGTTGTTTAAGTTTCCACAGGTCATTGAGATATGACGCTCTTGAGACACACTTTGGCAACTATATAATATTTGAAATCAACGGTATTTTCTCATACCATGGACAAGAAATCATTTTTCGGCATCATTATTTGGCAAACAATAATAATTTCCCACTTCATGGCTCTAACTCTGTCCAAAAAGTTTGGGAAGCAGCAAAGGTCTATTGTAATGGTCGTATTTTATAGGATAATGATGATAAATACCGTGACCTGCAAGTATTATACATTTTCTTTCAAGTCCAAACTCTTTCTGTTCTTGTCCTGGTATTACTTTGCAGTATCACGAGGCTTCTCGTTGGGATGAGCGGAGCTCCGTCACATCTTTCTGGGGTTCCGTTTCTGATGTCGACGAGTGCCTCTTCAACGAAGACATTAGTCTTTACAGCCAGAGTTTCAGTAATATATCGAATTTGTCTCTTCTCGACGAAGAGGAGTATGCACGGAAAAGTCACGACAGGCAGGGTGACAACAGTGATGACGAGGAAGATGATTTGTCCTCCATCAGTCCGAGCGAACTCTCCGAACTTCTGCGCACGTCTTCAGAAGACGAGGACTTTGAAAGCGATGAAGACGATGCGTTTACAACAGTATCAGACTTAACAGACTTCGACAGTGACTCCTCCGACCTCTCGCTCTCAGATGAAGATATTTCCGGCGATGTTGAAGGAGTATATGCAGGACAATATTATTCAAACAGCATCGTCATCGATATCCTAGACATGCTAATCAATGAGGCAGTCTGTGGCTTGGTCCAGAATTCATGAGGGGTGCACTAGACAGATTGAATTGCTAACATTTGGCATGATTTTCAGCAATAAATGACATCACTGAAATGATACTTTCCTGAGTACTTCTGGTCCCTTACTTGTGCTCTACGAGTTTACCGTGAGGTTAACTATAAGGTAAAGATACCAAATGAAGGGGGCGAGATAGGGGTTATAGACGGTCTAGTTCATTTGAGACTCAGAGATTTGCAACGAGTTTTGCTACGAACATACATCCCAGGCTTTGTCTAAGCTAATTTCGAAAAGCACTGATACGTGTTTAGATATGCCTGTACCTATAGTTCACTGTTACACATGCAATGTACATCAAGACCGTAGAGCCCCTTTATGTTCTGATTGCCTTGTTTGAAATGTAGGCAGGCAAATCATTTTCTTTCTTCTAGCAAATCTCGACCAGAAAATTAATACTAAAGGCATTGCATGTGCCGAGCAGAGGCAAATAATAGCAAATTCCGGATCTTATAATATTGAAAGAAGTCATAAGCAGCCTGTAGCTTTTTCATTCAAATATCGGAAAGGAAATTAAAAAGAAAGAAAGAAAGAAAGACAGAAAGACAGAAAAAAGGCTTTGAGTTTCGAGCTTTTTCCTGATCTCCACACCTATTCCCTGAAATAAACCCTCCTTAATAATAGCAATGGACAAACATTGTGTGATAAATGGGTCTCAGTCACGCTATCCAATACAGCAATGTTATGGCTGTTGCAGATTTATACTTTGTTGGTATCTGCGAATGATTATTAATACTTCCGTTTTTGTGAATAACGTCATATTTCTGTGGAAAAGAAGTAAGGAAAGCTTTACGTTTTACATCCATACGCGTTAAAATTGCCTCTTATACACTTGAACTAAAAAGAAATAGTATGTCTTTGACATATCGATTTTCATCAAACTGTAGCAAATAAGCAAGAGAAATTCCAGATGACCTTGGAACCCACCAACTTTTCTGATAAATGACGTGAAAAGGTCGACGTGACATAATGACAGCGAGATATTATGTTCAGAGAAGGACACCCAGTGCTTTCATTATTTTGCTGCCTAACAATCTCTTCCATATCAATGACCTAAGAAATGCGCTCACTCAGTATTTCGTCATAATCAATGCTACTGCAGACGCGCTGCGCGTATTAAACTCGACGTAGCTACATGTGAATATCTGTGACGAAATAATGCAAGCACGCAGTATTTCTGTTTACATAACAACGAAATTCTACAGTACTTGTCCATTCCTAGTGAATTCCTCTTGCTATTCGTACACTTTTGATGGTGTTCTCGTAGCTTGATATCGAAATGTCTACGTTTTCCGAGCTATCTCGCGGTCGGCGATTTTGGGCTCGACTCCGTAGTTCGCTGACAAGATCTTTCAGCAAATTGTGTTGTGTCACTGCAGGTAATGTATTTCCTGGCGTGCACAAACAATCTCAACATGCCACACTTTCCATCCATGCATGATAATCCAGGTTTTCTAGAAATTCTGTGATGAGAGCAGTAAATGTTCTGATTATTGTAGATTTATCATCTCTCTTCTCAGCAGATTTGATGGAGATTGATCAAATTAAAATCACGATTTTCGACTAACTCAAATAGAAGAATTTCGAGAATGGAAATATATTTGAAGAAAGAATAAATCTTATGCAAACATTGTCGAATGAGAATGAAAATGTCACTTTCATATTTGAGAAAACTAGAATCTGTTCTGTTTTGACCTTGCTTTTCTTAAGGTTCTGGTGACAACCATAACGGAAAGCAGGGCACAGTCCTGAGTGCCAAAGATGTCAGTATGGTGAGTTTGCATTACGACGGGGCGTCTCATTTATGTCCTGTATGTTTTCTCTTCCTCAATTCTCACTTGTTTTACAAAGTTTCTGTCTTTTCCAGTTGTTTAAGTTTCCACAGGTCATTGAGATATGACGCTCTTGAGACACACTTTGGCAACTATATAATATTTGAAATCAACGGTATTTTCTCATACCATGGACAAGAAATCATTTTTCGGCATCATTATTTGGCAAACAATAATAATTTCCCACTTCATGGCTCTAACTCTGTCCAAAAAGTTTGGGAAGCAGCAAAGGTCTATTGTAATGGTCGTATTTTATAGGATAATGATGATAAATACCGTGACCTGCAAGTATTATACATTTTCTTTCAAGTCCAAACTCTTTCTGTTCTTGTCCTGGTATTACTTTGCAGTATCACGAGGCTTCTCGTTGGGATGAGCGGAGCTCCGTCACATCTTTCTGGGGTTCCGTTTCTGATGTCGACGAGTGCCTCTTCAACGAAGACATTAGTCTTTACAGCCAGAGTTTCAGTAATATATCGAATTTGTCTCTTCTCGACGAAGAGGAGTATGCACGGAAAAGTCACGACAGGCAGGGTGACAACAGTGATGACGAGGAAGATGATTTGTCCTCCATCAGTCCGAGCGAACTCTCCGAACTTCTGCGCACGTCTTCAGAAGACGAGGACTTTGAAAGCGATGAAGACGATGCGTTTACAACAGTATCAGACTTAACAGACTTCGACAGTGACTCCTCCGACCTCTCGCTCTCAGATGAAGATATTTCCGGCGATGTTGAAGGAGTATATGCAGGACAATATTATTCAAACAGCATCGTCACCGATATCCTAGACATGCTAATCAATGAGGCAGTCTGTGGCTTGGTCCAGAATTCATGAGGAGATATGCACTAGACAGATTGAATTGCTAACATTTGGCATGATTTTCAGCAATAAATGACATCACTGAAATGATACTTTCCTGAGTACTTCTGGTCCCTTACTTGTGCTCTACGAGTTTACCGTGAGGTTAACTATAAGGTAAAGATACCAAATGAAGGGGGCGAGATAGGGGTTATAGACGGTCTAGTTCATTTGAGACTCAGAGATTTGCAACGAGTTTTGCTACGAACATACATCCCAGGCTTTGTCTAAGCTAATTTCGAAAAGCACTGATACGTGTTTAGATATGCCTGTACCTATAGTTCACTGTTACACATGCAATGTACATCAAGCCCGTAGAGCCCCTTTATGTTCTGATTGCCTTGTTTGAAATGTAGGCAGGCAAATCATTTTCTTTCTTCTAGCAAATCTCGACCAGAAAATTAATACTAAAGGCATTGCATGTGCCGAGCAGAGGCAAATAATAGCAAATTCCGGATCTTATAATATTGAAAGAAGTCATAAGCAGCCTGTAGCTTTTTCATTCAAATATCGGAAAGGAAATTAAAAAGAAAGAAAGAAAGAAAGACAGAAAGACAGAAAAAAGGCTTTGAGTTTCGAGCTTTTTCCTGATCTCCACACCTATTCCCTGAAATAAACCCTCCTTAATGATAGCAATGGACAAACATTGTGTGATAAATGGGTCTCAGTCACGCTATCCAATACAGCAATGTCATGGCTGTTGCAGATTTATACTTTGTTGGTATCTGCGAATGATTATTAATACTTCCGTTTTTGTGAATAACGTCATATTTCTGTGGAAAAGAAGTAAGGAAAGCTTTACGTTTTACATCCATACGCGTTGAAATTGCCTCTTATACACTTGAACTAAAAAGAAATAGTATGTCTTTGACATATCGATTTTCATCAAACTGTAGCAAATAAGCAAGAGAAATTCCAGATGACCTTCGAACCCACCAACTTTTCTGATAAATGACGTGAAAAGGTCGACGTGACATAATGACAGCGAGATATTATGTTCAGAGAAGGACACCCAGTGCTTTCATTATTTTGCTGCCTAACAATCTCTTCCATATCAATGACCTAAGAAATGCGCTCACTCAGTATTTCGTCATAATCAATGCTACTGCAGACGCGCTGCGCGTATTAAACTCGACGTAGCTACATGTGAATATCTGTGACGAAATAATGCAAGCACGCAGTATTTCTGTTTACATAACAACGAAATTCTACAGTACTTGTCCATTCCTAGTGAATTCCTCTTGCTATTCGTACACTTTTGATGGTGTTCTCGTAGCTTGATATCGAAATGTCTACGTTTTCCGAGCTATCTCGCGGTCGGCGATTTTGGGCTCGACTCCGTAGTTCGCTGACAAGATCTTTCAGCAAATTGTGTTGTGTCACTGCAGGTAATGTATTTCCTGGCGTGCACAAACAATCTCAACATGCCACACTTTCCATCCATGCATGATAATCCAGGTTTTCTAGAAATTCTGTGATGAGAGCAGTAAATGTTCTGATTATTGTAGATTTATCATCTCTCTTCTCAGCAGATTTGATGGAGATTGATCAAATTAAAATCACGATTTTCGACTAACTCAAATAGAAGAATTTCGAGAATGGAAATATATTTGAAGAAAGAATAAATCTTATGCAAACATTGTCGAATGAGAATGAAAATGTCACTTTCATATTTGAGAAAACTAGAATCTGTTCTGTTTTGACCTTGCTTTTCTTAAGGTTCTGGTGACAACCATAACGGAAAGCAGGGCACAGTCCTGAGTGCCAAAGATGTCAGTATGGTGAGTTTGCATTACGACGGGGCGTCTCATTTATGTCCTGTATGTTTTCTCTTCCTCAATTCTCACTTGTTTTACAAAGTTTCTGTCTTTTCCAGTTGTTTAAGTTTCCACAGGTCATTGAGATATGACGCTCTTGAGACACACTTTGGCAACTATATAATATTTGAAATCAACGGTATTTTCTCATACCATGGACAAGAAATCATTTTTCGGCATCATTATTTGGCAAACAATAATAATTTCCCACTTCATGGCTCTAACTCTGTCCAAAAAGTTTGGGAAGCAGCAAAGGTCTATTGTAATGGTCGTATTTTATAGGATAATGATGATAAATACCGTGACCTGCAAGTATTATACATTTTCTTTCAAGTCCAAACTCTTTCTGTTCTTGTCCTGGTATTACTTTGCAGTATCACGAGGCTTCTCGTTGGGATGAGCGGAGCTCCGTCACATCTTTCTGGGGTTCCGTTTCTGATGTCGACGAGTGCCTCTTCAACGAAGACATTAGTCTTTACAGCCAGAGTTTCAGTAATATATCGAATTTGTCTCTTCTCGACGAAGAGGAGTATGCACGGAAAAGTCACGACAGGCAGGGTGACAACAGTGATGACGAGGAAGATGATTTGTCCTCCATCAGTCCGAGCGAACTCTCCGAACTTCTGCGCACGTCTTCAGAAGACGAGGACTTTGAAAGCGATGAAGACGATGCGTTTACAACAGTATCAGACTTAACAGACTTCGACAGTGACTCCTCCGACCTCTCGCTCTCAGATGAAGATATTTCCGGCGATGTTGAAGGAGTATATGCAGGACAATATTATTCAAACAGCATCGTCACCGATATCCTAGACATGCTAATCAATGAGGCAGTCTGTGGCTTGGTCCAGAATTCATGAGGAGATATGCACTAGACAGATTGAATTGCTAACATTTGGCATGATTTTCAGCAATAAATGACATCACTGAAATGATACTTTCCTGAGTACTTCTGGTCCCTTACTTGTGCTCTACGAGTTTACCGTGAGGTTAACTATAAGGTAAAGATACCAAATGAAGGGGGCGAGATAGGGGTTATAGACGGTCTAGTTCATTTGAGACTCAGAGATTTGCAACGAGTTTTGCTACGAACATACATCCCAGGCTTTGTCTAAGCTAATTTCGAAAAGCACTGATACGTGTTTAGATATGCCTGTACCTATAGTTCACTGTTACACATGCAATGTACATCAAGCCCGTAGAGCCCCTTTATGTTCTGATTGCCTTGTTTGAAATGTAGGCAGGCAAATCATTTTCTTTCTTCTAGCAAATCTCGACCAGAAAATTAATACTAAAGGCATTGCATGTGCCGAGCAGAGGCAAATAATAGCAAATTCCGGATCTTATAATATTGAAAGAAGTCATAAGCAGCCTGTAGCTTTTTCATTCAAATATCGGAAAGGAAATTAAAAAGAAAGAAAGAAAGAAAGACAGAAAGACAGAAAAAAGGCTTTGAGTTTCGAGCTTTTTCCTGATCTCCACACCTATTCCCTGAAATAAACCCTCCTTAATGATAGCAATGGACAAACATTGTGTGATAAATGGGTCTCAGTCACGCTATCCAATACAGCAATGTCATGGCTGTTGCAGATTTATACTTTGTTGGTATCTGCGAATGATTATTAATACTTCCGTTTTTGTGAATAACGTCATATTTCTGTGGAAAAGAAGTAAGGAAAGCTTTACGTTTTACATCCATACGCGTTGAAATTGCCTCTTATACACTTGAACTAAAAAGAAATAGTATGTCTTTGACATATCGATTTTCATCAAACTGTAGCAAATAAGCAAGAGAAATTCCAGATGACCTTCGAACCCACCAACTTTTCTGATAAATGACGTGGAAAGGTCGACGTGACATAATGACAGCGAGATATTATGTTCAGAGAAGGACACCCAGTGCTTTCATTATTTTGCTGCCTAACAATCTCTTCCATATCAATGACCTAAGAAATGCGCTCACTCAGTATTTCGTCATAATCAATGCTACTGCAGACGCGCTGCGCGTATTAAACTCGACGTAGCTACATGTGAATATCTGTGACGAAATAATGCAAGCACGCAGTATTTCTGTTTACATAACAACGAAATTCTACAGTACTTGTCCATTCCTAGTGAATTCCTCTTGCTATTCGTACACTTTTGATGGTGTTCTCGTAGCTTGATATCGAAATGTCTACGTTTTCCGAGCTATCTCGCGGTCGGCGATTTTGGGCTCGACTCCGTAGTTCGCTGACAAGATCTTTCAGCAAATTGTGTTGTGTCACTGCAGGTAATGTATTTCCTGGCGTGCACAAACAATCTCAACATGCCACACTTTCCATCCATGCATGATAATCCAGGTTTTCTAGAAATTCTGTGATGAGAGCAGTAAATGTTCTGATTATTGTAGATTTATCATCTCTCTTCTCAGCAGATTTGATGGAGATTGATCAAATTAAAATCACGATTTTCGACTAACTCAAATAGAAGAATTTCGAGAATGGAAATATATTTGAAGAAAGAATAAATCTTATGCAAACATTGTCGAATGAGAATGAAAATGTCACTTTCATATTTGAGAAAACTAGAATCTGTTCTGTTTTGACCTTGCTTTTCTTAAGGTTCTGGTGACAACCATAACGGAAAGCAGGGCACAGTCCTGAGTGCCAAAGATGTCAGTATGGTGAGTTTGCATTACGACGGGGCGTCTCATTTATGTCCTGTATGTTTTCTCTTCCTCAATTCTCACTTGTTTTACAAAGTTTCTGTCTTTTCCAGTTGTTTAAGTTTCCACAGGTCATTGAGATATGACGCTCTTGAGACACACTTTGGCAACTATATAATATTTGAAATCAACGGTATTTTCTCATACCATGGACAAGAAATCATTTTTCGGCATCATTATTTGGCAAACAATAATAATTTCCCACTTCATGGCTCTAACTCTGTCCAAAAAGTTTGGGAAGCAGCAAAGGTCTATTGTAATGGTCGTATTTTATAGGATAATGATGATAAATACCGTTACCTGCAAGTATTATACATTTTCTTTCAAGTCCAAACTCTTTCTGTTCTTGTCCTGGTATTACTTTGCAGTATCACGAGGCTTCTCGTTGGGATGAGCGGAGCTCCGTCACATCTTTCTGGGGTTCCGTTTCTGATGTCGACGAGTGCCTCTTCAACGAAGACATTAGTCTTTACAGCCAGAGTTTCAGTAATATATCGAATTTGTCTCTTCTCGACGAAGAGGAGTATGCACGGAAAAGTCACGACAGGCAGGGTGACAACAGTGATGACGAGGAAGATGATTTGTCCTCCATCAGTCCGAGCGAACTCTCCGAACTTCTGCGCACGTCTTCAGAAGACGAGGACTTTGAAAGCGATGAAGACGATGCGTTTACAACAGTATCAGACTTAACAGACTTCGACAGTGACTCCTCCGACCTCTCGCTCTCAGATGAAGATATTTCCGGCGATGTTGAAGGAGTATATGCAGGACAATATTATTCAAACAGCATCGTCATCGATATCCTAGACATGCTAATCAATGAGGCAGTCTGTGGCTTGGTCCAGAATTCATGAGGAGATATGCACTAGACAGATTGAATTGCTAACATTTGGCATGATTTTCAGCAATAAATGACATCACTGAAATGATACTTTCCTGAGTACTTCTGGTCCCTTACTTGTGCTCTACGAGTTTACCGTGAGGTTAACTATAAGGTAAAGATACCAAATGAAGGGGGCGAGATAGGGGTTATAGACGGTCTAGTTCATTTGAGACTCAGAGATTTGCAACGAGTTTTGCAACGAACATACATCCCAGGCTTTGTCTAACCTAATTTCGAAAAGCACTGATACGTGTTTAGATATGCCTGTACCTATAGTTCACTGTTACACATGCAATGTACATCAAGCCCGTAGAGCCCCTTTATGTTCTGATTGCCTTGTTTGAAATGTAGGCAGGCAAATCATTTTCTTTCTTCTAGCAAATCTCGACCAGAAAATTAATACTAAAGGCATTGCATGTGCCGAGCAGAGGCAAATAATAGCAAATTCCGGATCTTATAATATTGAAAGAAGTCATAAGCAGCCTGTAGCTTTTTCATTCAAATATCGGAAAGGAAATTAAAAAGAAAGAAAGAAAGAAAGACAGAAAGACAGAAAAAAGGCTTTGAGTTTCGAGCTTTTTCCTTATCTCCACACCTATTCCCTGAAATAAACCCTCCTTAATGATAGCAATGGACAAACATTTTGTGATAAATGGGTCTCAGTCACGCTATCCAATACAGCAATGTTATGGCTGTTGCAGATTTATACTTTGTTGGTATCTGCGAATGATTATTAATACTTCCGTTTTTGTGAATAATGTCATATTTCTGTGGAAAAGAAGTAAGGAAAGCTTTACGTTTTACATCCATACGCGTTGAAATTGCCTCTTATCCACTTGAACTAAAAAGAAATAGTATGTCTTTGACATATCGATTTTCATCAAACTGTAGCAAATAAGCAAGAGAAATTCCAGATGACCTTGGAACCCACCAACTTTTCTGATAAATGACGTGAAAAGGTCGACGTGACATAATGACAGCGAGATATTATGTTCAGAGAAGGACACCCAGTGCTTTCATTATTTTGCTGCCTAACAATCTCTTCCATATCAATGACCTAAGAAATGCGCTCACTCAGTATTTCGTCATAATCAATGCTACTGCAGACGCGCTGCGCGTATTAAACTCGACGTAGCTACATGTGAATATCTGTGACGAAATAATGCAAGCACGCAGTATTTCTGTTTACATAACAACGAAATTCTACAGTACTTGTCCATTCCTAGTGAATTCCTCTTGCTATTCGTACACTTTTGATGGTGTTCTCGTAGCTTGATATCGAAATGTCTACGTTTTCCGAGCTATCTCGCGGTCGGCGATTTTGGGCTCGACTCCGTAGTTCGCTGACAAGATCTTTCAGCAAATTGTGTTGTGTCACTGCAGGTAATGTATTTCCTGGCGTGCACAAACAATCTCAACATGCCACACTTTCCATCCATGCATGATAATCCAGGTTTTCTAGAAATTCTGTGATGAGAGCAGTAAATGTTCTGATTATTGTAGATTTATCATCTCTCTTCTCAGCAGATTTGATGGAGATTGATCAAATTAAAATCACGATTTTCGACTAACTCAAACAGAAGAATTTCGAGAATGGAAATATATTTGAAGAAAGAATAAATCTTATGCAAACATTGTCGAATGAGAATGAAAATGTCACTTTCATATTTGAGAAAACTAGAATCTGTTCTGTTTTGACCTTGCTTTTCTTAAGGTTCTGGTGACAACCATAACGGAAAGCAGGGCACAGTCCTGAGTGCCAAAGATGTCAGTATGGTGAGTTTGCATTACGACGGGGCGTCTCATTTATGTCCTGTATGTTTTCTCTTCCTCAATTCTCACTTGTTTTACAAAGTTTCTGTCTTTTCCAGTTGTTTAAGTTTCCACAGGTCATTGAGATATGACGCTCTTGAGACACACTTTGGCAACTATATAATATTTGAAATCAACGGTATTTTCTCATACCATGGACAAGAAATCATTTTTCGGCATCATTATTTGGCAAACAATAATAATTTCCCACTTCATGGCTCTAACTCTGTCCAAAAAGTTTGGGAAGCAGCAAAGGTCTATGTCTATTGTAATGGTCGTATTTTATAGGATAATGATGATAAATACCGTGACCTGCAAGTATTATACATTTTCTTTCAAGTCCAAACTCTTTCTGCTCTTGTCCTGGTATTACTTTGCAGTATCACGAGGCTTCTCGTTGGGATGAGCGGAGCTCCGTCACATCTTTCTGGGGTTCCGTTTCGGATGTCGACGAGTGCCTCTTCAACGAAGACATTAGTCTTTACAGCCAGAGTTTCAGTAATATATCGAATTTGTCTCTTCTCGACGAAGAGGAGTATGCACGGAAAAGTCACGACAGGCAGGGTGACAACAGTGATGACGAGAAAGATGATTTGTCCTCCATCAGTCCGAGCGAACTCTCCGAACTTCTGCGCACGTCTTCAGAAGACGAGGACTTTGAAAGCGATGAAGACGATGTGTTTACAACAGTAACAGACTTAACAGACCTCGACAGTGACTCCTCCGACCTCTCGCTCTCAGATGAAGTTATTTCCGGCGATGTTGAAGGAGTATATGCAGGACAATATTATTCAAACAGCATCGTCATCGATATCCTAGACATGCTAATCAATGAGGCAGTCTGTGGCTTGATCCAGAAGTCATGTGGAGATTTGCACTAGACAGATTGAATTGCTAACATTTGGCATGATTTTCAGCAATAAATGACATCACTGAAATGACACTTTCCTGAGTACTTCTGGTCCCTTACTTGTGCTCTACGAGTTTACCGTGAGGTTAACTATAAGGTAAAGATACCAAATGAAGGGGGCGAGATAGGGGTTATAGACGGTCTAGTTCATTTGAGACTCAGAGATTTGCAACGAGTTTTGCAACGAACATACATCCCAGGCTTTGTCTAAGCTAATTTCGAAAAGCACTGATACGTGTTTAGATATGCCTGTACCTATAGTTCACTGTTACACATGCAATGTACATCAAGCCCGTAGAGCCCCTTTATGTTCTGATTGCCTTGTTTGAAATGTAGGCAGGCAAATCATTTTCTTTCTTCTAGTAAATCTCGACTAGAAAATTAATACTAAAGGCATTGCATGTGCCGTGCAGAGGCAAATAATAGCAAAATCCGGATCTTATAATATTGAAAGAAGTCATAAGCAGCCTGAGCTTTTTCATTCAAATATCGGAAACTAAATTAAAAAGAAAGAAAGAAAGAAAGACAGACAGACAGAAAAAAGGCTTTGAGTTTCGAGCTTTTTCCTGATCTCCACACCTCCTTAATGATAGCAATGGACTAACATTGTGTGATAAATCGGTCTCAGTCACGCTATCCAATACACCAATGTTATGGCTGTTGCAGATTTATACTTTGTTTGTATCTGCGAATGATTATTAATACTTCCGTTTTTGTGAATAACGTCATATTTCTGTGGAAAAGAAGTAAGGAAAGCTTTACGTTTTACATCCATACGCGTTGAAATTGTCTCTTATACACGTTTACAAGTATAATGGAACTAAAAAGAAATAGTATGTCTTTAACATATCGATTTTCATCAAACTGTAACAAATAAGCAAGAGAAATTCCAGATGATCTTCGAACCCACCAACTTTTCATTACACCTACCTTTACATTCCAGGCCTTGTCTAAGCTAATTTCGAAAAGCACTGATACGTGTTTTGATATGCCTGTAGGCCCTATGTATATTTCACTGTTTCATATGCAGTGTACATCAAGCACGTAGAGCCCCTTTATGTTCTGATTGCCTTGTTTGAAATGTAGGCAGGGAAATAATTTTGTTTCTTAAATCAAAACAAGATACGATACTTAATGTTACAGTACCGAGCAGATACGAAATAGGAAACAACGGATTTTTTTAATATTGAAAAAAAAAAAGTCACTAAGAGTATGAACTTGTTTTTTCATTCAAATATCCACAACTGGGTTCTATTCTGCATTTTGTTAGCAATGGGTAAATATTATAGGCCTACATGTATAGCTGAGTGGCATCAGTCATGATTTCCAATTAATATTCCACGCTAACCTACAAAGTGCTGCCATTTTGATAAGTTGATCGCAGAAGAGTGTCATTTTCGCTTGGATAATTCAAATCATAATTATTATTATTATTTTTTTTTAATAATGTGGTCCCAGTTATTCATATAGGCGACGAATGGTGGAGTTTGATTTAATATATCAAACTCCACAATTTATGACAAAGTGCTGTAGGGCCTATGCACTGAAAAACATAGACCCCCTCAGGAAATTTAGGACCTGGGGTTTAAGGACAAGGTTTAATTTTGGATTCCTATGTATATACAATAAAGTATCAAAAGATTAGCAAATGGAGAGAGGATGTCGACTCTCATTTGTATTTTTCTGTTGTAGGCACAGAAAGGAAGGAAACAAGCAAAGAAACGAAACAAAACAGAAATACTGCCCGCCGTCATAACGCTTTCAAATACATGTACATGTACAACTGGAAAACTAAACTTGAAAAAAAAAAAAAAAAATCACCTGCATGAGTTCATAGATTGCCAGGCGAACACTTTATTTCAAACTCATCTCACATGCTCTGCTCAGCGCCTCACCAGCCAGCAAGGGCTCGAGGCCGACGATCGAGAGCAGTGCATGCAGTGCAGCTCCATTGAGAACAATACAATGTATTGCTAATTTGAAGAGTGAAGCCATTTTCGACGGGAGATTAATCTTGATATTCACACCTGAGTATTTTGTGATAATGTTAGAATTATGAAAATATAATAAGACTTATAAGTTATTTTTTTAGTAAATTTGGTTTGTTCTTTTGATACTATACTTAAAAACAAAAACATTGTCTGTGCTCTTGATCATGATGTTACATAATCCATGTGTTACATGTGTGCCTAACATGGCTGCGATTTTCACCCTGAAGACGTGCGGAAATCACGCAAGTAAGTGAGGACTCTCCTTCATGTGCATTGGTCAGGCTTACTGTAAAGCAATCTGTGGGAAGAATGTCTTTTTAAGAAAAGAAATTAAAGGAGAAGTTTATCCACGTTTATTTTCTATTATCGTGAATTCGCATTCAAGTTGTAGTTTATAGTCTAGTATGGCAGCTTGGGTTTGATAACGCCTGTACGTGCGCATATCTCCGCGTGGCCGAATATTCTGGGCCGCTAGGTACGGGGCAACCGCGTGCCAAGCTATGGTCGTAGATTGAGCGAGCGGTGGCTGGGCTTTCATGCATTGCTTCAAATTGTTTAGACGAATCGCTCCTGGCGCCCGGGCAGTCCTGGATTTTGGGGGCTAAATTATTTCAGGTTTCGAAATTCAGTACAGCCATATGTAATTTAACCCCGCTTAATTTGAAAAGGAAAAGTCAAAGTGATAGGATCTACAAACTTGACAAAAGTAAATTTAACCCGGCTTCTACCCTGTCTGCGCTGCATCTGCTGTCTACTCTAGATTCTAGATCTAACTATACACAGCCCAGTCGCTGCACAGCGTATATAACACTCAACAGCGTCTGGTCGGGCTACTCTATATCTACTTATCAGTAATATATGATTAACATTGGGTTGTAAATTGTAGTGAGTAAGGTGGCTTTGTTTTACAATTATCATGATTATACAAGCCATATAGCCAGGGTTTAATTGAATAGGGTTGATTAGATTTAGGGTTTGCAAGTGTTTAACTTTAGGGTAGAATTAGGGTTAGGTTAGGGGCTGTGCTGACGTTAGAAGCCTAAAATAATTTAGCCCCTTAAAACCCAGGGGAGTAGTATTATAGTACATAGCCATATAGGCATAGCCCATGATGAGCATGATGAGCAAGATGAGGGGGGCTCCTGCTCAACGTATCTCTCCTCATGTCACCATGAGCATGGCTGGTGGGGGTGCTCATGAGGTCCCCTGTTCACTTATCATCAGATCATCCGTCTCACATCTGACATGTAATTTAAATTGTCGCAAGTGTACACGGTGATTTTTTTTTTTTTGTTTTGCACAGACATGTCCACTCTCCGTGTCCATGATGAAAAGAAGGAAAAATGCTGTCTGCGCTTTTTGACAAAAATCAAGTTTTAATGAAATGATGCGCAGCAACCCACCGAGTGCCAGCGGGTTCGCTCATTGAAATTAGTCGTACAAACTACTGTACATATGTAGGGCCGCCTATCGGCGTGATCTAACTCAAAATTTTGAGTGGTTTTTTTTTTTTTTTTTTGGTGGCTTGCACATCTCCACACATGAATCAGCCCCATGAAAGTGAAGTCTAACTTCATTTCATAAATATTCTTAAAGAGAAAAATATCAACTGACCTGATCTTAGAAGTTTTACATATATTCTGAATTACTGCTGTACAAGTGGGTATTTTCGCATGACTAATTTTTTGCGCTCGGCCAGGTGAGAAGAGTTTCGCATGTTTTTAATTCCGCAGAATCAAGATATCAATTATTGGAACATATGACAGTCAAAAATATTTGCATGCTTTGATTTTCGTGCTAGTTTCTGGCTGTGCAAATTGCACAAAAATTTCAGCACCATGAAAATTTCCACTTCTACAGTATTCCACATCACACTAATAGAGTAGGTGGGTCCTTGGAATTTATCAGCAAACTAAAACACTTTGTAAGTATTTTACGGGTTCACCTTCTTTTTGAGTTCCACTGTCCACCAGCCTTTGTTTGAGTGCCTTTGTGCAAGCGTCCTGCTGCATTCAGCACAGACAGCGCACAAGCCATGCAAGCTGGGGGATTTTCAAAACGAGCACATGGGCGTAAATCCCGGGGGGGATGGGGGGGATATATCCCCCCCTGAAATGGAGGAGGGGGGGATGGCCTGTACAATCATCCCCCCCTGAATTTTGAGGGGAAAAAATGGAGGAAGCAGAAATGTGATTGTATCAATTTTATGACGTTCGTACGCCGGCCTTCAGATAGGTAACAGAGCTGAACAGTATTCTATCTTGTAGGAAAATGTATAATTTTCTCAAGCGCTCGCTCGCTTCGCTCGCTCCCGAAGAAAGTAACATCGACATACACTGTAAGGTATGGCTCAGGCGTTGACAACGTCAAATAGTATAGGTCTACATGTAAACATGCTATGACGCGAGTAACTGGGGACCATCTGCAAAATATGTACGAAAACATACAAACAAACAATAACAACAACTTTATCGCCATAATTGAATCCCCTCCATTTCCTGAATCATTCCTGAGAAACGACAGTGACTGATGACTCAGTCAGGATACATGTATGGGCATACCAAGGGAAGATCAGGGACGTCGAATCTATGGGGGGCAAAGGGGCATTTGCCCCGCCCCAAAGGAAGTGTTTAGACAGACAAATCATTTATCCCCCAAGCAATTCCCGAGATGAGGACAAATCTCGAACTTTCTTAATGGAAAATTGTCCAAATATCGCCAGAACTATGCACCAGATCGTTGTATTGCAATCATGAACATGCAAAAGGTCCGCTATACAGGATAAGGGATAAACTTTGTACACTTTTGACTTAGACGTATATTCCCTAATTTATCAAAGAGTGTGCAGCAGATCTTTCACTTAACAAAAGCAACCTAATATGTATAGAGGCGTCGATGGGGGGGGGGGGGGGGGGGGGGGGGGGGGGGGGGGCACAAAGCTTCTCCCCCCCCCCCCCCCACCCAAAAAAAAAAAAGGCTGCGCCGGTCCGGTTATGGGCTTGTAATCGTGGTGATGGTGACCATCCCCCCCACTCTTCAGTATGGATTTACGCCGTTGTTGCACACGCACGGAGGAGATTTCTGTACATATAGTGTTTAGTTGCGTGGCTTGCATGCTGTCTATGCTCGATGCAATGACATGTTTTCATTTTCTAGTGCATGTAACTTCTTGTGAAGTTGCAATGTTAGAAAAAGAATCCGCAAACATTAGAGGAGGCTTTTGTACGAATAGTCCAGACCAATTCAAATAAAAGGTTTTGTTGTTGTTGTTGTTGTTGATATGGAGCACCCTCTTGAGGTGTTTCCCCTTGGTGGTAGCATGTTTGCTTATCTTTAGTCTTTAGTCTTTAGCGAAATAATACAGCCACAAACGACAGTTTTTGGGACTGGAAAATGTCAAAATTTTCAAGCTCATTCGCTTCGCTCGCTCGCATTTAATAGTTATGCCATTCTCCTGATGTTGCTGCCAGTAATTGCCAGCAGTTGCGCCTGATGCGGCCCCCCTTAATTTCCAAAGCGAAAAAGTATAGCTACAAACGGCAGTTTTTAGACTGTAAAATGTTAAAATTTTCATGCTCGCTCGCTCCGCTCGCTCGCATTTAATCGTTATGCCATTCTCCTGATGTTGCTGCCAGTAATTGCCAGCAGTTGCGCCTGATGCGGCCCCCCTTAATTTCCAAAGCGAAAAAGTATAGCTACAAACGGCAGTTTTTAGACTGTAAAATGTTAAAATTTTCATGCTCGCTCGCTCCGCTCGCTCGCATTTAATCGTTATGCCATTCTCCTGATGTTGCTGCCAGTGATTGACAGCAGTTGCGCCTGGTGTGCCCCCCTTAATTTCCAAAGCGAAGAATATGGCTACAAACGGCAGTTTTTGGACTGAAAAATGTCAAAATTTTCAACGCAAAGAGATTTCACCGTAGGAGGGGGAAACCCCCCTACCATACCCTCCCCCCTCGCTTGATTCGTTCCCTCACATAACCGCTCCTCCTAAGATCAAATCCTGTCTACGCCAATGATAGGCCCCATTATTATTTAGTAGGCCTTCACAGTGATGTCGCACAGCAAGAGCTGAAATACCACGATTTTGTCATTCAATAATATATTGTGAATATTTCATTTTCTTATTGTTTTTTTAAAGAAAAGAAAACAAAATTTTCACCACAAGTGAGCATCAGATCGCTGAATTTCAGGTCTGAAAATGCAAAATCTTCCTCGTGTGGGAGAGGGATACCCCCCTAACACCCCCCCCCCCCTAACACCCTTCCCCTGTTCGGTCGTTCCACTCCCTCTCACAGATATTCCCCCCCCCAAAAAAAAAATGTTTTCATACTTTTAAGGTCTGATTTTCCGCCGAAAGTCGTCTGACAAGCAAAAAAAAAGCAACAAGAACAAAAAGTCTTTATGTTGTTGCTGCCACTTTTCTCCCACTTTATATTTCATGCAAAAGAGTGGGGCATCCGATCCCTGTAAAGTGTGTGTGTGTGTGGGGGGGGGGAGGTTCTCAAATAAAAGTGGGACAAACAAAAGCGAAAAATATAGCTACAAACGGCAGTTTTTTTAGTGTAAAATTTTAAAATTTTAAAGCTCGCTCGCTCCGCTCGCTCGCATTTAACCGCTATGCCATTCTCCTGATGTTGCTGCCAGTGATTGACAGCAGGTGCACCCGGTGCGCCCCCCTTAATTTCCAAAGCGAAAATATAGCTACAAACGACAGTTTTTAGGACTGGAAAATGTCAAAATTTTCAAGCTCACTCGCTTTGCTCGCTAGCATTTAATCAGTATGCCATTCTCCTGATGTTGCTGCCAGTAATTGCCGGCAGTTGCGCCCGGTGTGCCCCCCTAATTTCCAAAGCGAAAAAATACAGCCACAAACAGCAGTCATTGGACTGTAAAATGTCAAAATTTTCAAGCTCGCTCGCTCCGCTCGCTCGCATTTAACCGCTATGCCTTTCTCCTGATGTTGCTGCCAGTAATTGCCGGCAGTTGCACTCGGTGTGCCCCCTAAATTTCCAAAGCGAAAAAGTATAGCTACAAACGGCAGTTTTTAGACTGTAAAATGTCAAAATTTTCAAGCTCGCTCGCTCCGCTCGCTCGCATTTAATCGCTATGCCATTCTCCTGATGTTCCTGCTAGTGATTGTGAGCAGGTGCGCCCCCCTTAATTTCCAAAGCGAAAAATATAGCTACAAACGGCAGTTTGGGGACTGTAAAATGTCAGATTTTTGAAGCTCGCTCGCTTTGCTTGCTCGCATTTTAAAGCTCGCTCGCTTTGCTCGCTCGCATTTAATTATTATTGCATTCTCCTGATGTTGCTGCCAGTAATTGCCAGCAGTTTTTGCCCGGTGCGCCCCCTTAATTTCCAAAGCGAAAAATATAGCTACAAACAGCAGTTTCTGGACTGTCAAATGTCAAAATTTTGAAGCTCACTCGCTTCGCTCGCTCGCATTTAATCATTATGCCATTCTCCTGATGTGGCTGCCAGTAATTGCCAACAGTTTTTGCCCAGTGCGCCCCCTTATTTTCCAAAGCGAAATAATACAGCCACAAACGACAGTTTTTGGGACTGGAAAATGTCAAAATTTTCAAGCTCATTCGCTTCGCTCGCTCGCATTTAATCGTTATGCCATTCTCCTGATGTTGCTGCCAGTAATTGCCAGCAGTTTTCGCCCGGTGCGCCCCCCCCCCTTAATTTCCAAAGCGAAAAAATACTAGTACAGCCACAAAGGACATGTGGGACTGTAAAATATCAAAATTTTCAAGCTCACTCGCTTCGCTCGCTCGCATTTAATCGTTATGCCATTCTGATGTTGCTGCCCGATTGCCGGCAGTTGCGCCCGGTGTGCCCCCATAATTTCCAAAGCAAAAAAATACAGCCACAAACGGCAGTCTTTGGACTGTAAAATGTCAAAATTTTCAAACTCGCTCGCCCCGCTCGCTCGCATTTAACTGCTATGCCATTCTCCTGATGTTGCTGCCAGTAATTGCCAGCAGTTGCGCCTGATGCGGCCCCCCTTAATTTCCAAAGCGAAAAAGTATAGCTACAAACGGCAGTTTTTAGACTGTAAAATGTTAAAATTTTCATGCTCGCTTGCTCCGCTCGCTCGCATTTAATCGTTATGCCATTCTCCTGATGTTGCTGCCAGTAATTGCCAGCAGTTGCGCCTGATGCGGCCCCCCTTAATTTCCAAAGCGAAAAAGTATAGCTACAAACGGCAGTTTTTAGACTGTAAAATGTTAAAATTTTCATGCTCGCTCGCTCCGCTCGCTCGCATTTAATCGTTATGCCATTCTCCTGATGTTGCTGCCAGTGATTGACAGCAGTTGCGCCTGGTGTGCCCCCCTTAATTTCCAAAGCGAAGAATATAGCTACAAACGGCAGTTTTTGGACTGAAAAATGTCAAAATTTTCAACGCAAAGAGATTTCACCGTAGGAGGGGGAAACCCCCCTACCATACCCTCCCCCCTCGCTTGATTCGTTCCCTCACATAACCGCTCCTCCTAAGATCAAATCCTGTCTACGCCGATGATAGGCCCCATTATTATTTAGTAGGCCTTCACAGTGATGTCGCACAGCAAGAGCTGAAATACCACGATTTTGTCATTCAATAATATATTGTGAATATTTCATTTTCTTATTGTTTTTTTAAAGAAAAGAAAACAAAATTTTCACCACAAGTGAGCATCAGATCGCTGAATTTCAGGTCTGAAAATGCAAAATCTTCCTCGTGTGGGAGAGGGATACCCCCCCTAACACCCCCCCCTAACACCCTTCCCCCGTTCGGTCGTTCCACTCCCTCTCACAGATATTTCCCCCCCAAAAAAAATGTTTTCATACTTTTAAGGTCTGATTTTCCGCCGAAAGTCGTCTGACAAGCAAAAAAAAAAGCAACAAGAACAAAAAGTCTTTATGTTGTTGCTGCCACTTTTCTCCCACTTTATATTTCATGCAAAAGAGTGGGGCATCCGATCCCTGTAAAGTGTGTGTGTGGGGGGGGGGGGGGGAGGGGGGCACAAAGCTTCTCCCCCCCCCCCACCCAAAAAAAAAAAAGGCTGCGCCGGTCCGGTTATGGGCTTGTAATCGTGGTGATGGTGACCATCCCCCCCACTCCTCAGTATGGATTTACGCCGTTGTTGCACACGCACGGAGGAGATTTCTGTACATATAGTGTTTAGTTGCGTGGCTTGCATGCTGTCTATGCTGGATGCAATGACATGTTTTCATTTTCTAGTGCATGTAACTTCTTGTGAAGTTGCAATGTTAGAAAAAGAATCCGCAAACATTAGAGGAGGCTTTTGTACGAATAGTCCAGACCAATTCAAATAAAAGGTTTTGTTGTTGTTGTTGTTGTTGTTGATATGGAGCACCCTCTTGAGGTGTTTCCCCTTGGTGGTAGCATGTTTGCTTATCTTTAGTCTCCTTCAATCTATTTTATTTTATTAACAGGTATGCGCAACCTTCTTGCCCAGGCCCTCAAATCTGCTGCCCTCAAGGTAAGTCAAGGAGTAGATTCGAAGAACTTTGAGACAAGAAGTAGAATTGAAGATTTTGAAGTCAAGAAGTAGATTTGAAGAGGTTGAAGCCAAGACGTAGATTCAAAGAATTTGTTTAATATGGGATGTCTCTAAGCAAGGGGTCAAAAGCACAGACCTCCCAACTATTCAGTGCATTTAGTGAGTTGACGAACCACCAAATTATCATTCTAAAATTTTATCTTGGGATGAAAACAATTTGAAGTTTACTATTTTTCTTGATAATTTTACTACACACTCCTATTGGAGCTGTTAATTTCTTACCTACTTTTGAGCCAAATCATCTCTGCTTTGCAGTCAGATCAGTAGGTCGGATAACATAGTGAAATAATTCAATTTGATTTTAATAAAACATGTAATGGTATCAGAAATCCTCTGTATTTTGATTTTGTCATACTCTTCTCTCTCTTTTTTTTTTTTTTTTTTTGGGGGGGAGGGGGTTGACTGTAAGTTTGTTATCTCGGTTGACATATTTCTATAACCTCATTAAAAAGTCTCAGAATTACATTATTGTTGGTTTTAACTTGGGATATACTTAAAATTTGTCCAATAAAATATCATTTAAACATACAGTGAAGGACATTTGGAATTAAGCAAATAAGAGTAGATATGAATAGATAAAGCCCAGGAAATGAGATGTTATATGTCTATTCTGAGACGGAGGTTTAGAAAATTTTTATTTGCTGGTAGGCTCACGTAATAAAATACAATAAATTCTACAGTGTCTGGTTTTCTTGTTAAAATGCATGTGTCCAAAATTTGTTAAAATTTCATTGAAACTAGTTTATTGAAAGTTGCTGTGTACCATTGGATTATTATGTTCCACCTTTTCTTTGTTTTACCTCTCAACGTTTTGCCTGACACAGCAAAGCCACATTCACTTGAACAATGCGCGGCTCATGAGGACGTGTGCCCCGCTGCTGGCTGCGGAGGCCAAGAAAGCTTTTGAGAGGGGCAAACCTCACGTGAACATAGGAACCATCGGCCACGTCGATCACGGCAAGACGACACTCACAGCAGCAATCACAAAAGGTACAGCATTGCAGCCTCATCACTGTCAAGTTTATTATATCTGCAAACTGAGGGCAGGTACAATCATTTGACAAACATCTTTCTGCGAATAATTCAGTGGAGAAACTAGTCAAGAATGTATTTTTTTTTTTCCTGGAGATGAAATTTACTTGTGTTCTTGAAGTGAATGCATGGTAACAAATGCTGAAGAAGTGTGATATTTTGCTTATATTTGGGCTGTTCAGTACTTGATTTGATGTTTATCTATTCCTTGGTTTTATTTGTTATTTGTTTAAATTTTGTTTTCCTTCAATTTCATCCATGCATTTTCTTTTTCATATACTGTAGTTAAACTTTCACAATATCCAGTCATGCTGTTCATCACAGTAATGTAGGGCATCATGTCACTAACATACAATGGGAGATCATGTGATCTTACCCTCATTCATGTCCCATATGTGTGTGAATAAATCTACCTTTCTTTTTACTCATTTAAATGCACGCTCTGCAATTTGCAATGTAAGTTTATTTTGCCACCCAGCCAGAGTTTTCTGCAATCAACTCGACTTGCAAACACATTCTTTTTATTCCTGTAGTGCTTGCCGAAGAGGGAAAGTCTGCATTCCACAAATACGATGAAATTGACAAGGCGCCGGAGGAGAAGAAGAGAGGAATCACAATCAATGCAGCCCACATTGAGTATGAGACAGAAAGCAGACATTATGCACATACAGATTGCCCTGGTCACGCTGACTATATCAAGGTATTTGAGGGATCTTTAGCAGAACAGCTGAAACTGGAAATAAAAGGATCTCAATAAGCCAGTTCGGGGTTAGCTCATGTACAGCTGGGTACAAATGACCTTTCTTCTTTCTCAGTTGATTAGGCACTCCACTAGTCTTCAAGCAACAGAATGCATTAGCTTGCCCAATATAACAATTCATGGAATTCATCAGTCATGTTCAATTAAAGGATGTACTCGCGTAGACCAGGTGATCAGAATGATCCATCAATTGACACTTCGGAAAACATCCATTTATTTTGCATTGAATGTAATGATGATCTTCTTCTATTGATATTGCCAAATACTGCTTTTGCTGCCAGGTGGATGTGATGGCAAGCACCACTTTAATACAAGGATTACTTGAATAATCATATGCATTACAGGTGCTTATCTCAGTGAATTTAAAAACCAACATGCTCTGCTGGTACAAATGACCTTTTTCTGCTCATGCTCAAAGTGGAACCCCGAACTGGCTTATTTTGGAGATGTCAAAGAGCTTGAATTACTGTGTAACTTATAAGGTGCATAACAATGTTTAAGAATATTTCAAACCATCTGATGTTTTGAGAGACGTTGAGTGTGAAACCTAAAAGTGATATTGATGTTTCACTCAAACAATTTATTTCTAATGTTTCCTACTGTTTATCCTCAAAATGTTTCTGCGGGGATCACTCCAATTATGGTTCTATAAACCCTTCACTTAAGAACAAATCTTACCTGCTATCTAAGTGACTTTCATTTGATCGGTGGAGAAACTTCAGGTCATTGAACCTGCACACAGCATGTAACATGAACCCAGTTCTGTTTCAAAGCTGACAATATTTCAAGACTGTTACCTTGATTATGTAAGCTCAAACCTTGGTAAATTTTTTTCAATGCAGAACATGATTACAGGGGCAGCACAGATGGAGGGTGCTATTCTGGTGGTGGCAGCCACAGATGGTCAGATGCCACAGACAAGGGAACACTTGCTTCTTGCAAAACAGGTGAACACAATTTCTGTCGCCAAGACTCTAGGGAATTTTAGCAGTAACTACACAGCTGAAACTGTAGATCTATATCTTTTGATACCTGGCTCTGTCTCTAAAGGTTCATATCGTCAGAGCTGTTTGTGAATTATTTTACCTACTGCAACTGAAGTGTGTAGAATGTATGTTAAAGTTAGCACTGATAAATCTGTTTGAGTAATTCTGATGTTAGTGGCTGTGGTTTTCTTTATTTAGGATGCATCGTTATGCCAGCCGTATAATCAATAAATGAAAAAGAACATGTTTTCAGCCAACTTTGGCAATATAATCTTAACAGTTTTCTAACTTATAATAAAAAAATAAAAAAAAACTTTTTCCTTGCATTGAAGTAGGACAATCATATTCAATTAAAAGCTTATCATCTAGCAAATTCATATCTGCCATAAATGAACAAATTATTTGTCAGATTTTATATGGCTTCTTTGATGATGCATAACATTTCTAGAACCTGTTCCTCCCATCAACGTGCAGATTGGAGTAGACAAGATTGTGGTGTACATCAACAAGGCGGACGTCGTCGACGAGGAGATGCTGGAGTTGGTGGAGCTCGAGATGCGCGACGTCCTGGGTGAGTTCGGCTACGATGGCGAGAACACGCCCATCGTCATCGGCTCCGCCCTCAACGTGCTGGAGGACAAGGACCCCACCCTGGGGAAGGAGTCCATTGTCAAGCTGATGGAGGCGGTCGACTCCTGGATCCCCCTGCCCCCCAGGGAGCTGGACAAGCCATTCATGATGCCCGTCGAAGCAGTCTACTCAATCCCAGGTATAAGCATCCTGCATGCATTTCTTTATCCCTTTCCATGTCTATGGACACCTCTCTAAAACACCTGAACAAGAAACATTGTATCTTGATTTAAAAATTTTGTGGGCCTAATTGCTATCTAGAGCAGCTTGAAATTACTACTTTAGATTGTACCCCATGTACACATCTTGCATTCTTAGTCCCTTCCAGTGTCTGTAGATACCTCTCTATAACAATTGAATATGAAATTATTGTTCAGTGATGAGTACATTTTTCATGCTTAATTCGTACGTAGAACCACTTGAACTAATTACCGTCAGCCATCAGATATTATATGCCATTTCTTTAGTGAGTCTATTTTTTTTTTTGAAGCAGGACTTCCAGACAATTTCGCGAGTTGATAAATTCATGATTTTTTAGTACTAGTAGTGTGTGCACATTCTGTTCATGTCGGGATCAGAGTTAATGTTTTCATGTGTTATTATCTTCCATCAGGTCGAGGCACAGTGGTGTCCGGTCGTGTTGAGCGAGGCGTCATCAAGAAGGGTGAGGACGTGGAGTTTGTTGGCCACAATGCCAAGATCAAGTCTGTAGTCACAGGTGAGAATCCAGGCAGTTTGCTCTCATCTTCATTCTAATTCATCGATGACTTTAAAGGGATACTTTTTGCATGACTGAGAAATCTTTAATTTATGAACAAATCCCCCCCAAAAAGAGACATTTCACAATAATGATACAATAGCTAAATTATGCAGATTTGAAAGGTGCTGTTTCCATGACATGGAGTGGCAATATCACACTTTTGCAAAGATTAACGTCAAGATGAACTGATACTGTCATTGTCACACAATTTGCCTGTAGCAAATGCAGAAATCCTTACTTGACTCATTGGTTGATATGATTTACAAAGAAAGAATAATTTTCCAGTTTTCTCTACCAGTAATGCTGCAAAAGCTTGTGAGCTGTCATAAGCTAGTAAGTTTATCTATTTGATCAAACTAAAAAATGGTCAAGTATGTGTTTACACCAAAGTGAGAGTGGGGAATCTCTGGTCTTGCTTTGCACCAGGTCTGGAAATGTTCCACAAGATGCTGGACCAGGGCGAAGCTGGAGACCAGATGGGGGCGCTGGTGAGGAATGTCAAACGAGACGAGATCCGCAGAGGGATGATCATGGCAAAGCCAGGGGTCCTGTCTGCAAACAACCACTTTAAAGCTCAGGTAAGGCAGATTAGTAGGCTGGCTGTTCATAGCAACCCCTGTAGCATTAACCCATTTGTAACTAAACCGCCGGAAACTCCCCGTTTTAATGCCCGAAACCGCCTGTCCGCTTTTTTTATAGCTTTTAGCTTTGCCATTTTTATTGTTAGCTCACCTGAGCCAAAGGCTCAAGTGAGCTATTGCGATCGCCCTTCGTCCGGCGTCCGTCGTGCGTCGTCCGTCATCCGTCGTCCGTCGTGCGTAAACTTTTTACATTTTCGTCTTCTTCTTGAAAACCCCAAGACCGATTTTCATCAAACTTGGCAGGTAGCATCCCTAGGGGGTTAGGAACTCAATTTGTTAAAATGGGCACCATGCCCCACCCAGGGGGCCCCCAGGGGGGCCCAAACCCCCCAAAATTAAGGAATCTGTAAAAATCTTCTTCTCTAGAACCAGAAGTGATAGAGCGAAGTTGATACTATGAGTTAGTACATTGATGACTGTAGTTTCAAGTTTGTTCGTGGCAGAATCAGGGGTGCCCCCCTTGGGACCCAGGGGAAGGGAGTGGGGAGGGGTCCTAATGGGGCCTAAATTATACATTTTCATCTTCTTCTTGAGAACCCCATGACCAATTTTCACCAAACTTGGCAGGTAGCATCCCTAGGGGGTTAGGATCTCAATTTGTTAAAATGGGCACCATGCCCCACCCAGGGGCCCCGGGGGGGGGGGGGGGGGGGGGGGGGCCAAACCCCCCAAAATGAAGGAATCTTTAAAAATCTTCTCTAGAATCAGAAGTTATAGAGCCAAGATAATACTATGAGTGAGTACATTAATGACTGTAGTTTCAAGTTTGTTCATAGCAAATCCAGGGGTGCCCCTCTTGGGGGCAGGGGGGGGGGGGGGGGGGGTTGGGAAGGTCCAAATGGGGGCCTGAATTGTACATTTTCATCTTCTTCCTGAAAACCTCATGATGGATTTTTGTCAAACTTGGCAGGTAGCATCCCTAGGGGGTCAGGATCTCAATTTATCAAAATGGGCACCATGCCCCACCCAGAAGGCCCCAGGGGGCCCCCAATCCCCCCAAATTAAGGAATCTTAAAAAATTTGGGCCCTTATTGTACATTTTCATCTTCTACTTAGAATGCCTGGTCAAATTTTAGTAGAGCTGTGAATAATTTAGATTAGTGACTGCGTGAAAGGTGAACTTGCGATACTCAGGTGAGCGCTAGACCCGCGGGTCTCATATAGAATATGTAATTACATAATTTGAAAAAGGTCAAAGGTCAACAAAAGTATGCCAGAATTCTGTGACACACAAGTTTCTTTATAAAGTCTTAAGAGGCTTTCAAATAAACATAACTTATAATAGGCAAAAGTAAACATGCTGGGAGCTATTTTGCATAATTTAGAAAGTTGTAAAAATGAGAGCAATATTGTTTTACCTTCTAGGGAAAAATAGGCCATTATGTACAGAATCTTCAGTTGCTAAAGGGCTACGGGAGAATAAGTTGAATGCTCATTATACATTGGTCCCACAATTTGTCCCTGTCTTTGATTCAAAATATTATACACAGATGTAAGGCACTCTACCAGAGTTGTTAGTGGGAAAGTAGATTTTAAGACAACTGCCCTTTAAATATACATTGCATGAGATAACTATAGTGGCTTAAAGATAATAAAAAGTTTTGGTACATCAAAAGTTTCCCTGAATTTCTGTGTTTCAGGTTAAAGTACCTTTCATATAACTAACACTGTGAGACTTACTCGCCCCAAAGTGCTCTCATTTCTTAGTAATCATGCAATTAACTGTGACCAGCAGCCCCATACGCATAGCGACCAAGCAGCCCCATACGCATAGCGTAATGGGGCTTCGCATTGTAGCATTCAGGATCATGACAGATTTAGTATCGCGGGTTAATATCAACTTAAAATCCCAAAAATTCCTCAATTTGAAGACTTACCAATTAAGTTGAAGTCTTGAAAACAGGCTTCGGGCAACGTTTGGTTCTGCCAATAGTCCCTTTCTGTTCGAATTGATGACTGAATGTGACTCTGTCGAGAGGACCTTTGGAGAGCTACATACACTGATTACTACGGCCAGCGCATACGCACACATCACATGCGAACAAATTTCAAATCCATGAACGGATAAGATGTTTGTGTGCGCATGCGCTGGCCGTCAATTCAGTGTAGCTCTCCTAAGGTCCTCTCGACCGAGTCACATTCAGTCATCAATTCGAACAGAAAGGGACTATTGGCAAAACCAAACGTTGCCCGAAGCCTCTTTTCAATACTTCATCTTAACTGGTAAGTCTTCAAATTGAAGAAATTTTCGGATTTTAAGTTGATATTTACCCGCAATACTAAATCTGTCATGATCCTGTAAGCTACAATGCGAAGCCCCATTTAGCTATGCGTATGGGGCTGCTGGTCACAGTTAGCTACTCAGTATGCATGTGGGGCTGCACGCTGCTGGTCGCAGTTATCATGCAATAATGGTTTCGTACAATACGTGTACTACCTCGCCGCCGTACGGCGGCGGCTCTGGTACGAAACCATTATTGCATGATTACTAAGACATGAGAGCACTTTGGGGCGAGGAAGTCTCACAGTGTTAGTTATATGAAAGGTACTTTAACCTGAAACACAAACTAAGACAAAGAAATTCAGGGAAACTTTTGAGGTAATACCAAAACTTTATATTATCTTTAAGGTTCAATGACTTTGATAACTGACTACATAAAAAAAAAAAATTCTAATACAGCAACTGATGTATCCGTTCACTGTAGTGGATGAGATGTTACAGTCTGTATTTATAATCTGAAAACATGTGGCAAACTTTCTTTGTGTCTCAGCATGAGAAAATGTGAATGGTACATAATTGTATAGGTATTCCACTTATTCCTGCACACATGTGGTACACTTGTAGACAATGGTGAAGTAAATATGGCTGATTACGATCAAAATGCTCATATCATTCCCATGTGTCAGTTGCAGTACTGAAAGTAGCGGATTCCCGCTTTGTGTGTCAAGGTTGAAATAACGACAGGCTTTCCACACACGTTTCCTGACATGACTGCAGGTTTATATTCTCAGCAAGGACGAGGGCGGCAGACACAAACCCTTCACAAGTAACTTCACCCCCATCATGTTCTCCTACACATGGGATGCTGCTGCAAGGATCACGCTGCCAGAGGACAAGGAAATGGTCATGCCAGGTAGGTGAACATTCAGTCCAGCCTCTTAGGCAGCATTCAACATGAAACCCCTCTCCCCCCCCCCCTTTTTTTTTATTTGGTCTGGCCTGTTCAGAAAGGTCAGGTATGAAGGGAGAGCTGCTGTTTGTTTGTTATTATTTTTATTGTTTTTATTTTTTATTTTTTTATTTTTTTTTTGCCATGCATATGAATTGACTATAAAGTAATGCCTATTCAAACTGATCTGGTACCTCAGTAAATTTCACAAAATGTTGAGTATAATGGTGTGTAAGAATGGGTTGTTTCTGCCGCACTTACATTTAAAATCAACATTCATTCCCACTTCTTTGAACAGAAATCTGATTGTTGTATGGCAATTTGTTGGGGTAAAAAAGTATAAAAAAAGGAGTCCAGTGTTTTATCAAAACCTGCTGCTTTGTGACAAATAGCCTCTACAAAGGGACAAGTCTGTTTGATGCTTGGCAATTGTGAAAAACGAGTATCAGAATGTCAAATTGAAAGACCTTATAATACAACTTATTTTTCCATGTCTCTCATGGAAACCCTTGTCATTTAAATCTGAAGTTGTGTAGTGCTTGTGGTTTTCAAAAGTTGAAGAAAAAAAAAAAACTAGTAAAATATGTCTGCTTTATATTGAAAATGCCTTTCCCCTTCTCACTCCTCTCCCACTCTCCAGGCGAAGACACATCGCTAACTATCCACCTCAACAAGCCCATGGTGTCTGAGGTCGGGCAGCGCTTCACGTTACGAGACGGCCGCATCACGTTAGGAACCGGAGTCATCACTGAAGTCTTACCGAACATCGAGACCGACTAGGATTCTGCACCGGTCGACTCCACGTCGAAAAAGATGGCAAACATAAATCACACGTCGACCTTCTCAAAGGCTGCTTTGATGGTGACAAGTCTCCCTCAACCAGTCCAGATTCCTCAGGAGGAGGCGTACCTCAAGGGGAGTTCATGTTAATGTACTAGAAGAGTATGTGGTGTATACAGCAGAAACTTAAGATAGGACATTTCACATCTGCTTCCTCCTCCACCCACCCCACCCCTGGAAAAGTGTTTGGAAATCACATGTGGACAGTGGCAGTAATGATAGCAGCTTCATCCCAGTTGAGGCATTACAGCTGAACCAATATTTTCACAAATGTACATGTATATACAAGCCTATTATTTTGTACTGTTGATGTAAGCATCGCTCAGAATCAATGTGATTCAAGTTAAGAAAGCGTTATTCCCATAGATGCTGTTCTTAGCCAACTATTACCCCTATTCACTATATGTCCCAGGCTATCCATGTATCTTTTGGGTATCTTCAGGGATGTCAGGTAGCAGACACTAGTCTGTATTTAGACCCCTCCCTCCCTCCCTCCCCCCTCCCTCCCTCCCCCCTCCCTCCCCCCTCCCTCCCTCCCTCCCCCCCTCCCCCCTTATACTTTTCACCGCCAATACTGTGAATAACACCCACTCTGTGATGTAGACTTCAGTCTTTTGACAGAATGTAGAGGAGCATTCATCCATGTTATATTTATCCTGTGCTCATGAAGTGCATGCCTCTTTTCAGTTTACAATAGGCTCTTGTTTTTAAGAAAGTGAAAAAAGATCTCATGACAGCAGCCAAAGTGCATATTTACTTACTGTGTTACAGTAAAGATGACATTCACCCAGTTGAAGCACTACCAGTAAGTAATTCATAATTCTGATTTGCGAATGTGATCAGCAGGCATTCCTGTCTTGCCTTTGTTTCTCGATGGAGGACTTTTCCCCAAAAAATAGCCTGAATGAGGATTATCTGCATAGCTCAATTTGTCTTTGCAGTTGGTTTGTTGTCAACAGTTATCATCGTCATTGTAGATTTTTTCTGTTCTAGTTCATCCAGTGATATTCTTGTTTGTTATTCCACTCTGTATGTGCCCAGAAAATAGTTCACTCGACTCTTTGTCATACTTCTTTCTTCTGTTTTGCTAACCTCTCACCAAGACTGCAGGCTGTGTTTAAAAATTGTGCATTTATGGCAATTGTCTCTCATTCATGTACATTACTCAAGATAATTTTTATATGACTTGATATTAGGTGTTCATGTTGTATTTTCCCCCCCAAGTCTTGATATTATAGTGACAATTTTTTTCCTAAAATATCTGGATACAGATGTAAAGACTGGGACCTCAGGTGGCAGATCTTACCAGAAATGAGTGATCATAAAAATGCCACTCACAACGGACATACCGGTAGTACATTACATGAGTAAACTCATTGACAAACCACCTTCTATCATGATATCACATTTGCCTTTCCTTGTAGATAATTTACTGATGATGTACTGCTTCTTGTTTAATTTATTTGTTGAATTTCACTTTGTAGCTCACAGTCAAAACAGCTTTCGAAATCCTTTGATGTGTAAAGAGTTTCGTGAGTTTGATAATGTGATGTCGATTGAAAACATGTTCTCTCTCTGAAGAGAAATAGCAATGGGCATAACATAGCAAATCAGAACATGACTGATGCACTCCTTAGCCAAAATGTGGGAGAGGCAGAGCTCAAGTGTTAGTAGTGTTCTGTGGTTTTACTATGAAATACACATATGCATGTCGTATCATGGGAAGATTTTGTCTGTAAGACATGACGGTTTGAAACCAAGAGGGTTCTGTAACCCTTTGAGCTGTCGACATTTGTAAAAAATTAAATGAATAAAACGTGAAATAGTATTCTCCTGGCATTATAATATTCTTGCTTGCAATGCTAGTGAAGTGACACTATTTCTGTCAGGTGCATGATTGAGCGTGGGGTTGTTTCTCTGATTATGATGGAGCTTTTACTCACTGTCTATTTTGAAAATTGTGTGTGCCTTAACCCTAACTAGGCCGGGGGGGGGGGCCTCGGGGCCCCCCCCTCGACGTTCCGCGCGATGTATCGCTAACGTGAAAAGCTATCGCCGCAACGTTTCATGACTTTTTTCTGTCAAGTCTCCCGCATCTTTTGACACCAAATTTGCGATGCCCGGGCGCGCGGTTCCGAAGTTTCGCATAAATATGTACATGCATGTCAGACCAAAAATTGCTCAAAAACGTGAATTCGTGTACAATTTCAATGGAAACTGTGCTTACAGTCAAATTTCATAAAAGCATGATTATTTTGGGGTTTTATTGATTAAAATCAATTAATAACATATTTTCTTGTTCGGAACAATGTCGCGGACAAGTTTCATAAAAAAAAACAATGAAAAACATAAAGTCGAAAAAAACAAGGAAATACATAAGAAATTAAAAAAACAATAAAATACTTAAGAAATTTTTTCGGATAGCTCAATTTTTTTCTCTTATATTTGCTAAGGACACTAAAAAGAATATTTACACAAAAAAATGTGCCCATTTCGAGCTTTATTTAATGATTTATACCAAATTGTCCGATTTCATGCATCATTATGCATAAATTAGCATATTTAGCATAAATGACAATTTTTAAAAAATCTAACTTCATAGTACTTTAGATTACATCATAGGCAATATGTGTGCCAATTTTCGTCGCGATCGCGCGGTCAACGGCCGAGATCTGGAGGGGGGGCATGGGAGGCCCCCCCCCCCCCCCCCGGCTCTATGATCTACCTAAATAGCCCGGCCTAGTTAGGGTTAAAGGGAAGGTAAACCCAAAGAACAATGTGGATTGAGTGAAAGCAGCAACATTAGTAGAACACATCAGTGCAAGTTTGAGGAAAATCGGACAATCGATGCAAAAGTTATGAATTTTTAAAGTTTTGGTGTTGGAACCGCTGGATGAGGAGACTACTAGAGGATATGATGTATGAGTGGACAACAATACAAAGAAAATATAAAGGAAATTCAACAAAAATTCACTTTTCTAGAATTATGAAAGAGGAATGGACCAACCGCTTTCAGAAAGCAGGGGGAATAATTGCTACCCTTAACATATGTCAATATCAAGTTGATGGAATTTGTAATTTTCATGAAAAATGGATTTTTGCAGAATTTTCTTTATATTTTCTTGGTATTGTTGTCCACTCATACATCATAACTTCTAGTAGTCTCCTCATCCAGCGGTTCCAACATCAAAACTTTAAAAATTCATAACTTTTGCATCGATTGTCCGATTTTCCTCAAACTTTCACTGATGTGTTCTACTAATGCTGCTGCTTTCACTCAATCCACATTGCTCTTGGGGTTTACCTTCCCTTTAAGGCCTCTGTGAATGGGACATTTAGCAGTACCAGTTTGTATGTATGTACGTAGATATGGGGCGCATCTTGTGACACTGAAATACACTGGAGGAAGTAAAATCTGAACCACAGCACATATCACAGCAGAATCACTTCATACAATATAAATACATATATGTCAATAGTGATTGTTCTCCCTCATGTGCAAATGTATCATCAAGTCTACCCACAACACACTGAAGCACTTCTATTCACCACCTGTAAACCACTAGATGTACAAACCACTCTCTAGGCCAAACTTCAGTCTCAACAAACCTGTTAGCAGCTTCCTTTGTATACCTCTGTAGAGCATATAATTTATTTACAGACTTGTTGCTCCTCGGAGCGTAAAGCCTTGAATTTCAGCATCTGAAATAAAGACGTTGATGTTCATCAATTTGAGCGTATATTCAAAAAAAAAAAAAAAATCAATCAATTTTTATGAAATTAAAAGTTTATTGAATCAAAACTGGGTAGTTTTAGAAGCATTGTTCCAAATATAGGGAAAATAAGGCCCTTGTGGTTCTAATTTTCAACATTTCACTGAAAAATAATTTACAATTACACCTTAATTGTAGAGGAGATTGAGCTCTGCAACATGATACCAATAACTCAATATCCCCCAAAATTGCAATAAAGCCCATCTGGTTCTCAGTTGACGATAGCTCGTCAAGACAAGAGACAAGATCATAATATTATATTCAAGTTTTCAGGGAGCTTTGTGTAGCATTGGGAAAACTTGGCAGCTCTTGGGAGATCAGACCACTGTATCATGTAAATAACTCTCCACAGCTCCCCCACCCGCCCCACACACACGGACACTGACACAGACACATTAATACACTTTTGCTTCACCCCCAATTCTAGAGATTTTATCTCATCAGTCACTCGTTGGAAGCAAAGTTTCTTGCTTTCGGTCACCCACAAAAATAATGGATTGCAGTCTGATGAGTCTGACTCGTGTTGGTCAACTGTCAGGTCAGTGTCATACATGTCACGCGTGATCCTCATCGGACGATCTTGCCTCATTGGATCACACCTGACATGTGTGACACTGACCTGATAGTTGACCATGCAACAAGTCGGATTCAACAGATTGCGATCCAATAAACATTGGTTGATGTCCGGAAGCAAAAAAAAAAAAAACAAACAAAAAAACTTTGCTTTGCTTCCGACAAGTGACACATGAGAAACAAATCTCTGTGGAACAGGGCTTTAGCAATAAACATAATGAATGTATGTATAAGGTTATTGCAGGACAAGGATACATGATGAATAACACAGTCCTTTTGGAGGCATCATGTTTCGAGCTTCTGAATTTATTTACAAATCATTTTCTGACATGGATACATGAGAAGGACATTATAACATCATTCATCTAGGCACTTCTATTTTCTCAAAAGTAGGCAAAAATAGAGAAATGAATAAAGATAATAGGTGTAACAAAATATGACACATTGATACATGATGCAGTGGAAATCGATCTTGGAAATCTGCACATAATCTGCACTTCTCTTTGCATTGGCATTAGCCTGGGTCTCTACTGCATAAACTCTGATAGCAGCTTCCCCTATTTTCAATGGCTACTACAGTGAAACGTAATTGTAATGTGGTCAGATACAGGAAGATACCTGATATAACAAGGTAATTTTGCAGGTCCCATCCTCTAATATTAATTAAATCAATAGTAGATGTTACTGGGTTAGTTGCCATGGTAATGACAGAAATGCTAACCTTGTAATCACCATTGCAGTATGAGGACTGAAAAGGCATAATTTTTGTGGAAAAACAGTATTTTTACCTTTTCTGCAATATAAATATTTATTAATACAACTTGAGAAATACAGCTTTTTCCACAAAACCTGCAGTATTTTTGGCAAAAACAGTACTAAGTGCTGCAAAAAGGGAACAGTTGACATCTCTCTGCCCCCCCACGGAAGAAAGCAGTAACTGCATAGCTGCTGAGCTGAGATAAATGCGATTTTGTGTTTTTTGCAGATTCTTTAAAAACACAGAAACATTCAAAAATAATTTTGTGGTATGATTATGCACCATACCTAGTTGTCTAACAATACCTAGGAAAAAATTATGTTTCGGTTATTTTTTAAATGTTATTTAGGAAAATGCAGTTACTGCGGTGGCTCACCCTTGATTCTGGGTAGTTTCCCCACGGAAAAAAGCAGTAACTGCAGACGGCCAGGAGTCTGCTGTTTTCCCCATGGAAAAAAGCAGTAACTGCACATGTCACATGACCATAGGAGGAGAATTGTTACCACCACCAGGTTATAAAGTTCTTCTACTTTCTGGTTAGTCTAGATCTATAAGATCTAGGACCTATCGCTAGACCTAGACTAGGTCTTGTCGATTGAATGGCATTCTGTGTAAAAATAAGGTAGACACCTATGTACCCTAATTGAACTTTGGAGTGCCCGGCCTGGCCCCTGACACATGACCCTGGACTAGACAATAATAAAGTCAAGTCTCTTCGTCTTAGATCCTAGTCGAACTCTGACGTTACACTTAAGCTAGACTACAGAGCTATGCCCAATGTTAGTGCTAGACCTAGGTCTACTAAGTTAGATTAGGCATACTGACATTTTGTCTAACACTAAACAGTTAACAATAGATTAGAATCTAGATCTACTCTGTAACGTTAGATCTGGTAGACCTATTTTAAACTTTAGGGCCTACATCTAACATTAGACTAACGTTAGTGCATTAATACTAGTGCTCATCTCCCTTCAATATATTTTCAGCTCACCTAGATTTTCTGGTTCTGGCCAAAGCCATGGCTACCATGACTTTTCCTCTGCAATTCATGATAGATTTACAGGCATGCCTGGACCGCAGAAACTGTGTGACAGCATGGTTAGCACTGCATGATCACTCAGACTGTGCCAGACCTGCAATACTGTGCATGCAAATGATGAGTGTGATGTGATGCAATGTTTAGCTAAGTTACTGTATGCTGCAGAATTTATGCGCATGTAGCAGCTGCTGCACGCGTATTCTGCACTCTGAGCGCGCTGAGTCTGCCAGGTTTGCTAGTCTCCAGAAAGAAGCTTTTTCTACAACTTGTCATATGATTCCCTGCGGGCAGAGTCAAGTTACTGGTGAAACAATCTTTTTATATCTACTCTCCTAAATTATGGGAGAAACTGTTGTTTACATTGTTTAAAAAAAATTAGTAGAAAAAATAAATGGTATTAGGAAAAAAATATACAGGAAGGACTATACAGAGTCTGAATGATAAAGACTAAATTGTTAGTTACTGCTTTCTTCCGTGGGCTTTGTTAGTTACTGCTTTTTTCCGTGGGGAAACTTGCAAAGTTGAATCAACTGGATGCAGTTACTGCTTTTTGCAAAAGTGAAAAATTGTATTTTTGGTCACTTTCATTTTTCTTTTTGCAAAACTGACCTATTAACATTGGAGAGCATTGGGTAAACTATTCATTTTTGCAAAAAAGTAGACATTCATAAAAATGTCAGTTACTGCTTTTTTCCGTGGGGGGGCAGCTCTGTAATACTGTAAAGCAAGATATTTTAAAAGCATAAAATTTTCGCAAATTGGAGCCAATGGCCTTTTTCGTCATTCTAAATTTTCATGAATTGCCACTGGCATTCAATGCAAAGTGTAGACAAGAACTCTCGTGTGCAATTTCGCGAATCTTGGCTCTCATGAAATTTGCAAAATTAACCTATTGAGGACGGGCTAATTTTGCTATAACACGCATTTCCTATAGACACCTGCCCGAGTATACTCAGGACTCATCCTCAACAGATTAAAATGCACACAAACATTCCTGGTTTTACAGCGAGTCATTATTCCAGTATGTCATACAGCAGGATACCGAATGTGAGTCCCAGGGACAGAAGGCAATGGGGAGCTGAGAGTGGTAAATGTTGTGCTCTTTGACATGACATTGCTTATGTTGCCTACCACTCAGGCAGCTTGCTACCACAGCAGTCTATCTCTGTATATTCAAATGGGTTGACACCCTAACTGGGTATCCATATATGACATGTGTGAATCTTTGGCTCTACTGGCAGTTTTTGGCACAATTAATGCCCACATTCTTCTCAATAATCTCACATGATTTTCGGGAGTGGCAGAAGTTGCCGATACACATGTATAATGAAGCAATGTCTGCATTGGTACATCAAAATATACTCTTACTCGACAAGGAGATGCCGATGAGGATAAGAAGAGGACTTTCCAAGAATCAAACTATCGCCACTGATTTTATCTTGTAGCATACCATTAACTCGTCAATACTTCTCTTGATGCAATAACTGTATAAGCTGTTATTTTCGCATACAGATATTTCTGCGAATCAGGAGGTTATGGACATTTTTGCAAGATTTTTGCGAACGGACACCGAGGCTATTGTAAATGCACTATTACCTCAGCACACCGAGACATTTTCACATGTTGTTAAAGTTGCAGCGTTAATGAAGTTTGCAAAAATTAAACCCTTGCAAAAATAAGAGCTTATACAGTATAATAAATCGTCTGTTGAGAATGAGAAGGGCGTTAAGTTGTCCCGAACACTATGGGTTTAGAGGCAACTTAACGCCCTTATCATTCTCAACCGACGATATGCAGTAACAAGAAGTCCAGTAATACCCATTTGCATGGGTAAAAAAGATGTCAAACATGTCAACAGAGAACATAATAATAATGAACTAACCCTTTTTAACCCAAGATATGAAAGTAGATGCAATCCACTGGTGTGTTTTGAGAAGTTTTGTTCAGTCAAAGAAGTTCAAAGAGAACTAACCACTGAGGTATACCACAACATTTTTTTTTTGTGGCATCAATGACTGTTCAGCAGCCGTCCATCATAGTGCCCTCTCTAGTCTGATGTGTCTTCAAGGTAAACCTAACATCCACATTCACTACTTTGGCATCACCAGTCGCATTCATTAACTTATTTCCCACTTGCCTCGGCCCTCCATTTACTACTGAAAAAAAAGTATGAGATGCACGGGAAGAATATGACCTAAATTATACACATACAGCAGTCACAATCAGCCTGCCACAGAAAATTTGAGATTTCCTCAACAGTGTCCCATCAATGTCCAAGCACAAATGCATCACAAGTCCCGTCTGACTGGGAGTCAAGGCCCAACCACTGTTGCCAGATTCTGGACCTCTGCAATGAGAGACGAGATCTCTTCCGTTCTGTGGAGAAGACATCAAAAGAAAAATGACCAAAATAATATGTGTTGACAGGATAAAAAATCAGACTTTGTGCAACTGACAAATTGTTCACTTCAGCTGAGGATCTGTTACTAATTCAACTACTCATACAATATTCCATTTTATTTTTTATTTTCATGGGAATCTTTTCATAATACATAATTTGTTTCAGTTATAACCAAGGCAAGTACACTGCAACTACAAGAAGACTGAAAGTGTCTTTGTGACCATTACAAGATAACTTCTTGTAAAAACTATGCAACACCTCTCAGTATGATATTCTATTATTTCTCTTAACACAAAATATCAACCTCACTGGCTGATTCAACCACCTAGTTCTAATGGTTATTGGTTATATCATTAAGGCATATTTCTTCATTTGAGTTGCATAACTACATTGTTAATCAATTTTGTAGGTGGCATTATAGACAGGTGATTGCCAATGCCAGTGTGACTGTAGTTACATTAAACCTAAGTGGCTGAAATTCACAATGGAAATTGAAATTTCACACACAAAGGAAATTGAAATTTTGTCCATGGACTGAATGAAAACCATGGATTTAGTTGAGACTATAAACTTGGTAATTCAGGCCAGTGAATCTATTGAACCACTTAGAAATCTTCTAGCTTCTATAAGGAAGATGTAAGACTTACTGTTCTGTGAGGATCTTTCTCAGATTCTTTTCTTGGTTCTGACTCAGTGCTGGTGTGTTGCTGATCTGCTTCTCCTTCTCCTTGTATTTGTCCTGGTACTTCTTCTTGGCTTTCACCTTATAAAGATCACACACACAAAGAATAAAAAAACAAAAACAAAAAAACAATTTAGACGTCAATGACTGGTGGATGGCAACTTTTAGAATTGACAATCCCATCACCAGATACTGACAGCATGTGAAAATCTTGAATGTTTCATTCTGAAGATGATACTCCTACTGTAACAACATTTTTAGACATGATCATTCTCGTTAGGCAATACAGTCAAGAGCTGTCAAGCAAATTCATTCATTTAATTCCATTAAACACCAACAGACAAGCTGAATTCTACTACATGTGTAAGAATATGTGTGAACGTGTGTATGTGTGTGGGGGGGGGGGGGGGAAGGAGGAGCTGCTACAGAACATTACATCTGATGGCACGGCAAAAATGAATTCCCCAAACATTGGTCTTTGTATTTGTTTTGAATGTACACATTTTTACTGATTACAAAATCAGTTTGTGTCACAATTTTAGCAGATATAGGATATGAGGGGGTAGTTACCTGGTCCAGAGCTTTCTTGAGGTGGTCCATCTTGTCGGTCAGCGACTCCAGCTCTGTCCTCATGTTTTGCTCAGCCTCGGACAAAATGGGCAGCTGGCTCTGCAAGGTGTGCAGGACCACTCCAACCCTGAAACAAACATACAGACAGACAGTCAGACAAACAGACAGACATGTAAGTAAGCACCTGCCCAAGCTATTGAAAGCTATCAGTGACAGAAATACAGCTGCTGCATGCATTACTTAAAATGTAATTCAAATCAATGATTCGACATGATTTATGAGCATTAATAATTCAATGTATATCAATGATAAAAAGATTTTACTTCAGAGAATGTTGTTCTATTTTGAATAAAATGTGTGAAATACAGCACAAATTGCAGCAGAGTGTTGCTGCCACTGCTCCTCCTTAATCTACTGCTGCTACTATTACTACCACCACACCAACAGGATAAAGAATCATAATGACAACATCAACAACAAAATTGATAAAAAAATTACCATTATCACCATCATCATCATCATCATCATCATTATCATCGTCACCACCGTCACCATCGTCACTACTGTCATCATCATCAACATCAACATCACCATCACCATCACCATCATCATTATCATCACCATCATCTTCACGATCCTCATCCTCATCATCACTGTATCATAATCATAATTGTCATCATTACCATCACAACATCATCATTTTTAACCAGTGGATATTGTAACGGTATAGCAGCTCCAGAGTTCTGACCTGTTGATGAGCTCCTCCTGCTTTTCTTCAGCATCACCGTGCCTCTCGGCCAGCTTCTCCGCCTTCCTGCTGATCTCCGCCTTGAACTGCTGACACTCGGCGATGTCGGCCAGCTGCTGCTCTTTCTGCTGCTTCAGGATCTTCACCCTACATCAATGAGTGAGTAGGATAGAAGTTTAGTCCGAATGTGGACACACAACTTCTGTGGTTCTCACTAAGAATCACCACACAAGATTTTAGAAAGTTTACCATTGACAGGTGTCAAATACAAATTTGTACCTTTATTTCAAATGCAACTAGAGTAGTGTATATGTTATTGTACAATGGCATTTTTTTCCTAGTATGTATTCATGCAAAGACTGCAGGTGACAATGAGAATAAGCTCATGAATTTCTTTGCACTTACACTGAACTGCCTCATCCTTGTCAAAGTGGAGGCCTGCACCCACCCCTCACAACAATCAGTGAATATGACCAGGCCACGTTTATACAATGTGTGCGTGTTAGTGTTTATGTTTGCATGTGGAGTGCAGGTGTTTGAAAACATGCCCATTTCTATGCACAGCTTATAAGATCCCTGACTCACCCTTCCCTGCAAATCGATCTCCAATACACTACCACCTTGCCTAAACCAATCCCACATATTGTGAAATTAACTCTTTATTGTAGATTTTTTTTTTTCAGAAGTTGTTTGGTCTTGATCTACTGAAAATTGTGAGGTGATGACATCATCAGCTCACTCATTCCCATATTCATATCAACTGTTTGAGTACTGTTTTGCAAAATATATTAGGTGCTCTCTTACATTTCATAACTTCCTTGTGTTTAATTCCATTTTGATTAAATTTTCAATGTCATACTTGTAAATTGTTTGTCTTTGTTTTTTCTTTAAATTGAGCCATTTTTAGTCAAGATATGTACTCTTGTGTGCAGTGTAATCGAATTCTTTAATGGGGCACTATCCCTGCAAGAATCTGCTTTTCTGTAGGTTCCCCTGCAAATTATCTTAATTTTCCAACATGAAGTTGATATCCTCTGCACCAATCTAAATCTATTCTGTACTATGAAATATCAATGCCATTCTGTGAAGAATTTTAAAATATTTGTTATTATACAACACCTATTTAGAATGTAGCTATGCGATTGGTCGATTGCCCATCGCGTGACATTTAGTGAAAGGTTCTATTACATGCTCTGGCTGTCTCAGCGTGCAATTTTGGTTCAATCAAAATGTTCTATTGCATGCGCTCTGATGTCACAATAAACAAACATGTGCCGCGCGCACTCAACAACTACAAGTGCGCTTACAAGCGCGTACTTTTGTCACTATTTTTTGTAAACAACTTCGTTTCGCATAAGTACGTACATACACATTAACATGTACATACACGGTGACTGCGACTGTGAGGCTACTCATTCGTCTTTCACGGAAAATGGTTGCCATTTCTGTTCTAAATTCAAGAATCTGTGAGTACCAAATCCGTTGACGTTCGAGGTGTTGTATAAAACAAATAGTGTATGGTCTTTACTCGTGCAATGGAACGAGATTTCGCACTCGGTGAAAGATGAGGCCCACTATTTAACTCGGCTTTGCCTCGTTGAATAGAGCGCCTCTATCTTTCACCTCGTGCGAAATCTCGTACCATTGCACTCGTGACCATTCACTATTTGTATACTATTCACTGATCTGTACATGTACAGTCAACCTTGCTTAAGTTGACCTCGCAAAAGTCTAATAATCACCTAAGTCAAAGATCTTTTGAAGTCCTCTTCTCTTTATATTCTATTGATTTTAATCCCTCATAAGTCAAATTTTCTGTAAGTTGAAGCTATGTCTTCAGTCTAAATTGATTTGACTTAGGCAAGGTTGACTTTACAACTGTAACTTGTGTGGAAACTGAATGAATGAATGAATGGATGAATGAATGAATGAATGAATGAATGAATGAATGAATGAATGAATGAATGAATGAATGAATGAATGAATGAATGAATGAATGAATGAATGAATGAATGAATGAATGAATGAATGAATGAATGAATGAATGAATGAATGAATGAATGAATGAATGAATGAATGAATGAATGAATGAATGAATGAATGAATGAATGAATGAATGAATGAATGAATGAATGAATGAATGAATGAATGAATGAAGAATCGCTATAGAGATGGTCTCACCTCTTCTCCATCTCCTCCCTGACCGTGTCCTGGCGGTGGATGTACTCCTCCCTCAGGGTCTTGGTGGCTCTCAGCAGCAGCTGGAAACACTCCTCCAGACCCAGCTGGGTCTTGGAGCTGGTCCTGGGAGAGGGAGGGGGGGGGGGAGATGGACAGTGGCCATGATATATACCCAGCATTCATTGACAATAAAAATCACTCCCTCATTTTTCCCTTGGGAACTTGGTGTTTTGATATCAGGTGAGAGAGAGACTGATAAACTGAGGTAGCAATTCCTTGGTGCTTAAAAAAAATAGCATAATACTAGATCTTTTTAATGGTTAAATAAAAGCAAGCAAACAAACAAACAAAAAAAAAAAAAAATAAGCTAATCTTCCTGCCATTATTTGAGTCTGTGTTCAGATAATGTCCCATCTTAGGGAATACTATTACTGCAAAAGTAACAATCATATTGAAGATGAGAGATTGAAACAGACACTGATAAGCTGATATCAGCTCCCACATGGTGGTTCCTTACATCATCATGTCGTAAAACTTTCCACTCAGGGAGTTCTACACTGTCCTTGTAGTCCTGCAAGTACCAAATATTGAAGACCCTTTCTCTCTCTAATTGTCTTTTTTTCTCCTTTACTGTAATAACTTCACTCGTGAATCTTTCAAACAGCTCAGATCAAAAGCTTGGCTACTTTGAAGTTGTTAACAAATTCTTCACATATAAGCTTACGACCAATATTGTTTAAAACCTGTGTTGTCTTTAGCCCCACAATTACCACTTGGAATAGCATGAACATTTTTTTTTTTGAGTTGAATGTTACAAATGGAGAATTTCATTGGGAAACTTCCTGCATAACCTAAATTTTCTTCGAGTTAAATGCATTAAAGTGCTGATTTTGCATACTGTTGATGGAGTAGAATCTGCATCAAAATCACACAATGACAGACCAATACAGACATAAGATGAAGTGGATTTCATTTTCACTTTCATATCCTCCTGAATGTTACAGTATTTTTCAATCCCATTCCAATTTCTAAATATTAGTGAGGAATGTTTTTTTTTTATTTTTTTTTATCAGATCATCTAAAACTGACGGACAATGCACTTAACATAATTCTATTCCACACAAGCATTTTGTGCATTTAAGTCCCTGTTACACTCACTTAAGTATAGGGTTTGAGTGGCTGCGTTGAAGAAGGCGCTTGATGTAATGATGGAATGGTTCTGACATTGTCTGCCTGAGGGGGGACACAGCTGGCTCATCACCCCGCCCCTCTGATATCAGTGTGGGTGGGGTCTTCACATCTACTGGCCTGGCAAACAAACAAAGACCGCTTCATGAGGGTAGAGTCTTCACATGAGTACGTAGTTAACTTGTGAATCATGTTCAAAGTTATGTACGTCTTGTTCTATACAAATACACTAAAGAGAACAGAAAAGACTCGTCACAAACACAAGCACTCCACTTGACTCTAATGCAATGGCAATATTCCTAAGTTAATTTTGGAAGAACTTCCTTACATAAAATAATAGGAGAGTACAGTGTTGACATTGCATTATCACTCCATTTCTCTTCTCTTCACAGTCCTGTGCCACAAAAGTTTAGCAGATGAACAGGTATATCCACAGATATTGTTCAACTGATTACACAGTCAAGCATCTCTATAGTCCCGTCTTTAAAATGCTTAGTAACACAATGAAAATAAGTTCACAAAGGCTTGTTTAGAATGAGCTATATCATTCATACGTGGGTTTAGTCTAACAGAGATAGTAATATTAACAAATTAATGAGCAAAAAAAAAAAAACAATCACACATTTTGTGAAATATTTGAATCCTTAATCCTCTGGCCTTAATACAAAAACAAAACAAAAAAGAGGAAAATAAGACCAATGCTGATGCATGTGTTTTCTTTTGTTCGACTGTGAAAGAGCGATGTTTTTTCAAAAAGTTTATCACAGTTGTCTGCACTGGTGCACTAACGAAAAACATTTGTAGAGAATGTAATACCCTCTCCAGAAAAAGAGAAGTACATGAAATATCCCCAGCAATAGCTCACATGCTATAAAAGAGACAAAGTTATATCTTGTGTCATGTAATCTTGCAAACTGATGAAAAAAGAGGAGCCAGGATACTCACGATAAGGGTGTGGTCATGCACTCTCTGGTCTGCGTCATGCACAGGAGGCTGTTGCCTAGCAACTGATCCATGATGACAGCCAACCCAAGAGGAGGAGAGGTAGGGCTGAAATATGGTGAGAGGGGAAAATATGCTATCATATTGCATCTCACAGTGCATTAGTCATTCTGATGTATCAATATCTTCAAGGGAAGAGAGGTGAATCTTTTACAGACCATCACTTTTGTGTCTACCTGCCTGTCTTGGCAACTGCAGATTTTCCAGCCATCTGTCTTCAGATATTACTCTACATTTTCCTTGTGGTCCTTACAGCAGTGTTTACTGGTTTGTTTGTTTGTTTGTTTGTTTGTTTGCTTGTTTGTTTGTTTTTTCCAGCATTATTTTGCTATTTCTACCAGAGTCATATTTTGATGCTGACATAATGAACAAAAATACAATGTTTCCTTGATAAGAATATTTTCAAAAGGTTAGAGCAGATCATTATTCAAAATTCATTATTCAAATAAAGATTGACGCTGATATCATTTCATCAACTGTGCATGTAGAGGTATGATGTATTATCAAGTACATAATACGGTGTACGTTTCAATGATGTCATAGTATTCGGTGTGTGTATAAAAAAATGGTAAAATCATGTAATTGCCATGTGTCCTCCAAACATTTGATATAATTGCCTTGTGCAGGATACTATAATCCCACCATGTCCACTTGCCAAGGGCAAATGACCTGCAATGTTGGGCAAGCAAAAATAATAACCACTTGTCTCTTATACACATATGGAGCACTTGCCAGAAATGCCCATTGGGGCAAGCGGGAGAAAGATTTTGCCTAGGACCTTGATTGAGTCTTTCAACCCTTTGTGTGTTCTGAGTGCCGATTAACACAGAAAACCCCATAGCACTGTACACACTGTCCAAAGTCCCTGGCACAAAAAGGGTTAAGCCCAGATGGATCCCACTCACCAGGTGTCGGAAGGCATGGTACAGATCATGTGTCTGACCACACACGGCTGATCCTGACCAACCTCCTGAAGGCTGTCCTCCTCCTCGGCACCCTCTGGAGGATGGTAGAGATGAGAAAAGAGGAGTTAACTGGACGGGACAACAGCCCATCACAAATGACTAACAAGAAGGGCATGGGATAAACAAAATATTGCATAATGTGCATCTTCCTACAGGAAGTGGCATATGACCCAGTCTGAGCCTCACCTTCTAGTAGCTTCGGTGAGTGGGTTATCTTTACAAACAATTTGAGTTACATTGAATAAATATAATGGCACATATCAACATATTTTGAGAGGAACCTAAAACAACACAGGGTATCGCTATCTAAAATGATTGGATATTTGTAAAAAGCAAAGTCAATCAAAAGAGATGTTTTACAAAAAGTTTTAAAGAGTTTACTAATGGGAGTATCACGTTTCATATTTACCATCTTGACAGAACTCTTCCAGTTTTCCCAGCCATGGTAGCAGCAGACCGTGCACCCCTCCACTGTGTGAGCAGAAGTACCTCTTACCACACGATATGTCTGCATCAAACAAAGAGACAAGAGCGACATGTGAGTTCCTCATAAAATTCACCTCCACAGCATTTCTGTTTTTATCCTCGACTGTTTGATCTACTTGTCACTAGGACGGTACACAAGCCTGTTTAAAATCTGCAGAGCTGCAGTCTGGTTTAAAGGAACTGTGCAATGCAAATGCATGCACCTTGACTTGTATTAATTCATAATAAGCTGATCATCACTTCATTGTGCAATGTGTTTTATTAACCATTACCAACATAGAAACATGCAAGTTATGGTCAGGCTAAGGAAAGGAGCATTCCAATGTTGTTTGTTCATCATATGAATTCTTTAACAATGATTGACAGATGATGTCACTGGCAGAATCCTGGTTTGGGAGGTTTCTTTTTGAGTGTATGCAAGTAATCTGAACTCAAACAGTAGAAAAATTATTATAAAATAAATGACACATATTCATATATCCATTTGACCTCATAAGTGATGTTGAAGGCATCCTGAATCAACAGATGTCAACATGCATTTGCCTTGCATATTTCCTCCAAGGAATACAACAGACAAACAATGTTTTGATGGCTCTGCTAAAATCAGAGCTGTCATTGAAAGCAAACAAAGCATGATGATTCAAAAGTATTACAAATCAAGAGAACACTATTGGAGGACAGTGTGCTCACCTGCATGGAGCATGATGGGATAAGATATGTCGCCGTCGTAGTCATCCACTGAGACTGGACATCTGGTCAGCTCTACTGTCTCGTAGACAAAGAGAGAGAAGGAGGACGTGGACAAGGCCAGGGAACTGATGCTGGACAGATCGCTGGAGTGTATGCTGGACTGGAAATGAATATAACAGGGCATTCCATTGTTTAACACAGGGAAAAAAATAGAATTAAAAAAAAACACAAAATAAAACTTTCAACTAATCCTTGCTCTATGTGTCCAACACAAACTGTTGCTACAGAACCAGCGATGTTCACACATTATTAGTCTATCAACTTCTGTAGAAAACATTTCTCTGGAAAAAAACAGAGTAGGTGAAGATACACATTGTGTCACAGCCTGAATTGTTAAATGTTGCAATTAATGAAAAGTCACAAGAGAGTTACCAGACTCTCTTGCCATACTTTAGGCCTTTGAGTTCATTCTCCTGTAGTAATCATACCCTCTTTCATAACACTGTTCATAATATCAAAATGTGATAACAATTCAGTCAATTTAATGCAAGGACTCAAAGAATTCTACATAATTATTTCATTACAATAAAACAGAAACACTATTTGGTGTTTGCACATATTGATTTATACTGATACCTTTTTATCTCTTTTAACAAAGCATCTGAGTAAATACCTAACACACCAATTTTTCAAAGAAATATACACACTGCATCATCTCTGTCCTCTGTTTCCCCGGCAACCACAATGCAGTGATGGAGCAGACCGGATGATGTGGCAACGACCAGGACCGGAGGACTGGAAGCCAGACAGCACAGGCTGCAGGCATCCATGCCATAGTTATCTTCTGCAGGAGGGTGCATGGTGAGGGGTCCCTGAAGCTTGGTGTGGGAGTACCTGGGAGTACCAGTTATCATCACAATAATCAACAATTGGTTTGAATGGTGGTAAGAAAAGCAACATCCAACGAAAATACCAGAAAGTAGTTTAAGTTAAGTAAAAATTTTATGAAATCATTCCAGAGAGCTTGGGGATTCAAACAGGTACATTTGTAACTCTAAAACTTTTCTTAATGACTGTACAGATTCCCTCAAGTATTCAAATACATTTGAAAGTTCTTGTCTACATTATATTAAATAAATTCCAGTGGCAATTCACAAAAATATCATGCCGCGAAAAAGGCCGTCAGCTCCAATTCATGAAAATTTCATGCCTTAAAAATATCTTGCCTTACAGTACATTTGCACATTCAGTGAGGCTGAAGAGTTGCAATAAATTTCAACAACTGCTTGACACTACACCTAATTTGCACTCCTACCTGACATCAGTAAGGCTTGTACTCAGCACATAGATGTCGCCATTTCCCCGGAGGACAAAGACCGGATGGATGAGACTGTCCTCCTGGTCTCCACCCCTGCCCCGCCCGGCAGTCTGAGGAGCCTCAGAGGGAGGACCGAAGTCAAAAGCAATGGCGATCTCTCCCAGGGCTGCATCGAAGGTGGAGTGGGAGGTCGAGAGGGCATAGCTGGTGGCGTGGGAGCCCAGACGATGGGTCTGGACCGGCTTCAGTGGAGACCTTGTATCATACAACCTGCATTGAATAGCACAGCATACAAGTGCATGGTAACTGTTTTCATGTGCTTGTATAGATTTATTGGCTCATATGTAAAAAGAAAGGGAATGGGGAAGATGTAAATCTTTACATGAGTGTTCTTAAAGAACTTTTAATGGCTAAAAGCTACAAACCGTATTAACAATAAAGGTGACAAGGCAGGGTAATGTGACACAAATTAAATGTAAACAACAAGACTTGATTATGACTATCGCAAAAAAAAAAAAAAATTAACATATGGTATTATTTTCAAGAAAGTGTCAAGATATGGTTCCATGTTGCCCACATACATTCACTGAATCCTTTCATTTTACCCATAAGTATCTTACTGACACAGTGCATTTATGAAATGTCATTTCCATGTCCAAATGTAAAGCCATGTCTTTGGTTGCATGAAGCAACACAATCTTAAAAGTGATAATTATGTACATATAACTCAACACGAAAAAGATTGTGAATGAATGCTCTGGAGAGAATTCCCTTTGAAATGGAACTCGATATCTTCCTGCAAGAAATTAACAGGTATACATTTCTCACGGTCAAAGTAAACTGAACCCCTCGCCAGCTTCTCATTCCTCCATGCAATTTCCTCTTGAACTGACTACCAAGAGCGCATGGAAAAAGATAGAATAATAAAAACAAAATGAGGGCTTTTCTGTGAGGCAGTCACTGCAAAGGATACAGGTAATCATCCTCCACAGAATGACATGTAACAAGCACTATCACTTAAAGGGTGTGTACAGTTCTGGTCGGGGTGAGGATTTAGCTTTTAACGTTTTGCGAGATATTCAGAAACCACTCTATGAGATGTCAAAGAGCATGCAATTCTTAGGGGTATCAAATGTTTATTTGATGAAAATCGGTTTTGAAATGTCTGAGATATCCAAAAACAAGGTGAAACAAAGAGATCCTAATAAATTTGGGGCATGTCGCCTTTTATTATTATCACTTTTGGGGATATCTCAGCCATTTGAAAACCAATTTTCATCAAATAAACGTTGAATCCTTCTTAAAATCACACGCTCTTTCATATTTCATAAGAGGTTTCTCATTATCTCACTTAGGAATGTTCAAAACATGAATCTCCACCTCAACCACTACTGTACAGTCCCTTTAAAACTGACGACTTACCTGAAGAAGTTGTCTGAAGTGAGGAAAGCCAGATGCATGCCGGTGCTGCTCCCTGGGTACCAAGCAGCCTTCAGCAAGCTTACAGTGGAGTTGGAGATGAAGAATCTCTCAGCTATTCCTGTGACCCTATTCACATAATAAATACAAATGACCATCATTGTCACTGGACCAAAATCGTGAACATGTTGCATTATGTGCCCTCCATATTGAGCATTAAATGAATAATTACAAAGCTCTGTGCTGTCTGACATTCAGGTGTCACAATGACACACATTGAATTTAGACTTCCTTCAATGTATCATGATAAACTCAATACACCTAGCAACTTCTTGTAGTGTCAGCCTCTACTCACTGCAGGAAGTTATTACATTTTTGCACAATCGTAGACAAGACTGATGTTGTACACTTAAGGAAATCAAAGTGCAGAGTAGGGCAGCTGAAATGAATCATAATGCATTACCATACACCACATGACACTCACAGCATCAGCCACAAGCAGTTTGAGGTTATGGCATGAAACTAGAAGTTTGCCATTTATTCTCTCTTTCCTTTTTCTGTCATCATTGCACACGTGGAAAGTCTACCTCTGCAAAAATACTATCAAATGCTGACCTGCAGTTAATCTTGACCTTGCCTCCCTCAAACAGGCCATGTTTGCCGTGCCTCCTGGGCAGCTCCAGGACACTGGCTCCCCGCTTCCCGGAAAGCAGCACATGCTGACCCGTTGGACTCAGGGCGAGGTGTTCCACTTCAAAAATTGGAGCACTAATGCACAGCAGTTCCTGATGGAGAGGATGATATATAATTTGCACAACCAAAGTCTAACTTTATAGGTTCTACATTTACAGTGTATACAGTGTATTAGCAAAGAAACAAAAATAAGACTGACAAACAAACAAGATTTCTTTCAAGAGTCTCATGATGCTCATCTTATTATTTCCATACAGTGCACTCCGGTTATAACGAACACAGTAATAATGAAATTCTGGTCTTCAACAAAGTGAAAATTAAGGTCGTAACATTATCCACTCTGTATTTTTATTATTTGTTCTGTTACAATGAAATTTCAGTGTAATGAAAGAATCTGCCAGTTCACACTTGTTGTTGTTGGTGCTTAAAGGCTCGCACACGCTGCATATTTTAATCTTTGTTTTCGGTAAGTTGTGAGTTATACAATTGTGTCTGTCAATATCGATAACATTGACATGAAGTCTAATTAATGAAGATTGTCTTTCATGATTTTGGGGTGACAAAAATGATGTCACGTATCAAAACTCAACGCAATCGACATGTTCGCTTTGTGTTTGCTTTGTTGTTGTGCACCATCCTGGTATGGTTGGATGTCAAACACATTTTTTCTATACAAACGTGAATAATCTCACAATTTGCCTGGAATTTTACTCACATGTGGAGAAAATACTACGAACGGATTCACAAGCATGCACTGAAAATGCAATCTGAAGTAGATCTATGTGCTCTAGATGCGCGATGCCGGCTTCGAAACGCGTGGTGTGTTCTTTTTTTCGCACTCACTCAGTTGCCCCCGAGTGTAACTTCTGTAATGTGTAGACTGTAGCTGTACATACCTGGTACATTGAAACCGACCATCCCCGTCCGTCCTCTAGCTCTAGTTCTATTGACAATTAAAATAGGCCTTAAAGCACACGTTACTTGGGTTTTGCTAAATTTAGGTAGGCCTAATACTTTGTCTTTAGAGCGAATACTTAGGCCTGGGTCTAAATCTACCATACTTGTTTTTGCCTCATTTCACTTGGTAGCGTATGTAGCCCAGTAATAGTAAAATTATCAGTGAAGAATCGAACACCCCCTCACTGATGTCACCATTGCCATGGCATTTGCATTTGTTGCGTGTAGTCCCATGCATGATGCATGTGTACATCGTTCTGTACGCGCAGTGCCATAAATGGAGGGCTGTCGGTTTCGATGCACAGTGTCGATGTGTTGGACACCTACTACTACAGTGTTTAGAACCATACAGCCCTGTCGCGTTTTTACAGCGACTGGGCTGTGTGTAGCTATATACAACTTACAAGTCACGTCACGTCACATACACAACACACACAGCAAGTCACAAAACATACAAACGTCGATATCAACGGTTGGGACTAGTATCTAGTTTCATTACCTGTAACGTGTTCAACGTTTGGTCGTTCACAAGAATATCACGAAGACTCGCTGTCAAGAGGCTTGCGTTGTCTTTATCCCACACGAAAATCTGTCCTTCGTGCACGAACATGAGACCCTCTGGCTGCACTTTCGGATCATCCTGAATGCATGACTTCTGTTGTCTCAACTTCTGAAAAATTGCGTGAGAATTCAAATCGTAGCGCCACTCGTCAATGTCGCTTGTATCGCTGAACTCCGCCATTTTCACGTGGGTTTCCCCCGGCCAGTCAGTCGGATCGCGATCGGAGTGGAGTACGAGTTCACGTCTCGTGATAGAAAACGTGTGGCAAGCACTTTGTCGACTCGCATTGTGGTCGCGTCGCATTGCTGCACATTCCGATGAAACAGCTCAGCTGCTCGCGCGCCCCCCCCCCTCCCCCCCCTCCCCCCCCCCAATCTCAGAAATAAAAGACCAATTATTTTTTAAACATTAGGGCCTACTGATGCAAATAAGATGTGAGACTAGAAGTTATGCAAGTTATAAGGAAAAAAGCAAAGGTTTCATGACATACAAAAATGCATTTGATTTGTGTTGATATAATGATACCCTCAACATCACTTTTGCAGTGAAACAAATATCTAACTGGTTAGAAACATTTCATATATTTTTAGATAATTTTTCTTTTACTTTTCTTCAAATGACTCGGATACGCCAAAGAAAAAAAAATGTTCCAAACCAGGATTCTAGTTGTGACCTCATCTGTCAATCATTGCTAAAAGTACTGATATGTTTAACAAAAGATATTGGGATGCACCTTCTCCTCGACTCAGCATAACTTGCATGTTTCTGTGATATTAATGTGACTAACAAAAGACATGGCGAGGAAACATGCAAATTATGCTCAGTCTTGGGGAGGGTGCATTCCAATGTCTTTTGTTAATCATATTAGTAACTCAGACTCTAGCAATGATTGATACATGAGGTCACAACCAGAATCATGATTTGGAAGGTTTTTTTGTTTGTTTGTTTGTTTGTTGTTGTTGTTGTTGTTTTTTTGTTGTGATATCCAAGTAACCTGAAGAAAAGTCGAAGAAAAATTATTTAGAAATATATGGATTGTTTCTAGATATTCGTTTCACTGCAAAAGTGATGTTCAGGGTATCATGAATCAACACAAATCAACATGCCTTCGTATGTCATAAAACCTTCAAACGGCATTGAGAATGATTTATTTACTGCAATGAGTATCACTGACAGATTTGCAAATAAGGTTTTAAAGTCAGTGAAAATAAAACAGAAGTTAAATGGATAGGGAAATGTATGGAAAGAGAAGATAAACTGCTGCCTAGAAAAAAAAAAAAGAATCTTCAGTGGGTTTTCAAAGGAGGTTTTGAATATTTTGAATATTATATATAATTATACATATGTCATATATAAATGGGGGTTTAGAAGAATCCATGCAGTATAATCATTGATTAGGAAACAAATGAATTCTTGACATAAATGCTTAGTGCTTGGTAGAGTTTCAGTAATTAAGTTCACTGTTGTTCACAAAACTTAATCATTTGTTCAGAGACTCCAACCCCAAACACCTGATCTGGAGATTCTCCCGCCCGAAACCCCTAGCAAACGGGAGACTCTAAGTTGATGCGTGCGAAGTTCCTAGGGTTCTAGATGCTCTCTGGTGCTATCTAAGGCTTATTTTTTCAACATACGATAGAAATCTTTTCCAACGGGAGACACACAGCCAGGGCGGGAGAAATTAAATCTCAAGCGGGAGAACGGGAGATTTTGCAAAAATGGGTTTTCGGCGGGAGATCTCCCGTCGAAAACGGGAGAGTTGGAGTCTCTGTTTGTTTCTGTCTTTGCCAAGACTAAAAGGTAATATTTCAAATGTAATTAATGATGAGTTAACAGTTTTATATGGGATAGACAAAATAAATAGAATGCAAATGTGTCAGACAAATGAAAAAGGAGTGAAAACTTGTAAATACATGTATTTATGTACATGTTACAACACTGAAAAAAAATGGAATAAACGCTTGTTTTTAATACAGATGAATGGTCAGAAAAAAAAAAATCCATTGTATTTTTGCCACAAGACTATCAACAAGATTTAAGCCTAGGAAATTATTTCCTAATCAAACAATCCTTACATACCTGCAATCCTTTTCGGAAGGAAGCATTCACAGTCTACAGTGATTTCTTTTCTATTTATTGAATCGATCAATGTCAACCCTTGAAGAATAATAATAAAACTGTGGGAAATGTGTCTTTTTTTAAAGAGTGTGTATGAACAAAAAGGAATTAATTTTGTGAATGATTTGTTCCATGAAAAAGGAAATGTATCATCTTTAAATGATGATACATTTCCTTTTCATATTAAATTTTATTTTACAATAATGTTTGTTTTCATTAGGAAGTACGATGCAGATGTCAATTTCTTACAAGTATTTTAGAATGTGTCAGGCTGTATAACAAGGAAGTTGTGATAGAGATATAAGTTAGATGGAAAAGTTCTGTCAACCAACTTTTCCTGAGGCTTTAAATTTGGTTGATGAACAATGTAGAGGATGTTTCCATAATGTATGATGCTTTGCTGAAGAATCAAGTATGTGACCGTGCACCTCAAAACGAACATAAAGTCGCATACACTGATTTTGCGTGAGGACTGAAAATAAGTGAAATGGGTCAACCTAGCCGAACTTGACTTTTTCATATTGTCTGAAAGAGCGGGTCTTCTTTTACATTATGCTAAAATTTGGTATCATAAAACGGGCAGGAAAGTGTGATTTTTTAGCAGTTTATCTTGAACATTTTTGGTAGAATAGTGTGATTAGGTGTGTCTTTAGAATCCCTTTTTCATTTCTGAAAAACCTTGTCCACACACTTCACTTTCAATAACTTTTGAAAGGATAGTGCTACTGCTTTGAAAGTTGGCATTAATTATGGACAGAATGTGTTAATGAGGCATGCTTAATTTCAGTTTGATTTGATAATCCCTTCATTGTTGATACTCTGGTGGTTTACTTCCTGTTTTTTGTCCCATTCATCGCACAGCCAGCACGGTTTGGTTAGATTAAGAGTTTTTAATGAATAGACACTGTACTTCAGAGCCTCTTTTCTCAGTTCACACTTTTCCTGAGTTTGTGCTTTCTTTCCAATATTTAGATAGGTTAGGAGAGTCCATTTGAATTGAGTTATACTTCATTTTAAAGCTTAGTCTGCTCTTTCAGAATATGGTCTTAACTAAAAATTAATGTCTGGCAACTTTTTCTTTGTTTTGAGGTGCAGGGTCACGTATATGACAATGTGAAGATTTTTTTAAAATCTAATTAATATAATTATTATTCTTTTTTACATGGCACTGATTAGTACAACTTGGGGGAAAGAGGTGGCAATCATTTTTGTAAGCCCCGTATATAAGAGTTCACCGGATGTTGATATATGGTGGTTTCACTTCAAAATATGAAATAGAATTCTATACAGATAAGATGATGAAAAGAGTGGGGTTGATTGAAATAAAATAATGTTCATTTTTAAATGCGCATGTAGAAATTTTAATACAGCTCTTGAGCGAGTGTGAATAATATGTTGATATACAAACGGAAGGAAGAGAATATTTGAATACTTATGTAAAGAAAATGACATGGAAATGATAGTGGTAATAATGATGACAATCAAACAGTATTGATAGTAAGAATATTATCACTACAAATAGCACATTAGCCATGTGGAATTGGCACATTTTAAGTACCCTGTATAACAGTAATAATGATAATAATAATAATAATAATAATAATAATAATAATAATAATAATAATAATAATAACAATAATAACAATAATAATAAATAATAATAATAATAATAATAATAATAATAATAATAATAATAATAATAATAATTATTATTATTATTATTATTATTATTATTATTATTATTGTTATTATTATTATTATTGTTATTGTTATAATTATTATTATCCTCATCATCATCAACATCATCACATACACTGTATTATCACATTAGGGCACTACATTTTCATAAGGTCTATCATCACAATCATTGACAGCAGCAGCAGTACACAGCATATACATGGTAGACAAGGACATTTAAACAATTTTCCTCATATATTTTTGTGGAAAGATTTATTCTTTGTAACATGATGGTCATAGAATTATGGTCATAAACACAAATATAAATACAAACATTTTATTTTTTTCACACACAAAGTATATACACATTAAAATTTGAATGATGAGTGTAATTGTTGCTATGGGGTGACACTGCAATCATAGAAGAAACCACTTCAGGGTTTTTATGAGTGATTGCATATTAATCTCCTTTTAATAGGCTATCACTATGACTTATATGAGCATGTGTGTGTTGCTTAATGTTTTTAAACACACTTTCAAGTAAACACACTAGAATAACCTTACAATGGTTTTCACACATGGTGCATACTGTACTGAAAAAGTATAAAGCTTTGCAGTTTGGACTTTTTCTAGTGTATTTTGTGTGCACCAAAAACTAGCGCAAAAATAAAAGCATGCCAATGTTTGTTTGTTTTTGTGTGTTTTTTGCCTGTCATATGACCCAGTAATCAATACCTTGATTCCATGGGATTAAAAACATGTGAAATACAGGTGAGCACAACATATTACTCACATGAAAATATCCACTTTCACAGTACTCTTAAGTACATCCACTATCAATTGCCAGGTCCCTGGTTCAAGTCTCATGTCATGTCTGCAGTGGTTGTGGGCTTACAAGTATAAATTTTCTTCCTTGGCTGTCGTGTATGACAAATCAGTTCAAATTAATCAAGTCCAATCAAGGTACATATAAATCTCAAAATGCATAAGGATATCGGATATGAGCTAGTGAAGAGTGTAATTTGCATTAAAGTATTGAGAGAGTAAAGAAGGTAGAAGTCAGGTGGACTCCTTCCACATGTAGGAACGTGTGAATTGTAAAAGAGGCCATTCAAAATGCAAGTATACTTGATACACTGTGGGCATACAGAGTTGATCTTGACTTCCTAAAACCTGATGAGCCAGGGCAAGTTATCATGTCCTTGATTCTCACACACTGCTTGTTCTGACAGGACAGGACAAGTGGTTGCCTGGCCCATGTCGTTAGAGGCCCATCAGGGCCATTAATGCACGGAGAAAGGGTCAAATGCCAGTTTCTAAAATACTTTGAAATATAGTGTTACGTTTGACCCATTTCCTACACTTTGTACACTGTACACTGTTTTGCTGCCTATAGTAAGTGAAACAGGTGACATCTTGATGTTTAACTTGTTCTCTTTTCTGTTCTTTTCCATTTTTATTCAACAGGGAATATAACATCTCTCTTACTGTGTACAGTGATGTCACAGATGCAGATCTTGACCGGCTGGTACACAGTATTACAAGAGGCAACACCATGTAAAACCTTCAACTGTGAAATGCTTACGTGGTTGAAATGAAATATTGTGATTGGATGGTAAGATACATGGAAAGACAAGGTAAAATACCAATTTTGAACAGAAAAATCAATTTCTTTATGGAGAAGAATTTACCATAATTTCATCCCAATAATATTAGCCCACTCAATTAAGGCTTGTTACAGTTGGCAAAGAAATGTAATCTTGAGATATGGGGAAGTAACAATGAGTATTTTATTTGAGTTGATAATGGTTTGTAATACAGCCTTTAAACCTGTATGCCATTCTACAATGTAGTGTCTGATCCACTGTGAGATACACTGTACCTGGTATGCAAGAATTTAAGATAGGAGTTTGAAACCATTATGAACTCCAGGTGAACTGTATGACTAAATTTAGGAAAGTTGTACTTTGCAACAACATACACTCCAGACTGATGTAAAATCATTCAAGGTAAATATAGACTTAACCCTAAACAGAGCTTCAAAATTCCTTTGACTTTATTAACAGCAAACAATGCATACATATGCTGCTTTGAGAGTTCAACAGTGGATGGGAGCCTCAAGATACCAAATCTCATGACAGCAACTCAAGTTCTTGTGCAGGTGTAGATTTCGTATATAAAAGACATGGCAAGCATCCTTGGAGTGTCATATAGTACAGTCCGATGTCGCCTTAGGTATCTAAGCAGTTTAATGTTTTCTTCTTTTATGACCCTATAGCGTGGGGATTTATAGGTGGTCCCATCCATTCGCTGCCCACAGTCAAACAGCGGAAGAGATGCAAAGGAAGGGAATTGAAGCAGCAGAATCTGGATCATTGAAGGAGAAAAGGGAGTAAAAGTATACTTTCCTTCCTCATGTACTTCAACATCACTGCTGGCTTTACCCCTCAGTAGGGCCTATAATGCACTTTACTGTGCCTGGTAACAGCGAAAGTGTTCATCAACCTAAGGCTTGATCCAACTCTACAGGCAGTTCCTTTTACAGTCGTCATATGAAAACAACGATCGATGAGCAGATATCAAAGGCAAAAGTAGTGAAAGAAATTACCAGGATGCCATGGTCACTAAAAGACATTCGATTCTGGAAAGCAATCGAGAGGCATATCTTTTTGTAATTGTAGCCCATCATAGTGCATGGTCTTTTGGAAGAGAGGTATATGACCCACTGGGTAATGCTAGTGTGGCTAGGATTTCATCTAAAATCAAGAAAGTTATTCATCAAGAACTGAAGCATAGTGACTTTTTGCTGGAAAAATTGGTCATGTTTGTTGAACCATTATATGGTCTGAACTCATATACTACATAGATAACAAGCATACAAAGTCTTTTAGGGAAGTTCTCCCTCTTGTTTACACACAACAAGACCCAGTTCCTGTCAGTTTCTTGAAAAATATTACTTCTGTAGACTCAGAGCGTCAAGACTGGCATGACATCTAAACTTAAATTTTTGTGCTAATTGCAAATTAACAATGGCTTAGGAGGAGTGTACAATAGCAATGCATTTTTTTTTATTTTTTTATTTTTTATTTTTAGGAAACTCCCACCAATAAGACTGTCAGAAATACATATCCAGTTCCAAGAGCATCACAACATTTGCATACAGGAAGCAGAATTTGCTTTTGAGTAAAAGTTGGCCTTGGAGGTGTCTGACTTTCAATTCTTTCCAAGCTAAGCATGACAAAGGATCCTAAGAGAACAGACATAAATAGCAGAGGATAACTTGTAAGCTAAAAGGTATTTCTTTCATCATTTCGTCTACATGGCTTGCAATTTCTGTAAGTGTGTGAACCTGCACATGTGCACTGTGTCCGACTTCCACAATCCCTGGTCATTCTACAACCTCTTCCTCATGCTACCACCCATTGAGGTGCTGAGGTGGCTTCAGAAGGAGAGACTCATCATTGATCACCAGGAGTATAACGTCTGTGGTCATCCTTGTACGCTCACAGAACGGAAGGGCAAACATCACGTACCTATGACACTAATGGCAGAAAGGTGTTGATCATCCACACGATCGTGAGTTCTCGATCACGACACGCGCGTTCTTTCAAAACAGCCAATTCACAATACAGGACATTTTTAGAATTTGTCCATAACATGCTTCCTCAGAGTTCCCTCCGATCCTCATCCCTTCAGGCTGGCCTTGACTACAAGTGCACAGCTGTGGATCGTGCAAACTTCATGAGAGACATCTTTAAGAAGTACGTTGACAAAGTATACAATCAAGAAGATCTGATGAAACGCACTGGCGAAGTGGAGGTGGATGAGTTGCTGTTCAAAAGAAGATGCAAACATCATCGTGGAAACCCGAACGTAGGGGTGAAGATGAGGATAGTGGAGTTTGTAGAGCAATCATCAGACAAGGTCATCGTGTACCATGTTGACAATCAATCAGAAGACACGCTCCTTCACATCATTGAGCACCATGTCGAGATCAGCTCCACTGTCTACACGGATGGCTGGGCAGGGTATGCAGCTCTCAATAGCCAAGGTTTCCATCACTTCTCCGTTGTGCATAAGGAGGCATTCAAGATGACCAATGTGCACACCGTCATCGAAGACGAGAAAGAGGTGTGTACCAATTGCAATGAGGGGCATGGAAGCATGCTAAAGAACACTTTCGGCAAATCAACAGGACAATGATTGCTAACTTTGAAGCCCATCATGCAAACGTCATCTAGCGCAATCAAAACAGTGGCAGGATCTACTTTGACAGATGGTCAGTGTCGAATGCCGACACTTCTCTGATGAGGTTGAGTGACACAGAATACACTTGTGATGCAGAAGACAAGGGGAACATGCCTTATCCACCAACATCGCCACTAACAGTGACACCAACATTGCCGCCAAATCCTGTTGGATCTTCAACTTCAAAAGCTGGCACATCTGGCAGTGAACAGTGGCACAAGCATGTCAAGAGGCCATGACTTTGCACAAGCAGGAGGAGGCGCTGCCTGGACGAGTTCAGACCCATGCAACCAGCTGCACCACTCGCGCCTGTTTCTCAGTACGCCTATGGTGAACAGTAATTCATCAATCTGTCAGATGACTGTGACTTCGAATGATTTGTCAATCGCGACACCAAAAAGGCTTTTTTTCAGTGCCATCCTATACTCGAGAAAGAACTTGAAGAATCTCAAGTGTATCTCATACACTCTGCTCATATATTCACCCCTATCTCTTTCCTCCTAGTTTTTGTATATTAATGCAAGATGGAAAATGGGTTTGAACCATGTACAGCTAGTTTGACACACATTTATGTACATTAAAGTGCCAGTTTACGTTTGGGGGTGATGATTCTATAATCAGTGTTTGAATTACGACATTTGATGTGTATGTAAGGTTTCACTGTATCACAAAACACACTATCACACAAAAGTTGCGCCTTAAAAATCAAAATTTGAAATAATCACGATATTTCTGGTTGGTCTGGATATAGCGTAGCGGTATACGGGTTAGATGTCAGCCGCGTGTCTACCTCCATCAGCCTTTGCTCTGTTGCGCAGTGGGCTCACTCGGCGAGATGCGAGAGAGATCAGCCGGTGTGAGTTCCTATTCCACGGTTCCCCACGAACATTCACGTTGATCTCGTGATGAGTGAGAGTTATCGCTCCTCAAACGGTCATCCCAGTACGTACATATTATGGTACATAAGTACTGCTGTGGTTTCACTGAGCAGAGCAGCTGTTGACTGATCTGCGTCATGGTTTCACCGGATGTTTTGATCGCGTCGACTGTGGTAGAACATACATTGTACAAGCGGCACGGATTTTTCCTTCGATGTTTATTTCACCAAGCATTGACGGCAAAGGAACGAACAGGAGACCCCGTGTCTCCTCTTCCGAACAAAAAAGAAAATTAAAACAAAGTCAGAAACAATATAGGCCTTGGACAACAGCCATATCCGTTTCGTGAGAAACAGTTCAACAGCTACGGGCTGTCGGCCGAGAAAGTGGCATTTCCAGCAACCAGGGAGTAATATTCCTGCTGATTTAGAGGTGAGTAGCTGGATCATGGACACTGTCACGTACGACTGATAGATTGTATGTAAGATTGACTAGTGAGCAGTAGATTACATGACAGCTAGAGGAGGCTAATGTGTATATTCTTGAAGAACACACTTCTGCATGACATGGCACAAGGTTTTCATGTGCTTCTTGTACATTTTACAGGGGGTGTTTCACAAAGCTGTTCTTAAAGTTAAGAAGGACTTACTGTAAGTGCGACTGGTGATCAGTTCTTGTGCTGAATTATTAAGATTCTAATAGGTATAGCACACGAGAACTGGTTACCAGTCGCACTTAAGTCCTTCTTAACTTTAAGAACGGCTTTGTGAAACACCCCAAGGTGTTCATGCAGTGGGGCAGTGCCAGGCAATGCCGACCCTATTGGAGAGCATATGCTGTAAAGAGGTGCCACGTGTTGTAGAAACAATGGACGACCTAACTGACGAACTGGAGGGTGAAGAAACAGAGCCACTGGACTGTATCACAGCAAACCCTGGGTTCAACCCTGTCTGCCTGAATCGATGGGTCCTCAAAACAGCATATCACCAGTGCAGGCAGCCGTATGGAGACCAGGAGAGATTGGATGCAAGCATAAAACAGTAAGTGTGATCTTGGTATGACAAACATCGATATCAGTATAAAAAATATAGTACCCCTCGATAAGCACACGCTGCAAAGAGGTGCCACGTGTTGTCCACACAATGGATGACTTTCCCAATGAAATGGAAGAAGAAGCCACAGAGGAGCTACTGGACTGCATCACAGCAAACCCTGGTTTCAACCCTGTCTGACTGAATCGATGGGTCCTTAAAACAGCATATCACCAGTACAGGCAGCAGTATGGAGACATGGGGAGATTGGACGCAAGCATAAACCAGTAAGTGTGATCTTGGCATGATACACATTGATATCGCTATCAAAAACATATAGTACCCTTCAATAGACCCTCATAAGATTTTTTTTTTTCTGTAACATGTCAATATCATAGTCATACCACTGTACTTGTGGATACACCTTTACACATGAAGGCTTCCTTTAATCCATGCACAAAATGCACATGTACAACTTTGCCAGAAAGACTTGTGTTCTGAATGTATGATAATTTAATATTGGGGCTCAGTATCATTGTGATTTTGGTCATTTTCTCCTTATTGTTCTTCTAGCTCTGGTTTTAGCCAACTTTCCTTTTACATGTACTGTGAAATATTATACAGTATGCATTTTTGTTCTTTGAATAATATGGCCTGAACTTATTTTTTTTTTAAAATCCTCGGATTACACAGTCTCTGTGCATGTCACTAGATATATATTGAGTTCTGTGACTCTTCAGTTTTCTGTTTTGCATGATTTGTATTTTGGTTTATAATTCATAATTGCGTATTTCATAGTGGTATAGGACGCTTGCACTTTAATTTTGCCTTGCCACTTTCTCATCAAATCTTCTATTTGGTGCGTCACTACTGTCTCTTATTTTCATTTTGACACGTGGTTTGTGCCACATCACCACCACTCTTTTTTCATTGCTCCTCCCCTTATTTCTTCCTCCATTGATTTCACTATAACATCATGCCTGATACTGATGTCGGCTCCTCATCTTCTCCCACTGTGGGAGCTTTCATCCCTGTCTAATTCCCTCCTCCTTTTTCTGGCGATGACACGCCTGACTTTATGCAGATATTCCATTGGAATGAATAAAGTACGCTGAACCGGATATATGAATCAGAATATCTCTCTCTTTTGTCGAGCTGTCGAGTAGATATCATCCATGTGACACCGACAATATACGCCATGGAAAGATATAAAATATACAAGGTGTTACACTAATTTAAACTGTGCTCCAACTGGAATGACAGTGAACTCTGACCTTACATCAAGAGGGAAGTAGATAGTGTGGATGCATAGCCAGTGATTCTTGGTGCTAGTGCCTATCCATTCCTAACATGGCTGATGAAGTCCTTTCCTGATAATAGTCAGCTTTCATGAGAGTGGCGTGAATTCATACCCACGTAGAGCAGGGCAAGGAAGGCAGCAGAGAACGCATTAGGACTGAGAGGTAGATGGCGAATTCTACTGAAGGGGGCTGACACTCTCATTGAATTTCTTTGTAACCCTTTTGTAACAAATATATTCATTGAGTACGATCTCTTTAAATCTTGCTGAATCAGCTTATGTGATTACATAGGGGTGAGTTCCATTCTTGGGATAGCCTAGAGACTTAAATCTGTGAAAATTTTGATATTAGGTTAATTTCCCCAGTAGAGCACGAATCTAGTGATTATTTCTCGTCAAACACTTTCAATTTACGGCTGCCGCTGGACAATGAACTCGATATGTAATGCCCCCTTCAAAATGCCCCTCATCTCTGGAACTGAGCTGTCAATCAACATGACGTAATTTACGTCACTAAAGGGAGGCACTCTCGCTCTAGCTTGCTTCCAATGACAGCTGATAGTCTATCACCTACAACCCCCCCCCCCAAAAAAAAAAAACAAAACAAAAACAAACCCTGTTTAGCCTACACTGGATGTCAAGTACGTAAGACTGACTAGTGAGCAGTAGATTACATGACAGCTAGAGGAGGCTAATGTGTATATTCTTGAAGAACACACTTCTGCATGACATGGTACAAGGTTTTCATGTGCTTCTTGTACATTTTACAGGTCGGTCGTGATTTGGCAAAAAGGTGTATGTCTGCCGTTTTACAGCGACTACAAAGCCGAGAAAATTGACTTTAAAGTTTTGGCAGTTTCCTTGACCGTAGAAGCCACCTAAACTGTGCAACGCTCAGGGATTCAATTCCATGATTTAGTATACACTTCAAATTTCATTTCCTGATAATTTTCTTGCATCTAACTTTAAAGAATACTTCAGAATTAGCACTTTTAGCATGTTTAGAGACATACACCTTTTTGCCAAATCACGTTTACAGGGACTGCGACCCACGCTATTTTGGCAAAAAGGTGTATCTTCACATACACCGTAAGAAATCATGCATTTAACTTGGCAAAAAGGTGTATGTATAGAGATACACCTTTTTGCCAAATCACGTTTACAGGGACTGCGACCCACGCTATTTTGGCAAAAAGGTGTATCTTCACATACACCGTAAGAAATCATGCATTTAACTTGGCAAAAAGGTGTATGCATAGAGATACACCTTTTTGCCAAATCATGTTTACAGGGACTGCAACCCACGCTATTTTGGCAAAAAGGTGTATCTTCTCATGCACCGTGAGAAATCGTGCATTTAAGTTGGCAAAAAGGTGTATGTATAGAGATACACCTTTTTGCCAAATTAAACGATAACAAAATATACCAGAGATTTTGTAGGGAGAAGGGTGTATGTGAGACCATTTCTAATCAAATGTTAACTCTTGACAATCTTTACTTCATTATTACAAAAAGATTTTAAAAAATAACAATAAAGAAAAATATCAGGATGCACAACTTGTTCATCAAACATAGAAAAATGTGCGCAAATTACAACTCACCCTAGAGTCTAAATATTAACAAAACATGGTCTCATGGATATGCATGGTTAAGGATTACAGCTGAAGAATTTTTCTTCTTCCTTCTCCTCCCTTTTTTCCAAAAACTTCTACTTCCAATGAGATGATTCATCATATTTTTAGCTTTGTGCCCCTTTTTTACGACAAAAGGTTCGTTTGTTTTCTCTACTGAATGCTTTAGCAAACAAAGAGGCAGTTGTTTGCACATCATGTATCTGTTCTTAAAAACGCAGTTATCATGCTGCTCCCAATTTTTGCAATAAATTCAATAAATGTGAAAATTCAGGTAGGATCATTTAACTGTTTGCATCCACTGAGCACTTTGAGCAGTACATCCAAGTATCATTTCCAAAGACAGGGACACATCTTTCTCTAGACCTTTGTGTGTAACTGCCACTAAATGTCTGTTAGGTAACAGCCCCATACGCATAGCGTAATGGGTAGCCGATCTTACAGTCACACAGCACACCACTACACTATGTACTAATTATACACAGCCCAGTCGCTGTACATGGTACGTCGCGACGGGGCTGTACGCGCGCGACCACCAACCACTAGGAGAGCGACGTAATCGTATTACGATAGCTTTGAATTTTGATACTTAACATCATTTTTGTCACCTCAAACTCAACGAGTATACTTTTCAATATTTACTCTACATCTGATGCTATCAGTATTCAAATGTACGCAATGAAACTTACCGAAATTGATCATCATATCCAGCATGTCCACACGGTACACAATCTTTCACGCCAGGCCTAACTTTACACAGCCCAGTCGCTGTATGGTACGTCGCGACGTACATTACCATGTACAGCGACTGGGCTGTGTATAGTTAGGCCTGGCGTGAAAGATTGTGTACGGTGTGGACATGCTGGATATGATCAATTCCGGTAAGTTTCATTGCGTACATTTGAATACTGATAGCATAAGATGTAGAGTAAATATTGAAAAGTATACTCGTTGAGTTTGAGGTGACAAAAATGATGTTAAGTATCAAAATTCAAAGCTATCGTAATACGATTACGTCGCTGTCCTAGTGGTTGGTGGTCGCGCGCGTACAGCCCTGTCGCGACGTACCATGTACAGCGACTGGGCTGTGTATAGTTAACTATGTACAGGCTTCTACAGTTACATGCAGTGCACAGCACGGACAGTGCAGGGATCACTGTCATTTTGAAGCGTAGAGAACTCTCATCCCACAGCCACACTTGCCGGAAAAGCTGTCATTTCAACAGAAATGCTAGATTTTACGAATCTGCGCATCTAATGGCATAGAAGTGGCCATAGAAGTCTAGGACAAACGTTAGATCTGAACTTCTAGATATTAGGTTCTATCTACTCACCGACTAGCAACAAGGAGAAACTTCTGCAGTGCAACAGGCTGCCAGTTTTAAGTCAGGAGCATGGCCCGCCACCGCACCGACCGGTGAAACGGTACACATACATGCCAGCAGCATGTATAAACAACAGAGTATATAATATACACAGAGTATAAAAGATACACCTTTCTGCCTTATCATACTTCGCAACTATAATTCATGATTCATTCGGCAGATGGATGTATCTAAAGATACACCTATCTGCCAAATCTTTAAGCGCTCCCCAGCGTGCACGGTTAGAGGTGTATCTAGAGATACACCCTTTTGCCAAATCATGTAGTTCTCTATCCTGGTACGTCATTGTACGTCAAAGGTGTATGTAAAGATACACCCTTTTGCCTAATCAAAAGCAGGAAAATTGATAAAATAATACAGAGATAGCCCCAAGTATCTCGGAAACAAATGATCGATGACTTACGAAAGTTGGTCACATGAAAATTTCGGCATCGAAAACCCCCCAAATGGTAAAAACCAAAAACATGATATTTTTCAGACATACACCTTTTTGCCAAATCACGACCGAGGTGTTCATGCAGTGGGCAGTGCCAGGCAATGCCGACCCTCTTGGAGAGCATATGCTGTAAAGAGGTGCCACGTGTTGTAGAAACAATGGACGACCTAACTGACGAACTGGAGGGTGAAGAAACAGAGCCACTGGACTGCATCACAGCACACCCTGGCTTCAACCCTGTCTGCCTGAATCGATGGGTCTTCAAAATGGCATATCACCAGTACAGGCAGCAGTATGGATACATGGGGAGATGGGATGCAAACATAAACCAATAAGAATGATCTTGGTATGATACACATTGATATAGAACCCGTAAATAGGCCCTCATAACATTTTTTTTCCTGTTTCGTCAGACTGCAAACGAGCTCTCTCTCTTGTAGATGAAAGGTAGTGCAGAAGTCTGCAGAAAGCAGATTTTTCTCAGAGAGAAAGATACGTAGGCTTGACACTGCAACCTCTGAAGGAGGTCAGTTTATGCATCAGTCTAGTACTTGAATGATGTGTTGATTTATTGTTCTAGTGTACACTTTACCAACAAAGCAAATGCGGGTCAGGGCAGGACGAGTAAAGAAGAGTATAAGTCATACTTATTCTGTTGTCTTACTAATCAATTTCCTTCCCGTCTGGCAATCAACTGGAAGAAACTGTGCAAGGCTTTGAAGATTGCTTTGGTTTTTCCCAAGGTGCGGGTGCTGTGGATGGCGCCCACATCCAAATCATTAGTCCTTCAGAGTATCCAGCAGATTATTACAACCGAAAAGGGTGGCACTCAATAATCCTACAAGCAGTGTGTGACTACAAGTACACCATGTACCTATTCACAGATGTAATAGTTGGCTGGCCAGGCCATTGCCATGACGCCCATGTTCTTGCAAATTCATCCCTTTACAGGAGAGCTCAAAAAGGAGAATTGTTACCAAACGTATGTAAAAACCCAAACGATCTATACCTCTTTTTCCCCATCCATAACTTTTGATAAGCAATAAAAAATGCACATATCTGAGTAAGAACAAATAAATTGTCATACAGTAGGCCTATATTTAACAAGAAAAAGAAAGAAACCAAGTTCATATTGGGGAGGGGTGAGGGATGCCATTGCAAAAGGCCTGTTAACACAGCCTACAACCCTACCCCCTTACATTATGATGTTAATACAGTTCGAGTGGCTGCATGAAATGCATAAAGTTAAATTTAAGCACGTTGGACTCCAAACCAAAGTAATTCCATGTTGTTTCCAAGTACAATAGGATGACAACACCAGATGGTCCATAACAAGATTCAAGGGAAAAAGTGACTGCCATAATGCAAGCTTGGTGGATGTTCAAAGTACAATTTTTTTTTTCACAATTCAGAAATGACCGATGGTGAAAAAGATTGGTGAGGATTAGTATAACTCGAGCTGGGGATATTTGGACAAAGGAGGTGAGAGTAAGAACAGAAATATAATAGGAGATAGAAGATCACGGGTGGGTGAAGGCACTGAAAGGTCAAGAGTTCAGACCCAGTATTACACCACCATTGGATCTATGTAAAAAGTCTAACAATTTCTGTATCGTCACCTGCTTCATTGTCCTGTGTTCATTAGCAAAGAGGGTAAAGAGCTGTTGTAAACCCCATCTAGTTCAGGATGGGGATTTTCGAATGTATCAAAACCAGGCCAGCCGTATCACTCTGTGAATCCGCACATTGCCTTGTGTGATAGTCAAAGTCTATTTGTAGCTTTTTTTTTTTTCTTTGCCTTCTCATGGCCTTGCAGGTTGTTGTGACCAAACGATGCAATTGATTTATGATGGGACTATGGACAGTGTTTGGACAAAGAACTGGAGGCCAGCTGGGATAAGAACGGACCTTCATACTTACCTCCAGAAGAAACTACAGTCAACTATCAAATGATTTATGATTGAAAAATTAAAGCAAACGTTGCTTTCAATGGTCAACCAAAGTCAAGTTAATCATCTGGGCGTCAAAATAATAGGAATGAAAGGGCGGAAAATGGAAGAGAAAATGGCTCATTTAGTCTGCAGGATGTGTTCATAAGTAATTCAGTGGCAAATATAGATATTTGTAAAAATCAAGAAGACGTCATCCGTTAACCATGCATGATTGTCAATCCCGCGAAGCTTGCTGAATATCAAGATGCTGGAAATCTGACAACATGCTCCACTGGTCAACATGCACCAGCCTCGCGCACAGAAGTTCACTTGGAGGGTTAAATAGAGACAGACAGACATAGCTCGTTTGACTGACTCTGCTTTTACTGTGTGGTATGCTTTGCCCGCAGATGTTAGGAATTATGACAATAAGGCAAAACAGGGACCGAGCAAAATCTTCTCAAAGCAAAAATGAAATAACATCCTTTCAGCACATGATCAATGCCCGCCTTAATCAACCTGGCGAACCATTGAAAGGTCTATTACACCAGGCTCAGCATTCTGACCCCATCTTGAGTGAGGTGGTATCGTGGGTCCGGTCTGGCCCGTTTTCGCCCAGGTCAGCCATCTCTAAGTCTGAGGTCTCTCTACGCGAATTCTATGTACCATGCCACAGATTGTGGATTCGTAATGGTCTTTTGTATCGACAAAACCGTCTCCCCTCTGGTGCTACAGAGGACCAAGTTGTCATTCCCCATTCCCTCGTCCCTGAAGTTCTCTTCATCCTCCATGACTCCCCTCTTCCTGGTCATTTTGGGGCTGACAAGATTATACAGAGAGTCACTCAAGTGTGCTTTCGGCCAGGAATGCACGCTGATATCACAGATTTTGGCAAGCGCTGCCTCCCATGCCAGGAGTGTCGTGCCCCTGTCTCAGTGCTTTGTGCTCCCCTTGAACTGATCACCTCCTTTTGACCTCTTCAATGCACCTATGTGGATATTACTGAAATGCCTCTCACGCCTCAAAGGAACCGATATGCGCTTGTAGTCGAAAACTACTTTACCAAGTATATCAACCTCTATCCACTTCCCCATTAGGCAGCTGATGCACTGGCAAGCTGCCTATTTGACAAATTAATTTGTCAGCATGGCATCCCTGAATCAATCCACTCTGATCAAGGTCGTCAATTTGAGTCTCACGTTATGAGTGCATTATGTCAGAAGCCTGACATTTCTAAAACTTGCACCGCCCGATACTACCCTCAGTCTGACGGCATGGTGGAGCGACACAACTGTACCCTGAAACTTGAAATCGGAAAACACCTCTGTGATGTATGTAGATTAGACACAGTTAATGTATGCAGATTAGATGCAGTAAGGTTACAGCGTCAGGTTAATAGGTCAGTTATAGTGATAACGGAAGCCCTCCGTCACATGTAAAAAAAACCACGCAAGAATGGCAGTAAAGTATCCCAAGAACTGTATATCTATGGACTAATTGGCCCGAATTCACGAAGGTGGTACAAATGAAACCATGGTTTAAACCATGGACAAAAACCATGGAGCGCCAAGTGTCGCATGGAATATTTCGTCACGAAATCAGTCATTTCGTCGACGAAATTATTATTTTGTAACAAAATGACAACATTTTGTAACTAAATGAACATTTCGTCCACGGAATGATAATTTCGTTAACGAAACCTGTCATTTTATCGACGAAATGACCAATTTCGTAACGAAATATTCCGTGCGACACTTGGCGCTCCATGGTTTTTGTCCATGGTTTAAACCATGGTTTTGTTTGTACCACCTTCGTGAATTCGGGCCATTGTGTGAGTTACGTAATATTATGTGTCCTTAAACGTAACACTGGCGATGAGGAGGATGGGATCTTACTGCACTGAAATTTGAAGGGGAAAGTGGGATTTGGAGCCGATAAGAGTAAGTTCATGCCGATTTTGCTACATCGCAATGATCAATTTCGGAACGCTGTGAACTACGTTTACTCTTGTACAGTCCCATACATACATTTTGAGGTGATTATTTTTGATGGTATACACGTGAACGCGAACGTATGAGCAATGGCAATGGCCAGGATCTTTGAGCAATTTCATCTTTGCGAAGGAGATATTGAATCTTACCTAGATAGGTTAGAACAATTCCTTCTTGCAACAGATATCAATGACACAGAAGCAAATGGGCCTAAAAGACGTGCTATTTTGCTCAGTAGTGTGGGAGAAGAGCCATACAAAACACTACGAGATCTGACCTTTCCCGACAAACCTTCAGCAAAGAGTTTTAGGGATCTGTGTGCTTTGCTGAAAGACCACTATTGCCCTAAGCGATTGACAGTCACAGAACGGTTCAAGTTCCATAATGCTACGCAAGCTCCAGGCCAAACCATTTCACAATATGTATCGTATCTCAAACAAATGTCATCACATTGTGCATTCTCAAATGATCAGTTGAAAGAAGCCTTGAGAGATCGTTTCATTTGTGGCCGAGCATCTGCGAACATTCAGAAAAAGTTGCTTTCTAACAACTATATGTTTGCCCAAGCTATCGAAGTAGCCCTAGCTGAAGAAGCGGCAGTCCAAAATGCAAAAGACATGTCCAGAAATGACGAAAAATCTGTGCACCATGTTTCAAAGGGGGCGAACGTGAAGGGGAAACACGCTGGTAAACATGGAGGGCTTCCATTATCGTGACTATAATTGACCTATTGACCTGACGCTGTAACCTTACTGCATCTAATCTGCATATACTAACTGTATCTAATCTGCATACATCACAACCTCTCCTCGGCCCTCACTGACTGGGACATTGTCCTCGGTCAACACCAGATTACATACAACACAACACACCACTCATCTACTGGCTTCACCCCTTTCTTTCTCATTCAATGTCGTGAGGCACGGCTGCCCCACAAGGAAGATGTCAAGGAAGAAATCAGAATACTTCTTTTGATCTCAGGGTGGGCAAGTGAGGTACCATGGGAAACATTTCTTCCTGCAGAACACTTGAACAATTGATAACATGATGCAAAATATAACTCGTCTTGTCTAATCATACTTAAAACTTCATGATGTCATCCACCAGCATGACAAAGCCATGTGCAAGCTCCTCCTTGAAATCAAATAACTCTGCAATGATGGAAAATGGTTATTTGCAAAGTTCAAGAGGCTGCGTGAAATGCACAAAGTTAAACTGAAACACAATGGATGTCATACCACTGTAAATCCATGTTGCTTTAAAGTACAACAGAATGACAACACCATACAGTTGGAAACAAGAAGGTATACATGACTTAAAGTGGTTGCCATTTGCATGTTTGGTGGATGTTCGAAGTAATTTTTGTCACAATTCAGAAATGACCAAAGGTAAAAAGATTCGTGAGGATGAGTATGACTCGAGCTGGGGATATTTGTCACAAATGAGATGAGAGTAAAAAAAGACATATGGAAGGAGAAAGAAGATCATCAGTGGGTGAAGGTATTCAAAGGTCAACAGTTCAAACCTGGTATTACACCACCATAGGATCTATGTCAAAAGACAAACAATTTCTGTATCATCCCCTGCTTCATTGCCCTGTGTTCATTCGTAAAGAGAGTAAAGAGCTGTTGTAAACCCCATCTAGTTGCAAATGGCAACATTTGCCAGGGTGGGGATTTTTCAATGTATTGAAATCGGGCCAGCCCTATCACTCTGTGAATCCACATGCTACCTTATGTGGCAGTGAAAGTCTATTTGTTGCTTCTTTTTTTTTCCATCTCCTTCTCATATTCTTGAGGTCGTAGAGACCAAACGATGCAATTGATCTACGATGGGACTATGGACGGCGTCTGGACAAAGGACTGGAGGCCAGCTGGGATAAGAACAGACCTTAGTACATACCTCCATGAGAAACTAAAGTCCGCCATCAAATGCTTTAAAATTGAAAAATTAAAGCAAGCGTTGGTTTCAATGATCGACCAAAGTCCAGCTGATCATTTTAGCATCAAAATGTAAGAAATACTTAGATGTCTTTTATTAGGAACAAGAGAGTGTGGTATGACAACTTGACGATCGAGGGAACCATTATGTTCTTCTTGTCATGGATTATTTCACCAAATATGTCGATCTCTTCCCTCTGCCTGATCAGAAAGCTACCACTGTCGCCACATGTCTTTGTGACAAGTATAAATGCATCAACACAGTATCCCGGAATCAATCCATACAGACCAGGGATGCCAATTTGAGGCCCAACTGGTTCAAACATTGTGTCTGGAGATGTGTATTACCAAGACAAGAATGACCCCATACCATCCCTCATCGAATGGTACGGTGGAATGATTCAATCGCACCCTCAAATGAGAGCTAGAATTGCTGGTTGTGAATGGGACCAGATACTCGGCCTGGTCGAGTTGTCCTATAACACACAACACCGCATTCCTCTACTCCATACACACTCCATTTTTCCTCGTACACGGTCGCAAAGCCCGCCTTCCCCTCTCCCTCCTAACTGCGTCTAACCCGACCCTCCCATCCTCCTCTGCTGGTGATTATGCTGGTGATTATCTCAGTCACGTTGACTTTGCTTTCACTCAGACGGCTACGAAGGCCAATCATGCTCATGATACCCCAAAACACTACTATGATTGCCATTAACGCTTTGTCCCATACAACATCAATGATGTAGTTTGGATAAATGATCCTACTGTGTCACGTGATAAGCTGGCCCCACAGTGGAAGGGCCCATATCGTGTCACTAAACGAGATGAAAAAGGCATTCAATTCCATCTCATTGACCCACTTTTGTATGTTTCATTATTTGGTAAACAGAAGTCACATTTTGCATCCAGTTCCCTCTCTCATTTTTTCTCGTTAGAGAATATTCTCAATTCATTTTTTTTTTTTTTTTTTTTTTTTTAGGTCACCTGTCCCGCGGTAATAAACCTCCTTGAAACAAGGATGTTTCATTTTGAAAGATGGAAGTAATGTAATACATTCAAACCTGTCTATAGCGGCCACCTAAGGAAAATGGAAAAGGTGGCCGTTATAGACAGGTGGCCGCTATAGACAGGTAATCCAACTTTGTGTGCATTGCTTACATGTACACGTATCATCGTTGTATCCTTACATGTACATGTATGTGTGTACGTATGCATACACCGTGTGTTTCATGTCGGTGTATATGAAATTGATGCGCACTAGTATGTGTATTGTTGTGATGTTCATCTTATAATAACTGTTCCTGATCATTATATTTAATAAACGATTGTATATCTTGAACTACCATCTTATCTTCTGACTGGATAAATGTTCGACTGTGGCTTGGCATCGTATAGTTAAGAGTGCACACCACACTACCGACACATAAAACCAGCACTCTTACAGTGGTAGCAGCGGTTTAAACTGGTGGCCATCGCAACCGCTTGGACTTACAATTTCACTTCGCTGATAATTTGTTCCTGGCTGCCTTGGCTTGCAGCATCACTACATGATGACTCGATGTCGCCTCATCCTGAGATGCCTTCATCTTTCTGACCTGTTCTTTGTTTAGCCAGTGTGTATGTTTCTGCATGGAAGACTCTACAACTGAATCCTTAGTGTGTTCCTGCTGTCCTTAGACTGGATACAAGTTTCTATATTGCTTTGTGGATGCCTGCACACTTCCTTTACCAGTTCCTCTGACATTCTTCATACCTGCACTACCTCTGCCCTCTTCTTTTTCTTGGAACGTCCATCGCTGGTGGCCTGCCCAGTCATATCTGCTTTGTCATTGTATCCTGTGCTGGTGTGTGCTGCCTCATCCTATCTGATGTCATTGTACCCTATTTCATCTTCTTCTGTCTCGCTGACGGCCCGTCTTCAGCTCATTGGCGGATCTACCTGGTCGGGATCTCCACTACCTCCATATCTTTTATCAGACGGCGTCCATGCTGGTTTCTTCTACACGTGTCCTCCAGATTCTCCACATCCCTGCATAATAATTCCAGTTCTTGATGGTTGCAGCTAAGTTCACTGATTGACTTAATTTTCTTTTTAACTTTGGACTCTGATCACTATCATTCCCATCCCCTCGTTTGCATTCAAATTACACTGGAATTTTTCTTGAACCATGATATGTTGATCTGAATCAATTTATTTAGACAACACATTTTTTGGTAGATACACTTAATAATTGTAAATTTTTTTTTCTTGAATTCCGTAAGGTAACATGGCCTGATTGACATTTTTATTAAACCATTTTGTAAATAATATTTAGCTATTTTTTCTGTCATCTTAATTGTAGTTGGCGTTTTCATCTTTAGTTTACTGTTTTTCCCCTCATTGTTACTGTAAACATTTGGTTATATTGATTTTGTACATTGATATTCCTTCTTTTCCCCATTCTTTTTTTTTTCCAACACAATGTATTCTTCCCAGGATCATATTTACTCTCGTGATCGATCTCACAGTTTTCGACCCCATTCACCCTCTTATCATTCTTATCGCTCCCGCTATCACTCCCGTTCTCCCTCCCCAGAGCGCCATTCATCCTACTCCCATTCTCGTTCACACTATAGTCCTTGTTCTCCTTCTCCTGGCTATACTTCTTCCTATTCCCGACATCATCGCTATCACTCACGTTCTCCTTCCCCTGATCGTTACTCTAACTACTCTAACCACTCCATCTCTTCAACCAGTCAGTATGGTTACGATCATTGTTATGATGATTCAAGTCATTATCGATATGGCCCCCATACACTCTCTCCTGGGGTTTCATCTCAAACCACTGGCTCTCAGTCTCATGCATATCCCCAAGATCGTGAGCATTCCCATCGCCCTCGTAAACCTTCATTTCTTGACACATCATATTCTTGGGATGATTCCTCCCCTCCTTGATCATCCCAACCAACCTCCACCAGACTTCATTCTCCACCCCCACCTCCACATGATACCCCCAGTGTGAGTCATATTCATATGTGATACTGGAGCGAACATTCCTTTGATTAGATAAAGAGCCCGGAATTGGATACTGAATGAACTGGCATCTTGGTCTCGTCTGTTCCGCCGTTGAGAATTTAACTTCATCAATGTAACACCGACATCACGCCATGAGATATCACCACTAAAAATAAAAGGTGTTACAGTAGTAATGAAAAGGGAGTAACAATCATTGACAGAATGATGGGCAACAGAAAAGGGGTGCCACCCCCATGTATGACAGCTGAAGGGAGGGAGGAATCCTCATACAAAGTGCTGTGGAATACTGACAACAAGACATTAGCATCCAATCATATGTCGTAAAGACAAAAAGCACAGGGCCACGGAATGTTGCCATGCTGTCCACAATGAGGCCAGTTCTCGGAGTTACACATGATGATGGGAAAAAGAAGCCTGCCCTATACAAACTATAAGACTTCATGAAGGGTGGAACAGATATCGTCGATCAGAGAGCCAACGTTTAGACAGTTTCTGGTAGGAGCTTGAGAATTACACACCAGGACTTACCAAAATTCTTGTAGACCATTCTAGATATGCATAATTTATATAAAAGAGAAATGACATCATAGTAGTCATTAGCAGAAGAGTATGGAAGAAAGATGTGTCAGAGACAAACATTACTGGAGAAAAGAGCACTGACAATGAGATATCAGGTGATCTAACTCATTCCAAGTCAATCTGGGATTCATCCCCATGGCATCAGAAGTAAAAACCGAGATTCAGACAGTGTCCGAGAGGAGCTTGAGAATTACACCCAAGGACTTACCAAAATCCTTGTAGACCATTCTAGATATGCATAATTTATTAAAAGAGAAATGACATCATAGTAGTCATTAGCAGAAGAGTATGGAAGGAAGATGTGTAAAAGACTAAAATTACTGGAGAAAAGAGCACTGACAATGAGACATCAGGTGATACCAATTCTTCCAAGTCAATCAGGGAATCATCCCCTTGGCATCAGAAGTAAAAAAAAAAAAGTGTCCAAGAGGAGCTTGAAAAATACACACTAGGGCTTACCAACATCCTTGTAGACCAATTTTTACATGTGTAACCCCCTTTGGAGAACAATGTTTCTGGGCGATAAGAACAGGTATGGTAAAGGCAGCACATGAAGCAAAATAAAGTAATCAGAACTCAACAGAGCTAGTAATGCCCTTGTTGAAAATTGGTTTTCAGCAAGAGGGAATCAACAATGAGGGAATCAACAATGCTTTCTCCATGTTGGTACATTGTGTTGTAAGATTGAGGTGCTTTCTCAGTGATAATGCCATCTTTATCAATGCACAACCACAACTGTCTTTCCAGCATTAGTGTCAATTTCATCAAAAAGGGGGATTTTATCTACCCTAAAGAGGAGAGCATGGATGATGACAGCGATTTCAGCGAGCCTGAAATAGCACTCACCTCCAATCAGTAAGTCTTTGTGTACATTCACAGTCTCTGTATTGCAAGTTTTTCTTGAAAGCCTGTGTTTATATCAGTCAACTTCAAAGCCAAATGATTTCATAAATTATGTGCTTTTTTTGCACAGAAATAGTCTTGCCAATTGCACAGGATTGACAAAATATACATGGTGTTATGTCAGCAGAGACTACTATGCAAGTTGATAAAGCTGACATTGTCCACTCATCTGCATTTGTTACAATTTCGCTACTTAGCTGCACTGTTTCGTACAACACTGTATACATTTATAGTTAGCAAAATACTTAATGCATCTGGTTGTGGATATTATTCCATGCTGTATAACTATTTGCCCTCAAGCTTACATCACAAGATGTGAGAAGATGTATTTTCTAAAACTTGTGAAATTTTGAAATGCATAAAAATGTCGATCCATTTTTGTCTCACCTGCATTCATTGTAGATGTCACTTTTCTCATTAGCAATGTTGTCAATAATTTGGTGTACCCCCTCTTAACTTTCCAAAAATATAAATGTTACCTTGGAATTTTTCCTACTGACCCACTCTCATCAATTTGCTTTCATTTCTTCAAATTAGCCCAGAACTTGAAGGCACTCGGCCTGTCGGGGAGGAGGAGGAACTAATTGGAGAGGACCAGGAGGAGGAGGAGGATGGTGTGGAGCAGGACAAAGGCGTGGAGGGGAAGGAAGAAGTTGTGGCTAGGAAGGAAGGTCCATCACTGAGCAAATCTGGGCTCCACATGAAGGCAACAGCACAGGATGCTGTTGATGCAGAATTCATCCTAATATCTACAAAAAGACTGAAAGAACTGGCATCGAGAGCAGCTGGTCGATGTTCTACATGTGGCGGACCGGTGACCACCACAGTGTCACGAGGGAGGCACTTGCTGCCCATGTCAGTTGGGTAAGGAAAGCTTTTTGCCCTTGCCTCATGGATTCAGGAAAGTTTATGTCCTTGCCTCAGTTGTTTAAGAGATATAACACTCTGATGCATTTGATATCCTAAGTCTGATCCTGCATTTATTCAAGTAAGATTTTAGAGAATTCCTGTAAAATTAGTTTAAGCATAAACTATGAAAGCAAAATTCACTGATACAATTTTTGCCGAGACACAAGAAAAAGGGGACATACATGTACAAGGTTAAATTCACTATTCAAATGAATCGCCTCGCCTACCTAATGCGGACACTGGTCTAATTACATCGCCACTATGCAAACATGACAGCGGAGTGGGAGGAGTCACCGAACTCAGTAACTTTATCGTTTCATTTTGTAGCTGCGGAGATAAAACCAACGAAAAAAATCATTACTCTCCTCATTTCTGAAAGCGAATTTTATCCGAGCAAAATGGGATGGGGGAGTGACACTGCTAAGAGATGAAAGATCAACGTCGCCGGAGGGAAGAAGGCGGACAGTGGCCAGCCGGGGGACTGATGGAGCAAGCCCAGGGACTTAACTTTCAACGCCGAAGGCTGAAGCTGCTGGCGAGGCCCCACCAGAAATGTCTTCTCCACGGGACAGGATTTAGGACTGGGAGCCAAAGGAGCCTGATCAGTATAACGACCATAACTGAAGATATGTGTGTAATAATCATAGAAAAAAACTGAATTAAAGAATATAGGAGGAACTCTCTTAGGAAGGAGAGGACTTTCGAGAGAGTTTATATTTTGAGGGAGGTAGACAGAGACGAGGTCAGGGAAAATTTTATGAAAGAAGGCCAGACTTCAAAGTAATTAGTTACTTGAAAATAAAAGACGGGAAACATTTTTGATGTGAGAACGTGTAAATATAATTGAGGTTATTGTTTCTAATTACGGAGACGCAAGTGTGGGTTTATTTTGTGTGTGGTTGTAAATACAGACATACCTTTAAAATTGTGTGTTTTTTTAAAATTTACTAGTAATCAATTTACTCATTGGAGATATGCTGCGTGAAGAATTTGTTTCTCTTTTGAGAATCTTTTCTATATATGGAGAGCTGAAATTGGTGTAAAATGAAAAATCATATATAAAGATATCTTTCAGACAGACGATTGTTTTTTTGTGTAGTACATAGGTATATGTACGCTATTCACGTTTACTGAACGCTGGATGGGTCATGCTTTCAGTTGGATGTTTCAAAAGAATTTCTGAGATACACTTGATGTGTGACTGTCGTCTCCAGCAGAAACACTCTGCCACCATCTCTTTTGTGTCAACTGTCTGTCATTGACGTTTTCCAAAGTGTCTGCTTATTGTTCTCTCCGTGATCTCAGTGTTCACTGTACTCGAACATGCACGCCAGCCACATACATTTTCACATTATTGGACAACTTACATCTACAGTGCACATAGTGTCACTCATGAATTCATCATCTCATCACACATGCCATCAGGCATGAACATACCTGCCACAAATTGCTGGACCCAGTAACAGCCATATGCCCCAGACAAAGGCAGGAGACAGAGACAGAACATCTTCAGAAACAACTTGACAAATCCCAGAGATGGCATCTCCGCTATGTTAGGCGTATCCAATATATCCCATCAACACCACAAGAATCCCATCTGCTTCTGCATTGAGTCAGACATATTTGAAGAGAACTATCCGAAAGAGAACAGAAGTCATCAACAAACTTAGAAGGGGCATTTCGGAACAAGAGGTGATAGAGGTACAGCAACAAGACGAGTTGAAGCATGCTGGACTGCAGCACATCATTGGATCAGGAATAAAGATTCCAACAGAAGATGCAAGATACACGCTAAAAACACTTGAATGTTGATGCGACATTCCTGAGGAGTACTTTGGTACGTGTTACTTTGCAAGTTATACATTCCATATGTTTTTAGGTTATTTTAAAATATTCTAAGCTTTATTTTCATCAAATTTTTCATTTTTTGATTGTGAATATGCTATTTTCCTTCATTGCAAAAAAGATAAGTATTTTCATATCAAAATATTAATGAAACCATTCTTTTCCTTCCCAAAGTACCTGATACCAATAGAATAATATGTATTAAATGATAATGTTACTGACATAATAAAATTGGCTATATTAATTCTAATACTTAAGCAAGGCGACAAACTGGATGTCTGTAATTGTCTCCAAATATCGTTATATCAGCTGGCCAGTGTTGGTGGGAATTCACCCCAAATACGTTAGTTCAGCGTGTGAGAAAGAGGTAGACGAGCTGAGTAAGCTCATCTGCAACCCTAATATCCGGGCTTTCGGAGAGAAAGGGTTGGATTACACCTCCCCTCCCCAAAATTGGAGGAAGCAACTTTCTTTTCGTTGAAAGCCTGCCTCAAGATCGGTGCGACGGGAAGGGTACTAGTGCTCCACATTCGGGGTCGTAAGGACACCCCAGATGCTAACGAACCCTCCAGGATTTGTCGGGAGGCGGTACGCTCATCTGTGAACCGTTATCAGAGGATACATATCCACCGCTGTGCACTTGGGACATCCGAGCTAGTGGCTGGCGAAAGATGTTCCCAATATGTGTATTTCGGCTTCACAGCCCGGGTGCGTTTTTTTAGCCCCGGCCAGCTGGAATCACTACAGAGCTAAAGAGGGCGCCAACCGCCGAGCTAGGTTTACATACGCTATTTCGTTTAGTGAACACATCTATGCAACAAGCGTAGAGTAGGTGGCATTAAGATAACTGATTATGTGAATGTCCAGGGTTGGTTTTTTAATTGTGATTAAAATATTTGAGTCAATTTTATTCATTACAAAGTCTCAGTGAATGAAACATTTTTATCATATAGATGGTCTATGGTAATGGAATGACGTATGGGAAAAGGTTTAATCTTTGCAAAGCAGATTTAAAAAAAATTGTTTTATATTAGATATGTATGCAAACATGTGATGTTGTGTAATGTGTGAATTAAATCTAGTTGTGAGATTTTAATGTTTCTTTGAAATGAATTAGAAATAAAATAGTGATATAAAGTTTTAAAGAAATGTGTGCTTGAATTTTGTTTAAAAAGGTTGGTGAGATTTGGACATACAAATCAAAAAGAGGTTAGAAACGTGAACTTGGTACAAGACGGCCACAGCATTGCAGTGTCCCACTGCAGTGTCCCACTGGAGGTCGTACTGTGACATGGCCTTGGACTCTAGTATCAACGTAAAGTTCGTTAATGTAGAAGTGGGTGACTCTTCAAGAGGAGTTCATCTGGAATCTACACCGTCAATGACGGTTGAGACAGTTGAGGCACAAACAGAGGATGCCAAAGCTGACATAGAGGGAGCAGTTCCACATCCCGATGTCACATTGCAACCTACAATAGACCACAGCTAAATCGCAGATTTATGAGGACCCAACCAACATGACCGTGATGAGAGAGCAGAGGCCTATTTCAAACAGTCTGATGAGAACAATTCTCAAGTACCAACACTGAATACTCATCAGCATCACAAAGTGTGCGACTTGCAGTGAGATCCAGAACACACAGCAGTAATAAGTTATATTTCTTCTTCATGCCACATATATAACACTATATACTATATATTACTGCACCCAAACCTCTACTATGTACTATCAAGTACGTGTAGAGTATCTATTCCCTTCTGGTGTATTTTACAGTGTATTGTGTACATAAAGTCCTTTCCCTATTCAGAGGGAAGGTCAGAACGTTTTAAAGGTAGGGAGTCCCACTTGCAGACCTAATATTTGAGATTCACTGAATCCAGCATTAAATTGAAGAGACTACTTATTAAGAACTATCCCCTTGATAAAAAAACTAAAAACTGGCCTAAACTTGACGAATCTGTAATGTTTCAATCAACACAATTCTTTTCAGGCCCCAAAAATTATTCCTGCTTTTGAAAAAAAAAATTGACCGTTGGAAGCGTTAATTTCAGAAGAGCTCCCTCTGCGGCAATCTAACGTACATTGAGAAGGGGTTTGGGAATTTCTGACATCGTGTCTACCGTGAATGCGACCGATCGTTTTACGCAACGGTACGATTGAAAGCTCAAGAGGCAATATCCCACTCGCCGACGTGTGCTGCGATGCGGGCTGGGTGGGAGGCGCTGGCGATTCCTTGCTACAGTACGTGCGTTGCACGTATTGCATTTGAGGTCGATCGCGCATACATGGTGCATGAGAATGGAAAAGATGGAGAGAAAGGGGCCTGGGAGGCCTGCAGGGTCGGCCCTTTCTCAAAGTGCACGGAAAGAAAGAAAAAAACGAAAAGACCAAGAGCGGGGCAAGCGGAACAAAAAAGTCCTACTGCATGTGGAGATCCATCAACGTTGGATGGCATTAGCCAGAAAACAGGGAGTGACTGCCCGACAGTTGGCGTCGGTCCTCCTAGACGCAGTTGATGAGGGGAGACTTGTGCTGGAAACCAGGTGAGTAAATACTATAGTTGTGATAATGACTTTGTCTTTGAGTGTACAAATTATCATCCAATATACTGTTTAACATTATTGCATGTGAGTTTGGCATTATATATCGTGTAATGGTCCTCTAGTCTAGGCTCTGGTACTGCACCAGGTCAGGGAATTATAGACCATTTTTTTTTTGTTAGTAGGCCTAGGCGTCTATGGACTAATGGTAGGTGCCCGTAGTCACCGCATCGCACCCATACTACATACGGACACTGTCTGTAGTTTGTACAATACAATGAAACCAACGTCCCGCGAAAAATTCCACTTTACGTGCAAAACACAGAAATACGCAACACGCTTAGAGTTAGAAACTGTTCGTGGTTGAAGTTCAAGTAAAAAAAAAGATGCAAAGAAAAAAACAAAAATAAGCGAACATCGGAAGAAAAGAATTGGTCGCGCTAATTCTTGACCGCAACATCACTGTGAAATGCATGCTAATGATGTAGTGAGTAGTACGTCGGTGGGAAAAGGGGGTGACGGTACAGTTGCAATGTACATGTAGACTACAGTGCAGCTGCGCCGTGTGGCAGAAAAAAACAACCAAGCATTCGAAGCCAATATTTTTGAGCAAGCATCTCAAATCGCATTTTGAATACACGCTTGTGAATTTACAGTATTTTCTCCACATGTGAGTAAAATTTCAGACAAATTGTGAGTTATCTTCTAGTTCCTATTAGAAAAAACGTTAGGGTGTTGGTTTACACATGTAGGACACCCAATCATACATGTCATATCACACTTACAACTCGTGTCTAAACCTTTTTTTTTTTTTGTGCACCAGACTTTTCATGTGGAGATAGTGATGGGGAAATACTTTACAATGACCATGGCATGACAGGAAATTAACGCTGCGATTTTTTTTTCTGTCGCTAATCCCGTTTCAGATATTCCATGGTTGATATCGGCAAATGTTTCGTGGCAAGAGAAGAAATTGAACATGCAATTTGTCATAGACAACTGGGTGATCGGAAATAATAGATCTAGGTACTGAATGTTCACAATTGTTTGAAACTTATTTTTGAGAAGGGACATTTGGAACAACATTCAGGTTAAAAATTTGTTCTACAATTACAATCTAGATTTAGTCTGCAGCATCTCTTGTTTAGATCAGTGAAAATTGTATAACATTTTAGATAAAAGAAAAAGATTGATTGGTAATACTACTAGTAATACTATAGGTTCCCCAAAAATACTGTACCGGTAGTGGAGTAAAAATAATACTTATGGGGGGATCAACCACCGAGCCACGACACTAGTTCGAGATAGTTCAGACTTTAGTGGCTTTGTAGTATTTGTATGTGTGTGAATTGGACTATGAAACAAAAGATGGATCTTGCCTCAGATGGTCAGCAGTTAGCTTGGGTCATGAGAAACAATCTCATTCTTAGCTTCGTTACCATGAGGAGAGGTTTGTAGCAGACAAGCTTGCTGGTGACTTCTTTGTCATACATGTACAATGCATGTACCCTTGTGCTTTAGGTACCATGCTCACCTCCTTGGGGGTATTTGCTCTTGATTTGCTTTCGCAAATAACGATATACATGCATGTTGGCAATCAAAACAACTTGATGAGTTCATGCGCAATTTGTCACATTACACATACATTGTAGTATGACTTTCTTATTGTATTTTATGTTGAAATGCCAAATGAATTAATACATAAATAAATAAACAAATGAATATAATAATATTAATAATAACAATAATAATAATAATAATAATAATAATAATAATAATAATAATAATAATAATAATAATAATAATAATAATAATAATAATAGTGATGATAATCATAATAATGATAATCATAGTAATGATAATAACATATTCTTATTATCATTATCCCCCCAACTGCTCAGGATATAGTACAAGGAAATATGCTGCCATAGAAATATGCTGCAAGTTGACAGGGTCAAGACTTTGCCCTTTGTAAAACCACTAGGCATAATAGGGTGAACTGGACTTTTTTTTTCTTCTGTTAGAAATTTTATATAGAGAAGCTTCTTTTCCCTTTCTCTGTTTGAAAGAGAGAAATTTCTCTCTTTCCCCCTCTTAAAATGTGGGAAAAAGAGAAAAGAGGGAATGTTTGACAATAGTAGGGCTTTTTGGACAAACTTCTGCAGGAAGCCTCAAATTTGTTTGAAAAGAAATATAGAAAGATTTGCACCAGTTACGCAATGTTGTAATTCTAAAAAGGTACGAGTTGATCCAGCTTGAGAGACTGTAAGGAAGTAAAGGACTAATATATGAATGTATACGGAAACCCTGAACAGTCAAGTCATACATATTCATGTAAAGCTACATTCATGTTCACTTTAAAATCACTTAACATAAAGTAATGAAATATGGTGTTACTTATCATAGGACTAGAAAGAGACAAAATGGGAAATGCATTCAAGCCACCAGGGATTCTAGAGATACAAACTTGTCGGCACACATTGTGCGAGTAGGAGATTGAATTGTGCTGGAAGTGAGTAAAGCTGTTGCACTTGTGAGTGAATGAACAGGCATCACACTGATTCCTTCCCAGTTCCACCAGTGTTGGATGCTGGGTACACAGATGCTGTGGCTATGGGATTGCACTGCTGAGGTATTGCACTGGAGTGTGGCAGTTAATTACAATAACTACTCAAACCGCGTGTTCACGGATTCATGTCTTGTCCCCAGGCAGATGGAGTCCCAAGATTTTTGCTGCCGGAGAACTGTCGCAGCATCCAGCAGATTGCCACGAGAGGAAAACTTCTGCAGGTCACAGGAAGGTAAATCCTCTGGTCACTGCGTGAACTCCTCTACCGCCCTCTATGGATGAACAAGATGTCCTCATCTGTACCATGTGACCGCCTGGCTAGGTCGAAGTTGTCGAATGAGCAACAGCATGTATCTAATCCAAAGGCATGCATCAGAAGACAGATGTATGTTAAAAGACAATTTGACCAATTTACTTCATATACAACTTGTATACTGTACATACAGAACAAATCAACATCATGACAAAAATTGATGTAACCACTATACCAGGTATTTTGAGCAAATTACTTCATTATCAATTGAATTGTTTTGAAACAGCGATACCCACTGTGGCTTTCATATCAAACTCATATACTCTGCCTGCTGTTACAAAAAAAAGAAGAAAAGATTTAAACAGTGCATGAACCTTCACTGCTGCTGATATGTCTCTGACATTGTATGATATACTAGAAATTACATACAAGATTACAGTTGTTGCAAGAATAGAAAATGACAAAAAATATCATTCAGAGTCATATGATACTAATCGGAAGGGGTGAAAAAAAGTTAAGGAAGCTGTAGGAAACAGTTCAAGCACATAGCTAGAAACTCACTACAGGATCTGGCTGGATTCTTGTGAAATATATGCTTCTTCTCTTGATCGAGGCCACATATCACCACAAAATGACCTGCATTAGTAGAGGGTAGAATGTCTTAAAAGTGTACAGTCACTGTTCGGAAAAAAATAAAGTGTAGTAATATGGCACAGCATAAGCAAACAACAAAATTAAACTTATTTCATTGATAACTGAAATTTAAACGACACTCAAGTATCAAACTATGTACATGTATGCAAACTGAATAAAAAAAAAATTACATTTCCTATGGAGAAAAAGTGTTCTGTCACTTTTTTTTACTATTAATCACTTTAATTCTATGCTAATTATGATAGAAAAGTGGTCAGTGACAATTTCCAATAAAAAAGAAGAGAAGTCAAAGAAAAACATAAGAAATTCAGAAAACAATAAAATACATAAGAATTGAAATGACTTTAAGAAGTTTTCATGATGTACAATTGTTGAATATGTTAAAACAGATATATAAACAAAAAAAAAAAAAAAGTAGACTCTTAAATGCTTTGAATTAGGCTACAATAAGATCTTGGGCTTAATTTGCATAGTTAATTAGTTAGAATAAAAAAAAAAAATTGTTGATTTCAAAAAATTTTAAGACGCAATCGGTTTCAGCATAGTGAAAAAAGCCCAGCCTGATTAGGGTTCAGTCAGAGTGAAATTAAATCAAAATCAAAACCAAGCAGCACAAAGATGCAATTCCTGCTTGATTCCTGTTTAATTGGAGTAGTTACAAAAGTTGACAGGTGTATATCATTAAAAAATAAAACAACAAAATTAGTGACACCCATGGATCATACAAACTGTTCCTTTAAAAAGGTCGTACAATGTTTCGGGAAGTTTGACAAATATTGTGTGAAACACTGCATTTTCTGAAATCACGTTGCAGGAAAGGCAAATCTATGCAAGATAAATCATAAGTTCGTCATCACTTTGAAAATGCAAAAGAAAAGAAAATAGTATGAAAACATTCTGAAATATTTTTATTACCAGCATATCCCTTCTCCTCCTCTGTCTCTGTGTCTCCGCCCTCGTGTTGGAAACAATTTGAAAGACAATCTGATATCTGTGGACAAAGAAGTGGTAAAGACAGAATTTTGTGACAGAGTGTACACTGAGATACCAGTCATCATTATTATTATTATTATTATTATTATTATTATTATTATTATTATTATTATTATTATTATTATTATTATCATTATTATTATCATTATCATTATCTTTATTATCATCAGTATCATGAACATTACTGTCATTATCATCATTGCCATTCTGATATAATTATTTACTTGTGACAAACAGATGACAATGAACAGAAACAAGACACCACTACTCACTCAAATGCCAAGAAGCAGAGTTGTTATATAGTTCCTTATCTCTTCTGCATCACAGGGAGTGTCATTTATATGTATAAACAGAGTGGGTAACAGACAGAATTCTAGTGGGGTTGTCAGTTTTGTTATCTTTTATGAGCCACATACAATTGTACATCATTGGCCATCCCACGAATACATTTATAATCATGTTTTTCCACAAATTGTGCCATCTTTAGAAATAGTTGCTGTTCACCAATTACCTGGCAAAAGAAAAAAACAACAACAAATACATACGAATGAATCCAATGCTTAAACTCTCCTGATGGATCCATATATTCTTGGAATTGATAGCTTACCACATTGCTGGATTCCTCTTCAACCTCGGAGTCCTGTGAAGTGAACTGTATGGGGGTGGAGGAGAAATAGTACATAAAATGAGGTATCACCTGCCAATAGGCGGGGGCGGAGTGACGTCACTTCCGCATAGCGACGAACTCGCTGCCCTTAGTGCGATGAAAACAATAGCCGTCAAACGAGCGTGTCATACAATACGCGAATTGCAATATATGGGACCGTTCATTAGCACACATAAACGGGAGTTTACGTGGATCTACAGTGGAGCTGTCAGTTCACGCTGTGTTACTACTGTCGCGTTTAATGCTGTTCATTTCACTTTTATTTACCGCTGAATCTAGTTCATTGTTTCAGTTAAAATATGCTTTCATAGATTATAAGATGTCTTTCGATTACTGTGATAAACTTTCACGGGAAGCAAAGGAGAGATACGAGACTAAACTGTCCTCCATCGGCCTTGCAGTTTGTCCCTACCGTGTACCTAACTATACACAGCCCAGTCGCCGCTGTACATACGTATTCGCGTAGCGTATTAACAGCGTCTGGTCGGGCTACCGTGTACCCGCAGACTCGCGGATCAACGACCCTACGTCGTGGCCAGACATTCAGTTCGCCGATGTGTACATGTACCTAACGAGTACACCTGGTTAGTAGTCGGTTATCATTTACTTCCAGCAATTTGAATTCAGAGCATATCGTCCTTGACTTCACTGGACTCCAGTGGGATCCGTCTTCATTCTCCCGGCTGATAGCAGCTAACCACCGGTTCCTTCTTTCTGGACTGCGATCACGTTTTGGAAGTTCAAAGAAAGATCGTTTTTTGTCCAACATTAGACTATGATTATGGCAGCCAAACACAACACAACTTCGAGGCATTGTGAGGATGTGAAACAAACGATGAAATGATGTACGAATCTGCAGTAAAAATGTCAGAAAGCTGTGCAAAAATAACCGATAATAGCACACTAGCGTATACCGTTCATTCAGTGCAGTGCATTATGCATGTACCGTGCGTGTATTATGCATGCGATGCATTGCTGAGCGCTGCACTAAGGTACGGTCGCTACGCATTTGTTTTCATCAGCCGGGTCGGTTACTAGGGCTCCATGTTGAAAATGCCCGGATGTCCGCCCCCGCCTATACCATGGTATTATAAATGTGGAAATGCTGAAATTTTTGCGCAACCAGAAGCTAGCACGAAAATAAAAGCATGCAAAAATATTTGCTTGCCATAATGTTCCAGTAGTTAATGTCTTGATTCCGTGGAATTAAAAAAATGTGAAACTCTTCTTAACCGGCTGAGCGCGAAAATATCCACTTTTATCGTACTCATTTCAAATGAAAACATCCATGTGTTCTTCAACCCTAACTAGGCTAGGCTATTTAGGTAGATGATAGAGCCAAGGGGGCCTCCCAGGCCCCTCCTTCAGGCCACTGCAAGTCTATTCTTCATTTATTCAAAGTTGCATATAATGTAATAAGGGATGTACATCTACCACTGGTGTTGATGCCATTCCACTTGACTGAGCACTGTACTGCAAACAGTGCTGTAGAGCTAAGGTGTATTCTGCACTTACGAAATTACACACTTATAAATGACAAAATGTGAAATACTTCAAGGTTGTTTCGGTTTTGTTTTGTTTTTTGTATTGTCATGGAGTTATCACATAAATGGTTTCTCTACGCCGTTGACAGATGTTGACCCTTCCCGAGAGTTGACAAAATGTCCTCAACATAGCTGAACCAGGCCAAGCAGATTTAGGCTGCTAGTTACATGGACATCTCGTTTGGATCATAGAAATCTTGATAATAATGTAATATGGACTGGCCTTGAGGGGGATATGACATTTAGTGCCTGAACTAGAATTGTATTGCCCGAGTCGAAGACTAGGGCAATACAATTCTAGTGAGGGCAATTAATGTCGTATCCCCCGAAAGTAGACCGTCCATATCATTATTATTACCCATTTCAGGTATCTTGAGCAGCAAAATAAAAATCATTACAATGTAAACTTTAAAAATTTTATACTCGACGCCAGCTTGAGCTCTACACCACACTACGCGCTGCATCCCTATAGGCCTATACACAGTTCAGGTACACGGCGCGCGTATAACAGCTAACTCACACAGGTGCAGGGATCGTCCCCTATTTTTACGTGTTAACCTATGGGAATTTGCCCTCTGGCGAGAAACTCGGGTATGCGGCGCGTCTAGAAACAGCAAGGCTCACACAGTAGCAGCGATCGTCGTTTAGTTTTACGTGTTAACCTATGGGAATTTGCCCTTCGTCGCGAAACTACTCCGCGAGAGACTGTCATCAACAGCAAGTTTTCCTCACTGGGAGCTTAAGTGCCCGGATGCTATATTCCCCTCATTTTTAACACGCAAATCCCATAGGCGTTTGTCAAAGCGAGGAATATGGACAATTTGCTCCTCAACTCCCTGCTGGCGCGTAACCTCGCGTGTAAGACGAGGGGAATACAGTTTCAAAGAACCACAGCTCAGATGCCTGATACGGGTAATAATACAGTATAAATCAGCCTACCTGGTATCTATGGCAGCCATCACAGTGTAGAATGTTGGCATCTACTAAAACTATTGCAGGATGACCATCGTCCAACTGAGAGAGAATTCCTTCTCTTTCCAAAGACCTGAAAATAGAAAGGTAACCAGGGGTCAATAATCCCTACATTGTACAGACCAACTATGTGGAATTATCTGTCTAGAAGTGTTGGCCAGCATGATATACAATCATATACAGGAATGACAGAAACAGTTTCAAGCTGTTCAAGAACATAACTTCCCTAGGTATACAAAAAAGTATACCTCGGTATACAAAAAGTAAATATTAAAAATAAAATATTTTTCTTTTCAAGTAAAATTTTGAAAGTGCCATTCCATGTGCAGTATAATAGAAATATGCATTATGTACACAAGACTGCATTTAGGTGAGAACCACAGCTTTTAACTCTTTTCACCATTTTGATTTACAAATTAATGACACATCCACACTACCAGGGGTGGCACATGGTTACTGTAAAAGTGGAAATTTTTCGCGGTGTTGAAATTTTCGCACATTTCGCGCAACCAGAAACTAGCGCGAAAATAAAAACACGCGAATATTTTTGCTTGTCATACGTTCCTGTGCGTGATGTCTTGATTCCGCGGGATTAAAAACACGCGAAACTCTTCCGACCCGGCCTAGCGCGAAAAATTAGTCGCGCGAAAATATCCACTTTTACATTATCTTTCCAGATGTCAGAGTGAATATTCCTTTAGTGTTCTTACTTCTTCTGGACACTTATGCCCTCCTCTGCTGCATTCCTGAATAGATGATTGATTCGTATCTCCTCCTCAGAAAAGTCACAATAGTCGCTATTGTAAAATCCCTGGAAAATTGAAAATTCGGAGTGAAAATAACATAAATGTGAAAATGCAAATTATTACATTTCACTGTCTGATGAACAAAGGTGTTCAAGTACAATGTATGTAAAATAAAGCTGTAGCATGCATATGATAAAGACAGTTTTCTCAGATGTGCCTATAAACTATACCCATGACATCCATTCCTCATTGAACATACATCATATCTATTCTCATTAGCTATTTTGAAAGACTGTTATGTATAGTGCATTTACCTTGTTCCTTGGCTGTTAAACTTTTGTTTTGCTATACTTGTGCACACCAGATTATGGGCTTTTTTGTGTGAACGCCCCCCCCCCCCCTTCTACTCATCCTGTTATTTCACCCTCTTACCCATCATAACACAATGTTGTTCCTATCACTAAATCTTGATGGGGATCCATCTTGTTTGATGTTGCCTCCCCATTCATCCTCATTCTGCACAGACTGATTCACAAGCTTTGGGATCATCACTGGACCTACCTCTCCTTTTTGCTTGCTCACTCCACTGTTTTATTCCCTCCCTCTCCCCCCCCCCCCCTTCTTCTTAGTAGGCTCCCTGCTTTTGACACCAAAGCTGTACCCCTTTTGTTTTCATTGTTCAGCATCAAAACCCCTCTACAGACAGTGCATTATACCATACCTCTTGCTTGCACACTCCATTACACATTAATCCCCTCTCCTTCTTAATTGGCTCCCTGCCTTTTGTTTTGTTTCCAACAGGTCTGTACTCCATAAAAAGTGTGTGCTTACCATTTTATCACCCTTTACCTGAATCATTCTTTGTCAGGTGGCCTCTGGCAAATACGTTCCTAGGGTCAAAAAGCCCAGTTTGCCCTTAACACATAGCTACCCACTCCCCCCTCCCCCCCCCCCCAAAAAAAAAAAAAAAAAAATGATTTGAAGTCAAGTCTTTGGATTTGGTCTTCTTGATTTTGTGCTATGATATACTATAGTTGCTTTGAATCATCAGGCATACAAAAATGTGGTACAGTAGTCTCTACAGAAACAGGCAGTATTGGCAAAGAACATTTTCACCCGATTTATTTAAGCAGTGTACCTGACTATCATAAATCTGAGAATACATTTCATTCATATCACAGCAGCCAAACACTAATCAGGCACCTTTCTGTATTGCATACACAGCATGGTAGGTCACTATTAGCTGAGTTGCACAACAGCCTTCGTAAAACCCAAATTGCTCTCAAAATGCTTTGAAGGAAATTGACTTACAAACCAAACATTTGTCATGTAGGACCTATGCTTTTACAATCTAAATAGTGTACCCTGTTAATGACCAACTACAAAGGATAGTTTTATGATACATGCAAAGGCCCTACTTGCATTCTATGAGCATTGACTCGCCACTGATGAATGTAAAATGTACTTTTGACAAGTCACACGACAATAACTTTTGTCCAGCAAATCATAAAAAATGCACTTGTCACTATATAGTTGTTATGTGTTGGTGAATTTTTGTAGACCCACAGAGAACTGTCCCACTGAAAAAAAAAAAAAAAAAAAAAAATTACACACAGACATAACATCAAACTTGTTTTTCTAGAGAGCTAACTGGACCATGTGTAGTGATTATAGTGTGTCTCTATATATTACAACGTGTGTGCAGCTTCGGTAGACTGTGTGGTGCATGCTGGTGCAATGGTTTGTACATGGCATGAATAAATGTGTCTACACATATTATGTAAGAACGCAAATAGACCGAACTGCACACTTCACTCATTGAAGACTACCACGGAAGTCCCAAGTATACTGAGGCACGGCATGTGTCTACATGGGAAATGCATGTTGTTGCAAAATCAGCTAGTCCTCAAAGGGTTAACATGATTAAGAGCAAACCCTAAAACTCTCATGTCTCTTCAGAACATATCATATTTACACCCATTTTAGAAACTTTATATCAATATGGGAAGCTATGAGACTACATATGTACAGTGTAGATGAGGTTTTGTTCGTCATGAAAATTTCTACCATTCCAACCATGCTACTCTAAATATATTGCATTCTCTCCTGATTCATGTGTAGTACCTTTTGTTGGATTATTCAACTCATCAAGGTAGGCATAAACACTGAGCGATTATTTGAACTTCTTTGTCTGTAACACAAAACTCTGAAAATATCCAAACACAGACTTACCACTGAGCTGTATGTTGGATCCACTCCCAGTGTTATTGTGAAGAACTGGTGTTTAATTCCAAAATGGGCCATGAGGTGGGCAATATCTATTGTCCAAACACTGCAGATCAAATGTAACAATTGATGGCGGTGGCTAATGGTACATACAATTTTGTACATTGTATGATATACAATGTATAAACATTGTCTGTCTCATGTCATGGCTGGGGATAAAGAAATGAAGTTGCATAACTATACACTGTAGGGTTGATTTCTCATTTGCAAACGATCACTGTGTTCTCAAACCAAAAAGAGGTTTAAAATACCATGGCTGAGATTATAGAATGCCGCAACAGTAATACAGTACACTGTATAATGAGTTTATATCATGTTTTTTCCACTTCCTTTCTGAAAATTGTTGAATGGCTGATTTTGTAACAAAATCAGTCAAGTGAAACTGAAATTTAATGCTGCGCAATTCAACCCAAAATGTGAGTATCAACATCATTGATTGTTACAGGCACCTTCCAGGCAATTCCACTTTACGTTAACAGTGAAGTAGAAAGTGTTGATCTCAGAACTCAGAATGCAGTTCAAATTTGAACAGGGGAAGTTCTTAAAACCCTTCTCCATGTCCACATTCATTCTGTGATGTGCAAACATGGATGAGTGCTGAGCCTGAGCAACAACCATGTTAACCCATTGAAGACAAGTTCAGAGTTTTCTCAGGCAAATGTCTATATTATATGGGAAATGCGTGTTGTAGCAAAATCAGCCCGTCCTCAATGGGTTAATACTTCTTTTTCTATGTGAGCCAATATATCATTTGCAAACCAAGTGGAGAACAAACCTCTGATGGATTCCAACTGTCTTGCAGGCAAGCTCCAACTTTTCTTCATCGTCATCTCCGGAGAGGATGTCACAGTACCTAAGCAGGGAGTTTTGTCAAAAATAAACAAGACACATAAATAGATTTACTCAACAACCAATATAGAAATCAGTGACAATTTTGCTTTTGTTTCTTCTACAAAGTGGAGTACCAGGTATAATTTCAGCTTGTTGATTGAAACCTTTCCTGCACTGTTACTCTTGGAACAGCAGTACAACAACACAAACATGCAAAAAAACAAACAAACAAACTAGCAAACATCAATCTTCAAGGGAGTTAGTCTTCCAGAAAGTTGTTAAGATTAGGAGTAAAATGGTCTAGAATCAAAGATCACCTTGAGCATATTCAGATCTGCAAGCCGAAATCATACAACTTCAAGAAATGAACTAAGATGGAATCAAACCTACTTAGATGACAAAATCTCAGAACAGAGATAGCTGAGCTATATGATACCAGGGAAGCACCTCCCTGATGATGATACATGATGGTCAAAGAAATGGTGTTTGAGACCAGGCCTTGGCTAACTCACAACAGGTCACTGCACTGCTCCTTGTTCATTTGGTGTGTTTGCTGTTGCCTCCCTAGTCATCTTTATCCTTCCCATGTTGCCCCCTATGATCCTTGAGATCATCACTGGGCCACCTCTGCCTTTTGTCTGTTCACCCCTTGCTTTTTAAAATTCCCCTCCACAGTTGCACCTGTAGCTATTATGTACTGAGAGTCTGTACAGAAGACGCTCACCCCCTTCCTGTTACTAACCTGAGAATCATCCTGGTGCAAGCCAGGCCACAGTCCCACTCCTTGTTCTGGAGGATGTGAGGCACATCGATGAAAGCAGCTGTCTCACTGTACTCCTCCACAGCGCCATCCATGTTCTCCTATAAAGAGGTATTGACAATATTGAATACATGCAGACTGTACAATACATGAAGAATCTGGAATAGACAGTTAACTGTATTTGCAAGACATTCAACAACTGCATCCTCTTGCTACGAAAACAATAGATCACAAAAAGAAATATTTCTTAGATTTTATTGTCATGATAATAACAAAGCACTCTAAAAAAACAAAAAACAAATCCAGCAAGATCTGTGGAAAGCACTTTGGAATCATGAAAGCACAAAGCACAAATCTTGAAAGCTGACAGGCTGTTGCCTTGATATAATGGATGGATTTCATCCTAGATTTCTAATTATCATCACTTGGGATTTTAACAGAAGGCACAAGGTAGAAAAAAAAATTTCAGGGAAAACCTCAGAAAAACAAGATTTTGATGAAGGTGAGGCTACCACAGTAACCCAAATTAAATATCCCCCACACAATCAATGTACAATGTACATTCAATATTGCCTCCGGCAACACTTAGTGGCTAAGGCATAAAAAAACACTAACAAACATGCAATTAATACAATGTTCGAGCGTTAACAGAGAGTTAATACAAAATTAACACATCTACAGGAAATCGCAAAAAGGATACAGGTAAAAGTTACATCATACAGTTCTATACAAACCTAATTTTATAGTTCTAAAGCAGTGGATGCACACAGAGCACAGGGCCAGTCAGTCTGCTTTGCAACATTTGAAAAATTAACAGATCTATTGATGTACAGCTGTACACCTACAGACTTGTACACATTGTAACCTAACTTCACACTTGTGAACAAAGCAACATCCACTCCTTAACTATGAATTCTGATACTGTTTGATATATTGTGTTTAAACTGTACAGGAACATTTGTACAAGTTTTCATCATTGATCATCAACTGGACGGTATAACAGTTTTGACAGAAAACTATGAATATATGAACAACAGATCAGCAGAGGAAGGTTAGTTTTCTGCATGACAACAAAGGTGAACATGGCCATCTGATTTTATGGCAATCAAAAATATGAAAGGATGTCAACCTCATATGATAGAATGCAAAAGGAATCAGATTGTTTCTTCACATTATCTTTTCCTCTTTTTTTTCCTAAACTACATTTGTACAGTAGGAAAACAGGTGGCTGACAAATCATCTGATCATAGATTTCAGCACATACACTGTAGGCAGGGCTCGACACTAACTGTGGCCCAGTAGCCCGGGGCCACCAAAAATGCACGTCGGGCCACCAAAATTTCAGAATTGAAGAATTTGATGGCCTGATCGGGCCACCAAAAAAGGTCCGATGTTTGCCTTTGGGCCACCAAAAATAAAAGTTAGTGTGGAGCCCTGCTGTAGGTGACATTACTTCCTTCAATGCAAACATATTATGACTTAAACACTATCGTAGAAAGAATGCTTAGCTCAATAAGGTACCACTACAGACTTGTACGTTATTACTCTAGTACTGTATAGGTCTACAATGCATATTATTGAATTGTTATGATATTGTGCGTGTGCATACATAAGAGTCAGGGGAGCACAAGGATGTAATTCATCACAACATATCTAAAATCAGATGTGAGATGAAAGCTAATGAACTAATCCATGCTAAACAGGATCCATTAGCAAATTGCTTTCCCGTGCTGCATTTTAAACTCTGCCTTGTCTACAGTGTATTATATTTCACAACTGGTGCTTCAACTTTGATGCCCAAATGTCATTCTTGATGGTAGTACATTTAATCATTAAAAGTTTTTGACAAATGATCCAAACAGCAGCCATTGACAGTAGGCCCTACAGATGATGGCAATTGATATTCCTCGCTCTATTACTAGTACAGAGACTCCAACTCTACCGCTTTCGACGGGAGATCTCCCGCCGAAAACCCATTTTTGCAGAATCTCCCGTTCTCCCGTTTAAGATTTATTTTCTCCCGCTTCAAATGATTTCTTACTTAATTTCATTGTATGATCAAAATTCCCTACATAAGTGTGTCACTTACTGTCAGTCCCTAGCCCGACCAGATGTCATGCGACTTCTGTACAGCAACAGAGCTGTCTGTAGAAAATAGTCTTTAAGAACCCTTACATATATTGTTCCAGTCAGATCTACATGTATCACAAAATACAAGGGTACAACTACATGTGAGTGTACATGTACATGGAACATAACTATACAGTGATATGATAAGGAGGGCATACAATGAATAAACAGGAAAAGTACTTGGAGAGCACAGACTTCACGCTCCATCAAGCAGCTCATTTCCACCAACCAAGATCGCCAAGAAGGCTTGTCAAGTTGTATTTGCCTCATCAGCTTCTTGCTGCACGGAGCCTCTCAAGCAACGTAAAAAAAAATGCACTTTTTAAGTGCACATCATGGGTTGTATGCAAGAAACCCTGGGGCCATTTCATGAAGCATTTTGTCAGACAAATTTGCTCTCAGTCTCAGCCAATCGAAAGGATTTCAGTAGCTTACACAGTTTGTCAAAAAAAAATCTACAACTATAATTTACTTTTAGAGATAAAACGTTTCATGAGATGCCCCCCCCCCAAAAAAAGAAAAAAAATGGCAATCATGCATGTTAAGGCCCTATATTATTGTACCTCATTCCCAATATGCCATGGTGATATCCCAGGAACCACCATGCACTGAGCAGCTGTGAGCTTCTCCTGTTGTAGGGAATGCTATTTGACAAGTGATACTGTTAACATCACTAAAGCCCATCTGACAATGCGATTTTGATATGATACATCAAACACTGTTCGATATCGCATGCCTTTGCTCTTCGCTGCAGGATTATCCAGCTTTACATATTACAATGCTGCATGGCAGAAAATTGCCATGATCATGGCAAAAAAAGTGGGAAAGTCTGCTACACAATAACTTCCATTTTTTAACATCCTAGCTAGCCACAACAATTACAAATTAATATCTTTATGTGTCCTTCATCCATCCGCCGCTATCCACGATTCACGCAAACCACCCGTGCAGGAGAGGCTTGTGTCTGTCTGTGTCTGTGTGTGTGTGTGTGTGTGTGTTGTGTGCATGTAAAGCTTCGGGGATTTTTTTTTTCATTAATTCACAGAATGATTTCACCGAGGACAGTGTACAATATTATGTAGCATCTTTCTTTCTGTGTGTTTTGAGCAAGCTACAATGTAGGACTTTGAGCCAGAAATGTATACCAGCTACTTGTAGACGTTGTAGTGGCATGCATCAGGCACATCACAGAGCCACCCGCTTTCACAAATCAACACCGATCACTCTCTCCACGCTTAAAGCCTTTGGCATAGCTCCTTGGCAAGACTAACTGTGAGAGAACTGGTGAATGCAAGACTCAGCGGCACAGCCGCGAGGCCTTATTTTGAAACCTGACATGAATTTCTTGTCTTGAGCCTTGTTTCTCGCCAATTCTGCTACCAAAAAGGTAGCGGCCAATCAGCGACCGCATTGCTCACCAAGCCGTCGCATCAGACTATGCATGTCGGCGGCTTGCTCATCTGTATCCAGCCTGCATTGCCTGTCTGAGGTAGCTGCCTGCAAACAAACGGACTGCATTGCCAGCGTTGACACGGCCTCATTAGCATAAGGGCAATTCCATGAGAAATGTTCACTTCAGTGAAAAAATGAAGTTTTGAGTTTTACTTCAGTTCTCAAATATTCTAAAAAAGTAACATATATATTTTCATTTTCCACTAGTTGCATATTTGTCATGACAAAATTTGGTATTTTTTTCAGTCAATGAAAATAATGTATGATGTGTTGCATTGGCACAAAAAAATGGCTATTTTTTAAGAGTTTAGTGTTCCTGTCTCTAAAGAAGGCCAGATATGCCCTAGAGGCCTTGTTCAGCTTTTAGATCATAGTCAAGTGTATATATCAATGGAAAATCACAACCAACTTCCTAAGCATTCATCATTTTTTGACCCATTGATCCTCAAAGTTGTGTGATTTCTTTAACATTAGAAGTGTCATGTCCGTTACGTTTTTTACTATAAGTTTTCATAGCCAAGAGAAAATTAGTGTATAGTTGCTGCAAATTCATTTTCTATGTTAGAATTGAATCCCCTTGCATGTGTGGAAACCATTTTTCTATACCACTTCTAGTTTTTCTGTAAATGGCGTAACGGACATGACACTTTGTGTAACGGACATGACACCTCATATTAGACAAGTGGCAGAAATAACACTGTGGTCCAGTGAAACAGGGTGGTGATTAGTTTCAATTGCTTGAGGATAGTAGGACATTTCTATACTTGAGTAAATAATTAAGTCTGCACATTACTCAATAAAACAAAAACAAGCAGACTTTGCTTTCTGCTACTGGAAGATTGTTGATTTTAGATGATTTTGCTACCCTGTTACACCGGTTTGATCCATTCCCACCTCTTGTAATCCTGACTGATAAACAGCAGCTGTCATTCCAAGGAGTATTTAGAAAATGGACTCCTAAAAGCAAGACAATGGAGTTTTCACTGTTGGCCTTCCCTTTAGTACGTAGAATTAGCACTTTCTACGATTATAAGTACATTGCAGACCACTAACATGTATCCACCATCCAACAGCCAGGAACTCCTGCATGAATGGATCCTTGTGCATCCAGTGAGCATGATCACTGCTGATACAGCAACAAAGTATCCAAATGTCACCAGCATCAATGTCTTCAATGATGGTGTTGCCTCACAAAAAAAAAAAAAAAGTTTGTACTGTATCGATACATGTACCTCTCTTATTCTCTATGACTCTATAAATCCACACCTTAGGTGGCATATTAATGAGATATCACATGCCAAGAGCGCGGAAGATGGAATTGTTGACGATATTAAGCGTGTTAAAAGTACATGTAGCTCTATGGTCAGGGAAAGTCGGTCTGAATGCTGCCTATCCATTTCATCAATACAACTAAACTAGATGTACCTCTACGCCAAGGGATTTATGGGTATATATGACAGCACACAGCATTGTTCAAAAGCACAATTTTGAGATGCTATGAGAAGATGTTCATCCACTGAAAGGTGCACTATATAATCAGTTGCAACCAGTTTGTAGGGAGAGCATATCCAATATTTTAAAAAAGTCCTGCTCCCAAGCTGGTTAGAATAGGTAACCAGTACACCACTATGACAAGCCCCAAGAAGTGTCTAAGCAAGCAATAAGTTGATTATACAGTTTGTACAAGTTGAATTTGCCATGAAGAAAACATGAAATATTTTGTTGCCCAGGTGACCACTCTACATGAAAATGGTATTTTGTGAAAATTCTCGGAAAACAAGGGGCTTGATCATTCACTTCTAGCCAACAAAAGAAAACATTTGTTGAAAATGGTAAAGTACCAGTTCTAGTAGTGGAAGTTTTTACAATAGTCTATCCAAGATTGGATAACAGAGGATGATTCTACTTCAAGGATGACATTAATGCTAAATGAAAGAACTTTGCAGAAATGAAATAAACGTACCATATTTCTTTCAGATGATTACACCAATTTGAAAATGGTACCAGACAGTTTTGTGGTCCTGTTTCATTGCGTAAAAGTTGTTGCAATCATGAGTGCATTTTAATGATGTTGTATTCAAACTGTTTATTTCATACAGATTTGGTTCGTTCAGTTTTCTTTGCCTATCCGCAGAGATGAAGACATGTTCTTCTGTGTTGTACATGTATGCCATTGTGGTACTCTGGGCATTGTATTCCATGTGCTTTAGAGTAGATGTTAGATCACTGAAACCTGTAAAAGGACTTTTTGATGTTTTGTTCATGAACATATAATGTAGTAGCAGTGTGCAGTTATTTTAATCTTTTTATTTTAAAACAACGAAGTGAAAATATGGTTCTGTTTACAAGGGTGTCATGTCCGTTACGCTAGTGTATAATACTACAGTATCAAATATTAGGCCATAAAGAAAAAAATCACCATAGTATAAGATAGTTATATGTCCTGTTTTGCTATGGTGGGTGGTAGTAACTGGAAATTTCTCACTAACTGTAGCTAGCTGGTGCAGGAGCGAATTTCTTTTATATTTTTTTGTTTTGTAAATATATAAAAAGACCAACCCCCCTAAAATGATGAAAATATAGGAAATATTACATGATTGCAGTTATGATGTCTGTCCCTATATTCTAACCTCACTTTGTCAACAATTAAATATCTGCTATTCCTTGTAATAAAAAAATTCTGTTAGCTTTAAAAAAGTGGACAAAACTGTCATGTCCGTTACACTCCAAGTGTCATGTCCGTTACGCAATATTTTAAACTATTAAAAAAGAATGAACAGTAAAACTACTATAAAATAGAACTTTATGAGTGAAGCATGACCTAAAGGTTTAATCAAGACCAAAACCAGCTGCTTCTTATCCAAAAATTCACAGGAATTTTCATAATAGTAAGTAGATCAAAATGCCTTGTCCATTTTGTGTCATGTCCGTTACGCTCGCAGAAAATGCAATTTCTCGACAACCACTTGATAAATTTCCATGAAATTTTCTGTGTATGTTACTTATACTTAAATGTGTCTGATAAACTCAATTAGAATCTTTTGGAGACTGCCAATTTCACTGTGTGATGGTTTGAATTCCAAAAAAGTTGTCTGAATGTCATGTCCGTTACGCTGGAATTGACCATACCAACTCTGGTCTGACTCATGAATATAATGAATAATTCATACTCGCCTTCGTCGGGAGGCGGTAGGGAAAAAAACCCAGGTTTCAAAAGGCCTCGTGGCTGTGCCACTCGGTCTCGCATTCACCCGTTCACCCGTTTATCGCAGTGCTCGGTGTGGCGAGTTAGTCTCAATCTTCAGCCAAGAGGCCTTGTCAAAAGGCTACACTAAACATAGCTCATATACATCCATCAAGAAATAGGCTAGTAAAAATGATAAGTAGGTGTCATTGTTATTACCTGTTCTGCTTCCTTTTATTGAAGGATAGTCTGCAAATAATTATGGGCTCTCTGGCATTATACACTGGGCTCGCTGGTATTTCTCTCTCTCGAATCTGATCTAAAACTGCAATGTGTCAGCCTTTCAAGTTTTATACTCTTGGCATAGCCCCTGCCTCTGTGCTTTGCCCATGGTCAAAGGTCAGTTCAAAACCCTAACCAGGGAGGTGGGCTCCAGTGTGGCTGCCACTTTCACAGAACTTTCTTTGTTTTAAACTGCTGCCTATGGCTGTGTTCATGTGAAACTAGAATTGCGTTTCTAAATACGTTTAGTCCCTAAACGTGTTTAGTTGCGTTGCTTTCATGCGATTTCAAAACGCCGATCTGAAACGCAGAAAAAAGGGCGTTTTGAATCATGATTCTGCCAGAATCACGATCGCCGAAACCGCATGAACGCAACCGTGATTTCAATCATGATTCTATGACGTCATTGTGCGCTGTGCGCATGCGTGTCTCATGGGGTATCCTACAGCTTCTTGTTCTGTTCGCATGCTTGTGTACATCTTATGAATTGTGTGTTTCGGTACCATACTTGCACTTGTTTGTTTACATCAACGCCATACACCGATTCTATAGTATCTCTAGAGCTGTTACTCTCCGATTGAGTTGACAATAGTAATGGCTGCAGCGATGTGTCTACCAAGGGAAAACAATTGGAGAGACGAAGAATTAAGATTATTCCTCGATCTGTGGGCAGAGCCTGAATGCCACAGCTTACTGGAAAGTATTCGCCGAAATAAAAACGTAAAGGTCTATAATAAACTGACTGATCAGTTGGCATAAGGAGGTCTACTGGCTCGAGTTGCAGAGACATGGTCAAACTGCGCAGTGCGCTGCGCAATGGCAAAGGATGAGCAGAGCCAGAATCAGCGCTGCGAAAGCCCGCATGAATGCTCTTCCACTGAGACCGTGATTTGAAACGCCGTTTTGAATCATGATTCATGTTTGTGATTCTGGCTACGAAATTCGCATAACGCGGCGTATGTTTACTGAACAGAGATAAGAACCCAACCTGCCAGGGAGAGAACGAGAGGGGGAGATGGATGACGTGTTTAGATTAGAGATGGAAGGTGGCTGTGTCAGGCAGAGAAAGGGGAAAAGGGTAAAGACATGGTGAGATAAGGGAGGACGAGGTGGACAAGAGAGGAGTTGAGAAAGGGGAAGGAAGAGGGAGAGAGGTAGAGAAAAGGAAAAGGGAAGATCTGATACGAAGGAGTCGAGTAGTCTCCCTGTCAGCTGTTTTGAAATAACATTTCTATCAGTACATTATGCCCTCTGCAATAGGTTAATTAGTGATCCCCTGCTGGTATGAATTCAAAATTACAAATGAAGGACGAAAGTTTCCCACTGTTCAGTCGCTTCATGTGCCATGCACAGCTTAGCACCCTGTCTCTGCTTGATCACAACGTGTAAGGAAGGGCACATATATGTATAAAACGATGTGGTGCACTGTAACCTTGTAGTCTCATTAGGCAAAAAAAAAAAAATTGTTTGTTTGCCCTTAATTGTCAAAACCCAAGAGGGTCGGTAGGTCATTTTGTTTTGTTTTGTTTTTTTTTTATAATTTTTTTAGAATACCCTTTTTACCCATGTAATTTTGTAACTTTGGCAGGGCATCTCGTAATTCACTCATCCTTCTGGCAATACTTCGAGTTCTAGTTCAACTTTGTACAGGATGTGGCGCAAGTTTGAGGCTGCTTTCACATAGAAGTATTCGGTATTCGGTATTCGCTATTCACTATTCGAGCACCGAATACACCATCACCCGCACCGTCAACTCACCATCCCATGTAGTGAGGATTTCTTCCTCCTACATCGCAGCAAATCGACCAAACAATTTCTAAACTGCATCAGAATGTCGGTCTACATGCTTATATTTGCTAACGGGCAAATCCAGACCAAAAGTGTCATTATTTCATAAACGAGAGACGGTATACGCTGCAAGAAAATCGAACAAGCTCGATTCCCACTTTGCTATACTTTTCGCAGGTATTCGGTACTTTCGAATAGTGCCCTCTTATGTGAACCGGTGTGAGGAAATCCTATCGTTCGATTCAAGCTATTCGCGTGCCCTCGAAAAACGAGCCTGAATACCCGAATAGTATACTTCTATGTGAAAGCAGCCTAATGCACTCAAAACTTCAAGGGATTCATTCAAATTTACGTCTTGCCAGGGCCCGGTAGGCGAGGAAGAAACACTCACTGACAAACACTTATAACGTTCATCTTTGTTAAATTTTGCAAACAGCTCCAAAAAGTACCGGTACAGTAGATGAATAGCTAGCTAGCGCACTACCAAGTTATGCACGTGAGCCAAAAAGGTAGAGCTCTAGCATGCAATGCATGCTATAAAACGTAGCCTGCGGCCCCACGCAGCCCGAACACGATTACGACGTGTCGATGAGATGAAAAAACATTTTTAGATTTTTCACTCTTTCTTCAGCTTAAAATGGATAATTTTGGGTTTAAAATTGTTCACAAATTTGCAGAAGATGAAATTTGTGGAAAAAAATAAACTTGAAAGAGCAAAAAAAAAAATTTCGGTCGGTCACGAAGGGCAAACAAACCATTTCTTTTTTTTTTTTGTGGGGGGGGGGGGCTTATGCACGTACACACGTACACATTGACACGTATACCACGGTACACACATCACATTGCATCCCAATACGAGATGCCACACATATGCACACACAGTACCGGAAAACATGCTGTCAAACCAAGTGCCGTATAATAATAAGAGAGTCTGGCCAATTTGGTTTTCGGCTTACAAGTTTTGAAGCCTGTAATTGGTCAAAATTGGTCCCGTGATCTTCATGGAGCCATGTCATTACCAAAGTGCGCTCATACATTGTATGCAGTGAACAGTGCCCATTAATTGTTCACTAGGCCTACCCCTGTTATTTGGCTTGCTTTCATTCATTACAGTACAGAAGGTACAGTAAAAAGGAAATTGAGAAAGTTAGACAACAGGAAAACTACCTAGAAATGATTGATAGGAAGGAAAGGGAAATCGAAGGTATTTAGATTAATTCTACCAGAAAATAAAAGGAGAAAAGATAGAAAAGAAAGAGATAGATATAGGGTCTAAGTGGCAGCACACACTCGCACACAGGCTCCACCACTTTGAAGCTACACAACTGCTAATGCAAGACTTGACTCTTGACCGAGGAAGAGAAAAACAAATTTTAGCTTTTTGACGACACCATGTCCATAGACCATAGAAAAAGCCACGGTGTTGCTACATGATTCAGACTAACCCCGGGACGCTCCGTGTACACAGTTACACACTGTGGGAGCTTCCTGAGTCAGTAGAGTGCTATATCAGTAAGCTTGAAAAACATACACAGTCTGTCACAGATTTTCGCGCCTCCGTAAGTTTCGAATTTCACTAGAAAAAAAACTTACTTTTATAGTATACATAAGATTCTTATCTAATTCCCACCATACGTTCACCTTGTTCTTGTTCACACTGGTCCAATGATCTTGAAAAAACATTTTTTTTTACAGGTCCATCTCCTAGCTACCCATCCCATTCACCATTTTCAAAATCAGTATGCAGTACACTGCACACGTAAATATTCATGTGCTGGGCGGAGTCGCAATGCTTTTAGCCTTCTGACAAGGCCTGCGCGCGCGTACCCACCCAGAAAGCAATGCAATAAACAGTGCGAGAGGGTTTGCCACAACAGTATGATACGGCCTTGCCATAAAGCTACAGCTGTACAGATGAATTGACGGCCAGCGCATGCGCACAAGTTTCAAATCCATTGACAGTATAAGATGTCGTTCTCCCAAGTTCCTTTCGACCGAGTCGTATTTAACTCATCAATTCGAGCAGAAATGGAATATTGGCAGGACCAAAAGTTGAACGCAGTCAGTCTTCAACATTATAACTTCACCTGTAAGTCTTCATATTACAGAATTTTTGCGATTTCATATTGATATTTAGGCGCTATACTTTGCCTGTCATGATCATATCTGCTACAATGCGCAGCCCCAACACTGCGTGTTGGGGCTGGTCGCAGTTAGATTCAGACCAACTCATCAGTGTACAGAGCAGCATTTCAAGTGATCAAGATTTTCCGATGATTTTCAACATTTGTAAATTATATTTAAAGTGTGAACTTCACGTCTAGTCGACTGAGATGACAGTAGAAAAATAGAACTCTAATTCATTTCACATAACGTTAGATCTACTTGTAGGTGGACCGAAAAGATCGGTCTGTATCTGGTCATCGGGGATCTGCGGAGACTGGGTCTGGCTTCATGGATCCGGATCCCCATCCCCTCCTATGAGGAGAGCGATTACGTAAAAAAAATAAAAGACTCATCTGGACAGACGGATCTTTCTGTCTAAAAATTAAGGTAATCATGTAGAAATGCACACCTGCTGTTTGCTACATTTCTACATGATTACCAAAATTAAAAAACAACAACTTGAACAAGGCCCAAGGGTAGCGATGCCAAACCGGCCGTCCGTTTTTCGATGTATACTCTGTTTACGTGTTAAACATGGTTGCAAATTTTGCTAATTTTTGTTATCAATTTACCTTCAATCTCACTTGAAACTTCATATATTCACACTCTGATGTTTGTAAATGGTCAAAATGTATGTTTCCATGATATTGAACAACAAATTGTTTACGGATTTTGCACTTGAAATGCGCCGTGAAAACGGTGCGATCGAGTCACACTGTCGGCTAGCGCCAGCCGTGTTGCCATCCGTTCATTGGTCCGTTAAGGACGTGCGCAGCACGTTGTGCGCGGTAGACTGAACGGAGATCGTCAGCGTAGAGCCGTAGCAATCACTTCGTCTATCTAACGCAACGTCGTTGGGGTCAACTTGATATGAAAACGATTATAAAATTCTAAATATCTCTGTATCATACCCAAGGAATCGATTTTCATCAATCTCTTCTTTCAACCATGGTCGCAATCACATGCTAACAGAATGTTAGAAGATAATTCGCAGCATGAAACCATCAGTAAGTCTCCGTACTTCGCCACACACACACCGCACCCGCGCGCACACACGAAGCTTAGATCTGTGAACCAGTCGTTTTCTTTAAATACTCAAAGTGCATTTTTCTTTTTCCATGTCAGGCATACTGTGGGGTGGCAACGCGGCGGTCTCGTTATGTTCTATCTGTCAACGAGATGGCAACTCGGCTGTCTCTTAATCTTACGATCAGTAGAGTACATTTCTGTCTGTCATTGTATAGTACGTTTTGATATGTCATTTTAGTACATTTTCATGGCTGTCTCTTATGAAGTACATTATCTGACATTGTATATAGATGGCAACACGGCTGTCTCTTGAAGTAAAGTGTATTTCTATCTGACATTGTAGATGGCAACACGGCTGTCTCTTTATATGAAGTAAAGTGCATTTCTATCTGACATTGTAGATGGCAACACGGCTGTCTCTTATGAAGTAAAGTAAATTTCTATCTGTCATTGTAGATGGCAACACGGGCTGTCTCTTATGAAGTAAAGTGCATTTCTATCTGACATGCAGATGGCAACACGGCTGTCTCTTATGAAGTAAAGTAAATTTCTATCTGTCGTATTGTAGATGGCAACACAGCTGTCTCTTATGGAATAAAGTGCATTTCTATATGTGTCATTGAGATGGCAACACGGCTGTCTCTTATGGAATAAAGGCATTTCTATACTAGTATGTGTCATTGAGATGGCAACACGGCTGTCTCTTGAAGTAAAGTGTATTTCTATCTGACATTGTAGATGGCAACACGGCTGTCTCTTATGAAGTAAAGTGCATTTCTATCTGACATTGTAGATGGCAACACGGCTGTCTCTTATGAAGTAAAGTAAATTTCTATCTGTCATTGTAGATGGTAACACGGCTGTCTCTTATGAAGTAAAGTAAATTTCTTTCTGTCATTGTAGATGGCAACACGGCTGTCTCTTATGATGTAAAGTAAATTTCTATCTGTCGTATTGTAGATGGCAACACGGCTGTCTCTTATGGAATAAAGTGCATTTCTATATGTGTCATCGAGATGGCAACACGGCTGTCTCTTATGGAATAAAGGCATTTCTATGTGTCATTGAGATGGCAACACGGCTGTCTCTTATGGAATAAAGGCATTTCTATGTGTCATTGAGATGGCAACACGGCTGTCTCTTATGGAATAAAGTGCATTTCTATATGTGTCATTGAGATGGCAACACGGCTGTCTCTTATAGAATAAAGTGCATTTCTATACTAGTATGTGTCATTGAGATGGCAACACGGCTGTCTCTTATGGAATAAAGTGCATTTCCATGTGTGTCATTGAGATGGCAACACGGATGTCTCTTATAAAGTAAAGTGCATTTTCCAATTTTTTTAGATGTGTAGCTTGATGTAGAATAGTTTGTAGAATGGTTGTAGAGTAGAATAGAGTAGTTTAGCAGCTTGGTGGTAGAGTGGAAACTGTAAGCCTTCATCAGTCCTTAGCCCTCCCATACTTCGAGGCCAGGTGATGCGATAGACAGCAGCCTCTTCCCCATTTTGACTTGATGGAGCAAGGAGTACCCCAGGTCGACCCCACCTTATGCTGTAGCAAAGCCAATTTAGACAATGAATTGAAAAATGACATGCACATTGATGACTTTACATAATACATGTACCTCCGTTTATTTTATATTTGAGAGCATCACATTAATTTTTATCCGTTTATTTATAAACATTTATAAACATTATTTTGCTTTAAGATGTGTTGCTTTTTGCTATTCTTCGTTAATGGCTATGCTTGATAAGTAGCTTGTAGGCTTGTGGCTACATTCAGCTATATGAAAGCACTGATTTTCTTGATGTGCTTGCAGCCTGTAAAACAAATGTTATTCCAAGTTTTTATCTTAAATGCTGTTTATTCCAAATGGATATGTTTATATATTTCATCAATGGCTATGTTTCATACTAAGAGCTTGTATGCTTGTGGCTACATTCAGCAATGTCAAATAACTCTGATTTGAATGATATGCTTGTGGCTTGTGAATCAAATCTAATCAGATCTTAAACTTGAATGCAAGTGTCATTTTCCACTGTTTATTTGATAAGGGAAAGACTTGCGATTATGTTTTCATTGTAATTTCAATATCCTGCATGTGAACTTGAAACCATACAGCATTATATACTTTGTCTCATGGCCAAAGTTTATCTTAAATCAGTTTTGCTATGGTACTGTACTTAGTCTCAACAGTTGTTATTATGAAATGCTTAAATGAATTTCACATGGTTGTAAAGTCTCAATGTTGCACTGCCTTAGACCGAATTTGACCTTTATTCACCGATGTTGACACTAGGCATGATGCGGAACACCATAAGTCTTGAAAAGTCCTCCCTCCCAATTCTCAGAGGCAAGGAGTTGCGATTGCTAGTAGCGTCATCCCGATTTTGGGACTGATTAGAGCTGGTTGCTCCCCAACCGGGTAAGAGGCAGGTTTTTACCGCTCTTACTTTTATTGTTTCTTGATATTATTCTTTTGTCATCACTAACTTTTGTTTGTTTTCTTACTTTCTTAATTATGTTAACCCCCAACCTTCAGCTGTGTTATGCAACTTTTTATCAATTCTTTTTTTATTATTTATTGTTACATGCTGATTCGTTTCAGTATTGTCTCTCTTAGACCGAAGGCTCTCTTGCCTTGCTCTGCTAAGCAAGCCAAGAATAGTTAAGGTTTCTCTGTGTTCCTTATTTTTGAGGCCAGGTGATTGCAGACAGCCTCGAATAGCAAGGACCTGTGACAGTTGGTGTAGCAATACTGTCGAAATGAAACAACTCTGCTGTGCAAGGCATGCATGGCAAGAATGGTATGAAGTTTCTCTGTCTTTCTTCCCTATATTGAGGTCAGGTGTATTGATAGCAGACAACCTCATATAGGCAAGGAGATACAACAGTTAATGTAGAATTGTTGCAATGAAACAAGTTTTTTTGGGGCCACAGCAGGAGCGTTCTTGTCGCGGTCCCTGTCAGTTTCTAAATGAAACTGCGAATCCTGCTAAACTACAAATGGGTTGAATAATCTTGTATTTGAATGCATATGGAAAATACATTGAATGCATTGGGATAGCACCATGACAAAAAGACATTGGATCTGATAGATTTTACATTTTGTTAGCTCTTTTGACTAGATTGGGGAAAGTATTTTTTGACCAGCCTTTTCCTGGTTCAACATAGCTTACAGCTATTGAACAAGGAGATTGCATCAGCAAGTGTGTTCGATGGATCTCACATTACCCTGGGAGCATTGACAGCATGAGCAATATGTATACTTAACTACAGTTGAAATCACCACCAGAGACCAACAGGTCTATACTGGCAAATGCGAGTATCTATAGGCAATGCATATTGAACGCAATGAGTTTTTGAATGTAATCGACCAAAATCTGACCGTGCATTGTAACACAAACAATAGCGGCACCTCTTGATTTTATGTGAGGACTCGGGTCTAATAAGTATTGAAAGGATGAGGCTACTGCTTTGAAAATTAGCATTAATCATGGGCAAAATGTGTTAAAGAAACATGCTCAATTGCACCTTTAATCTGATAATCCCTTCATTAAGTTGGTCTGGTGGTTTTACATCCTGTGTGTTGTCCCTTTCATGGCACAGCTAGCTCTGCTTGGTAAAGATTAAGTTCTTTAATAGACCCTGTAACTTCAGAGCCTCTTTTCTCCTTTCACACTTTTCTAGAGTGTGCAAGCGCAACATTTTTAGGGGAACCCAGTTCAATCTGTTCACAGACTATTAGATTTGGTTCTATAAAGTATTTAGAGAGGCTTCATGATAAGGATCCTATTCTTCTTACCACAAGTACTATGTCTATTGTCCAAGTCATTAAATGACCCCTCTTCTGCCTCACTGGGATTACCTCCTCCCACAAACTCAAAAGAACGGGGGCATCCTTTGTTTCATAGCTATGCAGCTGTGTTGCCATCTCAATGACACATAATATGCACTTTACTTCATAAGAGACAGCCGTGTTGCCATCTCAATGACACACATAGAAATGCACTTTATTCCATATTAAGAGACAGCCGTGTTGCCATCTCAATGACACATACTAGTATAGAAATGCCTTTATTCCATAAGAGACAGCCGTGTTGCCATTTCAATGACACATACTAGTATAGAAATGCCTTTATTCCATAAGAGACAGCCGTGTTGCCATCTCAATGACACGTACTAGTATAGAAATGCATTTTATTCCATAAGAGACAGCCGTGTTGCCATTTCAATGACACATACTAGTATAGAAATGCCTTTATTCCATAAGAGACAGCCGTGTTGCCATCTCAATGACACATTATAGAAATGCACTTTATTCCATAAGAGACAGCCGTGTTGCCATCTACAATGACAGATAGAAATGCCTTTATTCCATAAGAGACAGCCGTGTTGCCATCTCAATGACACATAGAAATGCCTTTATTCCATAAGAGACAGCCGTGTTGCCATCTCAATGACACATAGAAATGCCTTTATTCCATAAGAGACAGCCGTGTTGCCATCTCAATGACACATACTAGTATAGAAATGCCTTTATTCCATAAGAGACAGCCGTGTTGCCATCTCAATGACACATAGAAATGCCTTTATTCCATAAGAGACAGCTGTGTTGCCATCTCAATGACACATACTAGTATAGAAATGCCTTTATTCCATAAGAGACAGCCGTGTTGCCATCTCAATGACACATAGAAATGCCTTTATTCCATAAGAGACAGCCGTGTTGCCATCTCAATGACACATACTGGTATAGAAATGCCTTTATTCCATAAGAGACAGCCGTGTTGCCATCTACAATGACAGAAAGAAATTTACTTTACTTCATAAGAGACAGCCGTGTTGCCATCTCAATGACACATAGAAATGCCTTTATTCCATAAGACAAAACGTAAGAGACAGCCGTGTTGCCATCTCAATGACACATACTAGTATATGAAATGCACTTTATTCTATAAGAGACAGCCGTGTTGCCATCTCAATGACACATATAGAAATGCACTTTATTCCATAAGAGACAGCCGTGTTGCCATCTACAATACGACAGATAGAAATTTACTTTACATCATAAGAGACAGCCGTGTTGCCATCTACAATGACAGAAAGAAATTTACTTTACTTCATAAGAGACAGCCGTGTTGCCATCTCAATGACACATAGAAATGCCTTTATTCCATAAGAGACAGCCGTGTTGCCATCTGCATGTCAGATAGAAATGCACTTTACTTCAAAAGAGACAGCCCGTGTTGCCATCTACAATGACAGATAGAAATTTACTTTACTTCATAAGAGACAGCCGTGTTGCCATCTACAATGTCAGATAGAAATGCACTTTCTACTTCATAAGAGACAGCCGTGTTGCCATCTACAATGTCAGATAGAAATACACTTTACTTCAAGAGACAGCCGTGTTGCCATCTATATACAATGTCAGATAATGTACTTCATAAGAGACAGCCATGAAGATGTACTAAAATGACATATCAAAACGTACTATACAATGACAGACAGAAATGCACTCTACTGATCGTAAGATTAAGAGACAGCCGAGTTGCCATCTCGTTGACAGATAGAACATAACGAGACCGCCGCGTTGCCACCCCACAGTATGCCTGACATGGAAAAAGAAAAATGCACTTTGAGTATTTAAAGAAAACGACTGGTTCACAGATCTAAGCTTCGTGTGTGCGCGCGGGTGCGGTGTGTGTGTGGCGAAGTACGGAGACTGACTGATGGTTTCATGCTGCGAATTATCTTCTAACATTCTGTTAGCATGTGATTGCGACCGTGGTTGAAAGAAGAGATTGATGAAAATCGATTCCTTGGGTATGATACAGAGATATTTAGAATTTTATAATCGTTTTCATATCAAGTTGACCCCAACGACGTTGCGTTAGATAGACGAAGTGATTGCTACGGCTCTACGCTGACGATCTCCGTTCAGTCTACCGCGCACAACGTGCTGCGCACGTCCTTAACGGACCAATGAACGGATGGCAACACGGCTGGCGCTAGCCGACAGTTCGAGTCACGGAGGCTGCCATTTTGAATCGCGTCACTGCAAAATGAGCTAGGCATCACATTAGAAAGTAACGTGATACACGAGATTTCGGTACCTGTACGTGAGCACACTTGCGTGAATCGATCAGTGAACACTGCTGCTACGAATCTATGAAAAAAACCCGAATAATTTTGAGTATGTGTATCAAATTTAACAGGATTTCTTCGATCTTACCTGAATTGGGTGTTGAAAAAGCAACTTTGAAGGCTGTTTTCATACCCCTAGACTAGAGTTTTCAGCAGTTTTCATACATATTCTGACCGAGTGAAATGTCAGCTTTACAATGATACCAAACTTGCTGCCTACCATTGTATCGCAAAAAAACGCCGACGGGAAATCTCGGGGCATGTCCACTGCCTGAACCGGCGATATGGGAGGAAAGTGTGCATTAGTCAATGGGAAATCTGGGCCCTATTTCATAAAACATGTTAGGATGGCAACTCTTGCTGGAATGGCAACTTCCAATAGCAACAGCCAATCAGGAAGCTGGATTCTTGTCGTTGTCATGACAATTGCCATTCCAGCAAGAGTTGTTATCATATCAACTTTTTATGAAACGGGGCCCAGTTGTGTGATGGTCGCGAGAGTGTGTGAACTGATTGGAGAGGGGTGCTGTTTATCTTTTCCTGGTTTATTTAGTTCTTGAAATGCAATAATAAATCATCCATCATTTAGATTTTTAAACTACATGTTGTAGATTTTAAATTATTTATGATTTTTTTTTTTAAAGAAATGTCATTTTGGTTCCTGCGGTAGCTGTAGTAACGTTGGGTGTAGAGTAGGATTATGGCCCGTTTCACGGTTAGGCGCCACTTTTCATTTTTTTCAGTTTTCAGTCTACTATACAGAATAAGAGTAGATTCATGAAATGTTTTGATATGCATATGTTAGACCCCCATGGGGTCTACCTCCCATAGCATAACGAAAATGCAACTCCAAAGCATTTGCTCACAGTGAGGCAAGATGTGCCCAAATCGGACCCACTGTGTGTCAACCTGGCAAACATCCCTTTTTTGCAAACTTTGCCATTCTGTATCATATCTAGCTATGAGTTAAGTGAACATATCTATGTTAAGTGTATGAGTAGCCATAATGAATCATATCAGAGTTAAAAAGTTTGAACTCCTTTTTGTTACATTTTTTCCACCCCAAAATTCTCTTGGTGGATGTGACATTGTCCGTTCACATTTAATCATCTGCTTATATGGGTTGTGTAAGTAAGAAAACAAAGGCAAGTCTCAGGAAAATAATGTAAAAGTAAAGTATAGCTTTGTATTTTAGTGACTGTAGAAAGTTTGTTTGTGCTTCAGTTCCATCTGATGAAATGACAGTAATTTGAAAACAAAATTTAAATGTCCGTTCACATTTTTGTCACATCCACCAAGATTTTATAAATCTATAACTTTTTAATGGTTCAGATTATTTCTAAAATTTTTGCATAAATCAATGATACACAGTTGGGTGGCTATCCCTCTGAAACAATTTAGGATTTGAAATTCAAATTTTTTTTTTATATCACAAAACATGGTGTCCGTTCACACATGTCACATCCACCAGCCTTTCTTGTCAGAAACACATTTTGGTGTGCATCTCAGTAAATACTGGTCCAATTAACTTTAAATCTCAACACATTTTAGACTCTTTAGTAACCTTATAAATGCCACTGATTTTGAGATAACTATGAAACTAAAAATTTGAAAAACTTAAAAAATATGTGAAATGCCCTGGCGGATGTGACATTTTAAGATGTGAACGGACATTTCCGTGAATATCAAGTAAAACCTAGGGACGACTTATTTTTTGGGGGACAAAATATGTTTAGATTTAAAAAACATGTCTTTCCCAAGATATCTAGATATCAGACACCCACTTTTATACCACATTCACTATAATTTTACATTAGAATACTTGTTCACAGTGAGGATGTAGTATGATTTTGTCACTGTGACTGTGAAAACTGGTGTTCTACATATTCTAATCAATTTTCCAGATAATTAATCTCAAAAAGGCAAAAGAATATAAATGTTATTTAATTACATTGATTAGACCTCTCCTGTATACTGTATTTAATAAGTTTAAAATGATTGAATATGTGGTGGATGTGACATTTTGGGGTGTGAACGGACACACAGTATATCTCCCCAACGCACAGCATTTTTCAGCATTAGTTCCCAATGCTTCACGCAGCATCAAAACTTGAACACAGTGTGAAATGATCCACAACCATTGGAATGGTTAACTTAGATTGAGGGGTGAAAAAAAGTTAAATTGATTTATATATCACTTTACTGCAACCGATTGAAAATTGCCCTTCAACATAAGTAAGTACCAGTTATGTAGTGTTCTAGTAGTAGCCATGACAAAAAATAATGGGCATTCAACTTGGATCAGATTTAAACCAACTATCTCCTGATGTTTAGTTTCCAGTGAAGGTACAGTGAAGGTGATTCACAGAGATAATGGTATGGGTCCATCTCACTGAAGGGGTCCGTTTAACCCCACTTTCCAATGCATTTTTAGAAAGATAGGAATTCTTGCATCAGCGTAGTTATTCAGTGTTTTAGGAGTATAACCAAATGTGTGATGAAAAAATCATGGCCATATGATACTCAAGCTGGATTTAAATCGACCATCTCCTGATTACCAGACTGGCGTCATATCCACTAGACTACCAAGCTTCCGCTACAGAGCCGTGCTAGTTCTACAATGTACATGTATGTGATCCTGTGCAGTAGATACTGTGTATTTACCTGGTATTCAAATAAATGAATTCTTACATCAAGTTGTTTTTAAGTGGAGCTGATTGACAAATTGCCCCTTGTCGATGTACAATAAGCACCAATTATTCAGTGTTTATAGTTGTAGTCCTAATAAAAAATCATGGGCATACAACTCTGGAACCAACAAGCTCCTGATTATTAGGCAGGCATTGTAATTCATATCCACTAAACTGCCTCAACCCCAACAGCCAACCAGTGCTCCTTCCAATTCTTTTTAGCAGAGGGTAAGTCAATATTTATGCAAATAAATAAACCCTTGTATCAAGTTGTTTTTATTGCAACTGACTGACAAATTGCCCGTTGTTGACAAAAATTAGCATTATTCAGTATTTGCCACGATTAAAAAAGAAAATACACTTGCTGTATGTGCTTCACAAGATTACATGTTATAGCCAGCTATCAAAAGCTCATTAGGGTTGTTCATTATTCCCAGTGTTTGTTATTCTGAAACACACAAATTCCCTTAACTTACAGGTTCGTTCAGCGAAAAAATGAGAGAGGGTTTATTTTTCTGAGGCTTTGTAAATCCAAGAATTAGATAAAGGTCATTATTCCAAAGGTTCATAAATCCAAATATGAAATAAGGCATGTTATTCTGAAGGTTTGTTCATCTGAAGGTGTAACAAGTTTTGTTAACCCTAAATTATTATTTTTTAATCTGAATACATAATGATACTCATAAAGCAAAAAGGGAAATAAAGTTTGTTATTTCCACCAAAAAAAAAAATATGAATGGTCTTCAATTGACAAAGAATGGCTTATCCTGGTGGTGATGTAGGAGAGGTGGAAGGGTGGTATATGGATGAGGAGGAGAAAATTCTTCTTTTTACAGAACACAAACTATACAAATAAAGATTTCATTTTGTCAATATGTAGGGCCTATGTATACCCTTTGCATTAACATACTAACAGTGGTGCTTCAATATCAACAAACTATGGCAAATTAGAAATGTGATTTTTAACTGACATGATAAAGTTTATGGGTGGAATCCTGGTAGGTGACATATGCGAGAGTTATTGTAGCTTTTGCCTGTGATGTAGATTTACAATGCATAATGCACACAGGGTCATGACCACATAATCTGCATTTTTTGTTATTATTATTGAGGATTGGTCTTTATACCAGGTTTTCACTTTTAAAGTTTGTCATAGGCAGAAACTATAGGTAGGACGAAAGGGAAGATTAAGACTCACATTACTTGTACCTTTTCTTTTCGATACCCTGGGAAAACACTTAATTGCACATTGGGGATTTTGATCACAATAAAAATGTCACATTCTCCATGTTGGATATCATTTACTGTGAGAAAAATTGAGTGCATAATTGCTCTATCAGAAACATTATGTATGACTTCATTGGTTAAAGAGTAAGGATGTCATTACTATGTTAATGAATTTATTGTTTTATTAATATGCAGTTCACATAAATTGAAGGTACCGGTAAAAAAAGTCTGTTCACATTTGATTTTGTCACATCTGCACCAAGGAGTTTCAGGCATTCATACATTGAAACTTGAGAATACAACTGTATGTGGACCCTTGTGAGCAGTGATTTGCATTCTAAAATGTGGTTTGTCTATGTGGTTCTTCCAAGTAGGATTACTGTTGCCAATTTATGATAAAGAAAGATTAAAATTCGGAATTCTGTTCACAATTTTGGCATTACATCCCCTGTGTTGGATCCAATTTACTCTAAGAGAATTAAGTGAACTGTACAATTAACAGTGTACATGTATGTCTGCAAAAAGACCTAAAAATACTTTTGTCATTCAGTGCATTTGAGCCAATAGAAATGTTAGTAATGATTTCAACTATTGTATAAATTGAAGAGTAAAAATGTCCGTTCACATCTCCAATCCGTCACATCCACCACTTATAAGGAATTTCACGCATTCATAACTTTTACAGGACATGGAACCTTGTCAGCAGTGACTTGTACTTTGAATACAGCATTCTTGATGGTACTGCATGCATTATAATCATTGGTTGCAATGCAAGGTGTGCAGGAAAACAAAATAAGGAAATTGGTGTTCCGTTCACATGTCACATCCACCCTGTTGGATATTACTGATATCATTTATGCTGACAAGAAAAAAAGCTTTCTTGTGAAACATAATTTGTTTCTTACTGTAAACTGACTTGTGCTGACTGTTCATTGGGTAATCACTTGGCTTATTTCTTTTGTTTATTGCTCAAGGTGTAAAATGTCCGTTCACAGATCTGTTTTTGTCACATCCACCACATCTTCCAGCTGAAATTTTAAATGTAAAAGTTGGACACTCACAATGTTAATATTAGGTGTGTGTATGTCCCCCAACATAAGCATTATCTCCATGAAATATTACACATCCTGAATGAGGAAGTGTAAAACAAGAGAAACTTTTTGAAGTCATTTACTCTATTTCACACCATATTTTTCCTTTAAAGCGGTACAATTTTCCAATAAATCCAAATAAGAACACAAAATCTGGCACGAAGTTTGCTTAAATATCACTTAATCATGTTACAGTATCAAATTACCTGTTGGTCACATAGTGTGTCAGCTCTGTCCATGGTATCATAGTGTTATCTTTCAGCAAAATTACCTTCATCTCCTATAGAACCATTCATAATATCAGATATTGTAATAATAATTAAGCTCTGGCATGACATTTTCCATTAAATTCACATTCTTGGGAATAAAAAATCAAGACATTCCATCTCTTAAAGAGAACTTGAAATTTTGACCCCTAGGTTGACAAAAAGTGGCGCCTAACCGTGAAACGGGCCTTATATCTACTATAATCTAGATTTAAGTGAGCAATTCAACTGATACAAAATTGTTTATAAAATAATTGCAAACCTACTGAACTGTTTATATTTTCCCTGACATTTTAGGGAAATTGTAGATAAGGTTTGAAGAAGGGGGAGAAGTTGAGTGTGCTCCAGATTGGATTGCATAATGTTTAGAAAAAAAAAAACATTGGAAATGGGACAAAAGTGGCATAACTATGGGGGGGGGGGGGGGGGGGAGGATGTGCCCCCAATCAGATCACTAAGAAATACAAAGTTTGCTACTTGTGATGATTAATATTTATATCAACATGACGAAGTTTCTCGTACGTTGACATCATATTCATATCTCAATGCTGTGGTAAACTTTCATTGTACAAAATGTATGTCACGAGTGTTCATGGTATGTATACAAGTTGTGCAACCTGTAATATGTAAATTAAGTTGAGTAATAATGCATTACCATAATTGTTACATAACTTTGCCAAATAATGTTTATTTGCAAGACCAGCAATACAATTTATATTGTACATGTACACAAGTTTTGCACTTCAAATCCCACGAGCCATTCCATCACAGAATATAGGCAGATTATCTTATACTCTATTACTCAGCAGCGCAAGCATGTCAAGTGAAGCTTGATGATGTGCTCATTTGTATAATTATGTATGCATACATACTCCTGTATATGTTACATATCATTTTATCATCAGACATGTGCATAATGATATCAAAGTGAAGTAGACACTACACTTGTGTTATTATCAAAGGTTTACATGTAGTCGGGTATTCAGGATGCCTAAAAAAATACATTTTATGTAGTATATTGCGGCAAATGTGATGCATTGTAAATACATTGCAATCTCATTTGCATATTAGTATAATTACACTAAATTTACCCCTGAGTATTATCAAGCTTCTGAGTACATAAGATATTGAGATATTCATTGTAAATCTTTCCATGCTAATTTATTTTTTTTTTTCAATTATACTGTCTCAAATACCTGTAATACTTGAACAGCCAGGAGGAGCCGGCAGACACTTTTAAGAACATGCAAGCATAAAAGATGAGCTCATTTGCATATTTGCCACTAATTCACAAAAATATGTTGACTGACATTATAGAGCATGTCATAAGCTTCAAATTGAATGGTCACTCAATATACTTCACATGAATTTGTAAAATTCCTTTGGCATCGCTACCAAGGGTGAGTTTGTGCTTTTTGGAGATCATTTGACAAACAGGTGCGAAAGTATACTAGCGTCACCTAACTAGTATCTTGTATGTTTCATCCAAATCCATTCAAACTTTTGAAGTTATTTTGCGAACAAACAAATACTGACAAAAACATAACTTCTTTGCCCAAATCAAGAGATCACGTGCTCTCACCGTCAATACGCAGTACAGTAAAGTAGCCGAGTCGAGTCGGTGGTCCAGCCTAGCCTGTGCCTGTTGTGCGATCACGATCACAGGAGTGTCCAAATCAGATGAAAATTGCGTGGCGCACAAAACGAGACCCTTGTACCACTAATATCAGCTAGAAACTTCAGGATGACAATTTGTGACAAATTCCGTGGGCTAGGTGGGCTAGCGAGCGTTCCATTCAGCTCTTCAAATAGTTTATCAGGTAAACGAGGCCTTCTTTGCAGCATGGAGCTACCAAAAAGACTAGCTCCATGTTTTTGCAGGGTAACCCAAGGGGATAACAAGCGAGCAAGTCACTTATTTTCGAACGATCCGCCGCGCGAGCCGCCCTGAATTCTGTGCAGGTACTACGGTAGGTAGGTCTCTGTGCACGCCCGCGCCCTGCGCCCCATGTGTAGCTAGTCTAGCTTATGTACACTCAAAAAGAGAAGGTCAGTTGAGTGGCCGTCAGTGTTAGTACAGTGTACAACATGCAAATGATTTTTTTATATGGAAGGCCATAGTTGCCATTAACGTGAACTACTTGACTATCTATGCTCCAAAAAGCAATTAACGTGAACTACTTGACTATCTATGCTCCAAAAAGCATGTATTTTTTTTTTAAACTTATGCCAACTAATTGACCAATCAGAGCCCTCAGTTATGCATACTTATGCTCAGTTAAGCATGCATGCTAATGCTATTTTGCTAGTTAGGCACTCTTATGAAATTTGTTCATCCTTTTCTATAGCATAATATACGTATGCTCAGTACTGTCTGAAAATCGTTCTTGTTGCTTGACCAATCACATGGCGTCTTTCGTCGTCTCAAAGTCGGCTTTTAGTCACCGTTATCGTAATGTGACAGGTATATATGGTGGGAAGAATTTTATTTTTTTTTTAAGTAACATGTTTTCGAAATGATTCCGAGATGACGAATAATTACTTGTTCTTTTAAGAATTAATGTACATTTGTTTGATATCAATAGCCTAAGAAATATAAAAACTCCAGTGAAAGATCAGAAAAGAAAAACAAAACAAAACCAAGACGACAATACCCGGCGAGACGAGTTACCTCGGGTGTAAGCACGAGTTGTCTCTATAGTAACCATGGGGACCCGCTGTTTTGGTTTCAAGTTGACCAGAACATCACCAACCAACCGCACGCACCATTGACTTACGGGGTTTTGAGATTGTATTGTAACAGGATTTCTGATTGAACAATTTTGCATAGGTCAACTAATAACTGTAAACTGTGCATACGTAATCATTCAACTTTGTAGAAGCAAGCGTATGCTCTAAAGGTGATGTATGCAAATAGCATATTTGCCCTTGCACACACTAACCGAGAGCTCTGACTGGCCAGTTATTGTAACCCTATGCGTGCCACATTAATTTCGTGTCCATAAGTATGTATGTGAAATATATACACTGTCCTTTGTAACCCAGTGTGACTGGTAGTTATTTTAGGTAGGATGTAGTGCACTATAACTAGACAATGAGTCAGCTAGGGTTTCTTGATGGCTCTGAAAGGCTCTTGAATGCACATGTAGCCCAGGTTGGAGAGAATTACAGAACATTCAACAAGGGGTGAATGGACCTGTATAAGCCACATAAATTCTGAAGTATAGGCAGAGTATACCCAACACCTCTGCTCTGTCGAGAGTTACGTCACTTCTGGCTCTGAAGCTGCTTGTCTAAAATCAGTCCTGTGTTACCTGCTGACCTGCTATTGTGGAGATAAGACCTGGGTAGATCTATAAGGGAGACATAATTAACATTGCCTGCAGAGAACTGATTTGCCTATACGTACCTTGGTGCCCGACTCCATTTTCATGTCTATGGACATTGCTACATTGAAGGTGTGACGGCGGGATTCCTAGCTGGATATTATTTGCTAGATGATCTTTCCCGCGTCGACTGGATGCGGTTGTCATACCGTCTGGATTCTACACGTGTCGCCGTGGATTTATACTTTGTATAATTACACCTTATCTTACAGTAACCTATGCCCACTGATTTACGTTTGAAGGATCATTTCATCGATGCATTAGAGGATCATTCATCTACTGTGCATCGAACGTCATCTGTTGACATTTCCAGGGGATTACACTGTACATGGACTTTGTGATTTCACATCTGACTGTAATGCATGTTTAGGAAAGTACTAGTATAATGATGTTAAATGAAAGGAAAATGATGTAGTGTGATTGAGAGTGTATAGAGGAAGGGTTTTCCACTAGGCCCTTTGATTGTTCCGGAGAGAAGCTGTTTGTGTTTACGTAAATCTGCTCAAGGTTAAACTTGCCATTACAAATTAGGCTAAAGAGAACCCCAGAAAAGAATAACAAATTGCACAGTCCTTTCCTTTATTTCCTTTGTTCTACTAAAAGGGGATTCGTTCCGAACCAAAGGCTTAAAGCGTAATCACAATACTCGTATAGACAATCTACAAGGTAAAAAATGCAGGCATGCATCTGCGTAGACGGGTGTTCAAGACAGATCGCAATAAATGTCTGGAATTTCTAAATCTCAGCCTACTAAATAGCAAAGTTTACTAATCACCGATTAATTACCGGATTAGATTTAAAATCTAATCACAACTAACGAGTGTGGTTCCTGTTCAAAAGATAAAATCCCAAATAATATTATCCTAAGTGAGTCCAAAGTTATTCTAAGTAGGCTAAGGTCGATCACAAAATCCAATTAACCGTTGAAGTTCTTCATGAGGTGAGTTCAGAGCTACCAAGTCTCACGCATTCTGCGTGAGACTCAAGCATTTAGGGGTTGTCTCACGATCTCACGCAGGGCACCCATTTTTCTCACGCATCGGGCAAAGTCTGCAATTTGGGCCCATGCATAATAAGGAGAATAGCTCAAAGGATTAAAGTGATAGTTACAATTGAAGGTATATTTTCCTTTTGTCTTTCAAAATAAGTAAAAAATAGTCACTTAAGTATGCACCTGATTGCACCATTAAGAGCTAAAAATTGAAAAAGCTCCCTACTGTGGGAGGCCACAGGGGGAAAAACCCCTCCCACACCCTCGCTCGCGCGCACATTCGCATGCCGAGATGCCGAGTCATGAAAATCTCACTCATACAAATTTTTTGAACTTGGCATCCCTGTGAGTTCGGTAATGGAAGTTATATAATCAGAATCGGCAGATCGGAAAAATCCTTCACGACGAAAGGCATTGGCGTGACACGGTGACGTACGCTGCCGATGTCGTTACCCCGAATATGGAATGTGGTGTCGTATGGGGCCCGGGATTCCGGAAGTCAGAGACACGACATACGGTTCAACATGGAAAGGATGTCCAAAATCAAAGTCGAGACAGCTGAGTGACTCTCAGTAGGCGATCGATCGCCAGCACCAGTGAAATAAGTAGCATGAGCAGCAGTAATACAATGACGAAAGTTCAAAATCAAGCTCTGGTTGTATCGACGAGGCTAGCGACAAAAGTTGATGCGAACTAGACCCCGTTTACAGTGCGGGGCCGGGCTCGGCCGCGGCTCGGCCGCGGCCGAGTCCGGCCTCACGTGCGCGGCCGAGCCTCGCAATTTTGTCCGTTTACACTGCTGGGCTCGGCCGCGCTTTTGATTCAAACCTTTCAATATTTTGTCGTAGTGGCGCTCTGCTTGTAAACAAACGCAATTTGGTATTGTCTGGTTTTCAGACCCTTTGCCAAATGAATTCCGTGGCGACGAAGTCGCCGTTCGGGCAAAGGCCTTTGCCGAAGGAAAAAAAAAAATCCTTTGCAGGACAAAACCACCTCAAACTATACTAGTTTTCGACGTTGAGGGGGTTAATATCCTGAATAGCGATAGATACAGGCAGAGGGTTTGGAAGCCAGACTAAAATTGGCCGCGCAATTGGCCGCGCATTTGGCCCAGTTTGCGTTTACACCAAGAAGAGGCAGGGCTCGGCCGCGGCTCGGCCGCGGCCGAGACCACCTCCAGAGCGAGGCCAAATGCGAGGCCAATTTTGGCCTCGCATTTGGCCTTTTGCGCGTTTACACTGAAGCGGGGCTGGGCTCGACCGCGGCTCGGCCGCGGCCGAGCCTCGCACTGTAAATGGGGTCCTAGTGTACTTTTAACGCTCAAACAGTGTCTGCTATGGTGGCAGGCAAACGTCTCATCGGATAAAGCCAAACCGAATAATCTTGGTCGATGCAGTTGTTAAGTCCAAAAGCGACGGGACCGTATACCTCGTGCTCGTAGTCATAGGTGTTAAAAGTTCAGTGATGAAGGCCGAACTTTGACTCTGACCTAGTCTCGTATTAGAGAGTCCAATACCCAAGAAAACTTGGAAACAAGGTGGTGCACACACGTCGGAAAAGTGGTCAAAATTAATTTTGCAAAAGGCTAGCTATTTTATCGAGGCAGAAATTAGATTTATTCGGAAAACAGATCTAAGCCGGCCACCATGGGAGAACCACGGCAAACACATCCGTTTCCCATGACATTTAAAAGGCGACTGAATAAACGTGTGAAATTGAGCTAAAACAGAAAGTAGGCGGGCCAAACTTCAATCCAACAAAAATTCAAAACTAAAACATGGACCAAAACGGCCCGAGGGATCCGATGTAACATAAAAGGGATCCAAACACAAACAGCTAAGCCAATGCTTGCTCCCACTGTATGTAAATGAAACCAATGCCGACCACATGGGCAAAATGTGGACGTGAAATTAAACAGTAATAATTGCGCTAGGCACAGAATGCAAAAACGTGCAGACGCATGCATATACAATGTATATGTAATACACTTACGTCGCTGTAAAAGAGAGCATCAATTGAACATGACGATTTATTAGTCGCTTTTCAATATGTGACAGAAATATAAATCCAGGTGTTGCGTATAATACAATATACTATGAAGGTAACAAGAGAGACTGACAACAAGAGAAGTCTTTGAGTCTATATTCGTGTCAGGCAATGCAAAGATTTAATCACATACAGTGTACAAGGCATGCATGAGTATTACATGTGATTCACATGTCCAAGTTATTACATGTGTATTAGCAACAAGCGCTAATATTTGTTTGTTTACGGTTTTGATCTATTCACAGATCGAATAAACAAGCTTCACGGCTTAACTATCTCAATCCCGGGCGGCTGGGCTAAACTCAGGTTCCATTCTTCGACTATTCACGCATGTAAGTGCCTTATTAACATTGTACCAATTTATAATTGTCTGTTGATCAGCGTCTGTACCAAAGATATCACTGTTAATAAACAGCCTAAATATTAGTTTATTGGTTCTTTTGTGCGATCATTCTTGCAGTGTGATTTTGTGGTCGTAACAGTATACTAAAAAATTAGTTGACGTATGCTTTCTGGAGCATACGTCAAGTAGTACGCGTTGATGGCAATCATGGCCTTTCATACTTTGGCTCTTCTGCAAGTGTAACTAGACGCATTGTCGGTCCTAGATGGCGACAGTCACGGCATAATGATTGCAGATGAAACAAAAACTCAGCATCAGTGCTTTATTCTAAAATGTGAGTTAGGGATAGAAACAACCACTGTAAAATTTGAATCCGTATAATCAATGTTAAGCATTGTTAAATACACAAAATGTGAACAATAGTTATGATAAGAATGCTTCCAGACTAAACCGTCTACAGTTATGGTTTATTGAGAAAAATACTGATATCTCCTTATAGGCTTTATTGAGAAAATTGTATGGTAGGATGTTTTGTGATATAACAGATCTACGACATAAGATTATGCATCAAAGGTGATATCTTGCGAACATTTTTAAAATCACTGCTCCCAAAGGTAAACCCCAAAGGTAAACACTGAAAGACCTTTAATACTTAGTACAAGTTCAAGGCAAGTGTTACCGATCATAATCCACTCGTTAGGGGTCATTGACCGTGTATACAGTCAACCGATTGGGGCAGGTCACGCCTTTCCAAACATACGAAACAATCGAATTTTACTCACGAGTGAATCAAACTGTTTTTTTCCCCCTCTCCTTTATATTCAAAGCTCATTCAAGACAATGACTCGGTCTCGTTCCAAATGAAGAGAAAAAGAAAAAGAAGAAGAAAAAAAATCATTTAGGAGGTATTAGTACATGTATGTACCGTGTTTCATATAACTAAAACATAAAAGAGAAGTAGACCTATACATTCTCATGTCATAAAGTTGTGCCTATTACTTTAAGATTTCAAATAGGCCTACATTCATTCCGTTCAGATCAAATCAATCGAAAGGATACAGACATGACACACGATAGATACAGAGAGTTGATGAGGACATGTCCCGTCAACGAGAAGTTAAAAGATATAATTTTAGTCGGGATGCCCTGACTATCAACAGAACGGTTATGCAATATTCATACAAAAATTATGTACAAAAACACGCAAATACACAATATATATATATATATATATATATATATATATATACATATATATACATATACGAACGCGAGGTCAAGATTCACAGACATTACAACGAACGAACGAAAGAAAAAAAAATACACGTATAATACTCGTTTATCAACCCTGGATCAACAATTCCGGGAATCCAATATACTTTCCATATAGTGCATTGATAATCGCTAAATCTCCTTTTCATATATTATATTGATAGATTAGACGGTGGTATAATGTATAGGGGCAGAAGTGAGTTCCACATTTTCCTGTCAAAAGATACACTAAATAAGGTGTAGACAAGTCTATAATGTGCTAAATGAAAGCTCTTATAGACTGGGAAACGGTCTCTCACTAACATGATAGTATAATAGTTTTGTTAATACAATTGTAGTAACATACAATGTACACAAAACACCTTGTTGAAAAAGTAGTATAGTATACATGAATATAGCCTTTTGTCAAGGCCCTCTCGCTGTAATGGGCGAGCGAAGCGAGCCCAGCCGAGCGCGCCAGCCCCACTCAGCTGGGCTCTCTTCACCATACAGCGAGAGGGCCTTGACAATTCGGAAAAGGCTAACATGAATAAAGAGTTAACCATCGCAAAACGAGCTAAATCATTCTTGTTATAAGTTGAAATATTTGTGATTAAAGATGCTAAAAACAAAGAAAACAAGATATTTTAGTCATAACTTATAGAATAGTCCTTGTTAAGTCACAAGTGAGGTATTACTGCTGGAGTCTTTGCTCTATATCTGATGATGGACATACTTTGAAATATTTAAAAATGGCACTTAGCTCATTTTGCAATAAAACTCTTCATATCATGGATTGCCATAAGCCTCATTTCATGATAATATTGTTCAGCATTACTTCTAGGGGATGTATAGGCCTATACCAATTGATCGAACAATTTTAGATTTTGAAAACAAATTGTTTGTTTCGTTGTTGTTGTTGTTGTTTTTGTTGTTGTTGTTGTTGTTGTTTTTTTTTTTTTTTTGCCGTGAGACGCAACTGGCATGGGTGTGTTTGCCCATATTGCAGTAAGAGAAATAGGAGAGGATCTATGAGTGTATAGAACACAACATTTGCAAGACATTTTTACACAAAATGATGCCGGAATCTACAAATTAGGCCTAGGTCCTGAATGCATGTATTTTTTAAATACATTTTTCTCAACTATACCCTCATGTGATACATCAAACTTAATCTTTAGTCTACACAAACCTCAAGAAACTTGGTATTATTATTCAGCCATGGGTATTCTAACACCATTCAGGTTAATTTCAAGTGCAAAGCTATACTCCCAACACCAACCATTACTGCTACACAACAGTGTTGTACGGCCCTCACGCTTTGAAACAAAATTCAGCCATAGATCACAGTAATCATGTCCGCAAGCATGCATCGTGACGGATTCCATCGTGATTTACCAATAACAATTAACTAAACACCTTGCTTATTCATCAGCATGCAAGTCATTGATCAGCTTTTGTTATTCAAGAACCCCAGAAACGAGCCGCTGCGGCGGTAAATCGCATAATCCCGACACCTGCCATCCGTATTTTTAAGGCAGCGTGACAAAACAAAAGAGAAACATTTTGCTGAATCTCACCTCCCTGCAAGGTATTTACGTAGGTCGGTCCCTCCCAACACACTGAAGACGATTTTGATTCTTTATAATATATCAATGGAGTGCAGTCAGAAACTTTAATTCTATATTATAGCGATACAGGGTGCAGTCAGAAACTTTAATTAGTTAATTAAAGTTTCTGACTGCACCCAATAATCATCCTACCAGCTTGTGTCATAGCCCAGTTTCCTCTTTTACATCAAAGCTGGAGGAAAAAAGAAAAGAAGAAAAGAAAAGAAAAGAAAAGAAAAAAGGGTCCGGCTGAGGTCGTGGCAGAGAAACATTATCATCTATAAATCCGATGCATAAGTACATTTTTTGTTTTGTTTTAAAGAATGTTTTATTCTCCATCAATGGAATCAATTTGTACAGAACAAAAATATATGATATTCTTCACCAATTTCCTAATCCGGGCACTCTGATAGGGTTATTTCACAAAACATAGCCAGTAAGACACAATCCGAATGTCACATTATCTTTTTAACGTTATTGCTTGGTTTTTTGTTTGTTTGTTTGTTTGTTTGTTTTTTGCTGACAAACAATCACTTTTAATGGGGATATTCATTCTTTATCACACAAGCTATATTATCTGTATTTATAACAAAACCTTTATACTCAAATTCATTCTACCTGAGTTTAAATATCAGGATGCATTGATGATTTAAAAGTTAAGAAAAATAAAGACCGCCCCAACACGTACACTCGGTAATACACATGACTTTTAATGTGTGTTGGAATGGATCAACTTTCTTTTTCGTTTTCTTTTTTCAAACAATATTTTATTTCGATTCCAACGTACATCCATCGTTGATTACAATTCAACATTTAGTTGTGTTGCTTGCTGCGTGACATTTCAAACGTATATCAAAATATTACAAATTATTACCTATACGATGTAGTTTTGCGAGTCAATTGCAGTTGGTATTTTGCAGGGTCAAAAGGTCAGCAGTCAATATTCGTTGGTATTTTGCTTCTTCCGAGTTTCGCCATTCACTTTACACAGGGAGGTGGGAAGAGAAGGAGTGGAATCTCTCTTCCCACCTCCCTGCTTTACATGTAAACATTCCGATCGACAAGCGTTCAGACGTTTGAAGTTCGCCTGCTACAACTACATATGTATTTTTGAAGTTGGAGTTGAATGATATCCATTGATGAACAAAAGTTATTCGATATGTTGGTGATGATCTACAGGTGTACGTCAAATGTGGCTTGATCTATATCATTGTGTATAGCCGTATTCACATAATTTCCTAATTTACCTAGGGGATAGGTAATAATTATGATAATGACTGGCCTTGAGGGAGATACCAGATAAATATTGCCCGCACTGAAAGAATATTTCCCTCGTCTTCGACTCGGGCAATATTCTTTCATTTTGGGCAGTATTTTCTGGTATCTCCCTCGAGGCCAGTCAATATTATATAAATAATTCTTAGGACTGTCATTGTGTCAATTTCTGATTATCTATACAATACACAGTAACTGCTTCACAAATATAGTCATCCCCGCAATAATTATAAGATCAATTTTTGATAATGCCTAATGGGTCAGCAATGCCAATAAATAATGTACAATATACATTACAAAATATATCCATTGACTGCGTCCGTATACTCAGTACTCGTCACATGACAGCAGTAATTATTAGATAATGATATCAAATATTGTTGAGGGACTTTCTATCCCGCGGTCCGATCGATCCAGTGGCCATGCGACGGACGCGCGTAGTACGTACACGTGTACGTGTGCACGTGGTCTTGCGCGGCCGGTTGGTTTTCATACAATATTTTGGTTGGTGATCGATCGTGAATGTACAGTGCCAAAACAGCTAACGAGTTACAGCACGGGGTTTCATTTTAGGGCTAATTTTACTGCTTCAATTTGTGCTGGTTCTTGTGAGCAGGTCTGGTAAGTTTAAAGTCTCAGCGAATTTTAAAAGATTTTATACACGTTTTGATCCTTGATATAGCTTCAATTTCGTAAAATGTGATGCCCGTTCTGAAATTCTGATTCTGCCAGTAAAATTGTGTTGTGTTGTGTGGTGTGTTTGTGTTAGACAACTTTATGGAACTTGTTCGATTAGGAAACTTCTTAGTCTTTCGCGAAATTGAATTATCACGATTTCTTCTCTATTCAGGTTCTTCGTTCTTTCATGTATTTAGATGTGTCTTTTTAATTGATTGTTTACTTTTCAGGATCTATATTCGGCCGGATAAACTGCTGTTGACTGAATTCAGAACTTCCGAAAGTGTACAAATCTCGCGCGCTGATCAAAGATTGCTGTGTGCAAAGTGGGCGTCAAGTGTACAGCTACTCTGGGACTACAACTACAGCGAGCAGCGGCAGCGGCCGCGACCACATGTCACCCAACCGGGTCAGCCAGCTCCAGGCGAGGGACTTGGCGAGAAGTAAGGCGAGAAAAAGTGACATCGAGAAAAAGGCAGCGCACTCGCGCTGTATCATTTTGTACCGTGCATAGTACCGTGGCTCTCCTGCGTACACAGTTGTAGCATGAGTGTTGAATGCATGAGTCAGTCCGCTGTCGTCAACAGTTCGAGCAGTCTATCGTCCGCAGGCACGATTTCAAGTATGGAAACCATTCCAACCCAGGATGTTGCAGAAACGGATTACGACTTTGCAGAGGAGAAAAACACAGTTTGGGCCCGTCTGTATCCAGTTGGGAAATGTTTTAAGAGTGTAGGTGAGTACTAGAGTAGGCAGAGTGGGAATCAGAATTTTTCACAAATATCATGAAGTTCAAGTTCAAGATGGCATGGCCATCAATGCCAAATGGCAATTAGGCCTACACAATACAGTTATGAATGATCCACATTGTGACATGGTCATGCCATGGATGATAAAGAGCTAAATTTACTACGAGGTGTAGACAGTGTAGTCAGTCACTGTACTGATAGCTAGTAGTGTATTTAGTGTAAAAGTAGTGTACCTGGCTGTATGAACTCAGTGTAAAGTTTAAAGGGGATGGGCATATACATGTATCACGAGTCCCCACTCCATTCACCGCCATCCATTTCGTCATAGCCAGGCCAGGGACTTCCTTCAACCTCCATAAACTTTGCACATAGTGGAGATGCACACGCAGAACGAGAGGGGACCGATATCACGATTTGGCCAGGGGATGCAGGATGGCTAGTAAACTGATCAGTGGGAATCAGTGGGAATGCTGGGGATGATTGTACCAATCCTTGTGGGATTCATTAGAGTAAAAGCCCCAATTTTCGGACACTTGAGTTTTTTGCAATATTTGTTCAACTGAGATAATTCTCTACAAAATATAATAATGTATGTTAGATATATCAACCTACTTTTTCCCAATATTGATTTTGTTTAATAGATCATAAAATTTCACAGAATCCCCAAATATTATCACCTTGTCAATTCCCCAAAATCCGGACACGCGCACAATGTCAATACGCATACAAGGCCGCTGAAAAATCTGCGCGCGCCATACCTTGTTGGCGCAAGGTTGCATCGGGGACATTGCAGCGCCCGTTTGTGTCTGAATTTTGGGGACTCTGCACATTTGCATTCAAGCACCTTCCTGTATAGTACAATGGGTGGTTCCTTAGCCTCCTGTAGCAACCTTGAAGAGCCTTGGCTGCAGTATGAATGCTACAGGATTTCAAAAAGCGGCTTTTCTGCCAATCCTGAAGTATATCACTGAAGGTCATTGCCAGCTAGCATAAACCAGCCATCCCGACTCACTGCCACTGGTGATAATGCTACACAACTTGCATTTGCGGTTATATAAAAAATTCAAAGTCTGTACCGGTACCATCTGTTGCAGGAAAACTTGGTTGCCGAAAGAAAGGGAGCCAGGGCTTTCAGGGGAGGGGGGGGGGGTGGTTCGAGCTGTAAACAATGGACAAGAGCCTGCTTTTTTGGAAGGATTTCTTTAAACAGCTCAAGGAGGCTCCAAATTTTGGTCTCGGTATAATTAATGTGTTGTAAACACCATTACCTCCCCGTATATAAATTACAATACCATGTATCAATTGTTCACCCCCCAAAGCATCGAACCCATCGATGGAAATCATTCATGATCATTACCAGTAGTTGCTTTAAGTTATTCTGCCCTATTGCTATTGATTGAATGGTAAATAGCTATAAAATAAACCTTCACTTTAGATAGAATATCTCATGATTATCACAAGTCACACAGCTGTAGAACTCTTACAGCATTTTAATGAACACTTCAAAATGCTATTGGTATTATACGATTGCGTTGGCTCTGATCTAGCATTCATTGAGTATTCCTATTATTTTTTTTTTTTTGGTGGTGTTTGTGTGTGTGTGTGTGGGTATGTGTACAATGTACAGCGTCTGTGTGCTGTCACAATACACAAAGTCCTGTCATCATGTACAGGGTGCTACAAATGCATTTGCCTGTTTGCCCTGGCAACCCAAACTCTTTGTAGGACAAGTGATACAAATGGACATTTCCCTGTTGAATGGAGCCCTTTTTAGACATATGTGAGAAAATATCTTCTATACACAGGTTATACAGCTGTAAATCTTCCGTAGATGCAGATCTACAGCTGTACCCTGAAGACTCTTCTAATCCTTTCATTGTATGATGAACATACATCATGATTTGATATCATCATTATCATGATAGATACAGGACTGGAACTTGAATGGTACGGTACTTACCTCCTCATGAAGTGCCTGTGGAAGTGAGCTTCATGCTACAGTACAGGGGCATTACAAGAAGTACAGATAAAGTGTAATGATTATAGTACATTGCTGAAATGCCTTCTTTTGACATCTTGTTTTCATGCCAGATTTTGTGGAGCCAAAGGACGAATACCTTTTTGGGAGGGACCCCCAGTGTGACATCTGCTACAATGGGCCAGAAATCAGCAAGAATCCCTGCTATCAGACCCTCTCCAAGACCCACTTCAGAATATTCAAGGTGAGTTTGAATATATAATACCCATTGAGACAAATGAGTTTTATTGACGGAAGAGGCATGCAACTATGAGCCTCGTTATAAATTCAGGAATCTCTTTCTCTCCACCAATATTCACTAGCATATCACTCTGCATGACGATATTTTAGAGATGGAGAGTAGCCAAACTGTTGGTAAACAAATTGTGCTTTACTGGATGTTTCATAAAAGTTTGATATTTGACACTCGGACAGGAGACTGTTTGAGTGTAATAGTAACAGACGGTAAGACTGTATTACTACACCTCCCTCCATGAGTTTTTGTATTGTGGCAATGACCATTTAAGAGGATGAAGGGGAAATGTTAGTTTGTAATGAATATGTGCTTTTCGATTTCATGCATGTATTGGATATGCCATTTCCATTTTCTTGTGCCAAATGGTTGCCGACCATTTCACTCGTCCACATAGTTTGAGCTTATCTCGTTGCTAGTTTCACAGTGTGAATGTCATGATGTCACATAAATTAAATTTTAATGCAAACCGACCCCAGACGAGAGGTTTTGTCACCCACTTGATATCCGTCTGACCAAAAATCAAGGCTAAGAGATAATCCTCCTGAGGCATATTCTACAGTATGATAATGGATAGATGCTTGAGAAGGAGGAGGAGGAAGTGCGGTTTGTTCATATCAGTGAGGCACTTGTGTATTTCTGTAGTAGTCCACTATAAAAGACCATGCAAATTAACAAGACCTCATTATGACCAGTGCTATACATTTGTGGATTGATGATGTGTACGGCATACAATGCACATGCACTTTAATAGGAACTTAAACATTTTTCCATTTACAATGTAGTACATTACTCCACGATCTGGACTTTAAAGGTGCATGGTCCCGGTGTTTTTAAATAGTCAAATGCTTACGCAGGCGCACGGCGCAAGTTTCCAATAGAGACCTATATGCCATCGACTCCTCTTTGGCGATTACGCTTTGGCCCACTTCCCCAAGTCCGAAGAAGTCTGATCCACTGTAGTCAGTGGTCCGATCACAGTTCGGCTCATGATTCGGCTGAGGGGGATGACAGCTTTAGCAAACTTCTTTTGTGACGTCATAATAAGAAGCATGCACGCACCCTGGCATTACTACAAACTGCGTGATGCGCAGAGAAGACAACGAAGGCAACGTTACTTAGCAACACCTACGTGCTTTACTCTTGATGACAGCTCAACTTCGGCAATCTTCGTATAAATGCTAACGGTGATCGGCAGTATCATCAACAGCGCCCTCTACACTACCGGGACTATGCACCTTGTAACCACTCGCGGAATTGCCGGGAAGTCCCATTTCGCGAAAATTTAGACTCGCTAAACATACTTTATATATGTGACGTATACAGTAGATGCAATGCCTGTGGGATTTTTCTTAAAACTTAGTGCATAATATGTGGGCAAGTCCAAGCTATTTTGCACCAGTAACGCGTGGGACATCACAAGAAGATTTAGCCCTATATTTCCCTGTTAAGATTGAAACTTCATATGTTGGGCTGCTTTTGATAGCTAGTAGGTATCTTCGTTCAAAACAATAGAAATAATGAGAATCACGCCTTCAGTATTTAATTTATTCAAATTTATTCTCCAGTAACGCATGGGACCAGAAAGATTGTCCTTTTTTTCTTCTTTTACTTTTTATCTCAATTATTGTGAAAATACTTGGTACACTACAAAATCATTACAAACATCTTTTTCTACAACAATAACTGTACCTAAAACAAAATGTTTCAGAAAAAATCATGAAACTGTTTTCTCTCAAGGTCAATTATAGAAAGATAGGTATAGTAGCGCGAGGGACAAGTAACGCGTGGGACATTTTTGTCACTATGAATATTGTGATGTGAATTGCACTTTTACTGAAAAGAAACTTTAATATGTGGTACTAATTATCTAAACAGATGTATTTCTAATAAATTCTTCCAAATTTCAATGATTTAGACCCACCAGAACAATAGATATAATAAAAAATATGAAATGCCTTTGTTATCCTTCATTTTTTGACATTTGACTTTGAATATGACCTTGAAAATAGCATGCAATGATCTTTTGTGAATTATTCATCGAAAGTAAAACTTTTCACCAAATTTCAAGTCAGAATTCAGAAAATTACAAAAAATTCCTCAATAATGTACACATTTCCCATAGAAGACTAAGATTTAGTACACTTCCACTGACTTGTACACAAATCGTCCCACGCGTTACTACATGTAAATCTAACTACATGTAAAAATTGCAAGTATGAGATTTATCAGACTAACTTTTTATCTCTTGGATATGATTAGGTCCATTGTGAATTTGGTCTTTTGAAAGTTTCAAGTCAATTAAATCATTAACTTTTATGCAAATGAGAAATAATGACCTAAAAAAGTAATGTGTGGGACATGCTAATTTTTGCCCATCCCTCATTTGCATATTCAATCAGTTGAGAAACTGAAAATCACAGTCATGATAACTTCTTATTCAGACTTAAAGATAATATAAAGTTTTGGTATTACCTCAATAGTTTCCCTGAATTTCCTTGTCTTAGTTTGTGTTTCAGGTTAAAGTACCTTTCATATAACTAACACTGTGAGACTTACTCGCCCCAAAGTGCTCTCATGTCTTAGTAATCATGCAATAATGGTTTCGTACCAGAGCCGCCGCCGTACGGCGGCGAGGTAGTACACGTATTGTATGAAACCATTATTGCATGATAACTGCGACCAGCAGTGTGCAGCCCCATACGCATACTGAGTAGCTACAACAATGTAACTGCGACCAGCAGCCCCATACGCATAGCTAAATGGGGCTTCGCATTGTAGCTTACAGGATCATGACAGATTTAGAATCGCGGGTAAATATCAACTTAAAATCCAAAAATTTACATTGATACACACATACACTGATTACTACGGCCAGCGCATACGCACACATCACATGCGAACAAATTTCAAATCCATGAACGGATAAGATGTTTGTGTGTACATGCGCTGGCCGTCAATTCAGTGTAGCTCTCCCAAGGTCCTCTCAACCGAGTCACATTCAGTCATCAATTCGAACAGAAAGGGACTATTGGCAAAACCAAACGTTGCTCGAAGCCTGTTTTCAATACTTCAACTTAAGTGGTAAGTCTTCAAATTGAAGAATTTTTTTGATCTTAAGTTGATATTTACCTGCGATACTAAATCTGTCATGATCCTGAATGCTACAATGCGAAGCCCCATTACGCTATGCGTATGGGGCTGCTGGTCGCAGTTAATTGCATGATTACTAAGAAATGAGAGCACTTTGGGGCGAGTAAGTCTCACAGTGTTAGTTATATGAAAGGTACTTAAACCTGAAACACAGAAATTCAGGGAAACTTTAGAGGTACCAAAACTTTTTATTATCTTTAAGGTCACCATAATATTTTCATAAAAACTTGTAAAAATTATAATATATATTTTAAAATGCAGAATTTTTTGAATGTCCCACGCGTTACTCTAAATTTTAATTTATGCAGATTTATTAATTTATTGCTGGTTATGCAGAAGGATTTTTACTTTTTCTTTTTGAAATTCATGTATTTTAACTTCTTAGCTTTAAAATGATACCAAGTTTATGTAGATTGACCCATTTTGAATTTTCAGTCTTGTGTGATCAAATACAGTGTAGCTTGGACTTGCCCATGTATATCTACCCAATAGAGATTCCTTCTGAAGTTTATTTTTTTTTTGCCAAAAGGTCAAAAGCCAGGTTAAAATGCTAAAATTTTACTATTAATTTTGTTATCAAAATTACACCTTTTCTCAATACCTTGCAAATTACTCTATGATGCACAAACTTAAAAGGGTCAAAAGTCAAGTAAAAAATTCTCAAATCCCCAAATACCTGCTCTCTTAGACAATATTGCCATTCATTCTAAACCAAGTTCAAGGAAAGTGAACATTCAATACATTTGTGACAAACATGTCATTTCGATATTTTGCCATTTACTTGAAACTGTCAGCATACATTATCAAGACGTACATGGCTGGTACTATAGACTTACTGGGAAAACCATGCATCATGGCGGAGGCACACCAGGCGCCATAGCGACATTTCTAGTTGAATGTCAAGATCAAAATGTATAACTACCTGAGCACCGTGGCCAGCTGCAATCCAACTTTGACAATATGATTTGGTGTTTTCAGTTGATTTTCAATGTGACTTTGAAACAGCTTTACATCCTCTGATACTTTGCTTCTGTTTTCTTGCTTTGCTTTTCTTTTTTTTCTTTTTCAGGAGACTAAAGACCACTGCAGCTTCTACTTTATCGAAGATAAGAGCTCAAATGGGACATTTGTCAATGGAGAGAAACTTGGTAATAAGAAAGTTGCAATACATTGTATATGCCAGATTATCTTCAGATGACACTCTCTTTTTCTATCCCCATCCAAAAAGGGGAAAAAGAGGAAAAAACAAAACAAAACCCAAAACATACCTCCGTATGTGTTTACTGGCTGGTATTAGAATGGCAATGGAAAAGTACTTCAAATCTTTGATGTTTTCTTCATTGTCACTTTTGTGATCAGTTCTACACATGTCAGTAAATTCAACACAATTGACAACACAAATGACAATGTTCTGCGCGAAAACGAGAATAAATCAAATCTATATATTCACATAGAATGACAGATTTAACGTGAAAGTAAACCACCTGTGACACTTTGATTCTCAAACATTTATGTGATCATAACTCTTTGCAATTTCTTTAGTGTTCCTTGATTTGCTGCTGCTTTTATTTTTCTGCTTTCTTAATTTTATAGGTATTCAATTCAATTCAATTCAATTCAATTTTATTTCCATTTCCATTGAATAAACAGAAAAAAATATATACAATACATTTACAGAACAAATTTATAACAATTTCAAAGAAAACGTACAAGTACTCACGAGTAACAACAGAATTTCGTTTCTAAGGTATATACCTAATACAAAGATTAGAATGGAAATGGAGGGTCCCACTTAAAAAGCAAAGCTTGTAGGGTATGGGACCCTCTAAAAATACGTACACAAAGTCAAAGAAACCAATGTCAAATGACATGAAATTAACTTGGGAAGGGAAAAAAAAAGAAGAAGAAGAAAAAAAAAAGAGAACAAAAAAGGGGGAAATGAGACTATGGTACAACACGCGCCATCGTGGACACAAGCATACTGTACTTCATTATGAAAATGCAATAACAAAACAATATAACGCTCCCTGGTTTGAAATTGCGATTGATTGGGTGCATATGCCGGTATGAATGCATAGGAACGGATATAAAAAAAAAAAGAGAAAGAGAATAGACTCACTGTTACTGGTACAATAAAAGAAATATCTGAGGTAAACTTATGTTTGACAGATTGTTTTCCTTAAAAGATGATTTCTGTGTGATAACTTAATACTTGTAAAAACAAACAAACAAACAAACAAACGACTTGATTGAGAGAATGAAACCGAACCTAATTTGGTTGTATATCATAAGATTTCAACAGAAAAAATTTTAATTTGTTTTTAAAAGAATTCAAAGTTTGTGCTGTTATTATGTCGTTGGGAAGTGAGTTCCAATACTTAGGCCCCTCGTAGATGAAGGTTTGTTGAGCCAGCAAGGTCCTAAAAAATGGTAAATGAAATTCGTTCGATTGCCTTGTAGGATAATTATGAACAGATTGATTTTTTGAAAACATTGATTCAAATATATATGGAAGATTATTTTTATTATAATTATACATAAATTGTCCTAAATTAAACAAATACAAATCTTTAATTTTAAATATTTTATTTTCAAAAAATAACGGATCAGTATGAGACAAATAAGCAGTGTAACATATAATGCGCAGTGACTTCTTTTGTAGCAGAAGTAATTTATCCAAAAGAGTTTGATATGTATTTCCCCATACAAGAATACCGTAATTTAAATAAGGCAATATGAGGGATGAATATAATGTAAGCAGGGACGACAAAGGAAGACAAAATTTAATCTTGTTGATTATACCGATGTTTCGAGAAATAATCTTACATATACTATCAATATGAAATTTCCATGAAAGCTTATTATCAACTGTTATTCCCAGAAATTTGATATAAGAAACATTTTCCAGCGGTGTGCCATCAAAGATAATATCAGCAGGTAGTGTCTCAATGGAGTTGCTGAAAAGCATATATTTTGTTTTTTGAAGATTGAGAGATAATTTATTAGCTTTTATCCATTGAGCAACTTTTTCTAATTCAAAATTTAATGTCTTTACTAGGGTAAAAGGATTATTATGCGAAAAAAACAAATTTGAATCATCCGCAAAGAGAATGAAAGAAAGAATATCTGATGATTTACAGAAATCATTTATATAAATAAGAAACAGAAGCGGACCTAATAAACTTCCCTGTGGGACCCCACATTTAACATTTAACATTTGTGAATTGCAACCATTTAAAGAGACATATTGCTTCCTGTTCAAGAGGTAGCTCCTGAACCACTCCAAGGCCTGCATCGAATTCGCATCCGCCTAGCTCACGCTCACAATGGCTCCTCCATCCGGACAAGTTGCCAAGAAGGGTTTAGTGGAATTTATTCTTTAAGTATTTGGTTTGCCATCATAGTATACTTTCATTGCTCTGTGGAGTGTAATATCAATGCAACTTACCTTATTTCCTCATCCTCCATGTAATCTCATTCACTTGTTTTTGTTTTTTTTTATTTCTCTTGTTTACAGGTAAAGGACGGAAGCAAGTCCTAAACAATAATGATGAAATTGCCTTGTCTATGCCCAAGAACAAAGGTGAGAGTCTTTGATTTATGCTAACTGTATATGGTTGACAAATGTGATTTATTTATTATTCTAAACTTTGCAAAATCAGTGGAAGTGCTATTGCTACTGGCAACAAGTTTTCCAACAAACCTTTGTGAACTTGGTGGGGAATAAAGTCGTACATGAGGTGTATGTTACGGCCCAAGCTGTATGCGATCTGCTTTGCCATTGTGACTATCTGCACTTTCAGACCTCAGTTTCTCTCCAATTTTGTACCTCTGCTATCTTGTACAGTTCAATCTTCCCACCTTGAAACAAAACTTCAAAATAAGATTTACCTTGTGCAGACAACATACATTGTCACCACAAGCCCACACTTTAGACATTGTTGTTTAGAAGCAACCTCTGTTTACTTTCTTCTTCCAAATGCAGCATATGTCTTCATGGATACATCAGACTCGGACCAAAGTAGTCTTCCAGAAGCACTGAGGGAGAAGTACATCATGTCCAAGCTTCTAGGAAGGTCAGTGTCCAGTCACATGCTGCAGAGCTGCACAGTTCTGTAAATGTGGAAATTCTCGCGGTGTCGAAATTTTCTCGCATTTTGCGCGACCAGAAACTAACACGAAAATAAAAGCAGGCGAATATATTTGCTTGCGATTATGTTCCAGAAGTCGATGTCTTGATTCCGCGGAATTAAACACATGCGAAACTTAACTTACCTGGCCTAGCGCGTAAAATTAATCATGTGAAAATATCCACTTCTACAGAAACCCATTTTTTCTACTGGTCCAACCAGTCTGTTGGACCAGTAGGCACCCAATTTTTTTCTATTTTTTTTACTTGTCCATTCCTGAAAAAGTTACTGGTCCGACAGTGATTTTTACTGGTCCTGGACTGTTGGACCAGTGCCAGTGTGCAAGCCTTGCATAATGGATGATTTTGTTCTTGCATTCTGCAGTTGAGACTTCAGCAAACGATATAATGGATCTTTACAAAGTGTATTCTGTCTCAGTGACAGGGTCATTGACAATAACAACAACAGAAAAGAAATAACGGTGGTGTTTTCGTTGATTTTCTTGATTTCATATTTGATGGAGTTTGACCCTGTATTAACATTTCTTATATTCTTGTACTCTGGTGCATTTCAGGGGAGCATGTGGACAGGTGAAGCTGGCCTTTGAGAAGGGAAATTGCCGAAAAGTGGCTGTGAAGATCATAGAGAAGAAGACATTCTCCATGGGGGGCACCATGGTGCGGGTAAGATTGCCAGTTTAAAGCTCAATCTACTTGTGTGTGTGCTTTCTTTTTCTTTCTTTTTTTTGTTTTACTGTTACTTTCCTGGAATAAGACTGTATGATCAATCTGCATTATTATAAACATCAAGTGGAAGAGAATGATCTCATTCATTCTAACAGCAGAAAATAAAAAGAATGCCTTCACTTTCTCAGTAAAATATTTCCCTTTATTCTAATGCGGTCATTAGGTTCACTTTCAAAAGCCAATGTCATTGTCTTTTATCTCTGTCAGCTTATAATTTAGACTGGTCAGAGAGGTCCAATAATCAAACTGCTCTCAGAAATAGTTATTAGTATTGTATGACATTTTGCAGGAACCCGATCGATCTGGCATATCATGTCTGCCTTCTTTTTGAATAGTGCACCTTTTAGACGCTCAATGATATTTTTGCCAATCCTATCAACCTGATTTGATGACAGAAAATATCATAAATTCTGCTGCTCTATGCCTGTTGCCATAGTGATTTGAAGCATTTTTTTGTTGTTTTTTTATGTCAATGCAGAATATGGAGAAGACTGTGATGGAAGAAGTGAGGATACTGAAGAGACTTCACCATGTAAGTTGATGATATGAATATTTCAGATTGTCACAGTGAATCTTTGCACTTCTATGGGATAGCATGGTGTCAGAAGTGTTGTTGGAATAGACTGGTCATCTTCCATAGTCACTGCCCAGAATTAGATGAATCCACCTTGCCTTTGTCAAATCCAATGTGACCAGAAAAATTCGAAGAGTTTTTTTAACTTAAATAGTAGAATTAACATATGTTTATCCATCCGGATAATTGTTCTTTTCTGACTTAGCCCTTTTTTTTTTTGACTCTTGCAAGAATGATTTTACGCTAGGTTGACTATATTTTCTTCTTACTTTTTGTTGTATTGGATCCGGCATTAAATAAGTGCTGGGATTGAAGGCATGCACACTGGGTTCATACTGTAAAACCAGAACCATTTGCAGTATGAAACTTTTGTGAATTGGAGCTTTTTACTTTCGCAAATCTTGGCTACTCACAAAATTTGCGAAAGTTTCAAGCACACAGACATTTCTGGTTTTACAGTATTGAAGACTGGAGTAGGATCTTTGTTGTGTGGGTTCTCTGCTGTATGAGTACCTTACGAAGTAGCTTCAGCTTGTCTGGTGTGTGATGTACATGACAGAAAAGAAGAAGAAGAAAAAAAAAAAAAAAAACCATCGCTGTGAAACTGAAACTTGTAAGAATTATTCTTTGTTATGTATGCAAAATGTATTGGAAAATAATTAAGTGATGTTACATCGGTAGATACAGTTACCAGGAAGAGCAATAGGTGTTCTGTGCCAAGTCAGATTTTGTTTCATTCTTGGGATGCATCATAGAAAAAAAAAAAAAAAGAAAGAAGAAATAAATTGTAACAAAGTTAAAAAAAAAAAAAAAATGTTGGTACATATCCTGTTTTGTTTTGCTTTAGAGACACCGGAGAATGAAAAGTGATTGCAAAACAATTTTTATTTTAATAGATTCATACCAAACAAAAAGGCTTTTGGCCTGAAAAACTCCATAGTGTTGTACTGTTCATGCTTAAAAAGATAATAAAAAGTAAAAACAGAAATAGAAAATTCTATGACTTGAAGAAAAGCTGACTGCCCTTTTATGTCTCTTATCCAGCCTTGTATTATAGGTATAGAAGACGTCTTTGATACTCCTGATGTCCTGTACATAGTACTAGAGTTGTAAGTATTTATATATATATTTTTTTTTTTCTGTGCCAAAAAAAAAAAAAAGGGGGGGGGGGAGGGGGCTGAGGCATTAGCTTTAGGCCAGATTTACCATAGTACAGCTGTCTTAAAAACGCCTTGTTGGTAGAGAATTTTCACACTGTAAGTCTACGTGTCTATGCTTATTGTGCTTGTGGCTGCATATATATTTGACTCAAGTGATGTCTTAACTAAAGATCCTTCATGAAATAAGAAGCAATTTACCAGTATGTTTCAGAGTAATACTCTGGGAATATTAAGTTACTACTATTAAATGGAAGGAATATTATTATATGTAACATCTTAGGAATTCTTTCTGCAAAGAAATGCATTTGCTCTAAATTATGGGATTCAATTTTGTTTCATTTCTGCATTCCTCTTTCATGCAAGATTATAACACAAAGTCATTTAAACAGCATAAGTTATTGAGTAATATTTGAATTTAACAGAGGAAGTACTTGGAAACGGCTAAATGATCAATCTTCGTGTGTAAATGTACAGCGTTGTTTTTCTTGGTAATACATCATGAAAACAGGTACATGTGTCATATGCATTGTATTATATATATTGAAACTTTAAAATTTCATGTATCTGCTGTTCTAGTGACCCATCTAGCAAATTTGAACGTAATAGACATGTAGGCGACCATTATCGTAACCAGATGCTTCAACAAGGATAATGGCCTACAAAAATATGTGTCCACAATTCTCGTCGAACAATCTAATGATGGTATTTTTGGGGCATATCAAAACCCTTGGGTTACTGATCTGTTTATCCTCGACAGCGTACTGTATACGCCATATATTTAGTGAGTCTAATTTTTCAGGGATCGGAACTTCCCAACTACATTGTGAGAAGTTAAATTCGCAATTGTGGAGGACAGTGCTGAATAAAGAAGGGTACGTGTGCACCTCACATTCATGTCGGGATCAGCGTTGATATTTTCACCTGTTTTTAAATTCGCAAACAGCATCTGACTTGCAAAATTCTTTGATGCCATGCACAAAACTATCACCCATGTCTTACATCCCTTGAGACATTTCTCTCAGCATGCCAGGAATATTCTCTGTAAGCTGTCAGTCCTCACTTGTTATGTATCTCATATTCAATCCGTCAGAGTTGAGGGTGGTGAGCTGTTTGACAGGGTGGTCAGTGTGGGGAAGTTTGAAGAACCACTGGCCAAGCTCTACTTCTACCAGATGGTGACAGCATGTAAGGTATGCATGGCTTCACCTGTGCTGTCATTGTCAAAGCTAAACGACTATTACTGCTTTTGGCTCATAAATCTCTCCTTGTTCACTGTTACAGTGAATGGGAATATTCATATTTGTTGTTGTTGCTTTTTTAAAAAATAATTTCCCCTTTCTTAGGCGTGTAAAATTTGCCCATGATATTTCTTGCACAGAAAGCATGCAAAATCTGGACATTTTGGATTTGCTGTACATGCAATAACATACAAAAGCATCATATAATTTAAACAGTTATAAAGCGATTAATAGCATGCACTAATTGTACAATTTTCTTTTGATTGCTTTAAATTTCTCATCATTTTTAGTGTATTGTATTTTTCTTTGTGTGTTTGTGTATGTGTGCTTGAGGCAAGTATGGTTATGCTGCAAAAACAAGGATATATACTGGCTTTAGGTACTCCTGCTTGTCAAAAGCACATCAGTAGTAGGTTTTCTGTCGAAACTTCTTTTTTTTTAAACGAATGTGTCTTTTGTTCAGTTATTTAAAAAAAAAGAAAGGAAGAAACTACAACATATCTCCCTTGGGCGTTATCTCAGTCAAGTAAAATGCTAATTGATGATGATCTCCTCCACTTGTACCTTCAGATACAGGATATATGTTCTTTTATACACATAACTAACTCTATTCCACCTAGGTACTCTGTAAGTGCTCCTATTTATAGTTTGGTGAGAATGTTGATGATTTGTTATAATCATGTTTCATTTGTACAAGTGAAAAATTGAAGGAAAAAAAAACAACAACTGAAATTGAATTTAATGAGAGGGCTGCAGATTTGATCTTGCCAAGGAGCCTAGCACCTCCTTGATCTTACTTGGAAATGTTCATGGCGATTCATTTAAGTTTCTATAGGTGAATGTCACATTGATGTCACAGAAAGTAGACCTTCACTTTGTCAGAAATAGAGTTCAAATTGTGATATTTGCTGGATATACATGTAGAGGTGCAGTCAAAGGAGAATCACAGCAAATATTGAGCGTTTGATATGAAGAAAGTATGAGGCATTTTTTTTTTTTTTTTTTTGGCTGACCTCACAAGTAATTGTACACAGATGGCTTATTCTAGATGTTCTTTGTGAAGAAAATCACCTGGGCTTGTGGCATTTTATGTTGCATTGTCTTGGAAGTATCATCTTTTAGATTCATTATTCACAGACCGTATGATAATGAGAATTTGCAGACATATGGTATTCTGAAATGAATTTTTTTTTCTTTTTTTGAGAGAAATAAAGCAAAAAAGAAAATCATGGCTTTATCAAACTTATTATTTTCTCTCTTCTACAGTACCTCCACGACAATGGTATAACACACAGAGATTTGAAGGTAAGAATACAAGTCTTAAAACCATTAATTCTTCATGAATGTTTATTTCTTGTAATTATGACATATGGGATATAAATGACATATGTGCATACACTGTATGTCATATTGCTAAGAGGTACTGTCAAGCAAGAAATATTTGTGGCATAAAAATTTTTGTGAATTGGAGCTGGTTGCCTTTTTTGTCACAACAAATATTTTGGGAACATCACTGATATTCAGCGCATATAGTGTAGACAAGGACTGTGGCATGCATTGTAATTTCACAAATCTTGGCTCTCGCAGGGTGTGATATCAATGGCTGCCAAAACTTAGGTGCATTCATTCCAAGTTAATAGATTATCATATATTGCATTGCTATACATTGCCCCCCCCCCCCCCCCCCCCCCCGGATTGTTTTGGTATGAGTCAAATGTATTTTGTGCAAAAGCTACTCCAGACAATGTTGCTTTAACTCCTTTTGGAAGCAGTGTAAAAGATGATATCTGCTCTCCGTCAGCCTCTGATTGGTTGATTACCCCCCTTGCACCCTGCCCGACAGCCGGAGAACCTCCTCCTCATGAACGACAGCAAGGAGACGGTCGTCAAGGTAACCGACTTTGGCCTATCCAAGTTTGTCGGGGAGCAGTCCCTGATGAAGACGCTGTGTGGTACACCCACCTACCTGGCCCCCGAGATTCTCACCAGCATGGGGATGGGGGGCTACACCAAGGCTGTGGACTGCTGGAGCCTGGGAGTCATCCTATACATCTGCCTGGCCGGCTACCCGCCTTTCTCAGATGAGATCAAGACCATGCCGCTGCAGGATCAGATCAAGAGGGGCTACTACAGTTTCCCCAAAAAGTACTGGGGCTCTGTCTCTGAGAACGGTGAGTAACATCAAGACTAGGCCTGGACTTTCCTCTCTTGCTTCCGTGTGGTAGACTTTGCTTCATTGTTAAGCCTGCCTCACATTTCTTGCAATAAGATATCGCATCGCATAAGATTGCATGATGGCACACAGTGTGACGAGGTCTTGTGATGCATTAACCGGCAATTTTTGCAATATCTTGCAATGGAAAGAGCCACAGTGCGCAATATATCGCTCAGTGGTGCTTGGAAATGCAGCACAAGCTATCACAAGTCAAAATCGCGCATTGTGAGGCGGGCTTTATAAAATTGCATGGTTGGCATTGTGGCATGTGCACCGAAGCATAGGTTACATCAGATTTTATGCAGAATTTTCCTATAAATTCCATTTATTGTATCAAAACATGTCATGCTATACCAAGAAAGATATGAAGAGTTTGTTTGCAAAAACCGATAAGTCCTTATTTGCCAAATGGAGATATTTGCGATTAAAGGTCAAGAAAAATAAAGAGAATAATAAGAAAATTTTTGCTTCTTTTGACCATAACTTAAACAATGTATCTTTATATGTAGTGACCGATATATCATTTAAAAGGTATTATTTTGTACTTTATGACAGAGACCGTACTTCAAAATCTTTAAAAATGGACTTATCGGTTTTTGCAAACAAACTCTCCATATATTTGCCCCAGTGCTAGAGAAAATGCAAACAAACAAGAGACTTATTGAAAGCAAGAGAATATTAAGCAGAGAGGGGAAGGTTTTAGAATAGGTGTGAATTTTCTTCAATTTGTCTCCCTCTACAAATGAAATTTGTAAGATCGCAACTGCTGACATGTAATTTAACGAACTTGTCGGAAAAAAAGAGATTTATTCTGCAAAGAAATAGCCTGTGAGTGACTTCTGAGGAACACTTCTTTCGATTTGTTCTTGTATTCGTTTGCTGTTTCCCTGCCATTCACTATAGACTGTCTTCTCTTCTCCTCGTAATACATAATTACATTTGTAATTTACTAGTTAATGTGGCCATTATATCTCAGCTATTGACATGGTCAAGAAACTCCTGACTGTGGACCCCAAGCGACGGCTGACCACCCAGCAGGCCCTTGCTCACCCTTGGCTCGAAGACCAGGAGGTGATTGCCAGGGCGGAGCTCCTGATGTACCCCGGTAGAAACGGCTCCATGCCTCCACCAGCTGCTCCCGTGAGTATGACTTGGGCCCGTGCCAGACTGAGGCATGTGTTTTGATTTGAGCTTTAACCCTAACTAGGCCGAGCTATTTTAGGTAGATGATAGAGCTGAGGGGCTCCCTCGCGATCACGACAAAAATTGGCACACACATTGCCTGTGAAGTAATCTACAAAACTGTCAAGATGATTTTTCAAAAAGGAAAATATATTTTATGTCATGCATAATGTCTGCATGAAGTCGACTTTTTGCTAGAAATCACTAAACACCAATCCAGTTAATTGGCAGAAAATTGACTTGAAAGCGCAGTTGGCCTTGAAATTGTTCATGAATTCACACTTTTGAGCCATGTTTGGTCCAACATGCATGTATATATTCATGCATAACTTCAAAACCACGCACCTGGGCATCGCAAATTTGGTTTCAAAGGTTGCAGGAGACTTGAGGGAAAAAAATCATGAAATATGGCACTGATAGCTTTTTGTGATGGTGACGTGTAGTCCGGAATGTAAGGGTTTAGCATTCTGTCGATGAGTGCCACTGATAAATGCACATACAGTTAACAACAAAATTATTCATACCCTGGGAAATTTTGGTTTTGAGCAGATTTCTTACAAGTGAAGGATGGAGTGATGGTGATTGGGTGTTATATCTCAATATTTGTATTGTTATGCAAATGAGGTGAAACTGGAATTAATGTCAATTTATAGAGGACAAATAAGAGTAAATAGTTAACACCCAATCATCATCACTCCATCCTTCACTTGTATGAAATCTGCTCAAAACTAATAATTTCTCAGGGGTATGAATAATTTTGTTGTTAACTGTACATGTAATAGTGACTGCTATTTTCTGACAAGTAAAGCAGGACATTTTATTTGAAAATGAAACAATTAAGTTATTTCTTCACCTGCGCCCCAGAACTGTTCATAGCTGCCCATCGTAAAACCACTTAACTGCATTTATATGTGGCCACTCTTGTGTGTGAGAGTGTATGTATAGGTGTGTTGTGTGAAAATGTGTGTCTGTCTTTCTCATACACTTGTGTCATTCTTCTTCTAACTTCCTCTGCTATTAAATCTCATGAAAACACAGTTACTCTGTTTGAAGTAATGTACAGTGGTGCAAAATAACTGTTCCCTTTTGTGAGTTAGGCTGATGTTGCAAGAATGCTGTAGGTTCCAAAGGGTTAAGAGATGCTGCCACCACTGGTACTCTCCAATTTCAAGCGGTCATGTAGGATCCGGTTTTGATGGCTCTGGATAGAATTGAGGCTGAGTTTTCACAAATCCTTGACTGGTATCCTGTGTCCCTGGATGATTTTTTTTTTCATTATTATTACTACAAGTGTTATACAATATCCCTGTGATCAATCGCCTGAGGAGGATGCTTCTGTTGTAGGATGTTGCATACATGTAGCTATGGCTGAAATCCATAGGAACAGTTTTTAAAAGGAAAACTTACATGTATATCGGTACTTACGATGTGGTGTCTTCTCGATATGAAGAAACTACATCCTTTACATGCCCACTAGGAATGCCATTGCAGACCCGTGTTTAGGTATTTCATCTTACTCAGAATCTCTTTCTGTACAAATCCAAACAGGACAACAGGCACACTGCCAAATAATCTTGGCATGAAAAACTTGTTGTGAATGTGCAATGTATTCTAATGCCAACAGTTGGTAATAGTTTTTAAGATACTGTTACTGACTTATCAGTGCAGGCATTCAATTGCACCAGAATATCTCAGTAAGTTTTTGGTAAGGTACGCTCCCTCTCGTAATTTAAGATCAACTCAGAAAAATCTTCTCCAATGTCCTGCTATCACAACAAAGTTTTATGGTCAGCGATCTTTTGCTCATGCTGCTCCCATACTGTGGAACGCTGTTCCGTGTTATATAAAAGAAGCTCCCACAGTGTTAAAGTTTAAAACTGCTCTCAAGACATTTCTGTTCAAAAAGTATTATGAGTTTGGTTTTGCATTTATGGTTCATACAATGACACGACATTTCCTCTTTCTACTTTCATCCCTCTCCCTTAAAGCGCATAGAGACACCATGGTAGTGATATGCGCTATATATATATATATATATATATATATATATATATATATATATATATATATATATATATATGTATATATATATATATATATATATATATATATATATATATATATATATATATATATATATATATATGTATATATATATATATAAAATACCAGAGAAACAATTTGTGGTTCTGTAGATATATATATATATATATATATATAGATATGTGACCCGCTACAACAAAAGGATCCTAAAGTCGCTGACGGGCGAGCCAAGCATGGCCCAGAAACATGCTATTTTCAGGCCTTTCCTTTGATCATTTAGCTTCAAAATTTCGGCAGATGATAGAAGATACATTAGACTACAAAATTATGTAAAAACAGAAATCCGAACGTTTTGACAGATATGGTGATCTGACTTCAAACTCGATTTTCTCAGCTCACCCGTCAGCGACTTTAGGATCCTTTTGTTGTAGCTGGTCACATATATAAGTATTGAAACAAGTTCATGTGGTTGACTGCAGGTTCATCCGTATTTATTGCAATAAATACAGATGAACCTGCAGTCAACCGCGTGAACTTTTTTCGATACTTCTGTCTAAAGCTCTTCCTTTGAGGATATCAAGCACTCTTCATAGTAGGATAGAATCACCAAGTGTGTGTGTATATATATATATATGTATATGTATATTCATTTTAGCTCAGAATGAATTGCCAGAAAAATACAAATGTAGCTTTAACAGTTACAATTTAATCAAATTTGGCACACACTTTTGAGCCACCTTTGCATCCTATACAAGGTTCTTCCACAACAGAAAATTGCATTCTTTGACTCCATTGGCAAAGTTTGTTTTTTAACCTGTTGAAGACTAGTCCTGAGTATTTTTTGGCTAGGGTGAATTGGAAATGCGTGATATTGGAAAATCAGTCTGTCTTCAATGGGTTAGGCTTAATATGCTCCCTTCCATTGGGTACTCTCTTTTTGCCTCTGCAGCCTGGATCCAAGAAGCGCCCTCGTGAGACAGGAGCCGGTGCGGAGGAGGGAAGCGACCACCCGGTCGGCCCCGGTGGCGAGAGCATGCGGAAAATGTCACGGAGCGACGACAGTGGCGAGGGTGGGAGCGGCGAGATGGAGGAGCCAAGTGGAAAGACTACGGAGCTTGGAAAAATCCTCTGATAGGACGGAGAAAAAGACTACAAGTTTTGGTAGCTGATTGCACCGAATTCTTTCATCTCTGGAGTCGGTACACATCTCATGGGATTCCCCAGTGCCTCTGTCGTAGCAAGGACATCAGGCGCTGGCTTTGTCTGCTGTGGCCACAGTGCAAGAAGGTAGCTGGTCCAGTTTAATCCCGACTCTTGTCCACGTATGACCACTATGTTATTTGGAGCAAGGAGCAAGCTGTAATTGAAAAGAAAGGAAATTCCCAAGAGAGTATCTTTGCCAAAAGAAGTACTGTAAAAGCTGTTATTTTTGTGAGGGTTTAATCATTGTGAAAATTGCAAATCACTGTTTGGTTGCAAATTTGGATGCAACACATGCAAATATCACCACACGGTAGGGTGTTAGTACACGTACAATAGCCTCGGCATCCAATCGCGAAAATGACATTTTGCGAAAATGGCTGTAACCTCCTCGTGCACAGAAATAACAGCTTTTACCTTTAGATTAGTTGAATTGGATCAAAAGTAAAACTTCATTATTATTTCATACAGTTGGACATCCAAGGGAGCACACAAAAAGGAGCAGTCATGGTCATTGAATCTCTCTTGCTTGATAAATATGTTTGTCTTATGCACAACAGCAACACCATAACCAAAGATACTTATATGTATTCCAGGTTTTCCTGAAGTTGTTGGTGACTGTTCACTTATATGATGTGTAGGAGCCTTAGTACCCTAGAAATATATTTTGAGCCATTGTTTTCAAAATATTTCCTTCAAGGGAAAGTGAAGTTACTCAACGCTCTGTGCAGAAGGCAAACATGAATCTACAAAAGCAGCTCACTGCATGTTCATGTTAGCTTTCTTGAGATACTTTATACGCCATATTTTTCACGAGTTTAATTTTTCGCGAATCAAGACTTCCCGACAATTTCGCGAGTGGTTAAATTCGCGATCGCGGAGTCTGTACTGAATGGAGAAATGTTAGTTTATGAATGTACGTCACATTCATATCGGTATTAGAGTCAGTATTTTCGTGTGTTTTTCATTTCGCGAATACCAGCTGACTTGCGAAATTCGCGAAAATAAAAACCTTGCGAAATATTCGGCGTATACAGTACCCTTTGAAGAAGCAAACTAGTTGACAAAGTTACATTCAAATGGTTCTAACCATCCTCTGATTTTATGCAATATTTATAGAAGTGCTGCTTGTCACCACTTTCACATAGAACAACCAGTGGAGTATTAAACTCAACTGCCGTGTGTAACAATTGTCACTTTATATTCCACTTCATGGGTGCATTTGTGTGTGAAGTTGGCTTTATGTGAATTGTGTATGAGACTAAAGACTCCCTTGTTGTACATGTGTGTCACTGGCCTATTTGGGCTACCTCATCGAGAGTTATTCACAGCGATTTCATCATGCTGGCACATTGGTGTGCAGACAGGGCATCTAGAGTGCTACTAATTTGCTCTCTTTGCTCACTTTGCCCATGTGCCCACTTCTCCACTTGCCCGAGGCAAAAGAAATTCACTGTTGGGCAAGCAAAATCTATGGGTACTAGCTGGTCAGTCAGAATGGCCCCTTTGATGAAACCATCCATCATTATTGCAGTGATAGGTTTGCTCATCTATAAGCACTTAAATACTACCTTAGTCCAATCCGATCACAATCCGAATGAATGGCTTACTGGCCCAAATGTGGCAAATGTTTGGGCAAGTTTGAGAAATAGTTCTGTAGTGCCTTTGACTGGCTGGGAAAATAATGAAAGTTTTGTTTCAACAGATTCAGTGCTGGAGCGTCATGCAGAGAGTGGAAAGACCTTAACACTATTGACAAGGTCTGCTAAATGTGCTGGCTGTGCATGATATATGTGGGTTTCATTCATTTTAATTGCTCCTGGTACAAGTACATTCTAAATTAAACATTTTCGCTCTGTGCCTCTTGTGTTTTCTTCCAAGCATTGTTGAGAGAGATGAGCAAATGAGAGGTGGAGATGAATTGTGGATGTCAACATTTATGAATAAAGGAAAAATGAATTTCAAGCAAGGATGCACATTGCCACCCAAACATATTGGACATTCAAAAGCAAAAAGATCTAGCACTGAGTACCTGTAGTGGTGAAAGTAAGGTAGTAAAAGTAGCATAATAGGTACCAGTGTTAAATTTGCACAGCTTAGCATAAATGCTTTAGTAAATGAAATAATGGCTGCTGTAAATATTATGTTGCATGAAATGAATTACTTTCCTTCATAGAGCTGTTAAAAGATGTACTAGTTCCCGGGACTTGTCACCATTTAATTGCCACACACATGAACGCCATTCTTGATGCACGACTTGGAAGATGTGTGATTTAAATATGATATATGTGTTTAAACGAGTGAGGCCAATTGAAAACTTCATCTGAATTTGTAAACAACATTGATGGGGTGATAGCAATATTTATCTTGTGACTGCCCCCTCTGACAGGGCAATGAGGGCAGAAGTATTTTGTGGCCAATTTTGTGGTCAAAAGTTTCATGATTTTGTATAGAGTGATTCATTCTTCTGACCACCGTGGTGATTTTGGGGACTTTTTTCTCTCATGTGAATGCAATCGTGCTGATAAGTGTCATTGTCAACAGTGTCAAGCTCAGTGGAATATATTTGTTGACATGAACCATGAGGACCAATGTCTTTTCAACCACTCTTGCTCAGATGGTACTCCACTGGCTAGTACATGTCAATCATGTATGCTGATAAAGATATACTGTATGTTCTGTACATTGAGCAGTAATTTTATTCTTGCAATTTCAAGGGAGTCAAACAATATTGTTGAAGTTAACAACGGGCAAAAGTATTGCTCCCTGTAGCACAAATGTGTTGCATAGCGCATCCAAGGTGGGAAATTACTCTAGGGTCTTTATGCCTCTGCCCAAAGGGTGCCGGAAGCATTCTGTTTTCAGGTTGTCCGTCTGTCTGTCCATCCGTCCATATGTCTGTTGGTACAACTGTACGTCCGTACATCCGTCCCCATTCGTTTACGCGATAACTTGAGTAATATTCAGTGGAATTTTACCAAACTTGGGCCAAGTATAAGGTATGATGGGGCAATTACTTGATTAGATTTTGGGTGAAATTGGCCAAAGGTCAAAGGTCAAGGTCAAATCATGAAATGTATCCGTTTATGTGATAACTCAAGACCAGATCAAGCAAATTTCACCAAACTTTGTCCAAGGATGATGTATGATGGGGCAATTATTCGATTAGTTTTTTTTAGAAAAATCGGCCAGACGACAAAGGTCAAAGATTAAGGTCAAACCCTAAAATCTATCTATTTATGCGATAATTCAAGACTGGATGAAGCAACTTTCACCAAACTTGGTCCAAGGATGACGTATGATGGAGCAATTAAGTAAGTAGTGTTTGAGTGAAATTGGCAAGAGGTCAAAGGTCAAGGTCAAATGCTAAAAATTTTGCTATTTCCCCCATATCAGTGCAATGCCTCAAGGTATTTTCTTGGAACTTAGTGTAGACATGCACTACTGAATGAAGATTCTCCAGAGAGAGTTTCAGGTCATGAGGTCGAAGGTCAAAGGTCAGGAAAATGTTAAAATTGCCCTTTTTTCCATATCTTGCAAATGGTTCAAGGTATCTTCATGGAACATGGACTGGCAGGGATTATCTACGGAATTAGAGGTCATGGGTCAAATGTCAAGGTCAACTCCTCAAAATTTCACTATTTACCTCATACTTTTTGCAGTTCTTGCAGGATTTTTCTTGAAACTTTATAGTTTGATAGTTTGAAGTTGAAGTTTATTTGAACAATTTCTAGCGACCCCTTTCGGAGTATGAGAAATTTACAATGTCTTTATAACAGTAAAATACAACAAATATGATGTTAACATATATATATATATATATACATACATGTATGAACAAATATAATAATCATTAAGTACATTGAAAACACGATGCAAAGGGATCCCTGACACAAAAAGGACATCAAGGTACCCATGTACACCCATATGTGTGTATATACTTTAGCATACGTAAAACATGTACCGGTATTCATATAATTATGCATGTACACACATACAACAAACTTTCCAGGTCCAGAAGACCTCGCTGTAACAAGCTACCACTGTAGTTCTGTAGTGTACAATTATGTACCATATTTTTAAACAGTCGTGTAAAAAGAAAAGGTGGTGAGTTCTAGGGTTGTAGTAATTAGGCTATAGATCTGTTACTTACAGAGGTAGCTTTCAAAATTCAGCTAATCATTTGACAACTAGAAAGAGATATCATTCCATTTTAAAAATACATGGATAAAGTATTTGGGCATATATACAGTATATGGTTAGTGGAAAATAAGATCATGAATTTTCAGATGAATACCAAAAGTGAGGAATTGAATAGTTAATGTACCATTCCAAAATAGTTACAATGTAAAGACATGCATTAGAGATAGGAGAAGTACCACAACCCCAGTACAAAAATGAGCATATTCCAATTAGACTTAGTTACCTAACTTGAGCAGGATAATTTTAACAAACTTGGCAAGATTGGACAATAATTTTACCTTTTTGTATTGAGCAAAAGTGACATTTTTAAAGTGTTTGGACGGATTTGATACTTTGAGGGAATATAAGCTTCCCTTTCCAAGTCAAAATATGTACATTGAAACAAATAATGAAATTCATCTCCAACTATACTGTAGGTCCAAGTTGCAGAGAGAGCACAGCCTATCTGCTCTTGGAATACCTGTGTAACGGACTTTAACACAAGGGAGGCGGCTATTTCCACAACGATATTTACAGAGATTCCTTCATTTTACATAATCAAGTCGAAACAGATAGGGCTCCAAACGCATATGGTTCTTAAATATCCTATGATTAGTACATTGACCATTTGTATTGACATCACTGTACCAATTTTGAGTATCTATGTCCTTCATTCGCAACTCCAAAGTTTTCTGGATCCATATACATGTATTACCTAATGGAGATTCTCTGGGAAACTTCCTGCCAAAAGGTCAAATGTCAAAAGGTCAAGCTCAAGTGAAAGTGCTATATTACACTTTTTACCTCCATATCTTGAAAGTGACTCAAGGTATCATGAAACTTGGTACACATTTATGCATGTTCTACCCAACGGTAATTCTCTTGGAAATTTTAGGGTCAAAGGTCAAAGGCCAGGCTAATATGCTAATACGAGTAAAGACCATACACTATTTGTTCTATACAACACCTCAAACGTCAACAGATGTGGTCCACACAGATTCTTGAATTTAGCACAGAAATGACAACCATTTTCCTTGAATCACTTGAATCATGAGTTTAACATCGTGAGTCAATAGAAATGGATGACGTCAACCATGCGCTATCCATTTTTGCTCAAACGAAATTGCATGGCTGACACCCACAGCGTGCCACGGAACTTAAATGTCACATGATGGGCAATCGAGCAATTGGATAGCTACATTCTTTTTAGGTGTTGTATAAAAGAGCTTGTTACTGGCTTCATTGCCCTCTCTGCTAATGGCTCCAACTGAACCAAGTCCATCCTCATTCTCAATTATTTCCTGAGGGTGCTCTGTGACCTAATGGAGGTAATATTGCCGTGGGACATAATCGAAGTGAGAGATCAATTCTCTGCCCATTTCCGCAGCAACGTCCTCGAACTGGCGGAGTTCATTGGCATGTATAACACGTGTCGTATGTGCATCTGGAGTACACTGAACGAAGCAAACAAAACTTCTCCATAACAGCATCCAAACGCTTCTGCCTTTCCTCATTGGGAATAAGTGAGAGGATGACTTGTGCATTCTTCTCAGAACACAACTGTCTGGTGAGTGGAGTAGTTCCCAGGCATCACAAACTGGGGAGCGGATCCAACATGCTTTCTTATGTGAGCATCAAATTTATATTCAGCATGCTCCACAAGTCCTGTGATGTCTTTTGTCCGCTCCCATTTTTGTACTTCTGCAGTTTTTCTCACGATTTTCTTGAAGAAAATGCCAAGAATAATGCGGGCATGAGTAGCACCTAGAAGTTTTGCCTCAGCATCAGACTTCAATAAGGGACGCTATTTCCCACCAAGTGAGAGACTGTCCAATTCAGCTTCTGACAGCTTATCTGGATTTACTCGGATGTAATCGGCGATATAGGTTCGACTAATTGAAAAAGAACCCAGTTTGGACTTACTACTTTCCTGAGTAGCAGTGCACAAAGTGCACAGGTACCTGGAACCACTGCCAGCAAGTCCCCCTTATGCTCTATCGAGCTACTCATCAATCATAGAATTGAAAAATCTACAGTGGAAACGTCACAGGTACCTGGAACCACTGCCAGCAAGCCCCCCTTGTGCTCGATCGAGCTACTCATCAATCATAGAATTGAAAAAATCTACAGTGGAAACGTCTCCACAGATTAGTGCACCACACTTTTATAACCTTTCCCTTTAAAGAAACTCCCTCTCATCCTCAACAGGAATCTGCAACAGACTAGCCGTCAAAATTTGATTCTCATCACCGATTCCTTCCAGCAATGGCCTTTTGCATCTAACAGAGTTAGGCTTTTCATCTTCAAATGCAATCATGTTGCCTCCTACTTGGCGGATAGCTTCGATGCGAAGAATAGCAAAACGCCTTGTCCAGGAGAAAAGTGTCGCTTTTATCCTTGTACACTGACACATCTCCCATCCCATCTGAACCATCTTTTATTAGGACTATGAACTCTGTATTTTCATCATGAGGATCCATCCCCTCTTTCCTTAAACTGTCCTGAATTTGAGGATCTACTTCCTTCAGAGTTTTCGCTAAAGCACTTGATATAAGTAAACCTAACCTATTCTGCCATACGTTATCTACTTGCTTCCACCTAGTATCTTTCTTGCACTTTAGATGATCAATTAAAGTAAAAAAAACAGGACATCGGTCTTGTCTTCTAATCAAAATCTTCTACTACAAAAACAATCTAACTAAGATAAAATGGGGGCTAACCTCTTAGTCTTTACGTAATCTTTCCTTGTGTCAATTGTAGGGTTTTTGGACTTCTAACCTGATCGAGGCACACTTTTACGACATGCTTTTTTTGACAGGTGGTTCTGACTTTCTACTACAAGCTGCTTCATGCTGTTTTAACTTGGCCAACTTACATGTATAAGAACAACCATTCACATGATAGCTACACTGTACTTTCAAAGAAGAGATAATATCATTAAACCAACCCTGACTTTCATGAAAATTCACCTACTATGGTACTACAATAGACTTACATTTAGCACAGACACTACTATTTGAAAACCACTGGTTGTAACAATCTCTACAATAGATATGTTCACACTGTCCAGTAAATGGGCCTTCTGTAACACAATTACAAATTACACACAATAGAATGTCTGCCAAGTGATTATGAACAAATCTCTGTGGTGGGTATTTTTCAGCTGGAAAAGCTTGCTCTTCAACTTCTGGTGGTGCTGTGCTGCTTGTAGTAGGTAAATCAATAACTAGAAGGTTGAGACAGATGATCTGATGAAAATTCTGCAGTGAGAATCCAGAACTGTCCTCTGCAGTACTCTTCTTTGGTCTACCTTTTTTTCTTGTCAGAACACAATTGACACTTTGTGTCATGTGGTTTGAGTGTAAATACACGTGTAGTTCGATATGATGGCTTGGGTCTTCTTTCCTTCTCAACAAATTGTAGCAGCACTTATTACAGACTTTCTTCCCATGTATCCTATCTACATCATCGTCAATGCATATATACCAACAGTCTCTTGCAGAAGACCTTTGTATGCTGCTAAGTTCAGACTCTGTTTGAGGTTGGCTTTACCACACACTCGTTTGCTTCAGAAGAGACACATGCTTTTCAGCCACACCATTCAGGGTCTGAAATTAATGAGAGCAGGCAAAAAATAAAAGGAAATGATTTTTCTCCAATCAATCATCTTATCATATCAATTAGTAAAAAATCACAGAATGCATGCAGCTGCGGCATGCAGCATTTGATAATTTATATTCGTGAAGTTGTAGGAAAACTGATGGGAACTGTACTAGACATGGACCTGACCCTTGCGTCCAACTTTTGTCTCCCTAGATTATAATCTATCGACAGAACCTCACACCTACATATCTTGTATACAGTGTGTCTCTAAAAAAGTAAACCCAACTTCAACGGCAAATTTTCAGAAAACTATAAAATATTTACACATTATTTTTTCATGGTTAGATAGTCCAATAAGTCCTCTGTCCAATGATACCACGTAGGTTATGTAACTCTCATGCATGACTGAGCATGATTCAACTTAGTGAATGGGTGTGAAATCATCACTGTGGCAAGTTAGAATTGCACTTTGATTGGAAGTTCATCTATCAAATGACATAGGAAATGTCTGATTCCCTACGAGCATACCTTAGGGATGTGTACCCTTGACATGACCGCCATTCCTTTCGATGCAAAGCTTGCAATGCCTCCTCATGTCCCTGACAGCATGCCTGATCATTCCTTGATCTTGTCGTAATCGGTTCACTTCATCTGTTATCTGTTGCCTCAGCTCCTGAATTGTGGCCGGTAGGGTTTGGAACACTTTTCCTTTAAGATACCCCCAAAGAAGGAAATCGCATGGTGTCAGATCTGGTGAACGTGCAGGCCACTCAACTGGGAAATGAAGAGCAATGATGCTATTGCCAAAGAGTTCAGTCAAACGATTCCTCACGGCAATAAGTCTATGGGCTGGGGCCCCATCCTGGGTTGGCTTGGATGGCCCCTCTCACCACTTGGATGTTTTCAGCAGACGTCCCAGTTCGTCTGTGGCCAGTGTCCTTTATTCCTGTTCAAACTGGTTCCGTGATCAGCATACTTTCTCACATTGTACCAGATGGCTCTTTTTGTTGGAGGCTGCCTGTCAGGGAACTGCACCTGAAAAGCCTCTTGAACTTCCATGAAACTTCTTGTTTCCTGGTATCGAGTTACCAGGAATACTCTCTGCTCAATAGTCAACTGTACCATGTTTGGAAAGCATGTGAAGTGTGCCTGTGTCAGGAACAACCTTTGCTGAAGTTGTTATGTAATCATAGGCCTAACATGTGACAAAAATTTAACTTCAAATATGCCCTGAATGCATGACAATAGCAAGAAATAACTTGCCATAGTGATGATTTCACACCCATTCACTAAGTTGAATCATGCTCAGTCATGCATGAGAGTTACATATGCAGATGTTTGTGAGATGGATGGATTCGGGACTTGTTATACTGTTCTTCTATGCAGGCTTTATTCTTGATAATTATCCACAGGGTGCTAGTTGCCAGGTTGTATTCTCGAGCTATATCAGATTTCTTTTCCCCATTCTCTACAGCCCGGAGAATGGCTATTTTCTGGTTAGTAGATAGAGCTCGTCGTTTTCGAGGAGTGGCGATTTCGGAGAGGATTGCATTGAGTGAAGGAGAAAAACACAACGTTTGACTCCTGATTGCCATGCTGACTAATTTTAATGCAAATCAGACTCAACCACCATTAATTTGTCAGCAGAGATATTGCTGATGTTTCTCACAGGTGAAAAGCGAAATAAGCAAAGTCAATCCTATCTCAGAGCATTTTAACTTCCATCTCACAAGTTGCAACGAACGTTATCATGACTTTATACAATTAAAGTATTGAAAATTTAGTTTAAAAAAAAGCAGTCAACATCCCCTTAAAAAAAATGGAACACCCTAACTTGTAATTGCTTTCGTCCAATTAGAGCCTTGTTTCTAGGGAAAGCGTCAACGACAGAAACCAATCAGAATAGACTTTTACCCAATCCAATGTGCTTCATCGCGCTGTGTTCTCCAACTCTCTAATCTCTTGATTGACATACAGTACATGAAGCTCCTCAGTATCTCCTCGCGTGTTCGTCCCCGCATTTGTCTTGAGCTTTAAATAGCGCACTATCACCTTAATCTCGTTTGTTTGTTTCTTAACCCGATGTTATCATCCTATAGTGTGAGAAAAGGAAACAACAAGGTGTTGTCTCGGCGATCATGAGACAGTGTTGTTTATAGACTGACCACCGAGACTACAGTACATGTGCTGTACACTTGTAAAGTCATTACACTCGCAGGTCTTTCCTCTAGAGAGCGGTGCGTGATTTCTTTTTAAGCGTCCGTTTACTTTGCTTCTGTCCTCTAATCGGTGATTAATATTTCATCACTACTTTGCGGCTACATACCTTTGTTTTTCAGTGTGATTTATACAATGTAAAGACAATCCGCGGACAGTGTACATTTGATCAACATGCGAAGCTGAACAAAATAAGAAAACTAATAGGAGTCCTATATTTTACATGCATCGAAAACATTTTTGTTTTGTGTGTTTTCTTTTTTTTCCCCCCCAAGAATACTCATTACTATCCTGTCGTATTTCCCGTTTTCCTGTTCGTCAATATTGGGCAGTACTGTGTATGTAACCCTATCGTAGCACACCATGTTCATACAGTGAACATTTAAGGATGTCTATTAATTGTTTGGATACAACGAGAATCTGGATATAACGAGAAAAATTGGCCGGAACCAACGATCTCGTTAGAGCGGGATTCCTGTAGGACATGACAATGTGTGATGACATTTTCACATAATTGGCAAAATATTAAAATCACAGGTTTGTCACAAATGTTCACTTTCCTTGGGCCGAATGCATAAAACTAGCAATTGCTTGTAAGCAATTGCTTCAAGCAAATTCCTTAGATTATCACTGGCAATCTGTGCATGCATATGTACTAAGTTCCATGAAGATACCTTAGACCATTTGTGAGATATGGAGAAGAAAGTGAAATTTCCACATTTTCACTTGATCTTTGACTTTTGACCTCACAACCCAAAACTCTTTAGAATCTTTATTTGGTAGTTCATGTGTACACTAAGTTTCCAGAAAATACCTTCTGGCATTGTATAGATATGGGGGAAATAGTGAAATTTTGTGTATTTGACCTTGACTTTTTGACCTTGAGCATGTGTGCCCAAAAGTTGATAGGCACACTTTCGCCCACTCATATATATATGTGCCAAGTTTCACTAGGATACCTCAAACATTTTTTTAGTTCTGCTGTCCACAAAGTTGATTATGGACAGAAGGACGGAGGGACGGACGGACGGACAAGCCAAAAACATAATGCCTCAGGCAACACTTCTTGGCAGAGGCATATAAACATATATACATGTCAGGGCAAAAATTCTCTGATCGTGAGAATGTTTTGTGACATGTACATATAAATTCTGAGTTACATGTAGTATACAGTTTACTATAGTACTATTAAGATATGAAGTATAACTCTTCAAATATTTGTAGTTTAGTCAACTCTGCACAAGTAAAAGTTGCGCAAGATTTATTTCTGACACAGTAGCAGTAAAATGCTCAGACCAAACTGTCGGGACTGTGTGCCAATTACATCATGTAAGTCAAATATTGCTTCAGTTGAAGCTTATTGACCAGTCATACGTATAGATTTGACTCATGTAGAATTGTTCATGCATGGAAACCCTGTTGTATTGATGTCACTGGGACTGCCAGTAGGGAGCTTTTGATTTGTGACACCATCGTTAAGACTATGGTTGCGTTTACAGTTCTCCTTTCTCCTTACATAATGTCACAAAGTAGCTTTATTTTTTTTTTTTTTGCGAAGGCGCAGCCGTTGCAAAGTAAAAGTAGCGTCCCCATGTGTCTTTCGTCATTATGGCATCAAGTAATTGTCTTTGTCATGAATTTGAGCGGCGCTAAAATTGCTAAGAACAGTTGTGAAAACGCACATGACGCAAGATCGATTTTGATAAGCAGTCTTGATCATGTGCAGATTAGGGTCTTTTGTATTTCTTTCTTAATATTCACGTCACAAATCTAAATCTCCCTATTTTTAATTCGTAACTGGTATGTCGTTATTAAGGTACTATAAAAGACACCAGCTGAATACAGTAGTGGAAGACCGGGCCTGCAAAATTCACCTTGTGAATTTGTTATAATGTTGTTTCCATGTAGTGCAGAATTGTAGAATTACAGGACCTCAGGCATGATGTATACAGACACTCCTTCTACTGAGACATTCTGCAGGGTTCTTTGCTAATCAGTTGTGAATACCTGATGTCATCAGTGCCTTGTGAACATAAGATGTGAATGAAAATGATTTATGTTTTTGTGTTAGTGTTTATGTGTGTGTGAATGTGTGTGTAGTGCATTCTTTGAGAGAATGTTGTCAACTGGTAACTTGGGATAGAAAGATATAGCCGAGTATACACATAGGAGCAAATATCCAAGAATAATCAGAATTAGATGCGAGATATGTTGAGAGACTTACACAAATGTTCAAAGTGGCAGCATTAAAGGGGATGGCTAGCAACTGATCAGTGGGAATCAGTGGGAATGCTGGTTGATGATTGTTCCAATTCTTGTGGGATTCATTTAAGAGTACATTATATATCTCTTGTTGTGTGAAAATTATTTGCTTCAGAACGGTCTCATATTCAAGTAATGTGCAGTTTAATGCCCCGTCACTGTACAGGCATGCTAACCTGGAAACATTAAACTGCACATTACTTGAGTATGAGACCATTCTGAAGCAAATCATTTTCACAAAACAATAGATATATGATGTACTCTTAAAGGTCCAGTTTACCTTTGGGAGCAGTGATTTAAAAAATGTTCAAGATATCACGTTTGATGCATATGTGTAGGTCTGTTGTATCACAAAACATCCTACCATATGAATTTTTTGCAATAAAGCCTAGAATATGAGGAGATATCAGCATTTTTCTCAATAAACCATAACTGTATACGGTTTAGTCTGGAAGCATTCTTATTATAACTACTGTTCACATTTTGTGTATTCAACAATACTTAACATCGATTATACGGATTAAAATTTTTACAGTGGTTGTTTCTATCCCTAACTCACATTTTAGAAATATTTTAAAGCACTAATGTTGGGTTTTTGTTTCATATGCCAATGGTAAATTATGCCTTTAAATGAATCCCACAAGGATGGGAACAATCATCCCCCAGCATTCCCACTGATTTCCTCTGATTAGTTACTAGCCATCCCCTTTAAGAAATAGGGAAATAAGAACTTTCTAGTCTGCACTTGGCATATTTAGTATTGAATTTTTTACATGGTACATGTATTTGTGTTTTCTTGTTGTTGTTTTTTTTTTCCATCAGGAAAACATGGATATATTAGGTCTTTGTAGCAGACTCATTGAGATTTTCTGGAAAGCATTCGTTTTTACTCATCATTTGTAAGAGATGACAAAAGGGGCAACTTGCTAGTTAACGACATCATTATTTCCTACTTGCAAAATGCAAATGCTGATAGTATTTTTTTTTTTGTCCCCCAGCAATGCTGGTTTGTAAAGACATAAGATTTCATCCTCTAACTAGTGTATGAATGTAATGTAGATAGGCACTGTATTTTTTTTTTTTTTTGTATTTATTCATTGGTTTTTTTTTTTAAGGTTTGTATGGTTAAGATTTGTAGCCCATCTTTACTGTAAAACCAAGAACATTTGCAGCCTGAAACTTTCTTGAATTGTCACTGGTGCTCAGTGCATTGTGGAGACAAAAATCTTTTGTGTGTATTTTAATTTTGGGAATCTTGGCTTCTCGTGGAATTTGCAAGAGCTCAATATGCACACAAAAATTCCTGGTTTTACAGTATCAGCACAAGTGTTTTGCATGCAGATTGAATTGAGTTTTTGTTTTTGTTTTTTGTTTTTGTTTTTGTTTTTTCCAGTGCAAATACATGCAAGCACCAATAATAGGAATGGTGCATGAATGTGCAAACCCACCCTTGTTCTAGTGTAAATCTTTGTCTGCGTGTCACAGATCCTTGAAGGTCTTGCATGTTATTTGTTTGTTTTTCTTTGAAAGGAGAGAGAAAAAAATGTTATTGTCACCTGCTGGTGATACAATTTGTATGTTTTTTTGTTTTTTTTTTCCAAGTGTTCCAGCCTGTTCTCTTTGTATAATATTTTATGAATAACTTCTCCACTTGTATGACTACCTTGTACATAATGTGTATCTATTTGCAAAAGTATTAACGACACATAACACTCCAAAGACATTTGAGTCTGCATGAATGCTGATTAAATTTTGATACCTAGATTTTTTTCAATTTATCACGAATCTCTCAAAACAGCTGGTCATATGGATGTATAAAGTGTTGTATTAAAAATCCTAAATTCCTTCAAAGTCTAGGTGCTTAGAGGCTCTCTTCACATTACTTGTTACTCTGATGATCTGCTTATTGTTTGAATAGAAATGCACTAGATATTTACAAAATCTGTTGCCTGCAAAGTATTATTGTGTTTTATTATAAATAATGTTAATTGTGAAGTTCTCATATGGCTTCTGTTCAGTTGTGTGAATCATGTCTTGGAACTAATCATATGGTAGATGATAGTAGAAATTGTTCTCATTTTCTTCAAGACAGTGAGAAGTAAATGTGTCTGTCACAGCATTGTGTGATGAACATTCATGATACTGTAACCATGACATGGTTTCATTATGTACTGGCTAATTGATGGCTTTGCTGCATTTTGTAGACAGATTTGTCAGTTGTACAGCTACTGGTGTACATGTATATTTTGCATAGGTGCTAAGCACTTCAACATTGGCATTTGTTTCATTTTGCATTTTTCCTGCAGCATACTGAAGAAGTGGAAATTTTCGCGCAAACAGATACCAGCGCAAAAATAAAGACACAAATCGTTGCTGGGGTGACAAAACCTTGTATCTCAAATTTTGGTGAAAATGATGTCTTTAGATTAGTGGTCAAATAATCGGTTAAGTGATGTCCTGTCTGAATCCTAAGTATCTTACCCCAAAATGAAGCCACGACGACATGTCAAAGGAAAGATAATCCCATTTGGTACAGTGCTTTGGCCGCCATGTTTTTTGGCTCTCCTAAACATTTGACATTTTGTAAATACGAGGTCTTTTTGTCCCAGCGACAAAATATTTTTGGATGTTGTATGTTACACTAACGAGTGTCTTAATTCCGTGCAATTAAAAACACGCGAAATTCATCTCTCCCGGATGAGCGTGAAAAATTACTTGCACGAAAATATCCACTTTTACAGTAGTCTTGCATAGAAGTTATTTTAGACATTTTTCATTTTTGTGGCCTCACATAGGGGATTCCCGTTATATCAAGGTCATCTTGTCTGATTTATTTATTGGTAATTTTGATTTTTATTGTAATTGTAATATCACTATAGGACTCTCATTATGCCTGTACACTTTGAATACACCCATGAACGTATACTGTGTGACTGTGTTCCGGCATGATAGGTATACATATTATGACGTGACGACGCGCGTCGCCAAATGTTTGAGATCTGACAAAAATTATGTCGCAGATGAAACCTGCCTTTTGTTACAATCTTATCCACTAAGCCAGTCAAATAGAGCTCTGATAACACATACATGTAAATATGAAGCACACCATGGTGCTAGTCACTGGGATAAGTCACTGCTAACATGCAGCGATAATGCAGACAAGTAAAGACTGGTTATTCAGCAGTAGTTTGCTGGTTTGGACACGACCAAACTTATCGTTACATCCCTACAAATTCTTCATTTTTCGTTCTTCTTTGGCCAAAAATTTATCTCACAAAAAAAAAAAAACAACCACCATCGTAAGTCTTATATGTAAAGGTTCGATGTGACCCAACTCTTTACCTCGTTAAAAGAAGATTGTTGTATCCGACCTTGCTATAACAGGACTCCCCTGTAATGCCATGTTCTCGGCATGTTGTATTCACCGCTCAGCACCCTCCTGTATACCCCAGGCTTATACATGTAGTTACAGCATAATGTAGATTTTTATTTGTTCCAATGATGATGTAAATATTTTATCTGTACTTTGCCAAATGATAGATTTTAACTCTTTTGGGGATATTATAGAATAAGCCTACACAATCTCCCAAGATCTTGCTAAAGAGAAAGTGATACTGATGTTGTGTATGATGATGTCTGATATGAGAATAAAATATTGGTTTTCTTACAAAAATGAACATAATTGGTGAGAAGTTTGGTTGAAATGTGTCCTATATGAGCTGGTATTTCTTCCTTTTTTGTTGCCATTATAAAATACAAGTATCATCTGTGAACAAACTTAAGGCTGTGTCACACCTTTCCGGGCAAGCCTTGCGTGCGACTTGCAAAGAACAATTTTTACTACCCGGAGGTCCCCGTAGATGAGTCGCACATGACAGTACCTAGCATGTATCTCACCCGTGGTCACCGGGAGGTGTGCACGCAATCTTTTTACCCGCAACCATGTTTAGGCCCTGTCACACCTTTCCGGACAGGCTACGCGGGCTTGTTACGTGTAGGGATTTTCCAGCATACGGGACAATTTCTGAGGGTGGACAAGGATTTGGGCGAGCCAGTGCATGTGTCTTACTTGCTGGACGCGTTCAACTTAAATTCTATTTGCGAGTATACTGTGTGACTTGTGTACCAGTCGCGTGGGGGCTGACATCTCAGTGAAGGAATTCCTCTGAAGGAATGGCAAAAGTCCTAGGGAATGTCATTATCTTGGCTGTGATGGGGACTTCGAAGTGCCTGTGTGGGAGTTGCCTGCGAAGTGCTGCCGCTAAGGGCCTCCTACTGGCGTTCTGCCTGGACCTCTCCGGGCATCCCTGCGACTCACTCGGCAAAAGTTCTGGTCATGCTCAAAACTTGGCTGCGGTTAAATCAGACTTGCGTGCGCACCTCCTGGCAACTACAGGCTAGATACGCGCTACGTACTGTCAGGTGCGGACCAACTGCGGAGAGCTCCGGGTAGCAAATTTGTTTCCCCGCAAGTCAAGCCGCAAAACTTCCCCAGATACGGTATGACAAGGCCTTGAGCATGCTCAAAACTTGCGGTACTTGCAGAACACCAGTAGGAGACCCTTACCGTCATCACCTTGCAGGCAACTACAACACAGGTACTTCTCAGCACCCATAAGTCGCTCGTAACAGAAAACGAATCAATTTAAAAGCTCTCACGCAGGTCACATGGAATGCACGCAAGTAAAAGCTGAGTAGCGTGCGTCTAGTAGGTAAGAAACAAGTGCGAAACCTGCAAACATTCTTGTTCGCCCGCGGAAAATCTCCTGTGTGCTGGAAAATACCTCCTCGCCACAAACCCGTGTAGCTTGCCCAGAAAGGTGTGGCATGGCCATGGATTTTGATAAATTTTGATGAGTTAGATGTTTGTTTAGGGTAAGGCTCTGTCTGCCTGCGATCACACCATAATTCCACAAGACCATTTACTCATCTATTCAAATGCATGGATATCTTTCCACCGAGAACCTTTTGACAGGCTGCAGTATTCCAGTCATCCGTTCATACCCTTGCATTTCAATACCTCTTGATCTTGATATGTTGGGCAATTCTTTGGCAAGTTCCCCCCCCCCCCCTCCCGGATATCCTTTGTCATGAAGGTATGCAAAATTCAGTATTTGAAATAGTTTACTCTATAGCCCAACCACTTTTCCTTTAAAAACAAGGACATGGATTGTAGATTGTGTAGAAGTGCGAAATGTGGTTACTTCACATGTTTCAAAGCATTTTTTTTTTTTTTTTTTTACTGAATTACAGGAAGCTTCAGTATTTAGAATGTACAAGCTTCCATTTGCACATGATTTCCTGCAGAGTCATGTCAATAGACCTTCATGCTGTTTCTGATGTCATGCTCATTCGAAATCATTCCTGTTTCCAACACCAAGTATAACGAGAAGACATTTTGAAAGTACAAAGAGCAGATCTATGGTGAAGAAACCCAAATGAACCTACACCAGAACACATACTTTCAGACATACTGTATATGTACAAACATTCACCCAAATATTTACAGGAAATATGTGGGACATAAATGCCAGAAGTATCAACTATCATGGAATATGGCAAACTCTGCCCTTTGTGTTGGTCAGTGTTTGATCACATACATACCGGTACGCATCTTCACTCATTGGAAAAAAAAAACAACATACAAAGATGCCTTCAGAAATTCATGCTTGTGTATAATCAGTCATATGCCTACTCCCTTGGAAATCCATTCGACTTTTACACATACCATCAAGCCTCCCTAATACTTCTACAAGTGTGATATGTTTTGAGACCTTTGAAAAACTGAAAAAGTTATATCAGTGCATCCTCTGATCAGACAATGAAATAATGGTGTGTTCCTCCTATTCTTTTATTATTACAGTATTATTATTTTTTTTTTTTGCACATGTTCCACGTGAAAAAGTGTCATATCCCTGCAACACTTCCTTCCCCACCAAGCAAAACCATCACACAAATACACTAGACACACATATGAACACACACACTCAAGCAAAATGTGGTTTCTGTACAGGGGAACCTCGTTAAAGGACGGACTTAAAAACCATGATAATCACCTTGCTATATCAGGTTTTTCACAATTTATGGTGCAAGAATAAAGAAATATCAAGAGTTTGGACATGCTACATCACCTTGCTAAAAGAGAGTTTTGTTATCCGACTTTTTTATAACAAGGTTCCACTGTACATAATTATGTACGTCTGCATTACCATTATCTACTGATTTACAAAAAATTACAACAAGTTGTCTTGGTGTTTGTTAGGTCTTCCCTTTACAACCACATCATTTATTTCAGTTCAATCATAGAGAAATCACTCTCAATAATCAGAATGCTATATAGAGGCGTATCAATACCCATCACAGCAAAAGGCTTTTTCTGTCATTGTATCTCACTGATTAGAAGCCAGTTGGTACAATACGTGCAAGAGCAGTACTGTTTGCTTTTGTGATGTTTTACGTTCACTGGCTTTAATGACTTCACAACCCCATGAGTTGTACTAACCTCAGAAGAGACAACTTTCATTCAGTTTGACAAGCATGCTGATGGTGACACTCTCATCGTGTTATTTCATCCTAGGCCTTACTGGCAATCTAGAACATTGTGTCAGAATTTTGGAAACTTCGGCATTTGGAATTACACATTCAGTCTTCAGCAGAAGATACAGTATTATATTCAGAAGTCGTTTTCTCAGGCAAAGTGGAGCCTTCTGGAGAGGTCAAAGTTCCCAAAAGTCACACAAATTGCAGTGCCTACTGTAGATAGGAAACCCTCTCTGTAATATGCAGATAAGGAGAGATATCAAGAGATAAGTGACCCATAAGTACTTCCCACACAGCTTGCTTTTCATTTCATCTGGCATTCTTCATTCACTGTATAATGCCAGACAGGTACTGTGAGGTGAAATGCTGATAATATTCAGGGCAATCCCAGTCCTGTGAAATGTTATCTGCTGCTAACAGGGTCAGTAATTCGCCTGATACTCTTCTTACCTAGAGAGTTGAGGTGAACAAACTCTGATACATTAGTCAACCCTATACATGTACAGTCAACCTCGCGTAAGTCGACATAATCGGGACTGAGCAAAATACGTCGACTTACGCGAATGTCGACTTACGCGTAAGTCGACATTTTGTCGACTTATAAATGAAAATTAATTTCCCCTGTACAGAGTAAGATTTGGATCACGATGCGGATCGCTACCCATATCTTACTCCTTTTGCCGCCAAAACATGCCTACTGACATGAGCAACAATAATGTTTTAGTTCATGCATAAATCTTGCGCGGGTTAGTAACGACAACGCACAATTCCCAAATCTCTAGAATGATTTTGAGAGAGCGGGATCGGAAACCTAGGCCCGTTTCTAGACACTGTACATTTTGAACTTGATTTGAAATATCAAAGGCAAATTCCCCAAAATTGCATTAAACTTCGCGATTTAAATTCAAGTGCGTTGCTGGGAAGATATACGTGTGATTTCGCATGATTCTGTGGAGATTATTTTTCAGTGCCGACCGAGTTGAAATATGTGTGATTTTCCTTCCCTAAGTCGCCATATTTGTTCTGCTTAATTTTGTATTGCCATACTCTGAAAATGAATTGTTCTCGCGCTCCGATTCGCAACATTACCGCTCTGTACGGCGCGGGCCTGTCTGAAATAAAAAGAAGAAGAAAAGTTTGTTCATCCGAAAACGACATCTTTCGGACTACTATAACCTTCGTAAAAACAAACCTCTTACCATTGTCGGACTAATTTAACTTTGGACTGAGATTTAAAACTTCGGCATAGCGAACTTTAACAATAATTCGTTATCATTTTTTTTTGATTGACATTTTGTGAAGCAGCATGCGTTTCGGTAGTTTGAAACGTGTAAATGTTGCGATGTCTTTCCCCTGCAAGTGCAGACTAAGTTCGGTCACGGCGAAAGTTCCGTTACGAAATAAAAAATAATGCGAGCCTTTTCAACAATAACGCACTTCCGTACATTTTCATGCGTTTAAAAAACAGCGTTGCTTGTGATTTGACGGACTTGCATTTGATTTTTAGAGTTGCGTTTAAACGCAATTGAGTTTAAATTTCATACAATTTTCTAGTTTTGTGTTATTATCAAACGCAAGTCTTTTCAGCGTTCCGTGTGATTTGATGGACTTGTATTTGATTTTCAGAATTGCGTTTAATTTTCAGTTTTGCTTACGATATGTCTTTTAAACAATAACACACTTCCGTAGATGTTTAGAGATGCGTTTAAACGCAATTTCTTATAGTTTCGTACAAAAACCGCAAGTCTTCTCTGCAACGCTCTTACGTTTAAATACAGCGTTACGTGATTTGATGGATTTGCATTTGATTTTGAGAGTTGCGTTTAAACGCAGCAATTTAGTTAAAAAAAGTTCCCTACAATTTTCTAGTATCGTGTGATTATCAAACGCAAGTCTTTCAGCGTTCCATGTGATTTGATGGATTTCCATTTGATCATTTTTAGAGTTGCATTTAATTTGTAATTTTGTTTACGAAATAAAAAAATTATGCAAGTATTTTAAACAATAACACACTTCCGTAGATGTTTAGAGATGCGTTTAAACACAGTTTCTTATAGTTTCGTACAAAAACCGCAAGTCTTCTCTGCAACGCACTTGCGTTTAAATACAGCGTTACGTGTGATATGATGGACTTGCATTTGATTTTTAGAGTTGCGTTTAAACGCAATTGAGTTAAAAAAAAGAGTTCCCTACAATTTTCTAGTTTCGTATGATTATGAAACGCAAGTCTTTCAGCGTTCCGTGCGATTTGATGCACTTGCATTTGATTTTTAGTGTTGCGTTTAAACGCAGTTGAGTTTAAGTTTCCTACAATTTTCTAGTTTCGTGTGATTATCAAACGCAAGTCTTTTCAGCGTTCCATGTGATTTGATGGACTTGCATTTGATATTCAGAGTTGCGTTTAATTTTCAATTTTAGGCTTACGAAATTAAAAAAGTAATGCAAGTCTTTTCAACAATAACGCACTTCCGTAGATGGATAGAGTTTCTAGTTTCGTACAAAAATCGCAAGTCTTCTCTGCAACGCTCTTGCGTTTGAATACATCGTTGTGTGTGATTTGATGGACTTGCATTTGATTTTTAGAGTTGCGTTTAAACGCAATTGAGTTTCAGGTTTGTACAATTATTTTCTAGTTTCATATGATTATCAAACGCAAGTCTTTTCAGCAACGCACTTGCGTTTAAATGCAAAAGTTGCGATTGATTTGATACACCTGCTTTTGATTTTTTGAGTTGCATTATTAGTTGCATTGTAATCTTTTTAGAAAGGGCCCTGTTTTTCATACCGCTTCGGAATAATCAACGTCAGAATAATATTCGGATTTACAAAAACACCTACATGTATTTCATGTTCGGATAATGAATACCTACTGGGACATATAAGTGTACAAAATTTGTGCGTTTTGAGAAAAACGAGAGGGAGAAAAGGGGTAAAGTGAACTGTCTTGGGTACTACATAATGCTCCAGTGTAAATGAGTGTATGTCCTTTCTATATTCTGGCATACAAGACAATGGACGCATGGCGCGAACGCTACCGCGCCGTACACTAGCGAATTACCGAGTAGAAACGCAGCGAATCGGAGCGGGAAAACAATTCTTTTTCAGAGAATGGCGATAAGATAAGATTCAACGTCAGAATAATATTCGGATTTACAAAAACACCTACATGTATTTCATGTTCGGATAATGAATACCTACTGGGACATATAAGTGTACAAAATTTGTGCGTTTTGAGAGAAACGAGAGGGAGAAAAGGGGTAAAGTGAACTGTCTTGGGTACTACATAATGCTCCAGTGTAAATGAGTGTATGTCCTTTCTATATTCTGGCATACAAGACAATGGACGCATGGCGCGAACGCTACCGCGCCGTACACTAGCGAATTACCGAGTAGAAACGCAGCGAATCGGAGCGGGAAAACAATTCTTTTTCAGAGAATGGCGATAAGATTTTGAGCGAAAAATTATGTCGACTTAGACGAGGGAATTAACACGTATTTCAGCTCAGTTGGGACTGAAAAATCAGGTCGACTTACGCGAGTTGTCGACTTATAAATGTCGACTAAGACGAGGAAATTTTCAAGAAATAACAAAGGCAAAAATCGGGACTTTTTTATTGTGTCGACTTAAGCGAGTTGTCGACTTATGCGATGTCGACTTAGGCGAGGTCTACTGTATTTGTAGTTGTCCAAGTTAACCCTAACTAGGCCGGGCTATTTAGGTAGTTGTGAGCCGGGGGGGGGGGGGCCTCCCAGGCCCCCCCTCCAGATCTCGGCCGTCGACCGCGTGATCGCGACGAAAATTGGCACACACATTGCCTATGATGTACACTAAAATACCATGAAGTTAATTTTTTCAAAAAATTATCATTTATGCTAAATTATGCTAATTTATGCATAATGATGCAAGAAATCAGACTATTTGGTATAAATCACAAAATAAAGCTCAAAACAGGCACATTTTTTGTGTAAATATTCTTTTTAGTGTCCTTAGCAAATGTAATAAAAAAAATTGTGATATCAGAAAAATTCTTAAGTATTTCATTGTTTTTTTGAATTTCTTATGTTCTTTGTTTTTTCGACTTTATGTTTTTCATTGTTTTTTCGATGGAATTTGTTCGCGACATCGCTCCGAACAAGAAAATATGTTATTCATTGATTTTAATCAATAAAACACCAAAATAATCATGCTTTTATGAAATTTGCCTGCAAGCACAGTTTGCATTGAAATTGTACACGAATTTACGTGTTTGAGCAATTTTTGGTCTGACATGCACCTACAAATTTATGCGTAACTTCGGAGCCGCGCGCCCGGGCGTCGCAAATTTGGTGTCAAAAGATGCGGGAGACTCGAAAGAAAAAAGTCATGAAATGTCGCGGCGATAGCTTTTTGCGATTGCGATACATTGCGCGGAACGTCGAGGGGGGGGGCCTCGGAGGCCCCCCCCCCCCCCCCCGGCCTAGTTAGGGTTAAATGTTTTCAAAGTACACTCTCTTAACACACAAGTAGAATGCAGCATTTAACTCAAACTATTTTTTTTTCTGTGTCACTTGTCTTGACTTGAATTGGATTAACCATATAATGCAATAGAATTCTTTGTCTTGATATACAAGCTACATACATTGGCAGTTTGCCGTTTCTTACATGGGTATGGATGGCAACATAGTGAAAATAATGCCTCCGGCACCACTTCATGGCATAGGTACAAAAAAAACATTCCTTCCTCTGCAAGGCACCAACATCATCTCCAATGAAGCTCACAGCAACCTGTGAACCAGCATTGATGAGAAAGTGTACTCTTTACAACAAATTTGGCAAATAATATTGACACTAACAAAGATATTCTGTGATACATGTATTGGTGATTTCCTTAAAAGTGCAGGCTGAATACATTGATTAAAAAAAAAAAAAAAAAAATCCCTGCACCTAACAAAACATGCAAACCCAAACTTTGAATATTCTTATATGATATAATTTGAAATGACAACTTGCATTGCATCTTTTGTTTTTAACAGGTTAATTGCCAGAAATAGGCACATTATTCTCTCTTAAAAATCAACATGCAACTGAGCATAAGCATAAAATGATTAAGAGAGCAAAAGAAAGAGAAGGATAGAGAAAGAGGGAGAGGGAAAGAATAAATGCATGGAAAAAATGTATACTGAAGGAAACAAAGTTGTACTTCACATGTAATGTCATTAAATGACCACAATTTACATCCAAACATTGGACATCAGCTGCTTTCACATTCTAATCAAACTTCCATGCTGAGTTAAGAAAATATATATCACATTTGATGTGTTTGAGCGCTTAAAGGCAAAACAAACCGTATTATAGAATGGGTAGCGAGAATCCTGCGATCTCATTGGTCGAGAGCTATGTGTTGATTTTTTTTTACTGGCCGCACTCTGAGCCACAGTGGTAAACATGTCATCACATACTTGTAGCGAGAGTATCCGCACTTGAATTGTAGCAAAGCTTTGGGCACTAAGCAAGCGTTCAGTACGAGACACCTATAGGCTAAAAATCATGCATCCAGTACTTTTTTCCATGCCTCCAGTAATTACTGGATGCACACTTTTGAAGTATTGGATGCATGATTTTTCTGGCTCTCGTCTATGGCAAGCCAAAAAGAAATACATCCAGTAAATTTGCCATCAAGTAACATGATAGGAAAATGGATTTTTGGCAAGGAAATTAACCATTCTATAACACAGATGATGCACATGTCTTTTCGTGCGTCAGTTGGAAAAGTGTGCATGCCGTAACTATAGAATTTAGCCTAAACCCACTCCGCTTCGCCTCATGGGTTAAACATTCCATAGTTACCTTATGCATACAATTCCGACTGACACACTCAGACCTGCGCGTCACAGTACAGTATGCTCGAGAGCACTCAAACACACCCACTGATACATTTAAAGTCAAACATACAGGCATATTTGCTCCATGATCCTTCAATTGAACCAACATAAATTTACACTTTTCTGGCATCTGATTATTTTAGAAAAGGGGTTAAGAATAATAGCATACTAAAGACAAGATTGCGGAAGTAATAGAATAGCAATTAAAATTAATGAAATGTTCAAGTTTTGCAAAGGCAGCATTTATGTATCATTCTTTACATTTGAAATCAATCTGCCTCATGATAATGATTTTTTTTTTTTTTTTCACATTTGCTTTGTCTTTGAGTATGTAGTTACATTCAAGCTTTCATATTAGGGGCAGTCAAACTGCCCTCTGCTGTTTTTGTGCAAATCGACAATGTATTCTGGTGGAAGCTCCACAAAATTTACAGATCTCTCTGTACTTTAAAAGATATACAAAAGTAAGCTTACAAACTGTTTGACAAAAGTTAGCACATATACTTCACTTCAAGGTAGACCATAACATCAAACCTTGTAAATCATTTCTATAATCTCCCTTTCCAACCTGCCACATCCATAACTGCGCTCTGAAAAAAACAAATTGCTCTCAAAGTGTCGTGCTATGTACAAGAGGCATACAGCCATATCATAGCTTGGATTTCTTCAACTCTTTGAGCTTGATGATCATTTTGGTCACGTTGTCATAGAGCTCTGGGGTCAGCGTCTCTCGCACCCTGCCGACCCAGTTCTTGATGCGGGGTCGCTGCTCCAGGGTGTCATAGCCTGTCGGTTCCACTTGGATCACCTGCAGACATTTGGAGTGAATGCCACAAGAAAGGTAACTCATCAGACTACACACTGTGTTTACCACATCACTGTGCTTCTGTGAGCAAATATGCACTACGAGGGGAACTTTGTTACAAGGACCTAAAAACAATGACAATCACCTGGTTATATCAGGTTTCTTATTATATCAGAGTACAATAACACAGAAATATTAAAGAGGTTTAGACCTGCAAATCACCTTTTATAAGTGGGACTTGTTACATCCAACCTCTCCATGATGAGGTTCCACTGTATCACACTAGATATATAGTACTGTGCAAGGGTTTGACCATCAAATAGTGTACACTAGTTTTAACATTGATATCTTCATCAAGGCCCTATAGTTATGGTGAATTTTTTTAAAAAATGTTTGTTATGACAGTGGAGGCCGAATTTCTGTATTCATCCAACAGACAATGAAGTATTGGGACTTGTATAAATCGAACAGGGGCAACATGCATTTTGCAGCAAATACAACCACCCTGGATGTGCAATACCTGTGTTCATTGCTCCATGCTGAAATAATCGTCGTGAGGAAATCTATTCACTATATGATCTGCATGCATCATCTACAAGGCATGAACTGAATGTAAAAAGTCTCAATGTGCCATTACTGTGGTGTGTATTCGAATATATGGGATAGAGCAACTCATGGGGAGGGTACTACGGTATGTGGTCAATTCCATTCTGTTACCAGTGACTTGGTAAATTAATTTCATGCTCCAGCAAACTTAATATCATAACTGTCACCTTGCCGAGAAAAGAGAGAGGGAGAGGAAGAGATCTAAGGCATGTTGCTCAACTTTGGTTATAATGTACACACAATGACAACGGACCACGTTGTTGCAGATGAAACTTTGAACAAGTCAAATATGTTTTCACCTTTTCACCAAATTTGCTGGACGTTTCCTCCATCATACCCTATTTCTCCTTGTATTCTAACATTAACTGCAGATCTTGAAAGCATAGGCATCACAAACTTAAATGCTAGGTACACATGTACTATTAACTGTTTTCATGAAGAGTTTCAACGAGGAGCATGATCAGAGTACTGTAAAACATGATATATTCGTGGCATGAAATTTTTGGGAATTGGAGCCGACGGCCTTTTTCGTGAATTGCCACTGGCATTCAATGCATTATATAGTGTAGACAAGAACTTTTCCATGCATTTTAATTTCGGAAATCTTAACGCTGGCAAAATTTGCGAAATTAAAATGCACACGATCATTCCTTGTTTCACAGTATCTTTTCACCCTTGCATGTCATACCTCATTGACAGCGAACAGGTCAGCGATGGAGATTTCGTCCCCGCAAACGAACGGCTTGTCTTGCAGGAAGTAGCTCTCAAACTGGTCCAGGGTGCGCTCCATCTTTTCTACGTCTGGAGCCAGATCGGCGGGATCAGCGGGCGTGCCCGTCATCCTGGGGAAAATCACCTGCCAGCATCAAACCACAGCAAGAATCACTCAACCAATCAAGAATGACGTGAAATTTGACATTTGCAATGGTCATAATTCTACGATGAAACTGGTCGAAGATGGTGTATCAGATAAAATGCTGCTCCAGATATTAGGGAGCTTTAGATTTTAGACGCATGGACGTTCAGAAGGAAAAAACATGTTCTGAGCGTGCGCAGAAGCGCGCGTCAAGTCGATCTATTTTTAGCTTGCGTCGCCTGAGTTTTTCACTACGCGTAGTGGGCTATTTTTACGTCCGCACAGTTTGCAACGTAGAGAACTACTTCATGCACTGATCATATGGGGGCGCGATTTTATTTTTACACATTGCGTCCCAGCGTAATCTAAAGCTACTTTTCTACACGACGCAGGGGAGAGGAGAACGTCCAGCGCACTCGTCATCTCAAACGTCCGCGCGTCAAAATCTAAAGCTCCCTAATGAAATGAATTCTACACGTACATCTCCCTGAAGAGCATTTCATATTTGTTTGTCCGTTTGTATGAAACCCACAGGCAGGAGAGATCCTTTTATACGTAAATTGTGTCACAGCCATTATTCATCCGTATACATGTACATGATGTACACTGAACACATTAAAAGCTGACAGCAATGCTTTTCAATACACCATGTTCAAGATACATGGTTCCCCTACTATGGATCCCCAGGATAAAGATCACTCTTGTTCCTGGTTCCTCAGAGGCTCATCTACCCACCAACATTGGATGTAAACAATCTGAACACTATCCCACATAACTGCTCTTGTTCTAGGCAGGTTAACAGGGTTGATTGCCACTATCAAAACTCAATACAGCAGCAATGGTATTTGAATTTGTGTATAAACAGTCAGGTTACATAAGTTGTCAGACATTTCACTGCCTATTCTGACATATAACAAAATATGCAGGGGATCAGCAGCCATCATTATCACTTTGGAAAGCAATGACTATTCCAGCTTTTATGATTTCTAACCCTTTTCCCCTCCTTTCCCAAAATCTTCAAAGGGTCAGAAGTGTTATGCCTGAGGTAGAATGACTTGTTTATTTTTAACTTGGTTAATTTTATATGTGGCAGCCACAGACTTTTCAACTTAAAAGAAAAACAAAACAGACAAGGGAAACGAAGATAAGATAAGCTTTATACATCATAATAAAAATTACTGTTACTTTACATCAACTACATCTGTAGCCACTTCATTCAATACAGTTTAGAGCAATTGGCACCCCGAGTGAAAAATGAGGAACTTGCACATTTACTTAATCTGGAGAATTCTGCAGAGACAGCTCAAGAAATGTCAATATTCAACCAGTTGTGTCATGTGGCTCTGTAAATTTTGAAAGTGGGCTGTTTTTGCTTGCAAGATGAGAAGATAACAATGATTATGTTATGAAAATAATCAATAAACTAAAAAAAAATAAAAAGATAAAAAATTATAAAGAATACATGTTCCACTTATGGTGGCCTCTATTAAGATAACAAGGTTCAAACACTTGCATGGACTTGCATGAAGAATGTGACAGATTGTAATGACAGAATTAATGAAAGAAGAATGAATGAGAAGACCATGCCTGAACATAAAATGTGTAGTCTATCATACCCTGCTGTCTGAAATTGTAAAATACATGAAGTGAAAAGCAGAATGACACACAAATGATGCTGCAGAAAAGTCATTACTACATGTATGTCATTAATATGTGTGTGCTTTTGTGATGCACATGTAGGACCCTACTGCTTTGGACAGGATAATCATACAAATAAAACAACATAAACAAGTACTTAACAATCTAGCCTATCCAGGTACCACATCCTTCATAAACAAAAACACACTAAATGAAAAAAAAAACAAAAAAAAAAAAACAAAAAAAAAAACAAAAAACTCCCCATTCATGCTGTTCTATATCTCTCCACCTTCCCCAACCCTCCCTGAAAAAAAAAAAGAAGACAAGATCTCAAACACTTTAATTCTGTGGATCTGTCCTAGTATCTATGTTTGTATCGACTATATAATGGACTCTTTAGGAAGCTTTTTATTATGCTCAGCTGCTACTGGCTCAAATGATATACAGTGTAAGTACTGTCAATCTGCTGTCAGAAAGTATTATTCTCAAGTTCTGAACAATTGAAAGTACAGTACATTGAATTCTTGTCATGCAAGAAAAAAAAAATTAGGTTATGAATAATTTCACCACCATGCAAAGCACTTGCCGCAAAGAAAGATGTTTTTGAACAGCCACATTAACAGTAACACTCACATCACGAAGGAAAAGCTTGGTCATGTGTGGTCTGATACTGGTGTGCTGCCAGTCCACATACTCATTGACCCTTGCCCTTTGCTGAAGGCTTCTGGGATACCAGTGATCTGCGCAGTCAAATTTTTCATGGAGGTATCTTATGATGGACGCACTTTAGCGATGAATGTGTCCACATTGTGTAGAAAGCAATACAAGAGATACCATTATCAAAATTGAGAATCTAGCCCGGCGAAATATTGAATGTAATAAACAAACTAAAAAAAAGAATAAATTAATAAAACAGGTAAGTGTACACATCCAAACACCTTCATCTAAGGGGGGAAACTATGTCATATATATATATATGATGAGAGATGACTGCATGGTGTTATAATATATACATAATGACTAGAAGTACCAGGTAAATAAAAAGAAAGATAACAGCCAGATCGAATCTTAGTAACACTAACCTCCTTCAAAAAGACTTTAGCTACGTTAACTCGAGTGTTCATGTGCTGCCATGCCAGATATTCGTCAACCCTTGCCCGAACTTTGGGGTCCGAGGGGTACCAGTGATCAGGGCAGTTGAACTTTGTGTGCAGATATTTTACTATTGCAATACTAAATACAAAAGAAAAAAAATATCAAGAATTATAAAGACTTTCTTTTCATTTACATAATACAATGTACAGTTGATAAATGGGTCATATCAAATCAACATGCCACAAAAGCAGAATGTTAATCTACAGATTTTCTGTCTTACAATTGTAAAACCAATATTTCAATTACCACAAGGACTGATTTATACAATTTTCAAACTATATTGTCATTAACAAAAATAGTAAAAGGTCAGACCTGGCTTAATCCATCACATAGCTACGGAAGTTGAAAGAAACTTTCTAATACAATTGACTGATGACCTGTAAACATTTTTAAGACATGATGTAAATATTGGGACAGACATTCATCTTCTGTTGTTAATCTCTATTTGACTCTGAACTCTATTCCCAAATTTATTTCTGGTTTTTCAAAATTGTCTTTCCTGTCAAGCTATGGCAATGGCATGCAAGAAGCTTTGGAAAGTTTGCTATAGGAACTAAAATCAACTTTGACTGACATGCATAATTGATACGATGTTGCTTCTACAAATGAAATGAAATACAAATATATAGAGGATCTACAATTGTACCTCTCTGTGAGGTTGAAGTCTCCATCTTGCATGGCAGGTATTTTCTTGAAAGGATTGATCTTCGCATATTCTTCAGACTGGTGCTCCACTAAAAAAAAAAGAAAAAGAAATAATAATATATGAATAATAATAAAAAAATTAACACACACATAATTTACACGACATATACCGGTACATGATGGCATGACAATGACACATACCGGTACAACATTGTAATTTATTTCATATACAGTGTATATCGTTAGGGTAGGATAAGTATTTCACAATTAAAGGGACTGTACAGCACTGGTTGAGGTGGGGATTCGTGTTTTAAACATATTCCTAAGTGAGATAATGAGAAACCTCTTATGAAATATGAAAGAGCATGTAATTTTAAGAAGGATTCAACAGTTATTTGATGAAAATTGGTTTTCAAATGGCTGAGATATATCCAAAAAAGGGATAATAACTAGACAAGCACTCTGAGAGCACAGACCTCTACCAAGCATGCAGCTCATTTCCACCACTGATCTTGTTTTTCCATAGCTCTAGATCAGTAATTTGCACCCATACGTACTTACAGCATTGTGTGCTGAAGTCACCCCATTTCCTAATTGGCAATATAGAAACCTTTTGTTACGTCATAAACTTCCAGCTGCGCGGCGCGCCTCACCTTGGCAGAAACTAGAGCACGCACTTTAGTGCGCGCATGCAAACCTCAAATACGGCGTAGCCTGAACTCCCAAGTTCATTGACCCTACCTGCCAAAATATTAAAAAATCCTCCATAAATTCTCCACAATTCTCGGATCACTACCAAAATTTAATAATGTGTTACTTGTATCATGGACGCTTGTATCATTCTAAATCTTTCCTGCAAGAGTAATCCAAATCCGTTAACTACTTTTTGAGTTATTTTGCACATCCACGGACAAACTAACAAACCAATGGTAATGAAAACATAAACCTCCTCCCTTGGCGGAGGTAATAAAAGGCGCGAGGCGACAGGCCACACCTTTTAATAGGATCTCTTTGTTTCACATTGTTTTTGGATCTAGAGATCTACATCAATCTCGGCCATTTCAAAACCGATTTTCATCCAATAAACTTTTGATACACCTTAGAATGGTCAAGTTAGAATTGCATACTCTTTGACATCTCATAGAGTGGTTTCTGAATATCTCGCAAAACGTTAAAAGCTAAATCCTCACCTCGACCAGACTTCCACTTTAATGTACTTACAGTACACACCCTTCAAAGCTTAGAGGCCCATATATAGGCCTAGGCCTACTGTTTTATAAAAAAAAAAAAAAGATGCAATCATACAATATACAAGTAATCATGAAGTGAAGTTCATTGACACATCAAGTATCTGAATATTTAACAACTCTTATAAACAAAGCATACAAAAGATAATATCTATTGTCATGTCACACTCGGTCTCAGCCCTAGCACTGATTAGAGTCGATGTAACATTAGGCCGTAGAGGTCGGTGTGTACCAGTCCCAGGCAGCGTGTTTTTTTTTAGACGGCACAGATTGGGGTAAAATTCTATCGGGGACCGTATCCCTGAACCTAACCCTAATCCTAACCCTAACCATCAAACCCTAACCCTAACCATAACCATAACCAAAAACCCTAACCCAACGTTTTTCCCATAGGTTTAACACGCGCCATGCCCCAATCTGTGCCGTCTTAAAAAAAAAAACGCTCCCAGGCAGTGCCGTATATACGGCACTGGACCCAGGTACGCGCCTCGCATGGAACGGGGAACCCGCATGCATAGATCGCATGAATGCAGCCGGCTTGCAGCGGGCGCTTATCAATCTACCGCCCAGAGAATCTGGATGGACCACAGTATGTAGGCCTACATAGTAGCCTACCGTACCACATCAAACAATTAACCCTCGTTCAACAGAAATTAGAACGATAATTACTCACATTTTCGCATTGCAATTGGACATGGTGTGTGTGGAATCTTGTTTGCTCTCACAAACATCACCAAAGTCCTTGCGGGCTGCGACATCAAGTCGTAAAATATCTTTACAGACATGTTGAAGAAGAGTTTCCGTCGTCAGTTTCGCTCAAGATCAAGATCGTTTATGACAGCGGGAACGTAGAGGGCAGCACGTAAAACAAATTGGAAGTGGAATCAAACATTGAACGCAGTAAACATGAAAGTGTTTTTGAAGATATTCCGCATCGATGATCTTGTTTTGTTTTATACAATGTAAGCATTTTGTGTAATGTGAATGTATCGGCATCATTATTTTGTGTATTGTGAATGTATGAAAAGAGGAGCAGGGAATGAAATACCACAAAGACAAAAATAAGGACGGGAACAGTCTCCCCAAGTGTTCTTTTGTTTTGGTTACTTTTTACCCTCTGCAGAAGTTTTGTGAAAATCGGGAGTAGGTCGAGAAAGAGGGGTCAAGTCGGCCCTACTAGAATTCATTGGGTATTGGATTGTTGGTGATGAGTGGGAAATATTGTAATATATGTAAAGTGTTAAATGAGAGGATGAGCAGAGGAGTGAGAGTAGAGCTATGACAGGATTGGGGAGGATCATTCTGGTAAACACCAAGTATAGGACAGACCTGTACTGTTTTCAGTTTCAGTTTCGGTAAGTTTTATTTCTCCACTTGTACAAAACAGAAGATAAGTATAACAATATCGAACATATTATTCACAAGTCATAAAAATGAAGAGTTTGTTCGCAAAAACCGATAAGTCCATATTTGCCAAATGGAGATATTTGCGATTAAAGGTCAAGAAAAATAAAGAGAATAATAAGAAAAATTTTGCTTATTTTGACTATAACTTCAAAAATGTACCTTCATAAATATGTAGTAACCAATATATCATTCAAAGGTATTATTTTGTACTTTATGACAGAGAACGTACTTCAATATCTTTAAAAATGGACTTATCGGTTTTTGCGAACAAACACTTCAAATATAAACAAAATGTCGCATTACAAATATATAATCATGTGAAATAATACATGAATATCATTTTAGATCTTTAAGTGTACAGGTGGAGGAGACCTTTATCAATAAGTAAAACGCTTGACTTGGATAACGGCCTCTGAACATAACCTTGTAACAATTTTGTAATTAACTAACTGTCCAGGCGGACCTCCTCTGAAGAAGACGTCTTCCCTAGACCTGCAGCCTCCTGGATGACTACATGGTAATAGAAAACTGATATAATGCCATGGATTATACCATAATATGGATTCCAAGGTTATAAGAATAACACTATTTTCTGAGGAGCACAGCCCCGAAGAAAATATTGCACTTCCTGTCATTGAGGAATCCATAACTTTGCTCATACAGATGAAGCTCCAGTACATGTTATATTCTTTTGGATAAAAAATTAATCCTTTAGTAATTGGTTAAAAAAAAAAAACTTCACGTGTTTATTAATATATTTTCAACTAAGTCAGAATGTTGCCTTACTTGACACCCCCTGTAGTGCTTACCCAGTGGCGTATCTAGGGAAAACGGCGCCCGGGGCAGGCACGAAAATTGCGCCCCTAATTTCTGAAAAAGTGTTCAACCCCAACACCATCCCGGGACTTTAAACAAAGTCCACATGATGCTTTTTCAAGCACTGAAAAGGGATCTTTTGAGGGTGATTTGAATGTAATAAATTTTGATAGATTTTGGCGAGCGAGCGCAGCGAGCGAGCCGAAAATTTTTGTATCTCAGCTTACAAAACATGGAATTCTTGTCATTTTTTGCTTACCAAATCTTACAATTCTAATCAAGATATAGTGACGGCCTTATGGATAACGATTTATACCAAAAAAATTGAGGACTTTAAAAAATACTCTAAATTAGTGAGTGAGTGAGCCGAAATTTGTATATTTCTGCGTCATCATTACGTTTTTTTTTCTTATCTTTTTTGAAATTTTTTTTTTTGCGCCCCCTCCCCCATTTATTATGTTCGAAACCGTTGGCGTCCTCTTTTGATCCAATCGGCAATCGCTTCAGAACGAATGAAATTGCAGTCGCTGCTCCGTGTAACATTTTTCCTGATAGATATAAAATGACATGAGTGAACATAATAGACATTATCATTTTGTCCGCGTCATCGTCACGTTTTGTTCTTATCTTCTTCTCTTTTTTTTATACAAATTTTGGCGAGCGAGCCGAAAATTTTTGTATTTCAGCTTACAAATCATGAAACTCTTGTCATTTTTTGCTTATTAAATCTTACAATTCTAATCAAGATATATAGTGACGGCCTTATGGATAACGATTTATACCAACAAAATGAGGACTTGAAAAATACTCTAAATTAGTACTAGCGATAGAGCCGAAATTTGTATATTTCCGCGTCATCATTACGTTTTGTTGTTAGCTTGTTTGATTCGGGTTTTTTTTGCGCCCCCCCCCCCCGTATGTTCGAAACCGTTGGCGCCTTCTTTTGATCCAATTGGCGATTGCTTCAGAACGAAATTGCAGCCGCTGCTCCGTGAAACATTTTGCCTGCTAAATATAAAATGACATGTGTGAACACAATAGACACTGTTATTTTGTCATCATCACGTTTTGTTCTTACCTTCTTTTTTATATTAGTTTTGGCGAGCGAGCGCAGCGAGCGAGCCGAAAATTTTTGTATTTCAGCTCACAGAACATGGAATTTTTGTGTGAACACAATAAACATTGTAATTTTGTCCGCGTCATCATCATGTTTTGTTTTTATCTTGTTTGATTTGATTTTCTGCCCCCCCCCCCCCACCATTCTCCCTCCCCCCTTCGGGGCGAGTTTTTTTTTTTTTCCTTCTTCTTCTCCTTTTCTTTTTTTTTTTCTTCTTCTTCTTCTTCTTCTTCTTCGTTTTTTTTTTCCTTTTTTTTTCTTCTTCTTCTCCTTCTTCGTTTTTTCTTCGTTTTTTTTTTTGCGCCCCCAAGAAGTGGCGCCCGGGGCACGTGCCCTCCTTGCCCCCCCTAGATACGCCACTGTGCTTACCAAATGCACCATTATTCCGCATTATCCTCACTGGAAATTTATGCTCGATTGAGTGGAGATAGGATTATCTTTGATTGTATTATCATTATGCGTATAAATGTGAGGCAATCGTCATTATCAAGCACGCGGTGCAGCTTACAATAATGGTGTAATGCATTTCTTTCATTTCATTTCATTTCATTTATTTTATTTTATTGTCTATAAAATGGAAAATCTTCATGAAACAAGTGCATGGCATTTTATACGATTACACATAAATAGAGCACACATTCCAAAATGAAACACAAAACTTACATAAGAACAATACATATAACATTCATTATAAAATAACACAGAAATCTTTACACCCCCCCCCCCAAAAAAAAAAATACATCCACTCGATAAAACATTGCACTTGTTTCTTCTTATTGATAATAAAGCGCATAAAAAAGTGACATGACAGCAAGGTCGGAGCACTGAGGGCGACATCACCACAAACTGTTGTGTCCTACACATTGGAGACCACTAGTACAACCTCCTTAACAAGTCTGAATCAACTTAAATCCAACAAACAGTGAGGCTTGTATAGCACATTCAAGAAGTAGTAATGACATGGTATCTTTTAAAAGTCGGAACAATACTTAGGGGTGGGGCTATTCTAAGTAACAAAAGTTTTCATCAGTGCCCTGTAACGGCACTGCTGAAAACTTTTGTTAGGGGGCCTACAGGTAGAATTACCCCCCATCCCCAAGCCTCCATAGCAAGTTAAAAAAAGAAAGAAAGAAAAAATAATAAAAGACTGATTTGTCTGATTCGTTTAATCATTATAGTCTTTTGAACAGCATATACTTAAAATTTTGTTTTCCAGATACCTGCCAATCATTTTGAATTACTACGAACCAAAACAGTGTTGTTCATTTATCATATAACCACCTGTATCCGTGTAATTCATTGTTCAAATTACCACGATTACTCAATAATGTTGTTCAATAATATTAATAATAGTTTTCTGTTTGTCTTGTATGAAAAAGGAATGCAATGAAATAAAATAAAAAGTGACCATGACTGTATTTTATGCATGACATGGCCGACGCATCCGGGGCGGGGGCGGGAGGGGTCCACTATTTTTTATTTTTTTTTAATTTTTATTTTTTATTGTTTGCATAATATTATACAAGGGTCTTACAACTGATTTTGCCCCTCCCCCACTTTTTTTTTTTTTTTTGTGCAAAGATATAAGAGTTTGACTTTTCGTTGTTTATCTTTGCTTGTCAGCAGCTGAGTGGCATCAAAACTGTGAACCAAGAAGTTGCACCCAAAACAGAAGACTTTCGTCTTCCTCTTTTTTTTTTTCTTGTTAGCCGGTTACTCCCAGAAATGACATCAGGAAACGTTAGGCCCTTTGTTTGTTTGTTTATTAGTTTCTCTCTCTCTCTCTTTTTTTTTTTTTTTTTTTTGGGGGGGGGGGGGTTTGTCAGCCGATTTTGGGAATGCCTACTCCTCGCCATCCTATAACGTGCGTAAAGAATAGACGTCCCTGTAAATTTTTATACAGCTCTGAGTGAACATTCAACAATCCCCTCTTTAAACACAAAATTTACCATATTACAATTCAGGGTAAAAAAGTTTCAACTTTAATGCTTTGATTTGAGTTCACTGGCACTGTGGCGGATCCAGGTATGATCGCACCAAAATTTGATTGCCCTGAGGCCTTTTTTTATTTTATCTGATTTTGTTAAATTTTACTTTGCTTGTCAGCTGATTAAACCCGGAAGTGCGGTGGTGGGACCAGTAATATAGGCTAATATTTTTCATTTTCATTTTCATTTTCATTTTCATTCATTTATTTTTTAAAATTTATATATTTGTTTGATTTATTCATTCTTCTTCTTCTTCTTTCTATTATTATTATTATTATTATTATTATTATTATTATTATTATTATTATTATTATTATTATTATCATTATTATTATTCTATCATTATTATTTCTTGTTGCCCCGGCCCCCTTTACGAAATTCCTGGATCCGCGCCACAGTTTTGGCTTATCACTAACACGCAATTTTAATAAAAGATGTTTAAACGGTGGTATAGATGAATGAGAAATTATGGTCATTAGGATTTTACAGCAAAATTGGATTAAAATTTACAAACGCACAAACATCTCGGGCAAACATCCGAGCAATTGAATAATCATAATTAGAGAAAGGTGCAAGAACCCAAGATTCAAGAGCCAAGATTCAAGAACCCATGTTGGAGCAGTTTCTCGAGACACTAGGTACTACCATGGACCTACAGTACTTCATTGTAGGTCCATGGTTCTACTCCGCAAAGAGATTTTCCCCTAGTAGGCTTGCTAAGGGCGAAAAAAGGGGTGATCGCTGCATTTTACAGTACAAATGTCCTATTTGGCACACATGTTCCTCTGTACAATTGGAATTTTTTCATCTAAAGAGACAATCTGTACCTATGCAAATAAGCCTTAATTTGCATAATTTATGCAAAAATACATATAAAAATTATTTAAAAATATATGTGCATCCAGCGGAAATACCTAATTTGGTAAAAATGTTCTATAGAGTATGTGGAAACAATTCCTGCAAAAATTGATTTCATATTTATGTAAATTAACATAAAATTTGCATAATTATGCAAGTTATTGTGCAAAAATCAGCATTTTTCAAAGAATATCTCAACTATTAAGCACCGGATCTGGTAGTACAAAGTTTGAACCTGGGATGGATGTTCCTTGGATCAAAAGTAAATGATTCATCTGAAGAGACAAACTGTCTCTATGCAAACAACCTGTTATTTGCATAATATGCATATCAATACCTACACATCAATAGATAAGCAGAACAAACAAAAAGCCTTAATGAAGCTTTAAAAAAACTCCCCTTAAATCTCATCTTAGATATATTTAACCCGTTAAAAACACTTTATGAAACAAAATGAGAAAAGAAATTGAATTTATTGAACCATCATTACCAGCTAATTTACATAATTACTAAGGAAAGTAAAGTAAAAACATTATTTTTAAAGTTTTCTTACAGTCAAAGAACTTCATTTTGTAATCTAAACTACGGAAGTAGTATGCATTTCCTTTAGTCAAAAGGAAATGGTTTGTAATATCAAAAGACTATTTGTCTATGCAAATAACACCAAATTAGCATCTTATGCATATTAATACCCGAATGTACCAGAAGTCAATGGTCAAGGTCGACTTAAGAAATTGTATCAGTTTACGCGATAACTCGAGACTAGACTATGCAAATTTCACCAAACCTGGTCCAAAGATGACGTATGATGGGGCAAGTGATTAAGCAGTTTTTGAGTAAAATCAGCAAGAGGTCAAATGTCAAAGAGTTCAAGGTCAATGCTAAAATTTAATTGTTTTCCCCATATCTATGCAACGTCTGAAGGTACTTTCTTCAAACTTACTAACTGCATACAATGTACTACCAAAATAAGATTCTCCAGAGAGTTTCAGGTCAAGAGGTCAAAGGTCAAATTTCAGGTGAAAGTGTTTAAATTTCACTTTTTTTCTATGTATCTTGCAAATGGTTCAAGGTGTCTTCATGGAACTTGGTACTGGCAGGGATTTTCTAGGGAATTTAGGGGTCATTTGTCAAAGGTTAGGGGTCAAAGATCAAGGTCAATTGAGCCCTCAAAATTTCACTATTTCCCTCATGTTTTTGCAATACTTGTAGGATTTCTCTTGAAACTTCATATATTCATGTATTATGTAATGGATATTCTCTGGGAAATATCCTGCCAAAATGTCAAAGCTTTGATAAAAGTGCTATATTTCACGTTTTCTTTCATATCTTGAATGTGAATCAAGGTTAGATCATGAAACTTATTACATATTTGTGCATGTTCTACCTGACAGTGATACCTTTGTTTATTATTGAAAAAAAACGTTAAGCCCTCCCCTCTCAAATGTTTTTGTTTCCTCTTGATAAGTAGGAAAGGACATGAAATTCAGTGACATGGTATAGTCATCACCGTCATTACATTTAATGTATGGGTTGCATGGATGTTGATTTCGATGCACACCATGTATAACCTCTGACATTCTTTATACCTTTTACATTTTTACCTTTGTATTTCTTTTAATTTAACCTCTGACATCTCTACGCTAAACCACTTAACATAATTATTTTTTGGAAAAAGCTTCAAGATCATGTAGGTCATGATCATCTATACAGATACATTGTATTAACTGATATGTGGTGGAATATAACATTCTTTGGACCTCCAGGGAGTTAGATTTTCCCAAGGGAAAACAGTCACAACCAGGGAGAATATGACATTTACGATTCACGTAAACAGTAGCCTTTGACGATTTGTTGACAAATCACATCCTAGTAATTGTAAAAGCCATCGAATTAACTCTTTTATGGATATGGACATAGCATTTCTGCTTTGATGTATGGTTGAAATTGACTGATTTTAAGTCAGAGACTGAGATTATTTGACTTAAAGTACATGTATAACATCTCCTTTATCGTTCACATGACAAATTTTGCATATTATTGCCATATCAAAATGTTATTGTGTATAAATTTCCTAGCATAGTTCCCATGCAATAGTAGCTCATAGTATACTGAGTTAACTTTTTTTTTTCCAGAAACAGACTTTGTTTCTCACTCAAGCTTGTTAAGTTCTTAATAGGCGTTTTCACATCAGCCCGATAAATATCCAAGCTCGAGATATTTTTCGCAGAAAATATCAGCAAAATAGCGCGCTATTTCGAAACATCGGGCTGATGTGAAATCGCCTATTGTGTGCAGCTACCCTTGCATCCACATAATTTGCACAATCAGTTTGATGTAAAATGCCTCTTATTCACTTGATGGCCTAGAAAATACAATGAAAATTAGAATTTACACTTTCACTATGGTAGTATTTTTTGTAATGAATTTCTAACCATGACCTCAGTTGTGTACTACATGTTTGCAAGGGAAACACAGTCCTTTTGTAAGCAATATTGTTCCAATTTGCATCTTTTCATAGGCTATACTGTTAGATTTGCATAATCATTTAAAGAGTGTCACTATTGATTGTTGGATTGATTGTTATTTTTTCCACCCTGCAAAGCATTTATGCAATGAGGGAAAGTTGCTAGCAAAAATCATTTCAAAGATCAATATGTTTTGAAATTTTACGTGTGGAGTACTTATTTACATAATTAATGCTTAAAATGCCTAAGTTAATTAAACAATATGGAAACAATAAGCAACTGAAAAGTGTTGCTGTGAGAATATTGTCTTATTCTATTAGCTTTTTGGTTATTAAGTTCAAAGCGATTTAAGACATTGTCACATTAAGGCTTATTGTTTGTTCTGATTATCTGTAGATGTGTAGGTATTGATATGCATATTATGCAAATAACAGGTTGTTTGCATAGAGACAGTTTGTCTCTTCAGATGAATCATTTACTTTTGATCCAAGGAACATCCATCCCAGGTTCAAACTTTGTACTACAAGATCCAGTGCTTGATAGTTTCGAATTTCTCTCAAAAATGTAGATTTTTGCACAATAACTTGCTTAATTATGCAAATTTTATGTTAATTTACATAGGTATGAAATCAATTTTTGCAGGAATTGTTTCCACTTACTCAATAGAATTTTTTTGCCAAATTAGGTATTTCCGCTGGATGCACATATATTTTTAAAAGATTTTTATATGTATTTTTGCATAAATTATGCAAATTAAGGCTTATTTGCATAGATACAGATTGTCTCTTTGGATGAAAAATTTTCAATTGTCCTAGGGAACATCTGTGCCAAGTAGGACATTTGTACTAAAAAATGCAGCATTTACCCCCTTAGCAAGTCTACTACCCAGTGAGGAGAAAAATCTCTTTGCTACTCCACTCCACTTTGCGACAATGTTTACAGCGCCCTCTACAGTACTGACGCACCTATTGTGATACTAGTCGTGAACGTCACATGATCTGTCGTGTGCTTGGACAGGACTCGTGCCAAAATGCAAGAATTTAGATGGGGTAAATATCAACTTCGCCACTATTTTTATTGCCAGTGTGAATTTACAGTTTCCAACATGTCAATACATATAAAACATGGTGAGGTATTATGATTTTTGCTTTCCTGTCGATTAAGCATCGAATTGTAATTTACGAGCTTTTGAAGCAGCGTGTTTGTATAGTCCCATAAACCGATATTTGCGTATAGTGTCCAGGTTGTACTTTAATACAGTCAGTAATGTAATCGGACGTAGGCCATACTGTACGCCTTACAAGGCTACTGCCACTGGTACTGCTGAAATATTGTGTGATCCATATCCACTTGTTGGGTGGATCATCATGGATGTTTAATCTACAATGCCCTCTCAGACAGTTTCCATACCAAGTGGTCAAAGCTATGCCGATGTAACTATACACAGTCCAGTCGAGTCAGTCGCCGCTGTACATACGTAGCGCGACAGGGCTGTACCAACGAAGCTCCAAACATGAAGAGGGTCCAAGGATCGCATGCGATCGGATTGAATTTTGATACTTTAGATCATTTTTTTGCCACTTCAAACTCATCTGACGAACAAAATGATAATGAGACTTCATATCTATGCTATGAGTATTGAAATTTAGATTCAATAACTTACCTAAATTGATGGTTATATGCAGCATGTGTGAACGGTTCACGAACGGTACATCGTCTTTCACGCCAGGCCATTTCCAATATTCGGGAGGTCACATGATCTGAATGCCCTTTCAAAAGGTCGCGCTGTCGACCGTGCTGCTACACCAACACTCAAGCAGCGCATCGCACGCACGCAAAAGATTTCCGCAGAGATCAAGGCGCCATTTTGAATTCTGCAACGATGAACCGCGACGGTGTTAGGGAATCCGCCAGAAAGTATCATTTTTTGGTTCCACGGACTTATCACGAGGGCTCTCAATGGACTTACGAACCTTCTGTAATACAAGCATGCACTTAAGGTGAGCAATGTTTGGTAACGTGTACATTGTTTATAAAGAACGTATAAATTTTCATAAGTTTTGTAGTTGTGTTGTGGTTCCCCACTTTGAAGGTGCCCGCTCGCTGGTCAGACGCTGTATTCGCGTAGCGTATTAACAGCGTCTGGTCGGGCTATGCCGATGGGAAAGACATCTTCCCACAACCACAACACTCGAACAGCTGGATGCTTACCATGAACCATGGGACATGGGCATGGCTCATGCTCACTGCACTCTTTAATAACTAGATCTACTTGGAATAGACTTTGGACTCTGCTGTAAGTCTGGACAGTCTGGTCTTCTTGTATCACCCTCTCAGACTGGAAGGAGAAAAAAAAAGTATTGGCAGATAACCCTGCAACCTTGGCAGTTTTCCATACTGGGGCTTGGGGGAAATCAAGCAATGAAGAAGAATAAGAAATTGTGTCTTTTTGTGATGGACAGTCACATAAAAATAAAAATAAAAATAGAATTTATGAATGCTGTGATATACCAAGGCCATTCATGGACCAAGGCCATTCATGGACCTAAGATAGCGTTTTTCATATAAAGATCAGATGTCCACCAAGCCATGAAATGAGATCAATTATCCGTAGATTGATACCTAATATAGACATGAAAAGTGTTGAAATCAGCCGATTTGTTTCATTTTCTTGTTAAAATCTTGCATTTTAATAACTTTTCGCATTGGCGATTTTCCCATTGCAGTAGTGAGCGCCCGAGCGGCCGCTAGCGGCCCTAGTGGCTTCGATTCGCCGATCATTGTAAGTAGAGAGCTGAGCCAGCGCGCCGTGTCCGCGGGCAGTCGTAAATCACACAACACTCATAGCGACTCCCGCGGCAGCAAGCGCGAAGCTCTTCACGGGCTCCGATCGGGCAGCCAATTTCACTGAAAACAGGCATTGCAAGGTCCATTTTGTGTACCGTTCTTGCAACATGCGCTAACTTGCGCTCGATAAATTTTCCTTTCAGAAAATCAGAAAACATTTCAATTCTGAAAAAAGTGAAGTTTCAATTCTGCCATATTTTGCGCAATGTGGATTAAGCACAAAATACACCAAAGGTCACGACAAATGTGCGAAATTTTGACTTAGCATGCCGAACAGATCGTCCTCCTCGGGCTACTAGCGGTAGGTAGCAGACGCAAACCCACGTACAGGATGGCAAAAGTAGTTCAGGTTTGTGATTCGAACATGTTGTTTGCAGTACGGCCGTATTACTTTTGAAAAGAATGATATCAATGCACCCCTGTCATAACTGCTACAGCTAGCGATCGTCTCAAATGGGCTCAGAAATTAAGCACACTATGTGTGTAGAAAGCGATGTACATGCGTGAGAGCGCCATCTAGTGCTGAATGACGAACGCTACCTACAATGTAAGATGAGAATCCTTGAGACCAGGAACCCATTTAAAGGTCCAAATTATGTGATGAGATGGAATTCTGTCCTGTCCTGAGGCCTGAGAGGCCCTAGCTATTCAGTATCAGTAAATACCTTTTGTACTGTTCTGAGACAAAAAAAAAAAGAAAAAAGAAAGAAAGAAAGAAAAATGTAGAAGCCTTATCATAATGTCTTTAGAAATATAATTGCTGTATAAAGTTCTCTTTGCCACCTTTGGAGCAGAGAGAGGCAGTGCTTGCATTGCATTATTGATGTAGTGTAAGTTGGTCATGATCCACTGACATGTAAAGTTGCACATGTTACTGAAGTAGTGTAGCGTAAACACAAGTTTCTATTGAGTGCATGGAAAAGAATGAATTAAGACACTTCATTTACTTCCTGATTGATTGGGCTATGGAAATGGTTTGAAAATGTTTGCTGTGACATTCAGTGCAAAGCCTAGTGCCTTGGCCCTTATTTGGTGCAGTTGAACAGGTCCGTGCATGATTGATTTGTGTGAAAATAGACCGGTGATTCTTCATCTGATCCTAAAACCCAACTCAAAATGAATCCTTACTAGGAATAGGATTGATAAGGATTTATTTGAGTATTTGTAGAATTCTATTGGTTAGATTCACATTTCTCACCCTCAATCATGTCAACAGAGCATAATTGTATTTGAAAGTTCAACTTTGGAACAACAAAATTTATTCATGGTACATAAAGACCTGACAGTTTGCAGCAACTTTTTAGGAAGCTTTTGTTGTTTTGTATAATATTCATAATTTGCACTTTTTTGACAGTTTCATGCCTTTCTGTTATGTTCTCATCATAACCCATTCTTTCTTAATAATGAGGAATCCATGTATGAGAGGCTAATGTGATATGAATATGAATTATTCTAGTAAATCAGACCTTGCCTAGTTTGCAGTTTTGTTTTTGTGAGAATAAGTAGATGGTACTTTGTTGTTGTCATACCACATGATTTACTTCATATTTTGTTTACCAAATTGTGTTGTGAGATACACTACTTCAACATTGACAGATTTTAGATAGCAAAACATTCTGCATCTTTGTATAATGTACATACCTCTCATAAATTTTCTACATTTCAGACTGCATGACAAACTTCTTCTAAAATAACCTGAAAGCTCTCCATGGTGATATGAGTGCTATGGTTATAGCAACATCTGCAAGACAAAAAATGGAACTGCTGTGATATGTGTGGAGCAGCGCATGGAATCGTGTTGATCTGAAAAGTGAGTTTCTGTCCTGTATGTCTCAATGTTGTTGGCAGGCTGTCCAAATTTGCAGCCAAAAGTGCACTGGATGAGCTGTTTTGTGGGACTTATCTGATATCCTTTTAATGCCTTGGCTTACTGCACATGAAAAATAAAGTTGGTCCATTGAAAAGTGTTCCCTGGGTTTGCTGTTTTCCAGAATGCTAAGAAGGATAAACTCTAATGTCAGTTACATGCTGAAGAGGTGCCCATTTCTCGAAATCCACAAGTCTAAAGTTGCTCCTCCTACACCACAGTGTCCAAAGGCATTGCTTCAGAAATTTGCCAGAGACATGTCCTCCACTGGAGCTATCCGTATTGACCACCTTGACCACTTGGTTTTAACGGTCAGAGATGTGGCCGCCACCGTTCGCTTCTACACCAGTGTTCTCGGCATGGAGGAGATCACATTCAAAGAGACGCGCAAGGCTCTCCGCTTTGGCAACCAAAAGATCAACCTCCACCAGGCAGGCAAGGAGTTTGAACCCAAGGCGGCGTGCCCCACCCCAGGGTCGGCTGACCTCTGCTTTATATCTGACACGCCTATCACAGATGTGATAGCCCGGCTAGAGGATTGTGGGGTCAGCGTAGAGGAAGGCCCTGTGATGCGAACTGGAGCTGTTGGCCCAATCAAGTCTGTATACTTCAGGGACCCAGATCAAAATTTAATTGAAATCTCAAACTATGTTTAATTGTCAAAGACACACTCCAGAGACTCATTCCGGTACTCACAATCAGAAAAAAAAAAACATAAATAAATAAATGTTGCAAGAATAAAACATTCCATATTGATAGTCCCGGAAGAAACTTACTGACAGAAAATCTAAAAGCATAGTATTATGCACATACTGTAAATGTTGGTATTTTCACAATTATTAAGATTATTATTATTATTATTTTTTTTTGCGTTGAGTGGCTCAAAAATATATTTGCAGGTTCTGAAGAACGAATGTGCACTACACAAATGCTTGCTCGTATGCTTTCATCGAAATCACAGAAAAGACAGAATTTGATTTGACATTTCCTAGCACGAAAATTGACATGCCGTACGATTTATTTGAATGAATAGCTGGCCTGCACAGAAACCACTGTAGGGCCTATACATACATGGGGTTTCATTCAAATAAACACTACTAATACTAGGGCACAACCATGTGCACACACACATACACACACTCGTACCAGGGAGGCACCACTGATGAAGCACACAATTCAAGCCATTTGAAATGTGCAAGAAATGTCATGAAGATATTTTGTAGGGTTATTGAATTCATGCTAATCAAAAGTAGGGCAAAATCTGCAAATATCAATGTACTGCAAATGTTTTTTGCATTTACAGTATTTTTACATATCTAATTTGATTTATTTTAGATATATCCTTTTTCTGATGCCAACTCAACTGAAATGTCATAGGTGAAATAGAAAAGTTCAAATGAAAAATTGCTCAACATCAAATTATTTTGTACATACATTTACGTTTAAAGATGAGAATCGGTATGGATGTCATTGTAATTATGCAAGGTTTAGTGGTTTGAAGACTCCAGATAAAATATGATAGGTAATGTAATGCAAATGTACGAGAGCCAAATACTTCAAATGTGATTGCTATCATAAATCAAAGTAATGGTCATTTATCATTGCTCTGATCAAATTTTACCTCTCTCTCATTAAGCAGAGCATAATTGGATGTGCAGCTGATATATGCCATGTAAAAGTCTTTTGTAAATTTTTCCCTGATTAGTAAATGAAACCTTGTTCAGTCAACAATTATTGTGCCTTTAAAAAGAGCAAATGTGACAGATAAGATATTTTCAGCAATGTGTCTGTTTCACCATGGTTTTTACTGCTGATATATTTTGAAAAAGACACCATGTGATACCTGTAATGGATTTATTTTGATGAAAAAGTAAATAAAGTTACATGTGATATCCCTCAATTTTGTCTCAATTTTTAACATGTAGTTGTTAATGCACATTAGTTCTAAATTAATTCAATTTAATACTTGACAAATTTCAGAATTTTATGTAGCATTTTCTCAATCAACTTCCTGCAAAACTTGATGTATTCAAATATGTAACATCTTTTATTCCACTCAAAATGTCTGCGGTGAACGGATCAAAGGAGATTATTATTATTCTTTTTTTCTTCAAAATATTTATTCAAATGCGTATTTGTGACCCTGCATCACCAAACCAACAAAAAGTCGCCAGACATGGATTTTAAGTTAAGGGTAGATTCTTAAAGAGCAGACTCTTAGCTTGACAATAACTCAATTCAAATGGATTTCCTAACCTATCTAAATACTAGAAAGAAAGCACACACTCTGGAAAAGTGTGAACTGAGAAAAGAGGCTCTGAAGTACAGGGTCTATTCAAGCGCTTAATCTTTACCAAGCCATGCTAGCTGTGCAATGAAAGGAACAAAACACAGAATGTAAACCATTTGAGCAATGTAAGAATGAAGGGATTTTCAGATTAAGCTGAAATTGAGCATGTTCTATGAACACATTCTGTCCATGACTAATGCCAATTTTCAAAGCAGAAGTGTTATCCTTTCAAAAGCTATTAGACTTGAAAGTGAAGAGTGTGTAAAGGATTTCAAGAAATAAAAAGGGGACTCTAAGACATACCTGATCATTATATTTTCCCCCATAAAAGGGTTGTAGAAAAACTGCTGAAAAAACATTTTCCCATCAATGTTATGATCCCAAACTAAAGAATAATGTTGAAGAAGGATAGCTCTTTCAGAAAATATGAAAAACTCAATATTGACTTGGTTGATCCCATTTCACCTTTTTTGAGTCCTCGTGTAAAATCAAGGGGTGCGACTTTTTGCTCGTTTTGTGATGCACGGTCACACTTTAACAGGATGAAGGAAACGTGGCAAATTTTAGCCAAAAGTTTTAAAGCATAGCTTGCTGTCCTTAATAGAATATGTACCATATTCACAGTTATAGCATGGGCCTAAGCATGAAGTTTGTCAGCTTTATCCCATTTTAATATGATTGCATACTCAAATTGATAAATTGGGAAAACACTAGAAAATTATTTGCTGACCAAGCATGGCCCATATGACTGTGTATGAGACATTCTATCTGCAAATATCATCTCTAATCAGGTGTGTAACAAGGTGGCTAATGGAAGTAGGCTGTCATTATGGTTGGATTTAAAGGACAAGTTCACCTTCATAAACATACGGATTGAGAGAATGCAGCAATATAAGTAGAACACATTGAGTGAAAGTTTGAGGAAAATTGGACAATCGATGCAAAAGTTATGAATTTTTAAAATTTGTGTTGGAACCGCTGGATGAGGAGACTACTAAGGCTCATGATGTCATATGAGTACAACAGCATAAAGAAAATGTAAAGAAAATTCAACATATTTTCACTTTTTTCGCATAATAAAAGAGCACTTGACTTGCCTCTTTCTAAAGGCAATGGGAATAATATTACCCATAACATAATGTAACGAGTCAAGAGAATGTGTACTTTTTTCAAAAGGTGAAATTTTGTGAAATTCTCTTTATATTTTCCTTATATTGTTGTACACATGTGACATCATACACTGCAGTAGTCTTCTCATCCAGCAGTGACTGCACAAAAACTTCAAAAATTCATAACTTTTGAACGGATTGTCCGATTTTCCTCAAACTTTCAATGATGTGTTTTACTAATATCGCTACATTCTCTCAATCCTTATGTTAATGAAGGTGAACTTGTCCTTTAAATGACAAGTTCACCCAAATGTATGTGTGGATTTAAGAGTGAAAGCAGCAATATTAGAACACATCAGTGAAATTTTGAAGAGGATTTGACAATGCATTAAAAAGTTATAAATTTTCAGGGCTGCCATTGCTGGATGAAAAGACTACAGCAGTCTGTGATGTCACTGCAGGACAATAATCCAAAGAAATATAAGCAGAATTCAACATATCTTCATATTTCTAGCAAAATGAAAGAGCACTTAGCTCTGTCAGAAGGCATGGGCAACAATATTACCCTTAGGCCCTACAGTAACAAGTCAAGGGAATGTGAATTTTTCATAGAAGATGAAATTTTGTTTTATTCTCTTTACATTTTCTTTTGTCATGTGCACAGTGATGTCATAAACTTGTAGTCTTCTCATCCAGCGATGATGGCACTGAAATGTTAAAAATGAATAATTTTTGAGCAGATTGTCCAATTTTCTTCAAACTTTTACTGATGTGTTGTAATATTGGACTGCATCCACTCAGTTCACTCTTTTATTTTAGGTGAACTTTTCTTTTAATTTGTGAATGAAAGAAAAAGGGTGTATAGTTGAGAGTGCTCCCCAGATATTGATGTGACTGCACTGAAACTGATATGGTTCCATTAAGAGAGGTGATGTAGTATTGCATAGCAATTTTGAACACCTTAATATGGTGGTGCCAAGGTGGTACAGAATTGCAACCACAGCAGTATGACCATTATTATTGGGCCGTACTACTAACTGTGTGAGTTTTGAACTATAGAGGGTGTCCTTCTGTCTTTCCAACCTTGGGGCTGGAGATAATGAAGAGATTTATGTGTGAAGACAAGTTACCGTACTGCAGTTTAACAGGATATAGTCAATCTTATGCAACAAGATAGAAAAGGAATAGAAAGAGGAAGAACGTATTGCAAAAATGGAATGAAATACTGAAATCATCTTTAAAAGAAAAATAAAAGGCTCTGCAGGTATGGAGAAAAAAAAAGTTCTTGTCAATGAGAATTTAATGATGAATATTTTATACTCCCTATTATTCTTGTGTCAGTAAAACTAACATCAGAACAGATCATGTATTCACACACACAAACATGCACGCTCACATAAATACACACATCATACATTCACAAAACAAAATCATCATGCCTTGGCATTCTCTCTAGCACTGTGAGAGAAATAAAATATGGTGCAATAGATGGTGTGGCTAATTTCAGAATCGTGAGAAGAAAACACCTCTATCTTCTTAGCAACCCATTGTTATATCCGATTGGAAACTGCCTCAGTGTGGTATCAGACCAAAAGCTGGTTTTCTCCTTGTGTTTGCTGTAGCCTTTGTGGCAGGCTTTATTCGATTATTTCATCTTAACAGTAAATATAACTTATTAATCAGTCAGCGGCTTCCATGACACTCAAGAGGCTTGTTTAGGGCAGCTGGTGGAAGAGAACAAATTTACTTACCTGGAAACACAATGACTGTGTGTTGTAGTCTTTGTCACAGACCCCAGTGATTTAGTCGACTGAGCCATTCTGTACCATTGAAAACCTGAGACATCTGAGATATGTCTTCAATGGATGCCACAGAATTTTTGATTTTTCCTGTCTATTACACTTTGAAGGAAATCGAGGAAGCTGTGATTGGGGAAAGAGTGTTATTGCCTGTTTTCAGATTTATCTTGATCCACAATTTATTGTATTCAACAATTGACTTGTTGTAAGACTGATTCTGTAACAAATGTTTAGTGATTTAGTATGCTGAAGGTATTAAAAAGCATTTAAAGTCAAGTTTTATGTGCCTGAACAAAGTCTTGTAGTGTTTTTTTTTCCATAGATTTTAAAGGAGACAGTTTGGTTAGTACATGGTACCTGGACATAAACTTGAAATAACTATGCCCGATTTCCCAGGCCACAACAAGATACTTATAACTTGTTTACAATTAGCAGGTGCAATATTCTGATTGGTGATAACACAGCACTATCATCAAGGGTAGGCCAATTAAGCAGGTGCTTTGTGCCTTTCTATTGCATTTAAAGATAAGGTTTTGACATTTATATGTTGTTTGGATATATACAATTAAGCTAATTCTACCATCGTGATAAAATATAGCAAACACAATGGCACATACATTTAGAGAGAATCCCAAGAGTACGTTGTATGTGAGTAGAAGTTTATCTTTATGAAGTTGAACCAATGTTTTGATAATCATACTTTGCGGTTGATGATGTGTTGTAAATGTAAAGAAGAATGGGACGAAAACTCTGATAGTGCTTGTGTTTGTGATGATGATGAAAATGATATTGGTGGTGATGGTGATAGTAATGCTGATGGATATGATGTCACGTATTGATGATGATGATGATGATGACAATGACAGAGGTAGTGACTGAGATGATGTTAGTGATGATGACGTCAATGATAGCTAATATTGTTACGATGATGATGGTGATTGTGATGATGATACTGATAATTGTGATAGTGATGACGATGACGAGGAGGAGGAGAAAGATGAAGATGAGTATGATTTAGGTGATTTTAATCAAAAGTAATGTGTTGCCATGGCAGAATATGTCAATATGGTGTAGTGATTGTAAGGATGTTTAGGACTTGATGTAAAAAGTAAAAAATGTAAAAATAAAAAAAGGTACAAATGTTAAAAAAAAATGTGTGATTGCACTAGTTGTTGCAATAGCTTTCTTTTCTCCTGTGTGATCTGTAATGTACATTACTTGCAATGATAGTCAGTTGGAAAAAAAAAAAAATCTTCAGATCAGGAAACTGTAACCCCTGATAATGTTTAGAAACTTTTGTGATAATAAATTGAATGTATATTGTACATTTTTAATGTGCATTTTCATGTGATGAAGTCAATGTAGCTGATATTCAAGGGTAAGCCAGACTTAATTTGTCTTGATGGTTTGATAAAAGTGGTCAGCCACTGCTTATTAATATGTTCATATGTCACCGGAGACATTTGATATTTTCATTGGAATGGGTAATTTGAATTCATGTGACTAAAAATTAAAGATAATATAAAGTTTTGGTATTACCTCAAAAGTTTCCCTAAATTTCCTTGTCTTGGTTTGTGTTTCAGGTTAAAGTACCTTTCATATAACTAACACTGTGAGACTTACTCGCCCCAAAGTGCTCTCATGTCTTAGTAATCATGCAATAATGGTTTTCGTACCAGAGCCGCCGCTGTACGGCGGCGAGATAGCACACGTATTGTACGAAACCATTATTGCATGATAACTGCGACCAGCAGCGTGCAGCCCCATACGCATACTGAGTAGCTAACTGCGACCAGCAGCCCCATGCATAGCTAAATGGGGCTTCGCATTGTAGCTTACAGGATCATGACAGATTTAGTATCACGGGTAAATATCAACTTAAAATCCAATAAATTCTTCAATTTGAAGACTTACCAATAAAGTTGAAGTCTTGAAAACAGGCTTCGAGCAACGTTTGGTTCTGCTAATAGTTCCTTTCTGTTCGAATTGATGACTGAATGTGACTCGGTCGAGAGGACCTTGGGAGAGCTACACTGAATTGACGGCCAGCGCATGCGCACACAAACATCTTATCCGTTCGTGGATTTGAAATTTGTTCGCATGTGATGTGTGCGTATGCGCTGGCCGTAGTAATCAGTGTATGTAGCTCTCCCAAGGTCCTCTCGACAGAGTCACATTCAGTCATCAATTCGAACAGAAAGGGACTATTGACAGAACCAAACGTTGCCCAAAGCCTGTTTTCAAGACTTCAACTTAATTGGTAAGTCTTCAAATTGAAGAATTTATTGGATTTTAAGTTGATATTTACCCGCGATACTAAATCTGTCATGATCCTGAATGCTACAATGCGAAGCCCCATTACGCTATGCGTATGGGGCTGCTGGTCGCAGTTAATTGCATGATTACTAAGAAATGAGAGCACTTTGGGGCGAGTAAGTCTCACAGTGTTAGTTATTTGAAAGGTACTTTAACCTGAAACACAGAAATTCAGGGAAACTTTTGAGGTACCAAAACTTTTTATTATCTTTATTGTGGTGTGAATCTCGTGATCATAATCAGTCTTTAATTCTTGGTCCTAGGTATATGGAAGACTGATATTGTGTGGGTTAAATGCACAGTCTGTGAAGAGAACTAAGTCTTGGAGTGGACACAAGTCATTAGACAGGCAAGCCAACAATGACCATTGCTCATGTATAGTGACAGCTGTTGGCCAGCGAAAACTTGGCCACTTCCAGGACCGCATCGATCGTTTGTTTGCCAATTTCGATACTCCGTTCCTTGAGGGGATAGTTTGTATACTAGTGCTTTTATATGATGCTTTTTGGCGTGAAAGATGCTGTCGGGTGAAAGTCTCTTTCAAACTTTGCTTGATAAATGCTGAAATTGAAGAGTATTCAATGTCCTATCACATTAAGACACAGTGACAATCACCTCTCTGTAAACTGATGTAATTGTCGTGCCCTCTGAGATAGCAGAATTTTTTTCCTCCCTTTCTCATCTGATGCTTGTCAAGGGGGAGACAGTAGAACATGGTTAGAAGTGTTCTGATTGAGTTATAAGCCTCTTGGGTAGGTGAGTCAAAATTGTTATTGTGGGGAGACATAAAAGTAGCTGAACCTGATACCCACAGTGTAAGATGGCAAGTGAATGAATTATCACAGAGGCAGCTTGTAATATTGAGTGTCTGAAGATGGGTTTGTTGTGTGATGCACATTCAGTTTGAATGCCAGAATGAGCAGCAATGATATGCGCACTCAATGAAAATGGAAAGGGTTGCCAGAACTTTGTCGGTTCTTCAACCATTGCAGTTTGGACTCTAAACATGATTTATTTTGGAAAAATTGTTCCAGCTATTGATTTTTTTTCTTTATAACCCTGTTTTCTGATAATATGAATTGAGACTACACATCACAAACTAGATATCTGAATATGAAGAGTGCAAAAACTGACATACACAAGCAAGTTATTTTCTTTTAGAGTAAGGTTATCTTCGAATAGAGAAATGAAACATTTTCAATGATATTGCACTCATTATGTAGCAATAAATGTATTTCTAAAATTATCACGTATATTTTTATTATTTTGTTTTTAAAATCCAGTGGATTTAGTCTCGAATATCTCAAATTAAATAAAAAAATTGATTAACCTTTTATATTGTTTTTTTTTTCTGCACAGGTTTGAGTAAGTATTTATGATATTGATATATATTTATGTATTTTTTTTTTTAGTGTCACAACATTATGACTGGTTACGATGGTAGTAAGAATGAAAAACTGTAGTAGGGTGCAGTAGGGGCTGTGTCATCATACTGTCAACTACATGGTTGCAATCAAATATGGTGTCATGGTATGATAGCTGTCAACAGCAGAACATTGTCCTAACTTTCTATCAGTCCACTTGGAACAAATGATGTCATGATAATGCTGTGTGATATTGATTGTATGGATGATAGTGAAATGACTTGACTATTGTATGCAGTCTATTGACTCTTTTAGCAGTGTGCATCATTTTGAGAAAACAACACCAGACAGAAAGAAAAGAATGCATCAAAACATGTGCTTTCAACTCCACCACACTTCTCCTCATGCTTTGTTTCCATTATTATTCACTCAATCAGTGATGGCGCGGTCAATGCCAAAGACGCTGAAAGGGCTGAATCTAGTTCTCATTGAATTATTGGAATGAAAAATCACAAGAGTGCAGGTGGGTGGCTGGGTGCACACTCGCACACACTACTGGTAGTTGTAAAGGGGTAGTTTGCACAAATGGTGAACTTTGGTTCCTACTCAGAATCATTTGAATGATTGCACTGTAAGTGGGAATGATTCGACTGAATTTGGATTGTGAGATAGACTGATCTGTTTCTTTCAATTTGGAACAGAAAAGTGCCAAATAGATGATGGTGTCCCATGTAATTGTTGCGATTCATGCATGTCGAATAGTGCTTGGAAGTAAGGAAAATGCTTTTGAACAACCTTGTCGAGGCGCCACAGGGGTTGCACTTAACTTTTTTTTTTTAACTAGCCAGGCGGACTACTTAGAATAAATTTTTACACTGAAGCAATATTTTGGCTAGCCAGACGGACTAGTAACTTCAGAATTTTTTGATTTTTAGCTAGTCCGACATGATTTTGGGTGGCCAATGGCCAGCGGACCATCACCAATTTCGAACCCTGCGCCAGTAATATACTGGGGTGAAATTATATGATAAAGATTCCCAGTAGAAGATACGCAGATTTCTAAATCTCTCTTTGAAAAAATGCCCTTAATTCACATTTTCAAAGATTTACACACACATAAAAGTGTATTTCAATGCAGTTTTGATAAATTTGTGCCAACTGGAACTCGGTTCCAGAATCCTGTGCAAGCGTACAACGTAATCAATAACAAACATTTGATTTAGCCCCAGACACGTGCCCATTGTTGCCATATTTACACACAGTGCAGCTCACACGAGTTCAAAGCCTTAAAAACTCTCCACTATTTCTATACCGCTCAAATCTTGTATCTAGGCCTCCTTTTGTCCTCTCTGGATTTCCCGCCATCCTTTTATTCTGGTAGCCATCGGTTTCTTTTCTTTCTTTCTTTTTTTGTTCCCCTCTCGCAAGTAGAAGGGCGCATTCCGACACTTTGATTGAGATTGGTCGCGTGCTTTTACGGAGGTATTGGTGCACCTGTTGGTCCAAAGAGGCAGAAATTCAATGATGGCACAGTCCTTTTTCTATACACCCATTCTCAGTCCATTTCGTGCTTGGCTACCTCCGATGGCCATCTTGTGCTGCTAATGAGAATTGATTGATCATCTCTTCCACCGAGATTCTCTCTCTTTTTTTTTTTTTCTCGTTCTGTCTCTATCCTCTCTTGGTTCACTGTTTCAAGATTGCCATATTATGATGAATTGTGCAAGATGTTTTCAGTCCTCTTGTCGCCTCACATACAGTGTATCACTGTATTCATCTCACTTTATTTTTTCAATGTTTTTGTACGTTTTTCTTTAAAAAAAAAAAGAATTTTGTATTGTTTCATAACCTTCACTGCTGTTTTGAATAATAGAACATAGTGATGACAGTACCATACATTGATCTGAAAGTTAGCTGTTTTATAGGATTTACCATTATTGTAATGAGTACATTTATTGAACATAGTAAAAATGTTTTGCATACATCTTAAGTGTGTTTTGAAATGACGTTCACATGTTGCAGCTATTCAAACATGGGCTGGAATACCTGCTGGTCTTTTGTGCTCTGGTTTCACCAAGAAAAATCGCTTTAGATTGAAGCAAGTCATAAGGTGTTATAAACCATCCAGTTTCTTGTGTGGCCATTATGTAATTTGTACCAGTATTCATGCGCTGTTATCAAGACAATTTTCACATCAAATATATTCCAGTGTTCAGTGTTTCCATAATCTAAACATGCCAAAGTTAGTATCCTCATAACTAAAAACAGAGATGTTTCAAAGTGTAGGTGTGTCTGTTAGAGAAATTATAGTAAATAAAAAGTGGCTGTTCAGGAATTTTAGTTTGAGTGTGAATATGTAATGTAGCAAGATTCTTAAAAATGAGAAGGAAATTCCAATTACAGAAGTATTAACCTATGTGATATTTTACTGAAAAAGTGTGATTAGAAATGCCCAAATTTGAATTAACCAGAATGCACTTCTAACCAGATAATCTACCGGTAAGCCATCCAAATTTCTCCTTGTGTCATTGACATGCATGGTAGGGATCCGGAGATGACCTTTTTCTACAAACAAGAAAACATTTTGGTTAGGGATCATTGGAGGTTTGTCAACACACCTGCTCATCCAGTAGCTGGTTACAACTCAAAGCTCTTTGTCCCTTCCTCCCCCCCCCCCCTCTCTGTGATAAAATTTTGAGGTTACCGTGACCATTGTTCTGCTGTCTGGTCCTGCGGTCTCGACTTCAGCCAGGATTAATTATTCAAAAATTGAGATATTGTAGAGAAAGAGATAAGCGGAAACTGCTGCATAGATCATGGTTTTTGTTTGCATGCTGGCTAAGATATTAATAACAATAATTGGATGGAGCAGGGCTGTACACTTATTGTTATGTTGATACTTGTACATATACTTGTCTAACTTTACAAAAGATTTTTGGACAGATAGTTTTGAAGCAGAGGTATAGGAATTTTACTCTTTGCGTAAAATCTCTTGAGATTTCATTTCTGAAAACATGCTTCTAAATGCTTGTTGTGTTAGCCCGTTGAGAATGAGTCCAGCTCGCGAGTATACTCGGGCAGGTGTCTATGGGAAATGCATGTTGTATCAAAATCATTCCTTCCTCAACGGGTTAATATGGAGTAGTCAGTCTTTGTCACTATGTAACTGCACAAATATTTGTGTGATATAAAATGGAGTACCATGGTCATCTTTTCAAAAGCTAATGCAACCCATTTCTCTTTGAGATCAAAGCCTACTTGACACAGGGAGTCAGAGCTACAATCTATGACTGTAACTTATTGTGTAACAACCAAGTTATAATTTAATTCCAAGTTGCCTAATCTATGTGTCCATTACAGAGATATTTGATGTAAAAAAGTACTTTTAAGCAGCTTAACAAGGTCATAAAGGTGTGTGTGCTAGGGGTAAAAATTTGTCTTTTGCTCAAATCAGATTTACATGGAGGTATTGAAGTGGGGTGTTGGTATTGTCTCCCTTGCTTGTAGAGGAGCCATAGTCAAACATCTATGGTTGTAGACCCAGGACTGTGGTAATCAAGGAAGGTGGTGAAAAGATCGAGGAAGGGGTGAAATTTTCTCTGCCCCAGTGGAATGAGTTTATCTGTAATTAGCCTCCTGCGAGTGTAATGGAGAGGATTGGTAGAATAGAGCCGGATGGTGTGCTGGCGGCAACAGTACACCTTCGCGACGCAGCGGTACTGGCTGAATGGAAGACATGATTTGTTGCAAGAATGATGCATTTCAGGTTCTAAATACTGACAAACCTGTCTATAGCACCCACCCAAGGGAGATGAAAACATGGCCGCTATTGACAGGTGGCTGCTATGGAGAGGGTCTCTAACATGGCTTTTCTCTAGGAGGGAATTTTCTCAGTGGTCGTATATGGCTGTGTGTTGTGATTAGTGTTTAGATGTATGTCCTATATGTGACACATTTTGATGAAGGACTTCTCGTTTTACAAATTGATGTGGTGTACTTTTAATGGCGGAGATTATGTTCCTTGTCAACACATTAAACAACTTTTTTTTTGTTCCCAAGTTATGCAGAGATGGAACAACCTTAAAATTTGAAAAGCCTTCCCCTTCATTTCATCAGATTCCTTTTTGAAAGACATTCTAATTAAAGGACAAGGTGTAATGTAAAAGTCACTTTATTTGAGACTCATTAACTGTGACCTTTATTATCTCAGTCATGTAGTAGTGATCATCGGACCAACTTTGGCTTCAATCATGTCTGTGTAATGCAGCCCAGACCGCTGTAATTAGAGATGATACCACATCACTTAAAATGCAGCACCACCGGACCACGGACATCAAGGCTTTTAATTTAGTTCTGGTAGACTGTAGTAGTTTGCTATTAAATCGCTGTACTGATACTTTTTTGCAGTTAACAACAGGACAGTGTCACGGTTGCTGCTGCTGCCATGTCTGTTTTGCTTTTTATGGGCAATTAGCTTCTTTTGTGTTCAATTTAGTGTGATCGTTTCACATGAGCGAGGACATATTAGTGCAATTGGTAAGTTACAACAAAGTTTGTTTGAACTCCGCAGGCTGCAAAGGAATTTTAAAGGTGCAGTGAATAGTGAATATAGCTGTGTGTGATAATAGAATTAAAGGAAAATAGATAAATGAATGTTTACTTCTTGATGTCGCCACATTCTGTTAAGTTATTTCTGCAGTCTATCATCAATACAATGTAACAAATTCATGAAAGTGTCGATATATTTGTATGAAATGCAAAATCAATACACACTATATATTATATATTAACTAGAAAAAAAATCAAGATATGAAGCAATTCCATATTGATTGAAACCTGAGAGCTAGAGGAAACACAGTAAAGTTTTAAGACAATAATTGAAGCAAGGGATCATCTTCATAAGCAAAGTTTGTCAAGGAAGATGTCCCAGGAAGTGTTGCTACATAAAATAAATGTACATTATTAAAAATCTTGCAGCTCATTCAGTTGCAAAATAATGACTGATATCCCAGCTGATTTCTCGTATTGTTGTTGATACTCTGTAATGTGTGTGTGTGTTCTTGTTTTTCTTTTTTTGTGCGTTAATGTGATCTTGTGAGATTTGGTATTATGCACCTATATCAAAAAGCTGCATCTTGACAATTTATTACACAAACAATTTGTTAATGGTTTAAGTATGCAAACTATTATGCGACATGCTCAAGCTCATTCACCATTGCTCTTAATTAATGCAAGTTGCAATGGTTGAGATAAAAGCAGGTGGGGCTACTAAGTGGTGTGTGCTCATCATGCTGTTAAAGAGAGGCCATTTCCTTCTCAGTTGGAGCCTCAAGCGTCCAGTGTAGTTCGATCTGCTTCCTCAATTAAACCCTGTCATCCTCTGTGTTGTGTATACCTCCTGTGGAGGCCCTCCATTACACAGCACTGTTTGGAGTGTCAAACAGATACTGACTGAACCTCTTCAGATGATGACCCTTGCAGTAAAGCTCTTTATATGTGATCATGCATAATATTCAATTTAACATGATGTATTTTCATCAACTTGTTGGTTTTTGTACCTATTCATCACCTTCTATACACTTCAGCATCTATCTATCTCTTGACTATGTTGTTTGGTATGGCAATGGGGGGGGGGGGGCATTACAGAAAGATTTTAGCAATCAAGGAGATGAAACAAAACTCAGAAAATGCTATCACATCACACAACTGTGAGTACTGATGGTTTAAAAATCAATATCCATTACAATAACATTGGCCAGATTTTTATTTTGAGATTTTGAAAAAACATTCACAAAGAGATATCCTCTAATGTTACGATGACTTATAATGTTAGCATGATCATATAAGATATGTTTCGTGTTTTATGTAAGATGTTTTTCAGCAATGATCCAAGATAACTATAATTATAATACAAGCTGCTATATTTTCTTATGGAGAAAACTTTCCACCACAACAACAACCACAACAACAACCACAACAACAACAACAACAACAACAACAACCACAACAACCACAACAACCACAACAACCACAACAACCACAACAACCACAACAACCACAACAACAACAACAAGTATTTATTCATTTTGAGTAAAAAAAAAAGAAAAAATATTTGTTAATGAGTCCTTCCTCTAACAGCATGCTGCACCACGATTTTCACAGCAGTATGTACACTGTAGGGTTGCTTGGCTGATAACTATTCACCCTTCATTTTTCTACAAATCTGCTTGACAGACAATTGCAAACTGAATTGTTGAGAAAGTAACGCAGCTACTGTTTGAACCCTTCCCCCGCAATCATCTTCATCCCTCTGTATCCAGCAAATCCATTTAAGTCTTGTCCCTGACCCAATATCCATATAATATCTGCAATCACTTTAATCCCTCTCTCTGCTGCGTCTCTTCTTCCTTCTGATTGGTCGCCCCCTGCCTTGATCGGCCAAGTCATGTACTGATCCCCATACTCATCCCACGCGGTTGCTATAGCTTCTGCTGTGTAGTCCTGGGCAGTTTAATCTGTCCAGTTCTCGTATATTATATGGCATTGCTCTAGAAAATCGTTCTGGCATAGTGTCAGGAAATATTATTAGAAATGACAAATAGAAGAACAGTTCCATCATGGTTAAATAGATTGATGATATTCTGTACATAGCTTTCCCTTGAGTAACTTGTGTATTTTACTTATATTTGAACTTCCGGCATTTCAAAGTGTAGCTCCTTGTGTAAGGCGTATGTGACATGCCAGGAGGGGGTGGAGGTGTTCTCATGTATAAAGGGGCGCACTGCATCACAAAAATGACTCTTGTGTAAGTTGTGTGGTCATTACGTCATGCTTACATGGTGATTGCAAAATTATGAAGAATGCTGAGCAAAGAAAACAAAGAAAGAAAGGTCAAAAATACTTATATACCCTATGCAACTTACCCTGCGGACAATTTGAGATGAATGATTACAAGTGCCATCTAGAGTTCAAGGATCCCGATGTAAATATAACACTGTTTTGTTTTGTTTTTCTCATAGAATAGTCGACTATCTACCTGAAAAGACAATGATGCTTAGAGTTTTTCAGAGATGTGGTGAAAGAGAGAAGAGAAGAGAAGAAAAAGGAGAAAAATAGGGATTTCTGGCTAAATATGCACAAGATTTAAAACAATCTCTGTGCAATACAGAAAAATATTGAGATGTGTATATTCCCTTTGAATGATTAGGAACTCTTACTGAGGCAATCAACTTCTCAAAACCAGGACTATTAAAGCAAATTATAAAAATAGTAAATAATGTAATGAAACAAATTATATTTCTTTTTTGTTTTGTTTTTGAGCAAACAGTTGATTTCTGGAGTGAGAAGCAGGTCAAATCCATCAAATGACTGTGAACTTTGACCCCGGGAACACGATGACGTGCAAAAAATGGCTAATCCACATCAAGACAAAAGCTGACAGTGCAGCCAAGAGTTTCTGAGCTTGCAGAGGATGTGATATTAACAGCCAGAGATCTTACTGAGCTCACTCCAGGAAGAGATTACTTTTGATTTTGTCCTGTCTGGAAGTGAGAAACTTGATCCCTTCTCTATCACTCCAGACATGTTAAAGGGGGGTGGTAGAGTTCTGGTTGCGATTTGGATTTAGGTTTTAACTTTTTGTGAGAAAGCTAGAAATCATTTATATGAATCAAAAGAGCATATAATTCTAAGAGCAATTCAAAGTTTATTTGATGAAAATCCATTTTGAAATGGCTGAGATATCAAAAAAAAAAATATAAAATGATGCTGCCCCAAGAAAAGATGGGGCTCACCTTTTATTTGTTTTTGGATATTGCGGCCATTTGAAAACAGATTTTCGTCAAATAAACTTTGAATTGCTCGTAGAATCATAATAATTATGCTCTTTAATGTTTTTATATAAGTGGTTTCTAATTATCTCACAAGAAGTTAAAACCTGAATCCCCATCTCAACCAGAACTTTACCATCCCTTTAAGGTATCATCATTACCCTATTACTTTTTAGAAGGGCAACATAATGCTTTGATATTTGAAAAATTTGAACAATGAATTTTCTTTAAGGCAAGTAATTTTGGCCCATCTGACTATGGATTTGAAAATGAGGTAAAAAACAATATTAATTTATTTCAATTGAATTTGAGATTTGTTTTCCATGTTTGGATGTTAGTGGAAGTTACAGTTTCTAAATCATTGACAAATATTGTTTTGTATTAATTTTCTGTGACAACCAAAGGAAGATGAAAATACCATATTAGCCTTGTCTTATTTCCCTTATCTTGTGTCATACATCCCATCTCATAAAAATGCCCTCAACCTCAAATTGCCATTTAGTTTCTTTTTTTTTTTGTCTGATTCCAAGAAAAATATGTGGCTTGTTTATTTGCTTAGCTCTATTCAGTCAAGTCAATTTAAATAAGGAATGTTGTTAAAATTCACTCTTTTAAAAAACAATCAAAAAACTGGCAGCATTTGCAAGGCTTTTTTCATGACCTTTTTCGCAAACATATGCTCCATTCTCTTTGGCACGAGCTGAAGCCACAGCGGCGGCGCCAACGTTGCATCATGTTTGCCAACTTTGTCTGGGAAGGTCACCAGATGATGGCGATTAAGGAGCTTTATAGGTTTAGAAGTGCAAGCAACCCAATTCAGAGCTTAATATTTTTTTTAGTGATGTCTGTGCTATATCTTTTTCTTTGTTTCCATGTCTTTTGTTTGCCTCTCGCTGAAATGGTCATTATTTGTTTTATGTATTCATTTCTGTCTCTCACAACATAGTAGGCTTCGATTTTGTTTACATCGAAGTCACACATGTGATAGTGTCACTTTAAAGTCAGAATTTTTGTCTCTGTAATTTATTTATTTTTGTTTTGCCTGTGTCTGATAACTTCCTTTTATTTGTGTAGTTTTGCCTTTTGTTTCTATTTGTTGTCACTGTAGGTGAGTACAGAAGTGTAATCACTAGGTCAATGGGTTAGACATTGTTATTCTAAACTCCCATTAAAATTTTTTACTAAAGTCTTTGTTGTTAAATTTGTTTAGGTTTTGACATCTGAACTGGGAAGTTGTGTCAAGAAAGAACAGAATTGTGCACATTTACAATGAGCTCTATGGTATTTCCACAGGTTCCTAAGCTTTATTAAGTTTTGGTGGGTAATTTTGTGTGGTTGGTTTTCTTTCTAATGTGGAATCAATGTCTAAGCTTTACCAAGTTCCGGTGGGTTATTTTGTGTTGTTGGTTTCCTTTCTAATGTGGAATGAATGCACATAAGAAAGTGGTCCCGTGCGATATCTTGTCTCTTTTTGGTGAGATCATGAAGACTCATCTTTTTTTAAAATTTCATTGTAAAATGGTAAGTAAGGTACATGCATTTCTGTTCTTTACTCACATATTTTTGTTTTCATGACAAAATTGAGTGTAGTTAAAGCAGTGCTCAGTTGCCTCAGTTTGTGAAGGTCTGTATACATGAGCATACTAACACGTCTTGGCCTTTATTTTGACTTCAATAACTATGCAACATCCAGAACTTTGAGCCCTAGTGTGAAAGAGTGAGGAGGATTTTGAAACAGATGTGGCATGCACATCACTGGTGATATAATTGGGGTCATTGAGACTGCCGTTATCATAATTGGTTTTAATGGCAAAAAAGTTGTATCATTGAAAACATGTCCTGCTTATCCTATGTTGAGGAAAGAGAAAATGTCTTGATTCTCTGCTAATTTCCCACTGGCTTCCTGGATGCTGATTATCTTGATAGCTCTGTAATTGAGTTGATAGATTCATTACACATTGTGAAGTATCCTTTGAAGTTTGATATGGTTTACATTCAAACAACATTGCATAATGTAAGGCTATACTATCCACTTTGATAATGTAGGTCATCTCTTTAAATCAGATGTTAATCATTTTACGTTTATTATTTGTTTTGTGTGCCATCTTTAATCATTTGAAATCATCCATGGTATTCTCTTTTTTCTTCATTATCATTCCAATTATCATGCAATGTTCCTCATTATAACATATGATTACTTTGATTTCTAATTATATCAATCAAGATACAAATTACATGATCTCAGAATCAATTTTAGAATATGAAAATTAAATGTCCTTGTGTCTCCTCTTGTAAAAGTAAGTCAATTTATGCCAAAATTAATGCTATGTGTATAGTGCAGACTGTGACTGAAGTTTATGTATCACAGATGATCACCTAACATGTAATTATGACTGATGAAGCATGGGACAGTCATTCATTTGGAGCAAGTGATTGTAATAGTTTCCTGTTGAAAGCTAGAAACTTTTTCTGCTGAGAAGTGGAAAGCTGAATGAGATGTGACCTAGTGTTGCTGTACTTGCCTCCATCCATGGACATTCACTGTTGGCAGTATCTGACAGTAAACTTCTCAGTCCATCGAAAATACCACCTACTGGAATAGACTATGCAAGTATGTCAGTAGAATCTAGTCAAGTGGGTATAACATGAATACGTGTCCGTAGGAGGTGATTTGAAGCATTTGAAATGAAGTCTGATTTTTAAGAAGGATGTGAATATAAGTAAAATGCTAGCAAGGAAAACTGTTGGAATGCTGAGAGAGACATGTTCATGGAAAAGATGGCATATATTTGTAACAGGCAAACAAATGTGGTCAATTATCAGTATAACAGTTTGATGAATTTGTATCAAAGTTTGTCTTTTTTTTTCCCGCTGAAGTCATCTGAGAAAGGTTTTTGATCTTTTTTGTATTTCTGTATTTTGTCTTTTTGGTTTTCTCCAGGATTCTGGTCAGTCTTGAGCATGTTCGTGCGATGAGGTATCACCCGGATCACTGCTCCTGGGAGGATGCCCTGATGGAGGAGTGGTGGGATGCGGGCTGTTGCTAGGATACACAGCTGTGACGGTGATGCTGCATCCAGGGGCATGGGCAGGTAGGATGGTAGAAGCAGAGTGCATTTTGTGACCCATGGCATGAGGGACTAATGTAAGTCCCAGGAATTAACCCGTTGAGGACGAGTCCTGAGTATACTCGGGCAGGTGTCTATAGGAAATGCGTGTTGTAGCAAAATCAAACTGTCCTCACCGGGTTAATGAAGAGATTTATTTCACTCAGTCCAATGTTCATAGGTTAACATCAGGTTTTAAATATAATTTCAGCTGTCCGGGAGTAGGCCTATATATCATACTGTTAACATTTGATTAAATAGGAGATCCATTATTTGTATTGTTCAAGAACTTTTGGATGAAATTTAGCTCCCATAGATTGGTGTGATTGATGAAGCACCATGAAGACTTATATGAGCTCGAGAAAAAAAAAATACAATTGGATACATACAATTTTACCCAATGTGTATTTACTCTGCTGTATTTCAAGTGGATGACAAATGGGTAGAAAACATTCTGATCTAATATTAAGTGGAAAGATTAAATGCTCATGAAATATTCCTTCCATATGTTTTGCATTTCTCTGAAGCAGATGATTTCTAATCACTTTACTAGTAAAATATCAAAGCAAAAATCTTTCACAAAAACTATCACATTTTCAGACAGTTGTCAAGATAAGAAGTAGTATGACTGAAGGTACTTTCTTGTTCACATAAGTGAAAAACTTACATTTTTATTTGCACTTTGGTTTCATTTTACGTTATTCTGTATCACATTGTTCCATGATAATCTAATTATCATATCAATATAACTGATATATAGTTAGGTGATGATGATTGATTTGACAATGAAAATTTTGTCCGTTTTTTTTTTTTTTTTTTAAACTTGCTTTGAGACTTGTGCTCATCCGTAGCATTTTTTTTTTTTTTTTGGTATCACGGATGTGTTTGCATCCCTAGCTGAGAGTTGCAGGCACGTAGGTCTGACATATGGCAAAGCTATGGACCAGTGACTGCATGTTTAATGCATATCATATTAAATTGTGCGGCATGGTGCGTCGCAGCCGGTGGCATTTTGACTGAGAGAGAATCGAGGGGGGTTTGGGATCGGTGGTGGGTGCATTGATGTCCCTTCCTCCTCCTCCTCTCTCCCTCTCCCTCACTCACTCTCTCCCCCTGGAGCTAGTCTTCTCTCTTTCTTCAGTTGACAAAAGCATTTGATGGGGAATGTATATGTCTCTTGTCCAATTGCATGTAATGATTGTTGGTGGTGAATGTGGGGCGCACATGGCACCTAATGGGGTTGGCTGCATAATTGATACATGCGCGTGTGATGGCAGAGAGACTGCATGCCAATCCGATCCTTTGACGTGCCACAGCTCTATCTCTCGATGGTCAGCTTGCACACTGCGAGGCGATAATAGAATAGCTCAAAATGCTGTTTTACGCATGACCGCACACTAATGTCCACCACGACTCTAGCTGTCAGTTTGTGTACGGAGGGTCGGATATCATCCAAACTGAATGATTGCACTGGCTATATTATTACTTCAAGTTTCTAGTGGGGCTCCACAGACTTCAAACAATGCTATACCAGTGGAGACAGCTAAAATAACCATTATATCCCACTTTGTTACCTCTCAACTTCATATTAGGCCTGTTCACAAACAACGAAAATCGAAATTTCAATCGCGATCCAAATTTCGATTTTTTTTTTTTTCGACCGTTCATACACAGGGAAAAATCGCACTTCGCAGCAAGGAAAGAACGATCAGTGGCCAAACTGCGCATGCGCGAATCTTGCATGACCGAAGACTGACCCCGCAGTCCCAATAGAGTTTCGCACGCGCTACGAACGATGGGATTAAAAATACCGATTTCCGAATCTCGATCGCGCTCACACACACGACGCTTGGCAAAATAATCGCGATTATTCTGAAAAATCGCACTAATAGTGCGAGTTGGATCGCGATAAGGATCGCGGTAATTAGTGAGATTTTTCTGTCCACACTGAAAAAAATTTCGAAATTTTGATCGCGATAAGAAAATCAATTTTTATATCGCACTTTTTCCCTTGTGTGTGAACGGGCCTATTGTTACCACAAAACATTGGTTTTACTTTTGTTTTGTTTTTGCACCCCTTCCCCCCACCAAAATTTTTTTTTGAAAGTCTTTTTCTCTCTCTTCAAATTTGTGGTTGAAGCATAAAGTAATAGTTTATACAAGAAGCAAATAAACAAACTTGCAATTCATCGTTTATATATTTATTTAAATGCATTTATGTATGTACATGTATGTATTTATCTATTCATTGTCAGTGATAGAAACTTAACCTTTAAGATTTATATACTTTCTATCTCTGTTGGTCTTTGCTTATATTAAAATTCCGTCAGATTGGATTATAAAGACATAAAGAAATTCAGGAGTACAGCATATTTACTGCACCCATTTTTCAATTCAATTTTCAATTCAATTCAATTCAATTTATTCATTTCATAAAATCACATATAAAATATTTACATAAATGTGTGAGTCAAAGGAGGAAATCACGCAAAAGCCCAGGGCTTGGAAATGGAGATTCCCTTTACAATATAGTTTAAAATCACAGTTTTGAATGAAACATATATATATATCAAAATAGAACTTAGATTAGAGACCGTTACAAAATCAACAATATATTATGATGGAAACAGGAAACAGGAAACAAAACAACGACTGAACTAATACAATATATTACAATGTAATACAATACAAAACCAAACAAACATGCAGGGTATTTGTCAAAGGTTTATATGGGAATTGCACAATTTTCATCATTCATTCATATATAATAAACAATCAGTACAGATTAAGAAAAAGCTGCTTATATTGAGTCATTTTGATGAAATAACATGAAATAATGAGTTTGACTCTGAGTCATAGAACTCCAGTCGGTGTGTATCTTCTTCTTTTTCTTTGTGTGTTACCCAATTTGGTTGCTAATGGCATTTGCCTTCCTATGACCAACTCTCAACACCAATCTCAGAATACACTGTCAATCCCATCTGACATTGTAATTAGCGTGCCAATTTACTCAACTTCAATAACTTCTATTCATTTCCTAGGGATTGAAGGTAAAGGAAAGGGAAAAAGAAAAACAGAGTGGATGTTGGAGTCTTTAATGCCGATAATTATGGCAGCCAAATGATGGATGTTCCGCTCCAATCTGATGACACCAAATCTGAAGAGAGACCCGTAATTGGGTCCGTCAGGTGAAGAAGTTGTGCCCAGGACCAACTCCCTGGTGGGATGGCACAAGACCCGACCCTGGCGATAACTTGACACCCCTCCACCCGGACCGGTGTAAATCGTCACCTCTTCTAATGGGGATGATGTACCGCATTGCTGTACATTTGCAGCAAGGGCAGAAAATGAAATAAGTAGATCATCACCATAGGTTGTTAATGAAGAGGATGCAGTCTCCGTCATGGCCAGGTGAAAACATTTCGAAATTCCTAGCTGTCACCGCTGTATTTTTGGGACAGTTTACAAGTCACATGATGTAAATGATCTGTTCTGTGGCAGGATACTTTAAAACCAGAAATTCTTGCATGCATGAAACTTTGACCAATTTCACTTGGAGCAAGATTTGCAGAAGTAAAATGCATGTGAAACCTTTTGCCTATAAAAGTCTTCATGCCACCAAAAAAAAAACAAACAAACACTCAGCTCAAATTTGGGAAAGTTTCATGTTTCGAATATTTCTGGTTCTACAATAATATTATGGATATGCTGATAAGGTTTGTCTCTATCTGTTGTTACCAGCATGACACTGTCCGCACCAATCAATTTATTGGTTGTCCATGCATGATAACTATTTTCCTCCTTGTGAGATCATCGGCAAAGCTTGAAAATGCATCCCATTAATATTTCAGTTTTCCCTTGCCAGTACTGCACGAATTGTATAAATCGTCCTGCAAAATGCTGGTTGATGCTGAACTCACTACCTCACATTGGCCATAACTCCAAGCAGCAGAAACAAAATTTTATCACTACAGATAGCAGGTGGATAATTGGTGGGGCAATGCAACACAATTGATGACAATGTCAAGTGAATAATTTCGGAAAGAGCAGTATGTTCAAGAGTGTATTCGGACCTAATTCTTACATTTGAGTAATGATGTGAAGATGCTTAGTAGCTGAGTGGCATTGTTTCATCTACCCACGGTCTTTGTAAAAAAAAGAAAAGAAAAGAAGTAAAATAGAATGTCTGTGGGAGATAGAGAGAGATAGCGTCAGGTTATTTTGTATGTGAGTGCCCCAATTTACGGTACTCCTACCCTGGGGAACCTCTCTCAGCAGTGACATTTCATGCTGGTGGCAGCTACAGCGGAGACGAGTTAGTGCCGCCAACCCTTCTTGGTTCCCCTCCTCATCTCACAACTGGAGGACATCAGCGGGAGTGGTTGCCAACATCCTCTCCCAAAACCCCTTTTTTTTTATTGCTTGCCTCTTCTTTCCTCCCACTTCCTGAGTGATTTTTTTTTCCCTTCCTCTTGCTTCCACTCCACTTTCTTGGCTCTTATCCCACTCCTCTTTGTTGCTATGCATGAAATTAATTGCCTTCTACGGGGAACAGATGTTTAGAAAAAGGGAATGACTGCATACTCAAGTACATGGAGTCAACACACTTCCCCCTTTCTGTATGGTCTTGTTTTCTTGTCTCTGTGCCTTAAAGGGAAATAACAGTCATCAAAAGTTTATTATCTCAGTCATAACATTCTTTGAATGGAGACACATATGCTCCTATAGAATTACCTTTTGAATATCATTAGTTAATAGCGAGAAGGACACAGTGGATATATCTCAGTACAGCAATTAAAATAATTTTTTGTCTAGTCATTCATTTGAATAAAGATAGATCTAGGCTCATTGTTTGCAACATCAGTGTTAAAAATATAAAAAAAAAGATATCTCAGAAACTTAAACTTTTCTCTTGCAAATTGTAGACAAAAGGAGTTGAAAACTTAGTCTTGATCCTGGATCTCTTCAGAGAAGTTTAATAGCAGTGTTTGAATTTGTTGTATATGTCTAGAGATGGCACTAATTATATACCTCACTGCCAGAAAATGACCAGACTCAAGTCACAACGAATGCAATACATCCTTTGTTCAACATGTTCGGAAGTAGGAATGTCTCTCCTTTGAGAATGATGTATCAGTGATGAATGCCTCCTGTGCTCTTTCATCTGATGGCGGTAAATTGATTCAATGTGCACGTAGAATGCAGGGAGTAGGCCCCCTACAACGTTTTATGAGAATTTATTATTATTTTTTTTTTACCTCGCACGTCTCTGCTGATTTAATGGTGAATTAATTAATCAACTCATTCTTTGTGTGTGCGATAGATGTATAGATAGATAGACAGATAGATAGATAATAGATAGATAATAGATAAATGAAGATGGAGGCAGAGAGAGAGAGACAGAGAGAGAAAATGAGGAAGGGGATGTTTTTAATCTCCAGATCTTTTCAGACATTTGGGTTTCAAAAGAGAAAGGAGCTCTTTAATTCGATCTGGTCATCATCATCATCATCATCATGAAATTGTCGTTGCGCTTGGCAGCGCTGCGCGCCGCCAAGCATCAAAGTTCATTTCGACGTGCTTGGTTGGTCCAGCGCTGCTGAGGCCGGCGTTGTCTGCCTACCGGCGGGCGCTTCCCCTGGCTGGCCCTCCTCCCCCCACAGTCGGCCCAGCGTGGCTTTCAAATTTCCCTGCTAATTTCTTTGGAACGCTTTTGACACGTTTGAGATAGCGTAACGCAGAGGCGGAACACGCGAGGAGCGGAGGGGGGAGATGGAGTGAGGAGGAGATTGAATGGATGTTGGGGCTGAGTGGAGATGATGTCTTCATCAGAGACTGGTGGGCAAATTGAATGATTCCCTGGCTGGTGTCCTGCCGAGATAGGGAAAGGATTGTTTCCCCATTATGACTGCAATCTCAGCTTGGTGTCCCAGGCCAGAGCTTTTAAAGAAAATGCTGATTCTCTTTAATTTTCAGCTCAAAGTTCTTAAGTACAATTACGAGGAAAGCTAAATATACTGAGAATTAAATTTTTACTATAAAATCTGAAGCATTTCGTTACTATCTCTTGGAGGGAAAGTTGTGCATGTCATGCAGATATTTTCATAAAGCTATTTTTTGTTAACATCACTGCGACGTCATTGTTTACTCTTCGCATGACTGTTTACTCTTCACATGACTGTGTTATTGCAATGCTAGGAAGTGAAATAAAAGAAGTGCTTTGAAGTGAAATAACAGAAAGCAAGTGAATGAGGTCAATGGGTATGTGGGTTGAGGTACTACACTAGTGCTCTGCATGCATTAGGTGAATGATATTCAGTTGAAATGCATGTTGGAAGAGTCACCAGTATCACAGATTGTTTGTCTATGACATTTTTATGAAACCACAAAGTAATCTGTTATTTGTGTCTGTTTGATATCATTTGCTTAATATAGCAAGCTCTGAGTAAAGACAGTGATGTTGGTTTCAATTTCAGTTTCAATTTATATTTTCTTATATTTGTCACATTTATAACAGTGTAATAGGAACAATATTGACAATACATTAAAGGAAGAAAAGTATGAAAAAGCTGTACGTGACGACGCCAACAGAGCAAAAGAAGCAAATTACTTTAAATGTGAGCTTTACGAAAATGTTATTTTGGAGTTTGATATTGATATAGAGAGGCAGATAGATAGATAGATAGATAGATAGATAGATAGATAGATAGATAGATAGATAGATGATAGGCAAATAGATAGGCAGATAGATAGGTGGATAGGTAGATAGATAGATAGATAGATAGAAAGATAGATAGGTCAAGATGGGTAGAAAATTGGTAGAAAATTGGTAGGTGATATTAGATGAATAGGTAGATTGTTATAAAAGTTGACAAATAGGTAGTTAGCTCGCTATATAGATAGAGAAAAGATTTATATAGATTTAAATAGATAGATGATACACATGTAGGTAGATAGATGTATATAGGAAACCGTAGAAAGGTATAGATAGATATGTGAATAAATAGATAAGTAGATAGATAATTTGATTATTAAAATGAGATAGATATAGGTAGACAATAGAGGTTGTGGTTAGATAAACCATTAAAGAGGAAGAGAGAAATAGAGAGGTAGAAAGAGATGAAGAGGGAGAGAGATGGGAAAGACATATAGCATGGCTGGAAGCAATGGTTACATAAGCAATCATTACAGTTCACTACCCCTTGAAAAGATCAAAGAAAGGATTGTAGATGATGCTCATGCTGCACGACTAGCCATCTAGCCAATGTCATCTATGGTAATGACTCTGGATGCCCCACCCTCCTGCTGGAGTGAAGTTCCCGCAACATCTTTTATTCAGAGACCGCAAAACTCTCCATCCCGAAACAGACGCCCTGGAGGAGGAGAACGGGGGAAAGACATCCTTGAGAACGGTGAAAGATGATGCCACTCAGACTGGGTGATGCTGTATGGATGATCCGGTGATCTTGCTCGTGAAAAATAATAGGTTTTCACGCCTGTTGGTTAGCGACTCTAATTCATGAATATGCAACAATATATCTGTCTCGTGTTGACGGTGGGCATTGATGCGCGAAACCTGTCTTCGTGCACTCTAGCTACAACGTGGCTCACACACAACTCTTCTCTATTCATATGCCCAGATGTACTGTAACACAGGTCATAATTCTGAAAGTAGAAAGCCGCCTGTGCTGACTGACTTTGAGACAACTTAGGAGCAAGATCCTAGTCCAAATCAAGCAACTGTCCTGATTAAGAGAGATGAGAAAGTTCCACCATTATGTGGTTTAGTGGGAGCTGGAGGTAACCTTGGCTCACTTGGTGTGCATTGGGATTATGTAGTCCACTCTGTCACTGTACATTCATTGAATTTTTACCCCTCAAATAAAACATATGAGTTTTGTCCAGGGTTTCTAGTTTATTTGAATAATTCATCTGATGAAAAATTTATCCTGTTGTGTCTTTCATGTTTTTGCAGTGGTGTTTGTATCAGGTTTTTATTTATAAGTCAGAATCCAATTCAGTTGAGTGAACTATGCTGTAAAAAAGGAAAAAGAAAAAGAAAACAACTTTGGACAAGAGGATGTAGAACTACTGTAGAAGTGTAACTGTTTTTCAAAATAATGTTCACACTCACTTGGGTAAAATGAATTGTGTGTGTTTTTAATTCTATGGAATGAAAGAGATAAAATATTGTTACATCATATCACAAGCAAAAAAAATATTCACACACTTTCATTTTTGTGCTAGTTACATGTCACATAAAATGCACAAGAGATAGAGAGGGAGGGGAGGGGGGGGGGAGAGATGGAGAGAGAATTAGAAAGGCAAATCAAAAGGCATGTTTAGCAAATGTGATCACTGTATTTGATTCAAATGAGAGTGTGAATTTAGTGAATAAAGGTGTATAAGCTTGTTTGTTGATAGATGGCATGGTTTCTAAGCAGTCGGTATATTGTTCCACTTTCATTTTCACTAGATGCATTTTGTGAATTGTAAAGACTGTTTTAGAAAGGGGACAAAAAGAGAAAAGAAATCCTGTTTGTGAAAATAACCATGCTCAAGTAATGCATTGTGCGAAGTCATTGATAGTCAATTTTCAGGAAGACAGAACAAAGTTTAATGGTATAAGGTGTGATCTCGAGGTTAAGTCACATGAATCCACATAAAAAGTCCACTGTGTCATGGTGAAAAGGCAATTTCATATGGAATGCATAGATGCAGAATTTAATGTCTGAGATTGAATGATTTTAAAGGAAACCCAAACCCAAAGAGCGAAAATTCCACAAAAATTCACTTTTCTAGCATAATGAAGGAGCACTTGGCTAACCGCTTTCAGAAAGCAGGAGGAATTGCTACCCTTAACATATGCCAGTATCAAGTTGATGGAATGTGTAATTTTCATGAAAAATGAATTTTTGTGGAATTCCCTTTATATTTTATTTATATTGTTGTCCACACATGACGCCATAACCTCTAGGAGTCTCCTCATCCAGCAGTTCCAACACCAAAACTTTAAAAATGCATAACTTTTGCATCGATTGTCCTATTTTCCTCAAATTGTCACTGATATGTTCTACTAATGTTGCTGCTTTCACTGATATGTTCTACTAATGTTGATGCTTTCACTCAATCCACACTTCTCTTTGGGTTTGAGTTTCCTTTAAAGCCACAGAATTAAGATTGGTGTGAGCCATAACCAACTTTTGAGGAAGAAACAAAATTATTGCAATTTTGCTCTCTCACACTTTTTCCTCTTTCTCTCCCATCCATGAAAAAACAACACATTTCCTGTGATCTATCTCACATTATTTGGTAATTTTGTTCCTTAATGTGCTCATGAAACATTCTCCAAAGTGATCTAAGTGGGTGATAGAGACCTTGATCAAACAACATTGTTTAGAAACAGATACCATCATGCATAGAACTCCGCTTTGAGAGCAGCGAGTATCCAACCTTGCCCTGCTTTTTTGGTAGAGACTTTGGCTAAGTGGTTGAATTTACTGCCTCAATCAATTAAAGTGTTCTCTTCCATGTTACCACCAACAGAAGCTAAAATCAAGGATGACATCATGTACTTTTACGAGGGCATGATGTCATATATGCCTGAGCGGCTTCATTGATTTGGTCAGCACGAGCTATTAAGTCTGTTTAGCCGACAAGTATTCTTTATTTCGGAAGTAAGGGAAAGAAGGCGTCTTTTGTGAATCATGTAGGTTTTTCCCGCAAACATAGCGGTGGGGACTACTCACATGAGAAAACCTCCAATAAAACCAGTTTCCCAACCGTGGAGTCTTCCCCGCCCAGCTCTTGCTATTATAGTGAGGCATCACGCCATTCATGCATTTCACCACACTATTCAGCCCCTTGGATGCATGCGGCAGAATGGTAATAATGGCATATTATCCGAGCTTTGTGTGGTGTATAGTACAGTCTGTGTGGTATTGTTTGAGCACTAGTCATACTTTTGTGAAAGTCACTTAGTGTATCTCTCTTTTGAGGCTAAATAAGTTGGTAAAATAGTTTCTTATAGACAATATCATGCATTGTCTGAAATGAAATAGCAGCTTTTTTTGGGTCATTTTTTATGTAGGCCTATGTTTGTAGGACCAAAGTTGATTTGAAATGAATGACTACTGCAACAGTGAAATTGATATCATGAATTTCTCCGTAAAAAAATAAATCTATATATATCTGCGATGAAAGTAAACATGGTCATCCTTCAGGCATGTTTGTTGCAATAACCTGTTGAAGTGCTGTACCAATTCCCTCATACGCTGTAACCACTCACACCATCTTCATTTCTCTATTTGGTACAGAAAAGATTATAACACATTTGGCAGGAAAAGGTAGTGTAACAGGTGCAGGGGGGTGTTACAATGTCTATTCAGCTGTTCATGTACTGTAAGCCAGTACTTAAACAAAAAAGCAGTTTGTACTCCGAAATAGCTACACTTCCCAGTAACCATATGACTCACATGCGTGACAGAATAGGGGAAAACCCTTTCATCTGGTGCCCAACCTGACCACACCCACTAGAGACAGAAATCACCAGGTAACCACAGATTCATGCAGCCTACTGTATCAGTGACTCATGTATAGATCAAGAGTTGTGATGCATTGACACACACACATACACACACACACACAGACAAACAATATAATAAAAAGGCAATGATAGTGTACATAAATGATCTCCAAATGGGAGGTCAAGAATAAACTATTGTGATGTCAGCAGGTCAGCCCTCACCAGAGGTGAAAAGGTCAGTGGTATGGTGTGATTAAGAATTTGTCATGATCTAGAGAAAAAAAAAAGAAGCAAATTTATGCTGATTTTTTCTCACCCAAGATGACAAGACGTTGACTTATTGTTTACTCTAATACTCACTGTTTAATCTACAGTGCATGTGGTCACTGTGGATAGAGACCTGCACTGAACTGCCATTGCTTTATTATTGTGACTCAATTAAACAAGATAGTAAATGTGATGTTTCTTCAGTTCAATTCAATTCAATTCAATTAATTTATTTCATTCTCATTTTTTTCTTCCAACAAGGCATAACACAAGGTAAATCAGAAAATCCATCATAAGCATAATATAGACAGTACAAAGTGCGAAGGATAAACAATAGACAACGAACTAATAGAAATAAATTATGTAAATACGGGAAAATACAAAGCTATATTTCTTGCATTTCTACATTAGGTAGATATGTAGAAGACAATATAAAATCTGAGATTTTAAGAGGATATGTTTGAATTATAGGCAGTAGGAAAGATGAGAAGCAAAGAAAGAGAAAGACAACAAAAAGGAAAATTTTAAAGAAGGAAAGCAACAAACAAAAGAGAAAAAGTAAATAAAAATGTATATGATGAAAAATTTCTCATACAAGGTGAGGAAGAGGAAAAGAAGAAGGAGGAGGAAGAAGAAAAAAAAAAAGAAGAAGGACTAATCAGTAAAGTATGAGAGAATTTTGACTATCTGTTCAGAAGTTATAACTTTGTCAATTTTGGTTAAATTCATCATCATTGGAGAGTAAGTCTGCAACAACACAGGATATCATGAAAGTACAGCAGTGAAAAGAAAGTACGAAGGGAATTCCATAATATTTCCTCGTTGAAAAACATGTACTAGTATTCCCTTTACTTGATATAGATACATTTTGAGGATATTATCAATCTTCCTGTCTTCTGAAGAAGGTAAATAAAGTGTCCTTTCAATATTCCAGAAAATGCAAATGAGTGGGTTTCTCTGTATATTTACTTCATGTTGTTGTAACGTGGAAGTATCATGAACCATAGCAGCCTTTCCATACAACAGTGACAGTACATGGATTTACACAAAACTTTCAAAATGCATAATTTTTAGATTGGTTGTCCAAGTTTACGCAAACATTACTAATTTGCTGTAGTATTTTCACTGCATCCCCACATATGTTTGGTTGAATTCCTTGTAAATAGCAAGAGGAAAATAATAAATTTCTTTAAAAAGGGTTTAGATACGAGCTGAACTTGTCTGCAATCAGAGTTATTCTCAGTCATTTTGTTTTTGCAGCGATATAAAGCATAGACAAAATTTGCCAATTAATGGAGTTCAGCCTTGTTTGGATGTTCGCTGTGATGCCTTCCGGGCTAATGATTCCCAACCCTGGGTGAACAGCGTACACAAACCTTGTACTGCTCTTAGCTAATTACTCATCTTTCCCGTCTCCTCTTCTTCGAGAGGCCTTTGGGCCGAGGTAATCATCATCGTCTCCTGGAAAACTGGTAATAGTTTTAGCTGAAACAGATTACAAGCAGATCGTTATCTAACCATTTTGAGTCAAGGGCAGAGCAAGAGTGCATGTATAGCAAGTGGTAGGTGACATACACTTCAAAGAACAGTTATCTTGTGTGTCTACCATTCGCATCAGCTCCAGCCCCATTCACACCTGTTGAATAAGCCTTCTCTTAACATATTAGAAGTGATCTGCAGTTTTGTTTCGGCCATTGGTCTTTTAACTTGAAGCATTAAAGATAATAAAAAGTTTTGGTACCTCAAAAGTGTCCTTGAATTTCCTTGTCTTAGCTTGTGTTTCAGGTTAAAGTACCTTTCATATAACTAACACTGTGAGACTTACTCGCCCCAAAGTGCTCTCATGTCTTAGTAATCATGCAATTAACTGCGACCAGCAGCCCCATACGCATAGCGACCAGTAGTCCCATACGCATAGCGTAATCGGGCTTCGCATTGTAGCATTCAGGATCATGACAGATTTAGTATCGCAGGGTAAATGTCAACTTAAAATCCCATAAATTCTTCAATTTGAAGACTTACCAATTAAGTTGAAGTATTGAAAACAGGCTTCGGGCAACGTTTGGTTCTGCCTACAGTCCCTTTCTGTTCGAATTGATGACTGAATGTGACTCGGTCGACAGGACCTGAGGAGAGCTACATACATTACACTGAATACTACAGCCAGTGCATGCGAACACATCGCATGCACACAAATTTCAAATCCATGAACGGATAAGATGTTTGTGTGCGCATGCGCTGGCCATGGTATCCAGTGTATGTAGCTCTCCCAAGGTCCTCTCGAACGAGTCACATTCAGTCATCAATTCGAACAGAAAGGGACTATTGGCAGAACCAAACGTTGTTCGAAGCCTGTTTTCAATACTTCAACTTAATTGGTAAGTCTTCAAATCGAAGAAATTTTTGGATTTTAAGTTGACATTTACCCGCGATATTAATTCTGTCACGATCCTGAATGCTACAATGCGAAGCCCCATTACGCTATGCGTATGGGGCTGCTGGTCGCAGTTAGCTATGCGTACAATTGGCTGCACGCTGCTGGTCGCAGTCAGTGGTTTCGTACAATATTTATCGACGCTGTACAGCGTCGGCTCTGATACGAAACCATTATTGCATGATTACTAAGACATGAGAGCACTTTGGGGCGAGTAATTCTCACAGACAACGTACTTTAACCTGAAACACAAACCAAGACAAGGAAATTCAGGGAAGCTTTTGAGGTACCAAAACTTTTTATTATCTTTAATATTTTTGTTGCAGATTCATGTAGCGACAGTGACCAGTGTCCCACTCTGTATACAAATTGTAGGTCTGCCATGTTGAGAGACTGCCACCATGAAAGAACGACCTGTACACAAATTTTCCATCGTGAACTCGTTCTTAGCTAAGTTGTTTGATCAAATATGTTAAATGTGAATGTCCATCATTAAGTAGGACAGAATATTGTCAAATGGGGACATATTGTACCTTGAAGATGTGCCATATGTGCCTCCAAAATAACCAATTAGGTCCCTACAAATTGTGGGATCAAAAGATGTTGAATTGATTTAAACAAATGTCAACCACTCCTTTTACTGCTGCCATCCACCCCCCCCCCCCCCATCCCATGAAATGAGGATGGAAATGCCAGCTGCAAGTTTGATCATTCAAATTTGAGAAGTGAGGTACTACTGCCATATACCGGTATGCAATATAGGGTAAATGGACCATGTTTCTCTTACCACAGTTATGCAAGATTTGAATTTAGTTTACAAGTGTGAATTGGGTATTGGGGTGATGGATAGACAATGTTTGTATCAAAGTTTAGTGTGCTCAAGGAGGTTCTAGAGAACGGAGTCACAGCAGTCTTATTTCCTTTGTTAGATGTTCGAAGCCGCCGCTCAAAAATATTTTAAGCATGTGGCAAACTGGATCTGCCGCTCAGATAGGAAGACAATTGACTCATGCGTCATTGCATAATCACCAGCCACTTTCAAAGGAAGATATCTCTTTGTGATGGTAATTACTTTTCGCTATCCCTTCTTATAAAAGGTAGATGGTACAGTCATGAGGATGCGCAAATAGAAATTGAGCAAAAAACGCTGAAATCAAGATGAAAATTACTCGACTGGGCATACCAGGGCACTAATCTGATATATCTATCAATAAAGAATTATACTTGAAGATTATTCCATATTAGTTTCATTTGTGGAAATTAAGCGGAAAAGTGATAAAAGCAGCTTTCCAGGATGGTACAGTTTTAAACATTTTCACATGATACAGCTCTGATTTACACTTTTGTGCAAATTTCTGGACGGAATTGACTTTTGTTTAACATGCTTTTTCATTACGTAAAATTTCATTTCATTTGATAAATAAATAAGCAAAATATGGCCAACATTATGATAACGTTCAAAATGAATGTTCAGATTGCTCAGCAAGACGGCGGCTTGGAACATCGATCATCAAAGGCACAAGTGCACCTGTGAAATTCTTTTGTACATCAATAGAAATCTGACAAATGTTTGAATAATTGCAACCAGTTGGAACTCCAATGTATTAAACCTCCTTGGTGTGCTCGAAGAGTACTGTACTAGTTTATACTACAAAAAAATAGCTCTTTGGGTGTTGCCTGAAACAGGTGCTTGCCTTTCTCGTCTACTGTATCACATAAGAGTTAAGAATATGTGATGCCCTAGATGGATGCATGTCACTGCCATGTACAACTCACCATATGGTACTTCATCTGCTACGTGTACATGGGAACATGACAGTGCCGGCTAAAAAGTGACAAGGTTGTTTGTTCCATTATGGTGCATACAAAGCTTGCCATGTAACGAATTGTAATGAGGAGTTTACACACTTTTTTTTTAATTGTCATGCCAATTAAACATGGACAAGGAAGGTATTTGTTTGAAGTCATGCTAATGATTTCATAGCAACAGGAGCACAATATGGTACTCTGGTCCTGTATATATTGAACATGAGATTACTATACCATATTACAATTTTGCAGGTACTACAGCTCCGTGTATGCATGAAAAATGTTTGATTTACATGTATGCTGTGTTCTATGTGATCTCTTGAATATCACTGAGAATGTCATGTCAGAAAGCACTGCTGCTCTTCATTGGACATGCAGTTTTGTTATGCCCATTTTTCATCATTTACTAGTGCTTTCCCTCATGTAAAAAGAAATGAAGGTATATTATCTTTCATATCATCATATCAAATGAATTGAAACCGTAAACATTTCCAATGCACAAGAAGGACAACAAATCACATATGACTTCACAGAATAGCGATTCCCACTTCCTGGTTTATTTAACCCATCCAAATCTTGGATGTTGCTGCAGAAAATGATCACCTTTTCATCATTAAGTTAGCAACTCTGCATTTTTCTGTGTATGTACACAGTGTATGTATGTAGGAGAGATTGTTTGATTCAGTAACTTTTCACAAAATCAGAAGAAATAAGAATTACAAAACATTGTTAATTTCTTTTGTTATTTGAGAATTAATTTCAAACTAGCTAAATGTGCCTGACATTCAAAAGATATTCTTAAAAATGAAAAATTTGAGATAGGAAAACGAAGTTTGATCTTCTAAAATGTGTTACCAGTTTAACAATGAGTGTTTAACTTTAGAAAATATGAGACTTTTTGAAAAATCCTGAAACCAAAACAAAGATATTTAAATGGACAACAAAGGGCTGTAATGAAGACAAACTTTGACACTACATCATAAAATGTTAACAATGTAAAGGTCATTATAAAAAGATGTAGCACACCAAACCACACTCACACAATCTTTTTGTTTTGTTTTGTTTTGTTTTTTACTTGTTGGGTTTATTATCAGAGAAATTCCACTACAGTTCTACAATGAGATACATACATACTGAACATTGTCTGAAAACATTGACGTTAATTCAAGGAATGCACAAAATGGCATGAATCCAAGGCTGTGCATTGGGTTTTGCGACAGGTGCACTTCGGCGGACGTTTGATTGGAGGCGGGGGAAACAAAGCATTCAATCACTCGTCTAACTTCACACTTCACTTCCCTCTACCCTTGTCACTCTGATCAATGAAATATGCCAATTTCATTCGTAGATTTTGTCTCAGTACAAAGAACAAAATTATAGATTTTCCAGGAAGAATGGAAATATAAAAAAAATGAAAAAAAAAATGCTATTCAGTATGTATGTAACTGAGTCTTAGGTTTAATACAATTTTTAATCCAATAACGTGTAGAAATGTTACAGTTGAAATACATGTGTTGATGCTAAAATGATGGTATACGACAAACTTAGCAGCAGTATTTTTCTTTTATACTAGTGTTTAGTGCCAGATCACAGTGATTTATGCATTTGCTCTGTAATTACCTTCCCCCATCATATGGCCAAACTACACACATTCATAAGCAACCTCTGTTCATAGAGACCATATGTTGAGTTCCACAGATATTAAAGTTGCTATTTTTGGATATGTGCCACTGAACAAAAAGCTGAAGGACAAAACAACTGTGTTTTTCTTTTTCAGTCATGTGCTTATCTTGAGCTAAAGTACCACAGCACGTGACTCCAACAGGGACAAACAGTAGTTTGGTTTACTCTAATGTATTAACATTTCATGAGAACTAATTTATGTCCTCGATCCAAGATCGGGTGATTCAATTATCTTGATCCTATTCAGTCTATCTTAAGACTTGAAATCCACTTTACACATTTTGGTTGTTTCTATATTAAAAAGAATATATGTATTCAGTTGGTCTCCTGCAAGTTGTTGCTTTTTTCTTGAGCAGAGAGAACCTTTTGTTACAAACGTGTACATAAATTTGAATAGTTGATATGTTCTGCTCTGATTATGCAAATCCAGATAAACATATCAAGTATCATGTAACTATGGGTTATTTCATTACAAAGGATTACCTAGGAGCCCTAGGATATAGGGGATTATAATGAGTAATTCCTGTCTAAAGATCCTAGGATGGAGTATTAACATACTGTTGAAGTGGAAAACTTTTGTGTGATATTTTTTTTCTTTTTTTTTGGCACTTGGGCCATTAAGATGAATCTCAGTACAGTTGAACCTCTCTTATCCGGCCTCCCATTATCCGGATCTCTCTATTATACGGACGCAATCTCACCGTGATTTTTTTAAAAATAATTACGGGAGGAAAGGGTGATTCCCAACTCCTTGAGAACTCCTACACAAACACACATGAATAACATATTACTTCCAACATGATTAACATACATTACATCAAATTTCCTTCCAAATTGCTTACCTTCAGACATTTTAACATCCCCAAACATCCCCAAATGTAACAATAAAAAGGTTGCAGTATACACATTACTACATGTGGTACTACAATGGGCTACATCAGTACATGTGTATGTATATGTACATGTATAAAGCATTGAGTCTCCCATATCCGGCCAAATCCCTTATCCGGATGAGCCCCGGTCCCGACTTGTCCGGATACAAGAGGTTCAACTGTATGTGTTTCAGCTCTGTGGAACTGAAATATTAAATAGTGCCATATTGAACGAGTGAATTTTTTTTTGGTAGCTGTGTTCACGCTAGTTTCAAGTTGTGCAAAACAGACAAAAGTTAATACATCATGAAAATTCTCCCTTTTACAGTATATGACATGTGAAACACATCCTTTGACAAGATACTTTACTCCCATGCTCCCTCTTAACCCACTGAGGATGGACTGATTTTGCTACAACACACATTTCCAATAGACACCTGCCCGAGTATACTCGGGACTTGTCCTTAACAGGTTAAGGAGGAGTATTAAATATTACTTGGAATATCTCAGGTGATAGATATCTCTCTAACTTTTGAGCATAGAATTGGACATCATAATAGACTTATTAGTACTTTACTGTTTGTTTGTTTTTTACTTCTTACATGATGTCAAACTGGATTTCTTTTACCTTTGCTTTACAACTACAAGGCTGACCATTGCCCCACCAGCCACTATATGTTGGTTGTTATTAGAATGATAATGAATTCATCTCTTCAAAGTGTGTTAAATAGTCTCAAACTCGTGAAGGTTTTGCATTTCAAGTTTGCAGAAAATTTGAAGGTGGCATTTTTTTTTATGAAAGGAAGATTTATAGGATGTGTGTCAGCAGTGTTAAAGGGGCTCAGAGAGAAGATACAAGTGTCACAATGAGATATTTCCAGGACCGAAATGCCAGTATATGTACAGGGAACACAAAAGACATGCTAACATGAATAGCGAAGGAATTATTTCGGGGAAAAGTGTTGGAGCAAACAGTGGAATGTGGTGGGCTGTAAGAGGGAAGACCTTGTGGAGAGTGAGAGAAAAGAAAGGTGAGGAGGAAGAATCGAAGTTTCTTATCAGTCTGCTCATCATCATCCCCCCGCCAGTAATGGACGAGATGGGACCCGGCAGATAGAGTTTCCACTCCTGGGCCCGATGCGTATCTGTCTAATTTGATGAAATTGTTCAATTTGGAGCTGGACACGTATCCCTTTCCAGCCCAGACCTATAACTGTCACCACCAGCCTCTCTCCGTGTGCCGTCTGCAAATGGCCGGACAGGGCAGGCAAGCCGTTGCCTCAGGGTGAACGCTGGCCCACCTCAACCAAAGGGCAACTGAATAGAACGCACAATGTATGTACCTAGAGAGCTTAAAGGGGCTAAGTTGACACCTTGAAAATTAGATTGTGTGAATATCGAAGCATGCAGAAAATGAGATGAAAAGGACAGTGAAATTTTGAGCAAATGCCAATGAAAACTAAGGAAGTTATGATTTCTTGAAGTTGTAACCAATCCAGCACAAATTGGCAACTTTGTGATGTAGCATGTTAGCTCTCCCTCCATTTGCCATGTACATGAAATTCTATGGAACATCTCTCACTGTGTTATTACAATTTTGATGACGACATATCATTTTTATATGCAGGGATTGTATAGAAAAATATTTTACAATGATCATGTTAAGGGTGGGAAAATAAAAAAATTCTTATTTCATAGTATAGAACAAATAGGGGGAAGGGTGGGCATGTGCATGACATCACAGAATTGCCAATTTGTTTTTAATTGATCACAACTTTAAGTGATTATAACTTTCTCAGTTCGATTGGACTTTGCCCAAACTTTCACTTGCCTGTTCAGTGTGTGTGGGGTTTTTTTTCTATTCACAGGAAAATAATTTTCAGGGAGGAATCTCCCTTTAAGTAGTTTCTTATGGAGAGAAAAAAAGTGAACTCAGAGGATTTAATCACACAGGCATTGCATGTGATATTAGCAAGAACAGTAATATATTCATCTCAGTCTCGACACTTTGTCATATATTTTGTCCTTGTGTAGTGCTAAGTATGAATGTGATGATATAGTTTAATCTATTGCTTTGTTTTAAACTTCCTACTCCTTATTTCTGCATTTTCCAAGGATTTTATGGGTTTGCACAAATTATTACTATCACTTGTGGCAGCTTTGCAAACATTTGTTATCGTTCAAAATATGAAATGAGATGGCAGCTAACATTTCGTAGAAACTCGTGTCAATCCATTCTTTAAAAAAACAATGAGTATATATGAGAGGAGTAATAGATGTGGAAGAGATAAAGAAAAGAAATGTAGACCGTAGTCTTTTATACCCATCCTTTCACATTATCATCTCATTTCATGCTATAAGATCATCTACTTATATACATAGCTCACAAAGTGGCCGGTGTTGAAAAAAAGGAAAGAAAAAGAATGTCTGGAATGATTTCATGCAGTCATGAAATCTCTTCTCAACTCCAGCTGCAGTAGTCAAATAAGAGATGAAGAAGTAGACAACTATGACAAACCATCACATGATGATATTTGTTTGAAACATTAGTGATGAGCTCTTTGTTGTTTTAAGAGTGCATTCTCCTTAGGATATATCGGGAATAAGAAAAACTAGCCCGTATCTGGAATTCTATAATTCAGCCAAGAGAGCTGTAATTGTATTTATGTGCATTTTGGGATGAAGGTCATCTTTATTGTGTGCCAGTCATCCATGGATGGGAATGAATCATATCACTTTATGGAAGAGAGCATTATCACAAAGGGTTCAATGAACAAAAAGGTCTTTTTAATCCTTTTTTCTGGCCCTCTGAATAAAGAGTTTGTGTGCTGTAAATGGTGATTCACCTACAGAGTCAGAAGCCCAGAGAGTGAATAGTGTGTCTCATTAGATTGGTTTGTTAATGTAATCTTTTTACAAAATGTCAGTTTGGAATTATGTGATGCAATTCAGGGGTATATGGGAAATGAGTGTTGTAGCAAAATGAGCCCATCCTCAACGGGTTATGATTGATTTATCCTTTCAACTTTTCAAGCGTTTGTTTTCATCCATTGTGAGAATAATGACAGTGGTATGAACTCAACTCTATATGCGTCCTATGTCAAGGTTTTATCAATGTTTGGCAAATGTGAAGGCATTGCAAGGTTTTCAGAAAACTCTTGTCGTATGTGTACCATTTTGGCAGTGTAATATATACAGAGAAATCTGTTTACTTCTTTTTGGCTGTCATAATCTCTATTCATTAAAGAAGATGTTGACTGGAATTAAGAAAAGTGTCAAAGGGACACTGGTTGCAAGCTTCTGCCACTGCTGCCTCATGCTAGCATCAGTCATTGACCACTTGAGCGCTCCTTTACCTTAATGAGTCTTGAGATATATTGAGGATAGAGACTGCTGCATGGTTACCATGACGACCAAGGCTTCCGCCCTGATGCCACGAAATAACTGCCGTTGCCACCCGTTACATAACATGCTTTTGTTCTGCGGAATGATCAAGGGTTTTGTTAGTTTGCTGTTAGTGCTGTTCATGGCTATCCTATACGTCTGTGAAAAGGTATAAAATGATTCAAATGATCATCAGAAGAGTACAAAAGACTATGATGATACAGAAGAAAGAGATATGACAACATTAGATTGTCATCATCACAGCAGCATCGTCATCGTCATGATGATTATCATAATTTTTGTTTTCATCATTGTCATTTTCATAAATTCTGTCATTACTCTCGTCGACTTCATCTTCATTGCCATCACCATCATCATCATCGCCATCATCTTTAGCATCATTCGTGTTTCCACCTCTGTACATCAGCACCATACTCAAATCTGAGTTAGTTGTTTGCTGGAAAAGTATGATATATTAAAGGAAGTTAACATCATTTTCATATGAATTTAGCAGATTTGTAAACATTCATAATTACAGGACATGTAGGGCTCTAAGATGATGAAAAAGGGTTTTAACAAAGTGACACATTATTCAATGCTGTTGTAGGACACAAATGTAAACCCCGTTTGATTATGACAGTATGATGGATCTAGTCTTCTTTTTTTAAGGCAATATTCACATTTGTTCTTTTTAAAATTGAGATCTGATTGTGAATTGTGTCTAACTGTGCATTATTGAATTGCTGACTTGATATCAAATTATGTCATTTCTTGACCTGGTCAGACAATAAAAGAATTTAACTGGCCCTCATTTCATGCCGTGCAAGCTTGAGTTGATAACTATCATTCTCATCATGGAGTATATGGCCTAGAATCAGGCATCCTTCCCTGACACTATCTGGAATGTTCATCTCATGTCGGACTCGGAATTCATCCGGCCAGTATCAGCCCATCACCTGGAGGGGATGTAGCTCCTCTTGGAGTGTCATCCGTCCGCATCCCTAGATGGCAGCCTCTTACACCACCACAATCACCATCACATCAAGACATCATACACTGTATATTACTTGGGAAACACAAGCTAAGCAACACTTAATGTGCGTTTGGGAGTGTGGGGGTGGGGTGATGCAGATGAATAGGTCACATTGGATACAACTTTTGTTTTTGGTTTTGATTATTTCTCTGTATCTGGTCTTTGTCTCCATTTCTATCTCTCTTTCTGTCTGTTTCTCAGAGGTTTTTTTTTTTCTACTAATGATGAAAATGATGTCATAGATGTATTTAGCTTTAATTGACAAATCTGTCATAAACATGATAAATATCATAACCAGTCATAACTACTTAAGAATCTGATGTTGCCATGATTATTTCTGTCAGAATGCTGCTGATATCATAGACAGTAGAAGTCTAGAGTGTGTGCCATTTTATTCCATCTTGTCCATGAAACTAAATCTTTCTTTATGCTACATCTTTTCAGAAGATTTTTGAAATCATAAATTGTAAGAATTTCAAAGGATAGAATACAGACTTCTCTGTAATTTTAGCCCTATTATGCTTGTGTACCATTGTGTGTTGCAGAATTATCAAACCAGTCTTAATTTAAGTGCATGATTTATAACTGGTCTTTAAAGTAGCAACACATTTCAGGTGATTAAAGCTAATATGCCTGTCTTTGATTGGCAAACATTTATATTTCTCTTCTTTTTTTGAGGGGGGGGGGAGGGGAAATTTTGTGCAGATTTAGTAGTTGTAAGCAGCTCTATCTGATTTTTCTCCAACTCTATAGGATATGCATTAAACTCAGAGTTGCATTATGTCAGGAGGACACAGTATTAACTTCTGTAGGGATCAACCTTTTATTAAGACCACTTTGTTTCACTTTGTTTTTGGATATATCAGACATTTCAAAACTGATTTTCATCAAATAAACTTTGAATTCCTATTGGAATTTTATGCTTTCTAATATAAGTAGTTTCTAATTATCTTGCACAACAGTTAAAATCTGAATCCCCTGCTCAACCAAAACTATACCATCCCTTTAAGCTAATAAGGAAGTATCTGCACTGACTACATTGACTTTAAGGTCAATAGATAAAAAACAACAACAAAAGTTTCCATGACGTAAAATCCGTTGACACGTAAGTGCCACTTGATAGTTTTGACTGTTGGAAATTCTGACAGTGTTAATTTTTGCATTGTTGAAATTTTCATGCTTTTTGTGCAACCAGAAACTAGCATGAAAATAAAAGCACACAAAAAGATTTGCTTGTCATATGTTTCAGAAGTTGATGTTTTCACTCCGTGGAACTTTTTAATGAGACTCTCATCTGGCTGAGCATGAAAAATTACTCACATGAAGATATCCACTTTTACAGTAATTGGCTCTTTCTTACATGGTTGCAGGTGTAATCATTGGGTATTGCTAAAAAGCACAATGCTTTTAGTAAAACAGCACACACAGATATCTTTAAAGGGATAGTACAGTATTGGTGGAGATGAGAATTGGGCTTTTATTTTTTTGCGAGATACCAAGAAAACACCTATGATATAGTACAGCGCATACCATTTTAAGAGGAATGCAAAGTTTATTTGATGAAAATCGGGTTTGGAATGACTGAAACATCAAAAAAACAACACAAAGTAAAACAAAGCGATCGTAATAAAGTGTGGGTCCCACACTTTATTAGAATCGCTCTTTTCTGGATATCTCAGCCATTTCAAAACCAATTTTCATCAAATGTTGAACTCCTCATAGAATTACATGCTCTTTCATATTTAATAAGAGGTTTCTCATTATCTCACCAAAAAATGTTGGAAACCTGAAATTAGGTCTCAACCAGAACTATACGATCCCTTTAATTGACAGGATTTGATAAGTAACGGAAATGCACGGACAGATAGTTTATGTACAAAATCCGCAACAAACATTCATAAACCAACACACGTGCACAACAGGAGAATTCACAATAACCCTTTGATTTATAAACATGGTATAATCTTGCATCTCATTGAAATTTATTCAAAATAATATTACATATTTGGTGATTTGACAAATAACTTACCAACATCTGAACACTGAGTCTAGTAACAATTTAGCATCTGAATATAACAGCATTTATGTGACTGACAAATGTTTATCAGCTGAATATAAAAAAAACACAAAGTGATATATCTCCACAAAATTGTTCACCTTGAAGAATACAATGAAAACAGATCAAATAATGCCATTGCATTCACTATACTGTATATTAAGACCATTCCATCCTATTACTGGCAAAAGGAAGGAGGATAAGTTGTTACTATTCTGAATGATATTCTTATAATTCTGCTTCTTCATTCTTCATCAAATATGATTCATAAATGTATTGCCCTGTGTAAAGATGCTCTTGTAAAGCTGTGTTGAAACATTTATCGTTTTCTATCTGTGAGATTTTCTTGTCGATGTTACTAGTGATGCAAAAATTCGCCCCCAGCAAAGATTCAAATTTTGTCAGCTGATGAAGATGTTTGACCAACAAATACTCTTGAAATACAATTTTCCACAAGTTCTTATTGTCATAGTAACCATCTCTTGCTCTCTCTGTTTCTTGCAAATGTATAGAGAAAATTCTTGCCCCCTCATTTTTTTTCCCAAATACTTCAGAGTGCCTTCATTTGTGAATATGATGATAATAAATGTAATATTTGCAGCAGCATTAACGTCATGTTATCTCCTCCTTGTATCTAGCAAACTGTAGGAGGTGGATTATTCTCTTTGCAAGGATGCCTCATCACCAAGGCTGACCAAGAGGAATGTGTAGTGTACACATATCCATGTCTCATGTAACGTAAGTCCTTCTGTTATTAAAGAAAACATATGTCATTCCTTCTGCAACATGTGAGTATGCTATGTCTTTGAAATACATTCTCCCACCCCCTCCCCCTACACACACACTTCCTCTTCTTCAGACCTGTGTGTGAATAACCCTTTCTATCTTTAGCAGTATACTTGACAACAGTCATATGAGCATTGATACAATTGTACGTCACAAAATTTCATCTTGTTTAGAGAGTGGGCATCATTTCTTTGTATAGTGGCAGTACAAATGGGAAATCTGTGAAATCATTGTAACAATCTGTGCAAATGTCAAATTCAAGGAAAATCTTGGTTGCAATGACCACACATGTGTAGTTATGGCAGAAAACATTGATATTATTTTTGCTTTTTTTTTTCGAAATAATTATGTTCCATAGACATGCTAAATGAAAAGTATGGCCACATACACTCATTCATTTGTGCCTGTAATGACACATATCAAAAAAGAAAAAGAAAAAAGAAATGGTGTAAAAGAAATCTTTACGTTAAATCAGGTCCCTTGTGAGAGTTTGTGATGACTTTACACATTTTTATTTTTTTAACATAAACTGTATAAACAGCCATACATCAATTAATCTGACAGTCCTGAAAAAATAAATACACAAGAAAAGAAATATTGATTAACTTATTCTCGGAAGACTAAAGTTAAACTTCCTGGAACTGATTGCAAATTACTGTTATTGGTCTGATGTTGATGTATTATTTGCACCACAATCCTGTAAAAAGCACATTATCCTGCCATTACATTTTAGCTGGCTTCCTGTAGAACAGCATTGTGGGTACGATACAAGCTGTGGCCCCCTGAAGTGTGATAACACATGTGTGATTCCAGAGTGCACGAATAAAAAGTTACAGCTCATTGCGTAGTATTCGTGTTACTATACATTGTCTATATTGATCAAAATCCTTTTTGTGTTTTGGTCACAGATGGTCCTTTCTCATGCCTCACGCGAGCGTAAACTTCCATATCTTTGTATACGTATATTATTTGAGAGAATTACAAAACCAAGTAGAAATTCTTTATTGTGCCTCGTGATATCCACAATATCCCATTTTCATGCCTTAAAAGTTTTAAAGCCTGCCCAATACAATGCTTGAAACTCTGTCACTGGCTCACTGTATAAACCTGGCATTGCAAACAAATTCAAACAAGGTAGATACATGTACAAAAGCTGTCAGTTTTTCAGCTCCTGATTTGCAAAGAGCAGCGACTATGACAAGTTCGCTTTTACAACTTTTCTTACTACTTTCTTTGGATTACATAAGTTTTGCCAATAGCTCACTCAAGAAATGAGTGTCTTCGGCAGTGGGAGCATCCAAATATTTTCGTTTTCTCGCCTGTGCACAAGTTTTGCTTTATCTGGCATGATACATCCACCAAATGCATATTAAATGGTCCATTGTTTTCCAAAGATTACAATGTAGCTCACTTTACGAAAATTGGAGTCATGCAGTGCTATCATACTGTGAGTTTTTTTTTTTTTATTCTGTTGACCTTGAAGAAGCAATGAAAAAGCATATATAATGCCAATGCAGAAATGTAAAATTTGTTTTGGGTTATAGTAACAATTGCATGACTGAGTGTATTGTAGTATTTTAAGTTGTAAACACAATTATTTACAAATCAATTGTTCTCAGATACCAGCCCTTTTGAAATATTTGTCATATGATATTATTTTCTGTAGCCTAGTGTTCTTTGAATACACAGCTTCATAGAGAACATGTCACCATCAAACTCATTACAGTGGCCGGGTATACATTACAGTGAACGATTAAACACTAGGGCCCGAATTCACAAAGGTGGTACAAACAAAACCATGGTTTAAACCATGGACAAAAACCATGGAGCGCCAAGTGTCGCACGGAATATTTCGTTACAAAATTGGTCATTTCTTCGATAAAATGACAGGTTTCGTTAACGAAATTATCATTCCGTGGACGAAATGTTCATTTAGTTACAAAATGTTGTCATTTTGTTACAAAATAATAATTTCATCGACGAAATGACTGATTTCGTGACGAAATATTCCATGCGACACTTGGCACTCCATGGTTTTTGTCCATGGTTTAAACCATGGTTTTGTTTGTACCACCTTCGTGAATTCGGGCCACGGTGTATGGTATCATGGCATTTGATTAAAGGGTGTGTACAGTTCTGGTCGAGGTGGAGATTTAGCTTTTAACTTTTTGTGAGATATTCAGAAGCCACTCTATGAGATGTCAAAGAACATGCGCTTCTAAGGGGTATCAAAAGTTTATTCGATGAAAATTGGTTTTGAAATGGTTGAGATATCCAAAAACAAGGTGAAACAAAGAGATACTAATAAAGTTGGGGCACGTCGCCTTTTATTATTAGCACTTTTTTGGATATCTCAGCCATTTGAAAACCAATTTTCATCAAATAAAAGTCGAATCCTTCTTAAAATTACATGCTCTTTCATATTTCATAAGAGGCTTTTCATTATCTCACTTAGGAATGTTCAAAACATGAATCCCTACCTCAACCAGTACTGTACAGTCCCTTTAAGACAAAACACTGTCAGAGAAGATACAGAGTATGCGTACCTTCGGTCGAAAACACAGGAGAGCGCAATGACATACTGTCTTCACGCTTGCTTTTGCATGAATCTTACCATCTATACCCATCCAGTGGGCATTTTCATAAATTTTACTTAAAAGCAAAGATTGCAAAGGAATCACCTACCAAATAGCATGCGCAGATGACACTGTAACCAAAGTAACACAGGTGAAAATTTATGAAAGGAAATAACCTTCTAAATAGGGTGGCATTTACATGGAGTCTACTATAGTAATCACTGCAAAAAGGCACTGTTAAATATCCAGGGGATGTGAAAGTCATTCACTCTGCCTTTATAAGTCTTTGCCTCTTCTGATGTTCCATTCTGTGACATACAAAGTTAGCAGATATCTAGCTACTGCATGTCTGGCTTACTATGTCTTTTATGATGCTCCTATTAAAACCTCCCCGGCTGCGTTCAGCATTCACATACTGGTTGGAAAATCGCGGAAATCAGAAATGGCACTTCTGACTTCAAAGCATCATTGGAAAGGTGGCAGTGAGTGGGGAGGACTCCGCATGGATGGGGAGATTGACAAAACACGGTAAAGAGAGGGGGAGAAAAAACTTGTATGACTTAACCAGACCAAAACCGAATTTCATTCTGAAGTCGTTGATGATGCCCCCGCCAGCTGTTTCATTGAGCGCTGCGTGTAGGGGAGACGATACTCGACCCGTGGAAAACCCATCCCAGATCAGTTACGCTCTCTCTCTTAATCAAAATCCTAGCTGGGCTTAATTTGAGCACCAGCCCTGGATGAGCGTGACTGAATCATATTAAATAAGTACCAATTTTCAGGAAATCATTTTCATTAGGAAGGACCTTAAAGAGACACCAAGATGACTGTGAAACAAGACTTTAGTGAGAAAACAAGGAACAACTTTTTTTTTTTTTATGACCAGTAGACCCGTAGACTTTTATCTTTTTGCCATGTTATTGTATTATTGAATAAATTACAGTTTCTGCATTCTCTCATTACAGAAAAGAGACAATTTGTTGCAGTTGGCATGATTCTTGCAAGATACAACGACAACATAAAATATCAACGCTTTTCAATCCAGTGCACTCCATACTTTAGCATCATGCTACATCCCAAGTGCATATAATATGTTTGCTGTCTCTTGTACAGTTCACTTTAAGTCTTTCTCATAATATACCACATCGCTTTATTGCAAATATATACAATTGCACCTATAAAGATACATCAGCTAACGTATATACACCTGATCCAATGCTGTCTTGCCTGACAACGTGATAATATACCATTTGATTCTCACGCCTGTCTTTGTCAACTCTTATTTCACAGTTGTCGCTGTGTAGATGTCTGTTGAATTCATTGCAATAACACTGATGGTGAGGGAACGATACCCTCTCTCTCTCTTGAAACAATCCCTTTAATAAGTGATGAGCGAAATTAATTTTTCATGACAAATAGTGCAGATGTTGTCGTAATCTGATCCCCAAAGCTCGAGCTCCTGAATATTGCACGCAACGCTGACGAGCCGTTGGATATCTTTTTTTTTAGTGTGTGTGTGTGTGTGTTTGTGAAGGAAGACATTGGTCATGATTGTCCACCACTGTCAGAGCTGGGAAATCTCTTAAACAATTTTTTCATCACGGCCGATAAGGAAACAAGAGGTATGCCTGAATGAAGTGACTGGGAGAGAATTAAAAATTGGCCTGCGTCTGTGATGACTTCATTACCGACATGAATTGAATATCCACGCTTGAAAACTGGAGCAAGGATTTATTGGGAAAAGAAAAAAACCCATGAGAACTTGACTTGAATGGCACTGTTATAGATATCAAAGTGAAAATAACAAGTTCAATACAAATTCACGTCAAGAGCTTAAAGTATTGGTGTGTTAAAATATTTTGACTTTGATGTTGTAAATCATTATCAAAACGAAAGTAATTTGCTGCAATTTCTATTAATGACACTAATGTGATAGTTAATAGAGAGCTTAACAATTACTTGTAGAAACTCTTAAGGTAAGCAATCAAAATATAACTGGTGTGTCTTGAGGTAAATGATACAGTGATTTGGTCATGACAAATTTAGCATGGAATGTTAAAAAAAAAAGAAGTGTTTACTCTACCTTAGTTGTAAAAATAAATTATTGAGATACACAAGCTGATAGGCACAAGTAGGATTTTTTTCTCTCTCTCTTTTAAACAAGGTATGACTACAAATGTCAGGTGTTGTCTACATGACAGTGCTCAATTAGGAGTAGAATATTACACACTAAAACTAGAGAATATTGTCTGATAAGAAGACAATGTTAATTTTGACCAGGAAAGTATGTGAGCAGATACTTTTCTATTGCTAGGATAATGCATGAAACGTACATCCTGACAAATGTGTTTGCTCATGTAGGCAAGATTAATATCGATTTACATATAAATGCAAATAATCAAATCTGTTTTTTTTTTTTGAAGCTGGATACCATATCTAATCTCAATTTAAGTGTAAAAAAGTTGATCGAATCAAACTTCTCTTTGAAAATAAGTGTCTGAATTGTACATTTACGTATTTACATACAGTGTAGTATACACAAATACAGATTAAAAAGTCTCTTTTATAATATTCATATTGTATGTGATAAGTGAATCAAAGGATTGCATGATCCTATTAGCATGCAGCCACATCCAAAATCTTCAAAGCTCAGTAGATATCTCCATAAAGTCTGTTGAAGAGAGAGATCCATTAATGCTGAAAAGGTAAAGCTGATTAATTTCCTTCATTTCAAATCAGAGCTGATAATGTTTGTTCAAAGTGCTAACAGTCGATAGCTCAGCATTTTGACTACAAGTAAAGCTGATTTGCTATGTGCCGGGGAATCTACATCCGAGTAATCCAAACATACGCGTCTTGTCTTTTCAAGGTTATGTGTAAGTGGGCTAACAGCTTTTGAAGTGGGAGGTTGGTCACAGTTTTGCATGTTTCACATCCAGCAAGATAGTAATAAGTCAGAGACAATTTTTTTGATCTAGTCAAGGTTTACCCTTTTTAGTTGATTTACCAAGCTTGCTTTGCTAGCTCATCAGTCAAATCTGCATGGTGTACGTTCCATCGTCCCAGTCTTGACCAATCTCCTGGTACGGTGGGTCCTCCTCCTCGACGTGCGGCACTTGAACACTGACATTTCTCTGCCACACCGGCCGATTTGTCCTCTGCCACGTGGACAGCTCTTTTAAATGATCTTTTGGCTCAAAGTATATACTTGTTTGGTCCCAAATGGGCCTTTCGTTGGGGCCGTAGTTCGGCCCGAATGTGGAACCGTACACACTGCCGTCGTACGTTCCCTTGTGCTGGACAGGGAAACACCTGCAGAGGTAGCCGAGAGTGATGACCAACACGATCAGGATGAGGAGGCCGATGATGCCGATGATGATGGCCAAGATTTCGGGGTTGAGGGTCACGTTTTCTCCCGTCCCCATTCCGGGCTGGTAGGGTGGGATGTCTGTGGATGTCTTTGGCCTGCTTGTTGGGCTGGTCAAGATGGTCACTCTGGGATTTTCTGTTGTTTCTACACGTTCTGGTAGAACGGTCATCAACACACTTGCCGATGTGCTTCCGACTGTATTACTAACATTGCACGTAATTGTAGTACCATTGTCACTCTTGTGTGCAGTGATTATTAGATGCCTTTTGTCGCTTTCAAATCTTGTTCTTTCTTCAGGTATCTGAGGAGAAATTATCCACTCGTATTGGCCGGGTGGGTTTGCTTCGGCATTGCACTGGAACATAACCTCCTCATCAGGATAGACCAGTTCAGTTTGTCTCTCCAGCTCCACCCTTGGTTTGTATATGACATTAAGTGGACCAAGGGAACAGAGCGGAACATAGTCACTGTCTGCAGCACTGCTCAAATGGCACTCAAAGAAGGCCCCGTTTAGACTCGAGTCTGCCACGAACGTGTGCCTCAGTGATCGGAATCCTGTCTCTGTGTCGTCGTAGTCCACTTGGGAAATGGTTTTTATGCCCCGCTTCCAGGTCAGAGTGACTGGGGGGTTTGCGCGCTCAGATTTGCATGAAATCGTTGCTGACTCACCCTCGGTGAAGTTTGGCTTGGCGAGCGGTAAGCACTCCGGGTATGTGTTGGCGGGCAGGTTGTAGACCTCCAGCCGAGCCGCCCCCGACCGGAGCACCTCGTGCACCTCCCCTCGGTCAAGACTGTTCACCACACACCTGTAGCTGTGATCGTCCGAAGGCGAAACGGCCGAAATGTGCAGGTTATACTGGCCGGAGTTTGCATTGACCATGATGGCGTAACGGCTCGGGTCGAGCTGGTGACCGACGATCACCGTGCCGTTGCTGAGCAATATTCCGCTGCGATACCACAGCACCACGTGGTATGGCTGGAGGTTGCTAACAGTGCAGGCCATCGTTGCTGACCTGCCTTCAAGGACTGCGAAGCGCTGGGGCTCCTGAATAAAAGTGATGGTAGAGCACAAAGTGGCTGTCACTAGCTGCGACAGGAGCACAACTTGCCTAAACATGGCTGCCCATGCAACATGCCGCACCCCCTTCATCGTTGGACGGGCAGCGACGGTGAACAGCTTCATGAGAAAACTGACAGAAAAGTTCGTCTACTTTTCCCTCCCGATGCTATGAGAACATATCGCTCATTCCCAAATGCCGAAATGATTGTCAGGATGTAATCAAATCCACAGTATTCCAGCAGGCTCGCTTCACTCTGGTTTAATCCATTGATGACTCCATATGTTTTCCAACAAATGATTCAGATGTCTCCACATTTGTATTCCATAAGGTTACATGGCTTTCACAGAATGGTTTGCAGCTTCCATATGCATGTTACAAATAAACACTTTTTGCAGCAGAAATCGCTTATTCCACTGTGACTGGAGAAGAAATATATGATCCCCTAGGATCACAGAGCTTTGTTTCTGCTTTTGTCTTGGTTACCAAGCGAACTGCATCATGCATATGCTGATGATGACCAGCGTTTCCAGAAAAGGAAAAAAAAATGCGATGTAATTTATAGAAGATCAGCTCAAAAAACGGGAGTAGATATCGTTGGCTGAAAACGCAGTGAAATTCTCTGTAATCCGTGCTCAGTGCCAAATGTGTGGTGTTTCGCCGTGAGAAAAGTCCGACGACAATCGCATCTGTATTGTTGTAGAAACGTGGAGAGAAAAGAGGCAAACATGTGCGAGATTAGTCATCTAGTCTCTGGCATAATTAGCCGATAAACAACAACAGTCTGTCACCAAAACGTTGTTTACGAAGAAAAGGCGCTGAAAACTGTAGCAGGTTTTAGAAGCAAACCAAGGCAGGAGTCTGGGGAGCCATCAGTGAACAGAGCACCCAGCTCAGCAACCAGAATGGGCCTTTCTACTCTTCATGACAAAAATGTTAATTCACACAGATCTTCTGTGTGTAATGAATATGTATAACTTTCAGCTCATCCAGGTCTGACTCATAGCCAATCACACAGCTTTGAGTTTTCACTCATCTTTCATGGCCTTCACACAGACTGTCTGTGAGCAAATACAAAAGGCTCTGAATATTCATGAGCTTGTGGTTAGTGACTTGGCCAATTAGAAGAGAGACAATGCATTGTACAGCTGTGCAGTGTTCTGTGCCAAACACAACTGCTATAATATGACATCAGTGGAGGCATGAGCATATTGACACACACAGACTTCAGCACACGTCCTGATACACACAAACATGTCAGCGCACAATCCCTGAGTGAAGCTCCGCCCACCCACACTTTTGGCACACTTACTGAGAGGTGAAACCACACCCCCTGCACACTTTTTTTTTTCCAGGCCGCTCCTCCATACATGTCTCTGCTTTGTAATTTTCTAGTGTACCATCGTTTCACCAAGTACAGTAGGAATCCGGTCGGAATAATAGCTGATATTGATAAAGCCTGTATTGCACAGTTTGCCTGGGGAAGTGGGGGTGTTTAGATATCCAGGACAAATTCTGCTATTAATGAATTAGAGACATTCAGGAATGATAAATGATTTGTCTGCTCTCAAAGCTTATTCACTGTCCTCAGTGTGCATTCTAATTTCATGCCTACCAGCAAGACATAAATATTTTGGATCATTACAGAATTCAATGAAATGCCCCCAGCCATATTCTAAACATTGGCTAGCAAAGTCTTAATATATGAACAGTGTATGGCACAATGCTATTGTAACAAAGGAAACTGAGTATTCTTGTCCTTGTGAAAGATATGTTTGATCTGTCTGTCTGTCTGTCTATCCATCTATTTATCTATTCACCCATCCATCTATCTTTCTATTACTAAAGTAAATTTGTCTGTTTATACATCTATCTATCATCAGTCTATCTCTCTATCAATCCATCTGTCTGTCTGCCTACCTATCTATCTATCTATCTATCTATCTATTCATCTACACGTGTCTATATCTATTTGTCTACCTACATATGTAAGTATATATCTAGCTGAGTGGTGATGCACACATTCACTCACACACTGTGCTCTGTTATGTATAAATAAATTGGAGTTGTGCTTAAAGGGCAGTTATGGTTATAGAGGTTAGTAAGCACAACATTTTAGGAATAATCTATTGTAAGTGGAATGGGACTTTTTCAGGGAATGATCGGTACAGAAATTGCAGAATTCGCTGATAGATGTCTTCATCCATGATTGGAAATTTGATTAAACTCTGACAAGTCATCAAAATTCAGACAAAGTACAGTAGGACATTATTATTATTATTATTCAGTATGTATGAACCAGTAATCAATAACTACAGACAACTCAACTGAAGCATTTCAAAGAGCATGCCGTGTATTAGTGAAAGTATTGGATAACTGGCCATAGAGCACACAGGACATGACTGAACATTTAGCATCAAAAAGGTGCATATTGCTATTTTGAAAATTGTTGGTCTCATATACAGTAAAATGATACAAGTGTTAGTACTGTGTTAATGATAATGATTTGAAAGATTAAGTTTGTAGAAGTTTCTCTTTCATTTAATAAGGAGGTTATTGCTTTTTAATGCTGAATGTATTCAATTTCATTATTTTTTACATTCAGTCTGTTTTTTATTTTCTTTTATTTTCTTTTCATTTTCAACAAAGAATATATGTTTTTGTCCCTTTGTTCTCTCTCCTTTTTTGAATATTGGGAGGGGAGTTCTCTCATTGTCATCTCCCTTGATGATGATTAACCATCATTTGTTACCACAATTATCATGACATGTTATATAACATAACCTTCGGAAAGAATACAATTCCTATGGGATATCTCAACACAGAATTTTCAGAGAGCATATAATCCAAACAGAGTATGCTCTTTAGTTTGTGGTGGTGACTAAGATACCAGCCTCCCAGTAATAGATCAGGAAGACTGGGAACCAATACTCCATCATTAAAGAGGATCATATTCAAAATCCAAAGGAAAAAAATAATTTCATGATCACGATAAGCCCCTAAAGGATGTCTGTGTCTATCCAAATAACTGTGATGACCGTATTCAGTCATCTTTTTCGAATTTGAAAATAAAAAATATCCCAAGAATTTCTCTAAGAAAAACCAGATGCCAATGGCATGATGCCCTTTTTTTGTGCCATTCCAAAATCTCTGCGTTTTTCCCAGAAGGACCGGTCTCTTGTGAGTGAGACCGCTCCACTGTCAAAAGCCACACCCACTGGAGTCCACCGGGGTGCAAACTCTCACCCCTCTGGGGGCTACGTTGGCACGTGCCTGACCCCACGCTTCCCCCCTCCCTCTATTGACATCAATAGATTCCCCGCAAGGACGATCCCATGCTACCATCAGATTTTCTATTTACCATTATTATTGTGAAGGCGTCACTTTTGTATGTTTTTGCTCTTCATCTCCATACTTCTGTAAATATTTTGTCCTTCCTGATTTTTTTTCATCTGTACCTCAAGAGAAAAAGATAGAGAGGCAGAGGAAGGGGGGGGGGGGGGGAGGAGAGATTGAGTGAGAGGGAGCAAAGGAGAGAAAACCAGTATGTAATTTACAACTTTGCTATTTTCTTACCATCATATACGTATATTCTAATCTTTGTTCTACTCCATGTGCAGATATCATTTCATTTATATTTTCTTAAGAAATGTTTCATTTGCTCTGAGATACAAGACCCAGTTGTAATGGCATCTCACTTTCTGTGTTCATTTCCTCTAGGATATTTTTTCAGTTTTCTACCTTCGTTGTAAGACAGGTCATTACTGACCCATAAAATGCAAACTGCCACATCTAAAAAAAAAGAAAAAAGTTTGTTCACCGTCCACACTAAATGCCCTGGGAGTGCTCTAATTAAAATTCTTTCTTCCATAAATATATCTGAAGTGATCATGCCTCGCGATAAAAGACAGCAGCGAGCTGAAGTCTCGAGGAAAGATAGATTCAAGTGCCCCGTAGCTGGAATGGGTTTTAATGCTCGACTTGAGCATACTTGAGACTGGCCTGCATTTATGAGGTTAGTTATCTGTTGGGTGTGATGTGTCAGTTTCAAGTGAACCGCTCCAGAGATAGAGTCTTGTATGGGCATTTTTGTAGGATTGTTTGTTTCGTACAATCAAGGATATCATCATCTGCTTAAATTATGGCTTGAGTCATTTGAAAGTCATCGTCATATAATTTTTGTGTTTTGCAGCATTTGATAGTGTACCGGTAACAAAGGTCTGTTTGTTGCTGGTTTTGATTAGCAGCAAATGTCATCAACCTCAAGTTAAGTCAGATGAGAACCAAAATGATGTCAAGACCCTGCACATTGCTATTACCATTTTCATAATTGCATGCTTTTTTTCTTTACATTTGAAAGTGTTGAAAATAAAGAGTCCCATGCATAATGGTTTGATGCCCATAAATTTTCTCATGTTTTTGCAGTGTATGTGGTGTGTGTCAGTTGACCATTTTAGGTTACATTAGTGGGCTTTACACTGACACGAATTAGTGGAAAACAAATTCTTGACATATGCATCATCATCCAAATTGCAGGATTTTTTACTGTGTGGACATACGCACAATTAGCACTGTGATCCAAATCCCAAGAAATCTTGCGATTAATTCAGAATTTATTGTGATTATTTGAAAAATACCTGGATAATTTGCACTGTGGCAAGTGTGTGAATGCTGGTGCAGGAAAAAAAAAACCTTGAGTTTGGTCCCATCATTATTAAAAAACGGACATCATGCCAGTGCATGAACAGAAAGGTCAAAGGTCACCATTCCAATAGATTTGGGTCATGGGCAGTTTGGTTAAGAAATTATCACGATTGCCAATTAGTGGGACATTTCTGTCAGTTATATTTGGATTGCAGTTTTTATCCCACTATTTTGTCTGTGTTAATGCGACTAGTGAATCAAAGCTCTCACAATTCAAGAAGGCACAATGAAACACATACTGTGAAAGTGGAAATTCTCGCGGTGCGGAAATTTTTGCGCATTTCGCGCAACCAGATGCTAGCGCGAAAATAAAAGCACACGAATATTTTTTGCTTGCTACAGTGTATATGTTACAGTAGTTGATGTCCTGATTCCACGGAATTAAAAACATGTGAAACTCTTCTTACCCGGCCGAGCGCGAAAAAATTAGTCGCGCAAAAATATCCACTTTTACAGTATTAGGTGGCTGCTCTATCAATTCAGTTATACATTGCATCATTCTGTATGCACCCTCATACAAATCTCCGCAGGACATCTCACTGATATGCTCCACTACATGGTCAAGTTTTGGAGAAAAACATTTCGTAAGTCAGAAGAAAAAAATGATGACAATTTTATATTCTTTTGTAGGATGCAGCAAACATGTTTGTCCCTTTAAAATTTTGATTGCCAAAGTGCTACAACTCTAGAATAGTGTAATTTTGAAATTATTTTTTGTCCCTTTTGAATTTATTGCAAAAAGATGATTTAGTAATTTAATTCTGTGCAAGCCACGAGGCACCTGTGAGGTGATGGCATTATGTGACCGTGCATCACAAAACGAACAAAAAGTCGCACACACTGATTTTGCATGAGGACTGAAAATAAGTGAAATGGGTCAACCTAGCCGATCTTGACTTTTTCATATTTTCTGAAAGAGCAAGTCTTCTTCTACATTATGCTAAAAATTTGGGATCATAAAACGGGCAGGAAAGTGTGTTCTTTAGCAGTTTATCTCGAATATTTTTGGTGGAATAGTGTGATTAGGTGTGTCTTTAGAGTCCCCTTTTCATTTCTGAAAAACTTTGTACACACTTTTCACTTTCAACTCTAATAACTTTTGAAAGGATAATGCTTCTGCTTTGAAAGTTGGCATTGATAATGAACAGAATATGTTAATGAGGCATGCACAATTTCAGTTTAATTTAGTAATCCCTTCATTGTTGTTACTCCGGTGGTTTACTTCCTGTTTTTTGTCCCATTCATCGCACAGCCAGCACGGCTTGGTAAAGATTAAGCACTTGAATAGACACTGTACTTTGAAGCCTCTTTTCTCAGTTCACGTTTTTCCTGAGTTTGTGCTTTCTTTCCAATATTTAGAAAGGTTAGGAGAGTCCATTTGATTTGAGTTATACACCATTTTAAAGCTTAAAGTCTGCTCTTTCAGAATATGGTCTTAACTAAAAATTCATGTCTGGAGACTTTTTGTTTGTTTTGTGGTGCAGGGTCACATATGAGATGATTTGCATTTATGATTTTGATTATTATTGCTATACTGTATATCATTGATATTTGAAATCTACATACTACTGCTTTATTTTTTTTTATTCATAATTCTTACAGAATGTTGTTTATTTAGCTTAACTGATTTCATCAAAGTTCATTTGAACTTCAGGTACAGTTCTGTAGGCATGCTCCCCATTATACTGTTTGATATGTCTCTTTTAGAAAGATAGAAAGCAAAAGGAAGAAAAAAGACTGAAAGAGAAAGAGATAAAAAAGAAAGGGAAAAAAAGGAAGAAAGAGAGAGAAGACAGACATACAGACAGACAGACAGAAAGAGAGAAACAAAATAAGGTAGACAATAATGGAAAGAGAAAAAGAGAAATAGAGCATAAGAGAAAGGGGGTTGTGAAGGTTAAAAAAATAGAATGAATTGAGTTTGTAGAACTGGATGCTGTTCCCAGAAGCTGAAAGTGAAACGGCTGGCCTGGCTAGCTATCTTTATCAAACCTACTATAAGATCCAATCTCCACTACACCCACAGCAATAAAGAGATGACTTTTGAGAAACCCACGCTGAACAGAGCACCCAAATCTCCCAGATATGTCATTCATACATCATCATTAGGGAACGATATTTCAGCATTCAGCTCTGATCTAAAACATCCAATTCTTTTGCGGGGAGAGCCGGAGTATTACTAGAGCAGGGGGGAAGATTGGGCAACTATTTGTACAATTCTTACAATTGGTAAACCACACCTCTGCCTTTGTAGACACGATGCAAGTGTCATAACCGAGGCTGCCATGTGATGAATGCGAGATGTCTGAAATCGCATCTCAATTGCTGGGAGATTTCTTTCAATTTGCGGAAATTTCTCTCTCTTCCCCCGACTCACCCCATGTATACACACACTGGACACACACATGCACACACACATGCACACATACATAAACCAGGCATACTTTGAGTACAAAAATGAACAGAAATATGCTGCCTTATCTGCTCATAAATCTGAATTTCTTCTACTCGAAAAAAGCTCAAACTTCTTGGAGAGGGAATTTTCCTCTTCATCCAGGGACTGAATGAACTGAAAGGTGGCCCTGTGAGGGAATTTGGAAGAGGTTTTCTGGTAATCAATGGAGATAAATGGACTCAGGGCTCATGGCTCTAAAATTCAGTTTTCTCTTTGAGCACAATGAAAAGATGGAAATGTGTACGACATTTACTACGATAGTCTACTCTGCAGTCTTTTGTAACTTTGTACCTTTTTTTCATGTTCATTAGTTTTTGTTTTGTATGTCATCAGTTATTGCATTAGGAATTTAAAAAAACAACAACTAGTAACTGGCTGCTTTTTATCATCAACTGATGTATATGACATAGTCTACTCTACAGTCTTTTGTAACCTGGTACTTTTTATGTTTATCATTTTTGTTGTATATTTTATCACTTATGGTATCAGGAATTTCAAAAAGGAGTATATGGTTGCTATGAGTTATAAAGTGACACAATTATGTCTACAAAAGCTCAGAAGACATGAATCTCAAAGTTTTCCCATATGCTAGTTTTTACCTTTAGACCCACTTGGTTAAAAAAAAAAAATCCTACACTTGTCCTTCCCCCCCCCCCTCATAGTTTTGCTTTTTCAAGTTATTATTATTATTATTATTTTTGCTTTGCTTGGCACTACACTCTACAATGACTCAGTTTCCCTATACCTAAAATTCTGTCCAAGTGCATATTGTGACAGTGTACAAAAAGATAGGGGAAAAGAAATAAGGTCCAATTGCAAGGCTACCACAACTAGCGATCAAAACCCATCAAACAACATACCTGCAGTTTCTTATCACTTCCCATTTCCAGCACCGACTCATAAAGATAGAATAAGAATGAATGACATTTACCCTGTCTAGTCAACAATGAGAAAGGACACCTAACGATTGATTTTCCCTTTTTAAATCTTTTTATGCCTCCGCCACGAGGTGGTGCCGGAGGCATTATGTTTTTGGGTTGTCCGTCTGTCCGTCTGTCCGTCTGTCCGTCCGCATTTGTTTACACGATAACTTGAGTAATATTGACTGGAATTTTACCAAACTTGGTCCATGTATAAAGTATGATGGGGCAATTACTTGGTTAGATTTTGGGTGAAATTGGCCTAAGGCCAAAGGTCAAAGTCAAATCATGAAATTGTATCCGTTTACGTGATAACTCAAGACTGGATCGAGCAAATTTCACCAAACTTTGTCCGAGGATGATGTATGATAGGACAATTGCTTGATTAGTTTTTTAGTGAAATTGGACGGAGGTCAAAGGTCAAAGATCAAGGTCAAATCCTAAAATTTACCTGTTTACATGATAACTCAAAACTGGATGAAGCAGCTTTCACCAGACTTGGTCCAAGGATGATGTATGATGGGGCAATTAGTTGAGTAGATTTTAGTGACATTGGTAGTAGGTCAAAGGTCAAAAGGTCAAGGTCAAATGCTAAAAATGTTATTTGCCCTATATCTATGCAATGCCCAAATCTATTTTCTTGAAACTTAGAGTAAACATGTACTCTTGCGTAAAGATTCTCCAGAGAGAGTTTCATGTCATAAGGTCAAAGGTCAAAAGGTCAAAGGTTAGGTGAAAATGTTATAATCACTTTTCTCGCTAATGGCTCAATGTATTTTCATGGAACTTGGTACATACGCATGTACTGACTGGCAGAGATTATCTAGGGAATTTAGGGGTCATGGGTCAGTAGTCAGGGGGTCAAAGGTCAAGGTCAACTAAAAATTTTACTATTTCCCTCATATACTAGTATATGCAATGCTTGCATTATTAGTTTTAAAACTTAATGTATACATGTATTACCTAATGGAGATTCTCTGGGAAATTTCCAGCCAGAAGGTTAAAGGTTAAGGGTCAAAGGCCAGGTTTAAATGCAAAAAAAAATCTATTTTTTTTTACTGTAATTACACTCTTTCTTCATACCTTGAAAATTACTCAATGCATAAACTTATAAAAGGGTTGGTCAGAAGTCAAGTAAAAATCCTCAATTCCCCAATATACGTGTACCTGTGCTCTTAGACAATTATAGCAAACCCAGTTTAAGGAAAGTGAAAATTCAACACATTTCTGACAAACCTGTCATTTCAGTATTTTGCCAGTTATGTGAAACTGTCATAACACATTGTGAAGACATTGTACTACACACCTATTGGGAGAATCATGCATTATGGTGGAGGCATCAGTCGCCATAGCGACATTTCTAGTTCAAATCTTTATTTGCAAGTCCATATGAAGAAAATAAAGTAACCTTGTGTATCATTCACTCAAATTCACTATTAAAAGCAGGTGTGTCTTTTGTCTGTAATTATTTCATTTTAGGCCCACTCACACACAGAGTAAAAGATTATGATTAGAATTGCGATTCAGTGGCTGTGTGTGAATGGGCCCTGTTCAGTCAAGGTATCTTCCAGATGTGATAGTCTTGAGTTATTATTTCAGAGATATGTTTCATTGAGTTTGCATGAATAATGAGGAGACGGTGGGGGTCAGGGGGGAGGGGGTCAGGGGGAGGGAGAAAAGAGAGTGGGATGAGGAAATGGGGGAGGGGGGTCAGAGAGTGGGGTAGGTTAAGCAAGGGCATGGAGAGTGTAATGATGCGCCCCTTGATGGGTTTCGTCTGAATTGCAATCAATTAGAGGTGACACTTCCATATTATTAGGTTCTAAGGGGTTGGATGGGTCAATTTGAGGTCATACCTTGTGTAGGAGAGGGAGTGATTACAGGAAAAGACAGCAGTCATCATAATGCCTTGATTAAGACTGCTAGGTCAAGTTATCATTCAAAAATGTTACGGATTGTGGAAAAGACACATAAAACTGCATAAAGTTGTTAACGCCTTACTTCACAGAAAACAGCGATCTCCTTCACCAAAAAACCTTGCTCAGGGTGATGAAACTGAGCTTGCACATTGTTTTTACTCAACACTGTGTTGATAAAATTCTGGCAATCTAACAGTGCTGCCAAACTTATGTCGTACAGTCAGATTACAATGTCTGTGAAGCCAAGTCAGAATGGAGGGAGTTGTTTCAGTGTGTCACTACTATAGTGATATAGTAAATTAACTTATTAATAACAGGTGCACCTGATGGGATTCAATTCTGCTCTGTGATGCCTCAGTCTTTTCTGAAATAAATAGATATTTTATCAACCCAAAGGGGCAAATATGTGTGGAGAGTATTTGTTGCCTGCCCAGCATAAGGGCCCTATAAGGCTTGCACGATGTATACTTGCTAGGGTGCTTCTGCAGGGCAAGCGATGATGATGATGCACTTGAATTGAGTTATAGTGTACCCGTGGGAACAAATGACTGATGATAAAGTTGAGTGTTGTCATTTACTTTGCACTGTAGGTAACCATGTGGTTCATTGATAAGAAACAGGCAAAATTGTTTCAGGAGCAGTGGGAGTTTAACTTGTTTAATGAACAATTTTTATCCTCAACAGTCATCTAATTCACTACTAGTGTGAATATTTAAAGGAGAGTCATTTTGTGATTCATTTAATTTGAGGCATGGAATTGAAATATGGTGTGTCATAGGAAGATAGAAAAATGAATGGAGAATGAAGGATTTATTGGCAGACGGAGGAATATGATTGAAAGGACAGACCCTGGGGTCCTGTGTGGTCATCAAGTTGGCTTCAGGAGGTAGTTCACTGGGAGGTGACGCTGGACGCTTCATTTCTCCTGACTGCCGATGGTCTACCAAGCAGGACCGCCCCTAGAGAGGAAGTCATCATCTGGATGACTCTGGTGTCTGATTGGTAACCCTATCAGGGTGTTCAGACTCAAAAGATTTATACCAAAATGGTATAGCTATACGATGAATTGATATGTGTGAACGCTGACTGATGAAATGACGTATGATGAAATGATGTGTAACGAAACAACGGTCAGAGCATCGTTTCAAAGTAGAACTCGATAACAAAGCAGCATTCCATCATGTCCATACAAGTCTGAACATCTGGCGACCATAGAGCGGTATAACTGGGCGGGGCATAATGGGAGTGTGCACGTAAGGTAACCCTATGCCAGTTCCTCGCGGCGACATCATGACCCTAACAACATGCGCAATGGGAAACTGCGCATCTTTATGACGTTTTCCAGAATGGTCGAGATTAGCGTCTGAAATGTCGGTCAGCTATTTGATGATTCTTTATACGTTGTTTCTTTTTCAAGTTTTGGGATAAACTGGATTGCGTCTGAACAGGGGGTCTGTATGAAGTTGACCGAGGGTTCTTCCAGACCCACAGAGTGACCGTAGGCTGGTATGATTTACGGATGCATGATGCATTCGTGCAGGAGGATTTAGACAGTGCACAATCTTAATGTGTGACCATGGGCACATCACCGTTTGTGAGCCCACATTGAAAGAGAAAAGTATTCTGTATGTAACCAGGACAGATGTCATTGAATTGAATTGAATTGAATTGAATTGAATTGAATGGAATTGAATTCGGAATTGAACTGAATTGAATTGAATTGAATTGAATTGAACTGAATTCAGTTCAATTGAATTCAATTCAATTCCACGTCATGGGGTGGAACACCCTGATCAGCAAAGCTGGTTTCCATAGGAGTCCATATAATTTTGAGTTTGGAAGTTATTGTAAGGTGCAGTGACTGCAGCTGCTGTAGCACCAGTCAGAAAGTGACCGTTACTCATTAATTTGCATAACAGTGGCCATGGAACCAGAGATGCAGCCCCCCCTCCCCCCCCCCCCCCCCCCCCCCCCCACACACACACACACACACACACACGCATATATTTCTGGCAAAAAAAAAAAAGCAGAACAAAGCAAAACAGAAAATTGAAAAACAAAAAAGAATGCAAGACCCATGACATTCGAGAGTTTCTCCCCAAGATTCTTCCAGTCACACACACACACACACACAGACACCATGCACCCACTAAAAAATGTTCCATGATGTCTGTGTAAGAGACAATTATTACAGAACATGGTGATTGAAAACTTCTGTTTGTATTGGACCAGGGGTCTGTACCCACCATTGAATTTTCATAGCCAATAGTTGAATAAAGCTCAAAGATTGTTAGTTGTATTCATTCTTGTTGTTACCTTTATATAGATTCGTAAGTGCTGTGGACTGGTAATCAGGGAGCTTGTAAATTGTTTTCTGAGAACAATCAGACATTAATTAAACCAAGGCATGATACATCAGAATCTCATGTAATCATCATCTAGGCCTATCTCCCTAGGTCACCCATTATACTGAAAGGCGGAACCTGCTGTGCAATTAATTTAAAAGATGGAATTGTTTAATTCGCCAAAGGTACAAGTGTGCAAGTGTCACTAGTGATGGCCATGCGTGCACTTAAAAATAATGCCGTGAGAAGAATTGTGCATGATATACATGTAATTAGTCAGCAATTAAGATAAGTAAGCTATATTTGGATCCTTTTTTCCTCATATCCTAGTCCTTCATATGCTCTGCTGAGCGCCGTTTCATGGCGGTCAATCCCAGAGCCATTAAGGAATAAACACTCATGAGAATGTGCCTTTTTGAGGTATTTTTTTGCTTGACTACACATCAGCACTGACGGAGTTCAAGTGTGGTTGTACAGTTTTTAATCATCTATGCTGTAGCTATTTCCTACCTATTCTCTCTCCACACTTTCATATGCTGACCTGTTCTAATTTCATTAATCATTCATTTGTAATATCCACTATTGATTTATTCGGGAAACTAATGATAGTAAGTGGGACATGTGATTAAATCCCCCCGAGCGGAGTTTGCGCTGGCAGTTCATTGAAAAAAAAAAAATCCTAAAGCCTGCAAATATTTTCTGAATGAAAATACAAAGCCATCATGATTATGATTGTGGTTTGCCCTCACGCTGTCAATAGAATACACAGGTAAAAACTGAAATGGAATTATTGGAATTGATGACTGGGAGTGTGATGAACCGTAAATGGATTATGGACTGTGAACCCTCCCCCCATTTAGCGCAGAGATGTTCTGGGACCCTGTCCTTGTGTGCACCGGAGCCGCTCGTCCGGGACCATTTAAGCAAATTGGCATGGCTCCTCTTCAGTAGTCCCATTTCATAGCAAGGATTGTATTTAGTGTGGATGTTTAGATTTTGGGTATTAAAATACGAACCTCTGCCAAACCTTCAGGCAAAGTTGATCATACATGCACAGACCAGAGATACCTCGAAAGTGAGACAAACGGTGCCCGTAGTGATCATGGACATAATTATGGCAAAAAGGGGTGCCATTAATGAGCAAGGCTTGAATAATAGAGGGGAAGCTGAGTATGGTACATTTCCTCCATTCAACTTCAAAACAATTAGGGGGCTTTTTAATTCTGCAGAAGGTCGGAGGTGTCAGTCTCATCAGCTCATACAAATGCTTTTTGTAGACTATGCATAATTCATTTATTATGTGGGATTTTAGATTAATATTGTATCAAAGAATTATCGCTATCTTCCTGCAATAATAATTATTTGATATCTAGTGCCTGCTATGGTATGTAATAATAATAATAATAATAGCTGCTTATATAGCGCATAATATTCCTGGAATCTCTATGCGCTTTACATAATTGGGTAAAGTACCATAAACTACAACTTACATAATTTTAACAAAACAATATAATTAAACATACAAAATACAACTTATCATAATCATTGAATAACAAAACAAATATGTTTTTAAGGACTTGAGGAAAGTGTGAGTACATGTGATGGCCCTAAGTTGACTTGGTAATTTGTTCCAGAGTACAGATGCTGCTGACTGAAAAGCCCGATCCCCATATGAACATGTTTTGGTTGCTGGTATAACTAATAAATTCTGGCTAGAAGATCATAGATTTCTTTGTGGAATATATTCAATGATCATGTCAGACAAATATGTTGGGGACTTATTTATCAATGTTTTATGACATAATACAAGGATCTTAAACATGATTCTCTTATCTACAGGCAACCAATGCAGGTGTGACAACAAGGGTGTTATGGGATCTCTTCCTTTTGCTTGCATTACAAGTCGGGCGGCGCAATTTTGAACAATTTGGAGTTTTCTTATGTCTTTTTCGGGCAGGCCAATAGAAGGGAATTACAAAAATCAATTCTAGAAGAAACAAATGCATGGATTAACTTCTCAGTAGTTTTTTCGCACAAATAATTTCGTATTTTCCCTTTTCTCTTTAATGCACACATTGCAGATTGAGTCATAATTTGAACATGTTCTTTCAGTTGAAGGTGTTGATCCATGTGTACACCTAAGTTGCGTGCTTTGGTTGTTTCATGTACATCCAGTCCATCCACTACAATACATGCTGGTGAAGACGCAGGATTAAATTGGATTAAAATGTATAGGGTTTTTGCCCCAAAGCTAGCTTTAAACTTGAGCTGATAAATGCTTGATATAATATGTTTTGTATACAGCGGATTGCCCCAAATCAATCCTGCATGAGCAATTATGGACACCCTGACGTAGAAATGTTTTTTGTCATACCTAGATATTCGAGTGGGTAAGAATGTAATTTTCAAAATACAATTGTATGCAATGATTTGATTTTGAAAACTTATTTATATGTACTCTCCATAGATTCAATTCTATTTATTGTTATTTTCAGTCACCCAATCTGAGGTAGTAAAAGTCATTTCTGTGAGCTGGCTTACTGAGCATTGGCTGCAGAAACGTATTCAGTGTTGCAAATTGTTTATAAAAGATTTTCTCATTTCTTTAGTCAAAAGTAAAGCTCAGAACTGGTTTCTAGTATGCACACACCTCCAAGAAATGTGTTTAGTTCATTGCCAGCGGACACTTGATGGTTTCTGTTCAAAATGTATGAGGAATCACAAAGAAAAACGACTAGGAAAACACTTTAATTCTCACTAGAGGTGCAGCCATTACTGTGGGGTGTCATCTCTCAAAGACCTATCACGCCATATTTTACAACTCAATTAGGGTCATCTTTAATTGCATACGTTCTGGTGCAGCAAGCATTCAGAGGATGCTCTATATGCTACTCATGGGGGGGGGGGGGGGGGAGGGGGGATTGATACCTGGTTGAGTTATCTGATGGTCCTTCAAGTGGAAAGATGACATCAGTGTAGTATCCAATAAAAGATTCCTCCACTGATAGCGCCACTTCTTCATCTTGGCTACAAGCGATTCCATGTGGCATTTGCCTCAATGCACAAATCATTTCATTCATGCAATTGAGCTGAAGTCATCTTTATACCTGCATGCATGAAATACCAGCCACTTATTTATTGCAGTTGTATGCTTACTTAGTCTCCTAAGACCTACATAAGATGATATGTAGTAATCCCATAGACTTGCTTGTGGCTAAAATGAAAGCAAGGCAACCAAAGTATGCTATTCAAAACGATGTCAGCTTTTAAAATTGAATGAGAAAGATTGTTTACCTGCTGGTACTGGACCAGAACTACTATAATGATGATGATGATGATGATGATGATGATGATGATGATGATGATGATGATGATGATGATGATGATGATGATGATGATAATGATGATGATGATAATGATAATGATGATGATAATGATGATAATAATAATAATAATAATAATAATAATAATGATAATAATAATGATAATAATAATAATAATAATAATAATGATAATGATATTATCAATAATGATAATGAATATTAATTTAGATAAAATATATTATAATGAGACTAGTCCATCCACGCTAAATCTTGCTGTGGCAACATTTTGTGCTTGAATACCACTGTCTCCTAAACTTTTGCCTCTATTCTGTATGCTACCCCTATACCACTGAGTGCGGCAGAGTTGCATCAAGCTAAAGCTGTTTCTTATCATTTCACTGGTGCCAAACTGAGCGTAACTGAAGCATTTCAAGATGTCCACTCGGACAAAGAGCTGTCCACTTGTCACAATCTCCGGGAAGGAGGGATGCGCCCTCGACGTGTGCTCCGCGATGTCGAGAGAGTGGGGCCGGGGTGCGCGGAGTGATGCCAGTAAGATCAGAGATCTGGATTTGATGCGACACAAATATGGTTCAAGGCAAGGTAATGTGGGCTGTTGAACTTGTGGAGGCAGGCCACAAAGGAGGCAAGCCTTTTTAGAGGAGTAAAGGCAGGGTGGGGCAAGGTTTGGCAAGGAAAGAAAAACAAAATTTATTCTCATTACTGTTACGAGATGGATATTTCAGATGACTCCCCAGCCCTGTTTATGTTGCCAGCGAACATCTTAATTGCCTTACATTTCCAGGAAGAAGAAGGAATGGAACAATTCTACATACTATTTCTGGGTAATATGATAAAACTTAAACAAGATTGAATAATATTGTGTCTACTTTTAAAGCTCATCATTGCAAATTATGAACGTGGAATGGATGCTGGAAGAATGTCCTGGAACAAACAACTTCTCATGCTGTGGTGAAACAAACCCTCTAAGAAAATTGAACTGCCTGAAAGTTTTAGAGGTGTGTAATTCTTTGGGTGACTAATTCACACCTTTGATTGCAACTGTTGTGGTGCATTCTGCAGAGGTTTTACATCAACATGTACATGTAGAATGAACCTTTGCAGACTGAACATTGTCAATTCTAAGAAGAGTTGATACAACCATGTTATATTAACATCGGTTACTACCTCCTGTGGATTGAGACATAAAGTGCATTGGTATGCACATTCACGCACAAGAGTTATCGGTTTGGGGACTGGGATGCAAAAATCTACCGTATTCTATTCGCCACTGTTCACACATTACCAAAAATAAAAACAAACAGAAAACTCATCTGGCTGCAAGGAAAGCACTTTAAATCTCCAAACTGTGCATATGTGACCCTGCACCTCAAAACAAACAAAAAGTCGTCGGACATGAATTTTTAGTTAAGACCATATTCTGAAAGAGCAGACTTTAAGCTTTAAAATGATGTATAACTCAAATCAAATGGACCCTCCTAACCTATCTAAATATTTGAAAGAAAGCACAAACTCAGGAAAAGTGTGAACTGAGAAAAGAGGCTCTGAAGTACAGTGTCTATTCAAACGCTTAATCTTTACCAAACCGTGCTGGCTGTGCGATGAATGGGACCAAAAAAAAAAAAAAAAAAAACAGGAAGTAAACCACCAGAGTAACAACAATGAAGGAATTATCAGATTAAATTGAAATTAAGCATGCCTCATTAACACATTCTGTCCATAATTGATGCCAACTTTCAAAGCAGTAGCACTATCCTTTCAAAAGTTATTGAAAGTGAAGAGTGTGGACAAGGTTTTTCAGAAATGAAAAAGTGATTCTAAAGACACACCTAATCACACTATTCTACCAAAAATGTTGAGATAAACTGCTAAAAAAACACACTTTCCTGCCCGTTTTATGATACCAAATTTTAGCATAATGTAAAAGAAGATAAAAGAAAATATGAAAAAGTCAAGTTCGGCTAGGTTGACCCATTTCACTTATTTCCAGTCCTCACGCAAAATCAGTGTGTGCGACTTTATGTTCGTTTTGAGGTGCACGTTCACATATGCTTCATTAAGAATATCTGATAACATTCAGGTAAAGGTATTTTGTTTACACACATTTTGTTATTGAAAAGCAAAATGTTTGTTCTTAATCTTTACTAACATATCATGTTAGATGATAGCTATACAATAGCTACATGGGAACAAGGTTGTCAAAATCAAATTTACACTAGTATGTCATGCATAATTATCTTTTTCAATAAATAGTGAATAAAGTGATTGATAAATAAATGGAAGAATTCCAATTTTTTGAATGATTGATTAATCAGCAAACCTGTTTTGTTTATATACTTCTTTAGTAGATATGCCAAATAGCTATTCATTCATTCATTCATTCATTCATTCATTCATTCATTCATTCATTCATTCATCCATCCATCCATCCATCCATCCATCCATCCATCCATCCATCCATCCTTCCTTCCATCCATTCATCCATTCATCCATGCATTCATATCAATTGTTCCTCTATGTATGTGTGTATGTATGTATGTATGTAGGCCTTTGTACAATGTATGCTTGCCTATGTACAATGTATGCTTGTATTTGCTTGTTAATTTATCTACATACATTCAATATATTCATTTACCCAACTTCATTTCATTGACACCGTATATTTCATAAATCAATTGTGAATGTCCTTTCTGTGTAAAGTTGGGCCCTATGTTGATTTCTCCCCAGCTCTCCTAGCTGTCACTTTGCTCATTTCTCTGTTCCGCCCCCTTCCTGCTTACTACCACTCCAGTCTCAGATCTAACCCACCGCTACCGCTTTTCCCTGGTCTGTCTTCTTGCCTGGTGTACACCGGTCTCTGTGCCCTAGATCATGGTTAAGGGGGTAGGGGGATTCAGATGTGACAAGGATGATTAAACGTGATCTCAGGCAGATGTCAGATTGCATTTCAGATTAGAACGAGAGAGCTTTCACATGTGAGTTCCAATGGAAATCATTTGACAAAGATGTACCAACTTCATTATGGCGATGCAATGATGTTGATGATATAGTCAAGGTGTATGTAAGGCATAAAGGGATCTCTTTAATCGTGTATCTAGCCTTTCCAAGACAACTGCACATCAGATTCCTTGCCATGGCAATGAAGCCATTTTCTGCCAATTCTTCATCTTCTTTTATCTGCTATGACAGAATCTTTTTTGATGGTTGCACTAGTGATATAATTTGAATATCTGTGATTTCAATTTTTGCTAAATTTTCTACTTCTCAGCCCCAGTTGATATGATAAGACGTGCAGAAATTTGTGTTTATTCTATAGTAATTGTATATATGCCATGTGTTTGTGAGGGTCTGATTTTTTGCAAATTTTGCAAGTTGGGGGCTATGCCAGAATTTAACAACATGCAAAAATATAGCCTTGATCCCGCCATGAATGCAAAGTGCATGTATGCATTTCTCAATTCATTCCTGCGGTCCGGTAAGATTGTTGGGAAGCCCTGATTCGTGAAATATTCGTCTCGCTAGATATAATGGCAGTCACAGTACTTTACTACATTAGCTGTACTTTTGTGTTGGTTGTACGTCGTTTTCACATTACTTTAATCTTTGGGGACAGTCCGTTAATCTTTCCCTGATTTGTATCACATTTCTGTATCTATTTCTGGTCTTCGTTAGCAACGAGGCAGCCCCGGAATGCTACCCATTAATAGGGACAAGATGGTGGCGCACTGTCCACCAGTGATGACGCACTGCCCCTACGTCTGGTGTCCCTTATCTACTCCCAGCGCCCCATGCGGATCTCTCCCCCCAGCTTTTTACCCATTGGTAGTGATGAGGATGTTGGATTGACTGAATTCCCCTCATACTTGCCTGACACGAGCTATTATGAATGAGATGTGGTTTGGGATCTGAATTTGATGAAAAGTGCAAGGAAACTCAAGTGATTGACACTCTTTCATGTGAAAAGAATAAGATTAATTTTGCATTCTGTTTTATCTTATTGTTGTTCCTTTTTTTGCCCATTAGTCATCTTCAGTTTCGATGCAAGAATGAATTGTCACATATAAATCTACCTCTGTCCTTTTACTCAACTCAAGTTCTATCTTGCTTTAATGATTGTTCATAGTCTACATACCTATATACCAGAACTTCTCTGCTGATCAGAGGAATATTAACAACCATAAACACTCATGTATGAGGAGCACCTTTCTTGTCATGAAAAATTTCAAAAGTTGAGGATGTACCTTATACACTTATGCAAGAACCTGTGTCTGAATTTGTTTGTTTGTCTTTTCATCCCCCGACGTCCAAAGTTGAAGTGCGCCCTATACACGCATGTTTACCCTAGTTGAAGTAGAAACATGCATATCTTTGGCAAGAATCCATAACTTGTGCTTAAACATATTTTAGATAGGATAAACTACATCAACATGTTCATATTCAGTATATGAATGAATAAATCACAGAAACATAAGAGAGAGAGAAAAAAAAGCTCTGTACATGCCACTTTGTCTCGAGGTAACAATGTCGAAGAAGTAAAAGTGTTAGATCGAACTATGATGAAAAAAGCTCTGTACATGCTACTTTGTCTCCATGAAATGATGTCAAAGAACTAAAAGTCTTAGATCGAACTATGATGCCCTTTATCATGCGTTCTAAGTGAGGATGTTGTACCGCGAGTGTCACACGAGAATCGGATTCTCTCATGTCTGAATATTGCATCCAGCATTTCTCCCCCTCTAGCTTCATCTCTGTATACTCTTCCGAATCCCAGCCTTACACATCTTAATTTTGGACCCACTGACTGACAGAGCAGGGCTCTGCTTATTTTAGCAGACTCGAGGTATTTTCAGACTCCAGGTATCCTTGGTAACGAGGTATCCGCGGGAGCTATCGCGGAGGATTTGCGGAAATGCTCTTTTGGTGAAAAGCCGAGGTCTGTGACACCTCCCAATACTGACGATGTTAATGCAGGCAGGCAGTATTCCAGGGGGGCTATGATTTGATCCAGAGTTGTTTTCTAATCATGAATGCTTACCCAGAATGCATCTCACTGTCTAAGAGCAATGTCGAATGTCAGTAAAGAGTACAACACTCATATCAATAATAATGACCTAGAGACACAGAACTGAGTATCCGTACCATGTTTTCTATGGATGGAAATAATGGAATATAGACAGCGCTTTACTGAGTGAATGGTGAATCGAAATCATCAAATCATCAAAATGAATACTTGGCTGATTTTATTCACATGCTCTAACTTTTTAATGTCTGGCACTTTTTCCCTGTTTACACCATATATTTCCCAGGGGTTTCATTTTCACAAATTGGGCAAGTTGGGTGCTACTCATAAATTTAACAATGCGCAAAATTATCAGTTCTGCTCCTGACATGAATGTGACGTGCACACATACTCTTGTCCATCCACTGCTGTACTACGCAATAGTGAATTTGACCACTCATGAAATTTTGGAGAAGTCTGGATTTGTGAAAAATTAGACTTGCTGAATATATTGTGTGTACAGTAGTTTGTTTGTTTGTTTGTTTGTTTTTTTTTTCACTGGGAGGATGTCTTTATGTGTCTTTACCTGTCATGTGGCCAGGCACTTAGCTTAACTCATAGAGCTGTTTCATTAGCATTTATCAAACCCTCCAAACTTGCCTATTTATAGTGTAAAGTTAGCAGGCCTACTCTTGTAAAACAATGCGCCTCCATGCAGCAGGAAGGCCTCTTTGACACAATAGGGATGAGAGAGTTTAATACTATCTAGACCTGTCTTCATAGGACCAAAGTTTCATAATAATGTGCTATTTTGTGGTTAGGAAATTAGCCCGAAGTCAAAATAACCTGTTATTTGATCAGAAAAAATTTTCCTCAAAAGTCTTGGTCTAGTTTGTGAAATCGTGTGCCTGTTGGAGATATGGTGCGCTGTTTAAGTTGCATCTTCATCAGCCAAAAATTGTCTCGGTTATGTGCATCTGATCGAACCATGTTCGAGCCCACATGGCTTGGGCGCTGCGATCTGTCTGCACAGAACTCTCTAGTGTTCTATGGATGAGCGAGGAAACTGAGTAATGATGCAAAATTCGCAATTGTCAACTTCAGGCTAATTTCCCAGACAGCCTGGTTTTGAGCTGATGAAGATGCATGTTCGTGATATTGGGCTATTTTCCTAAACCGCAAAACATCCAACTAGTTTGAACTTTGGTCTGATGAAGACACGCCTTCTGTTCATTAGCAATTAGTTTCCAGACATCTTTATCAATTTGTGAGGAAAGAGCTCCCGACTGTGCCAATCATTTAACAGAGCACAGGGTTGGTTAATCTATTCCTGGACCAAAACATATCAGCCTGATTTTTGTGTGCATCATTTCAACCTAGCTATGATGAAGAATAAATTATTCAATTTTATTCATTTTTATCAATTGAGTGAAAAGGTGTGTTCATCGGCAGTTAATGTAGGGTGAAGAGGTGAAAAGGGCATATGCGACTCACCATCAAAACTCGTAAATATTGGGAGAGACACAAAAAGAGAGAGAGAAAGCGAGCACCAGGGCAAAGTGTGGTTGTCTGTATCAATTTTACATTTATATTCCATGTAAATGTGCTTTGTTCCGAGAATTTAGAGACGTTGTCAATGAGCTTCTGCTGAAATGCTTACTTTTCCTTCCAAAGAATATCCTCTTAAATGAATAATCACATGCTCTGTTTACCTCAAAATTAGAAAGACTTTTTCACTCTGTGTGTGCTTTTTTTTTTCAGGGGAAGGTGGACAGTGAAAAATTTCATTCTCATCGCATAATTTTAAAGAGAGTTAGAAAATTATGATTTGCCTGCCATCATGACTTTTGAGAAATCACCATTTCCTCCCAATCATTGTCACATCTCTATTATCTCATTTTTTTTTTCATAACTCATATAAAACATTGATCAAGGTCTTAAGGGATCACATGATGCCAACGAGTCTGAATGATAGGTAATTCCTAACACGGGTGAGCATTTCAGAATTTATTTCATCATATTTTTTACATTTGTTTCAAATTAATGGCTGCCTTATCTGGCAGAGATTGGGAGCACAGAGTGACGTGAAAATCATATAGGGAAAAGTTGTCTTCTTTCAGATCATCTCGTAAAAATCATGCTTATACTTTCCAGTTACTTTTGGGTATTAAAAGCATTTGGAGCCTTTAGCATTGAATTGGGGATAGATGTTGAGATTCAACATTTCCCAATTTTCTGTGGTATATTGGTATGTAGAATTTTGATGGAAACATAGTAAACTTCAATATTTTAAAGAGAAATAGATATACATTGTTATCTGAAAATGACTCAATTAACTACATTGAATAATAAGGGGGAACGAAAGAAACAGAATAAATCATGAAATGAATTAACAAATAGAAGAAAAAACAGAAAGATGCATTAATAGATTGGATTAGATACACAAATACACTCACACACACATGCATGCATACATACATACATACATACATACATAATTACACATACTGTAGCTCTTGATGTAATGATTCAATTGGATTAGATACACAAACACACACACACACACACACATGCATGCATACATACATACATACATACATACATATACTGTGTACATACATAATTACACATACTGTATCTCTTGGTCTAACGATTCAATTAGAAACATCTCACTCAATTCCTCACAATTCTTTCCTTGTACATTGACAGGACATTTCTGCGGCTTCATTGTGACATCACTCTGACATCACCCCATGGACAAACAACAGAAGCCGTACATCTGGCTGTAGTGCTGCAATGTCGCCAAAAAAAGAGTCGTTTATGACCGCAATGTTTGGACAGAAATGGGCGTCATCCTCCTCCACATCTGTTTCCTGATGCGAGGTCCCCCTCCCCCACATCCGCCTGCTGCTCTCTCCAAGGTAACGGAAGCTAGAACACAAAACCTTCCCACTCACTCACCGGCAAACATTTGCCTCAAGTTTTTAAAAGTCACATACGGCATAACAATGTGACAACTGGGCTCAGTGCCTGACATCTTTTGCCATGACGATATGCTAATTAAGTAAGATGAGATGTACTCATCACTTGTGTGTCACTCTATGAGGCAGGGAAGTATCCTTTACAAACTGAAGGTCTTTGACCTTCCGTGCTGCACTTCCAGGCTAGTCTATTCATTCAGACTCAAAATTCCATCTCAGGTCAGTGACAGCTTTTAGTACATGCAATAGATTTTACCAGGTAGACTATAATTTAATTTGTGAAATTGTATTCATTTCATTTTGAGAAACTTTGCTCAGATGGTGTGTGTTTCGGTCCCTTATCTCTTGTAGAGGGCACATTATGATAAAGTGTTGCTCTGAGTGACCTCGCATTAGTGCCTTTTGAGAAATTTGAAGAAGTACACAAGGCAGTTATTAAGTTAACCTTTTCTGCAACTAGTGTTGATTGTCCCCAAAGACTTCAATTTCCCGGGAAATATATCTTGTGCGGTCAGCGCGATGGCCAGCAACATCTCCATTCTCCCTGTGTAAGATGTAGTGTCAACCTTATTTGAGTATATATATCTCGCCTTCTCTCAGCCAGCTTTGAGAAACAGAACAAAACGAAACAAAACATAAAAAAGATAAATGGTTGCTATTTGTCTCTTGTAGCATATTTTTAAAGTCTCTCCCATAAAGAAACTGTGGGGTAAAGTTTTCTTTGATGTCTTTCCTTTTGTTATCATCGAAATGCTATTAAAAAAGGATAATAGTCCTTGTTCAGTTGAGGTTCCGTATGAACTGAATTTGATGCAAAAAAGAAGATTTATACCAAATTAATGCCTTTAGCACTGAGCAGTTACTCTGAATTGTTGAGACAAGAAAAGTTAGCTTTACTGGACAGATGAGGAGAATGATTGGAAGGAGACAGAGAAAAAAAAAATGAAAAGCATGTAAACGATGTCACATGAACCATGTCTTCATTAGATATGAGATGGTCATCTTAGCGGCAAGAATTTATTTTGAGGTCTAGTTATAAGACTAAGTTCAAGAGTATAATGACCTTCAGTGGAATATAATTGATTCAGGGGAAATTCGGAAGTTTTCAGAGAGAAGCTGTTGTTTGTGAATGAAAAATGATATTGATATCATATCCAGATGCATCTGGCGTTCTGTCCACTGGAAGCAAAAGCGACTGTGTGAGCAAGGGATACGATGGGCTTGGTGTTATGTATGTCCTCACTGGTATCTCTTTGTCGGCAAACCTCAATTGGGCTTAGAAATGAAAGGGGGGATTGGGAGGGGGATAGAAGGAAGAAGGGATGGATAGATGGATGGATTGATGGAAAGGAAGAAAAAAAAGAAAGGAAGACAGAAGAGACAGGAGGAAGGAATGACAGAATTTGGAGAGAGTGATGGTAAAGGAGGATGAAAGAGCAAGAGAGAGATAGCAGAGGAGTTACTAAGTGAGAGAATAAAAGAGAAAGTACAAAGAGAAAACGATGAATTGAAAGTAAAAGAGCGAGAAAAAAAGGAAGAGAAAGTGAAGGAGATATACAAGGAGAGAGAGATTCAAATAAAAAGCAAAGGGGAGAGAATGAGAAAGCAAATGAGACAGGAGAGAGAGAGAGAGAGAGAAACATGGAAAGGAGTCAGAATTGGAGAGAGAGTCCGAGACATGGTGGAAAGAGGAAATGTTTTGTTTTTGACATGCACTGGAAATATATACAATGTTACAAGTTACCTCATATGATGGGAATTCTAATATAATGTACCTAAATGAGAGCATACAATATGTGATCTAAGAAAAGAGCATGGATGGTGAAATCATCTTCAGAAACATCCTACAATGAACTTTATTTTGGATCAGTTTCTTAAGAAAATGGGAATCATTGCCATTGCCAGAGTATAATTTGCTTTGGTTTGGTTACATTGTATGTCACTTTTATCATTGTCAGAGCTCAAAGAATGAAGATGCAATTGCAAAATGAGGAGTGAAATGAAGAGGAATCAAAATATGGTAAATATACAGATGATGACTCGGGAAAAAAGCTGAAAGCCCCCCCCCCCCCCCAAAAAAAAAAAGAAAAAAAAAAAGAGATGGATACACAGCTGATAGTAACCTTTGTGAAATATTTATCAGCTTCCAAATTGCTTACCTTTCTACACTATAAAATAATTACTATGATATTACTGAGAGGAAACTTTTTAGATTGAACAAGATTTAAGTGTCAACATGACTGGTATCAGTAAACCAATTTTCTTTGCTCATTTTCCACTAATGAATTATATTCATTTCTGGTCAGTTTCCCTCTGTTTGCATTTTCAAAATTCAATTGAGTAAAATTTTGAAACGAGGAGATACTGTAGGAAAGTAAGCAGTGTTACCACCCATTTCCTTGTTTTCCAACATGTAATCAGGTTATGATGCTTATTGGTCAGAAAACGGAAGTCCAAGGAATGGCAGCCACAAATACAGTGTAAGTAGACTTGACACCTTATGCAGTAAAATAGCTTTTAATAGATGTATTACAGAAGTCCTTCATTCCTGCATATGATAATGATAATATCAATAGGGGGTCTCATAATGCCCCTTATCACTTGGTCTAAGTGCTAAAAGGGCATACAATTTTGTATGACCTAAAGTGATACAAATGACCAGAGAGTTTCTGTGTTCCGTCCCCTTTTTGCACTCAAAGCCGGCTCAGGTGCCAGCTATGCAGCGGCAAGCAGCCCCAGTGACTCACTCAGCTGGAATGCGCTTATTTCATTGAGGGCTGTTGTTATTGTTAGCAGACTGAGCAAGTCCAGTTTACACTGTGTGTGTGTGTCATAGCTCCACCCACTGTGTTAATGAACTTAGTGGATACCACACTGAGTACTATATAGTTCTACCAGGTCTGGTGTGTGAAATGGGGGGGGGGGGGGGGAGGCTTCGGAGACTTCCATCAAGAGAATGAGAGAGAGGGGTGTAAATTAGATAAAGTGGGAGGGGTAGAATTACAGGAGTAAATGAGAGTGATGGGCATGAGTATCTACATGATTTAGTGATGAAACAATGCGGCTACATAAGAGCTTGATGCATCTTTGAAACAACGAATGAAAAAAAAAACACACCAAAAATTCAGTTTTTAATTTTTGTGGGTGACTTAGCATGGCAAAGAGACAGATGAGGATGTAATTGATACCCTGATATTCATTTGTGCATGAATGTTGGAATATAAAAATATGTATATACATTTGTATATTTGTGTTGTTATGATAAAATTTGTAGCATGATTCCCCTTGATAGCATACTGTGTTATCTACAGATGATATGAAAATAGCAGCAAAACTGTGTTACAGTGAAAAGGGTGAATAGAATTTATTCTCAAATCACCCCTGGATGTATTTGCAAGGTTCTCTATGCCTGTCTAACCACTCGGGGGATATGAGGGCGGGGATGGATTCTGCAATAGCCCCCCTCCCCCCTGAGGAAAAAAACCTTATCCTCTGATAGGTTAGGAATTGACAGAATTCTGTAATTTGTTATAAAACACTGACTGAATGGCATATCAAAATTACTTACTTGCATTTCTTTGAGATGAAACTGACAGCAATAATGACAAAACATATTTTCCCCTTTTTCTTCCACCAACCATCAAGAAAACAGGATATAATTTGTCGATTGAGAAGGATGAGGGCGTTAACCTGTTGAGGACAGACTGATTTTGCTACAACACGCATTTCCCATAACACCTGCCCGAGTATACTCGGGACTCGTCCTGAACGGGTTAATGTCCGTAGGGCTAGTGGCATCTTAATACCCATATCTTTCTCAAGTGACAATATGATGCTGTTGCAGTTTCTATCCTACTCAGATGCATTTTCCTCAATCTACCCCATAGAGGACACATTCCTTGTAGGCAGTTTGGATTGATGAAAGGTTAGTTTTAAGATACAGTCTGGAACCCAAACACTTTTCAGAAAACTTGGACCTTATTGGAAACCAGCTCTGCTCATCAGGGTGTTCCACCCATGAAGTGGCAATAAATTCAAATTCAAATTCAAAATGTGTACTTGAAATGGTGTACAAAGCAGTGAAGGAAGCTACAGATAATTAGCAGTACCTATCCATGAGATGAGTCAGTCTCTCTACTCTTGTGAATATGACTGGCATGCTTTTTATCTCCCACACAAGGTATCTGTAGTGGATTTTAGATGACCATGTTTGTATAGCAGCTTGAGATTTCCACCATTTCTTTGCCATTTTCTCAACTACATGAATGCACACATAGCCCTTAAAGGAGATGGCTAGTAACTGATCAGTGGGAATCAGTGGGAATGCTTGGGGATGATTGTTCCAATCTTTGTGGGATTCATTTAAGAGTACATTATATATCTATTGTTGTGTGAAAATCATTTGCCTCAGAATGGTCTCATATTCAAGCAATGTGCAGTTTAATGTTTCCAGGTTAGCTTGCCTGTACAGTGATGGGGCGATCGTTAACAGGCCATTAACGATCGCCCCATCACTGTACAATGATCGCCCCATCACTGTACAGGCAAGCTAACCTGGAAACATTAAACTGCACATTACTTGAATATATATATGAGACCATTCTGAAGCAAATAATTTTCACACAACAACAGATATACAATGTACTCTTAAATGAATCCCACAAAGATTGGAACAATCATACCCCAGCATTCCCACTGATTCTCACTGATCAGTTACTAGCCATCCCCTTTAAAGACACTGTTACTCTTTGATAATACAATTTTGAAGGTTATGGGTATTTAACTTTGAGATATTTACATAAATGTGGGGAAAAAAAATGAAACAGGTAGCAATCCATTAAACAGGTTGAATCAGTGATGGCACACTTGTGAAATTAAACTAAAAACTTTATGACGCCCGGTGGCATAACCATACTAAATTAGTGATATCCCACATACCTTTGTGAGATGAGATTGAAATGTATGGTGTTCTATGGCATGAACAGAACTTAGAGGAAATGAATTTTCGTTTGATCATGGACACCACAAACTTGGTTGTAGAGCCAATTGCTGCTCTGAGTTATACAGAGAGAAGGAAAAGGTCACACCAACAATTTGATTCCTGGACCGCCGAGATTCCTGTTGTGATGCAGGTTCAGCACTGTTTACAGAAAATTAGTTCCTCATGCAGACCCTGAGAGTTACAGCTCCTGCGGTTACGTGCCTTGCAAGCAGGAACTCTGATTAGGGGGATTATGGTATGACGTATCAAACTGTAGACCACTGAATAGAAGTCTGTGAATTAATTTATCGGATGCAGCTTTCAGAAATGTTATATGTGGATTGGTGATCAAGCCGATATGTTTGTTTTATTTCTTTCACAGTGTGTTGTGTATAATTATGATCGATACATATGGCTATGAAGTAGATATGAATACAGATATAGATTGGATAAAGATATATTGAATCATGATTCTTTTTTATCTTAATGGAAATAAATAAACTATTGAATTGAATAGAATATATTGGAAGAAGTGCATGCATGTGCTCATAAAATAAAGCTAAAAACAGCAGAATGATATGCACCTTCTTATATCCAGCAGTGCTGGATAATATGAAGAGATTAAAATCTAATCCATTGCAACAGTAATATACTGAGAAATAGTCTAAAATGGTGCTAAAATACCACTAAGAAGATGGGATGAATCCATGTTGTGAAATAAGTGATAGGCAGACAGCTTCAACTCACATTATATTTTTTTTTCAATGATTTTTTTTCATTAATAATCAAAAAGTCCACAACTGTTGTGGCTGTTATCTAGACACAGCCTTACCCTAAACAGGCAACAGTCTAAGTCCTTTATCCTCCACAATCAAAGGACCAGAAAGATGTACATGGGACAAATTGGCGAGTAGAGAGTTGACGATAATCCTGTAATGCTGGAGGCATGCAAGCCAAGACTGATGTTCGGGGTAGCTCCGTCCCAACACATTTCAAGCCTGTTACAACACAAAGCCATTGTTATCTCGTCAGAATCCAAGGAGCACCCTCTGGGCAAGTGTCAATAAAAGCCAAGAGGTTGCGGACATGTTTGGACAAATAGTCAAATCTTGTTTGTGCCCTGGAAGAAGGCTCAAGGGAAAGGCTTGTAACCCTTTGGTGGCAGTTGCATTTTCTGTTTTCCTTTGGAAGTCTGGGTCTTGCACTATTTGCTCACCAACAGACAAAGGAAAGGGAAAGAAGCATGGCATGAACAGAGGACAAAGTAGGCACATTCACACACATCCAAAATTAACAGTTTTGGAATATCAATTCTTGCAGTGCAATGCAAAATCTGCTAATTCTTGTGTGTGGCAACAAAGAAAATTGTTAATTCTCAATAACTCGATTTTTGCTCTACATTCTGATGCAAAAGCCACCAACTCTTGTGCATAGTGTAAATGCGCCTAATGAAGTAGACTTTGAACAATGAATGGATATCATTTTGCATAAATCTAAACCATTAACCAGATCATCATGGGAATCAGTCTGATTGAAATATCTCGTTATCAAACGATGAAGAATGACATTGAATGTACTGATTGATTAAGAAGACAATTATAGAAACACACAGAGTAGATATGACACCAGCAACTGGGAGCTGAACAGGAAGCATTCTAGGTTGAGAACTCTTTGGTAGAGTTCTTAACGATTTGTACTTCCTTATGGATGTTATGCGTGTGCAAGACTATGCATTCTTTCTGCCAGCAAATTACCAAGATTATGTAAACATGACAGTAGTCAGTGCAAGTAGTGTAGACAAGAACTTATGCATGCATTTTAGTTTTGTGATCTTGGCTCTTGCGAAATTCGCAAAATTATAATGCACATGAACATTTCTGGTTTTACAGTACTTAAAGGATTAAAGAGGGCTACACTTTCAAACAAGTGAGTTTTCCTGTAATTGAATTACATCCTTGAGTTTTACTTTTTTTCACCATATCGAGAGGAAAGCACTTTAACTGTTTTCTGACAGTTGTAAAACTATGGAGGAAAGTTTACCAAATGAGCCAGAAAATGTAATGTACCACCACAAGTAGTGACACCACAAGTAATTAATCTACCACCACAAGTAGCTATCCCATTTTCAAAAAGCAGTGATAGGTGTAAAGCAAGAGGGAATGTGTAAAGCCAGAGGTTATATGCTTGTTTGTTTGTTGTTTTATTTATTTTCTTCAATATATACATAAATCTAATTTCTTTTCAATGATATCACAGAAAACATCAATGTACTGATGACAATGTACATGATTCGAAGAAAGAAAATAAATGTGTACATTGATTCTATTAACAAAATCTATATGGCATTGCAAAATGTGCAAATAATTAACTAAGAAATTGTGCAGAAGAAGGACTGCTATCATAACCGGTTGCTTGAACACGTGGCAGCCCAGTAAACTTTGGATGATATTGCATGGTTAATTATACTTTAATGCTTATGTTAGAGAATGGAGGAAGACGTGGAGGTTTGATGGATTGATAGACTCACACAGTACATAATGATACACATGAAAAAACAGAGACAGAAAAAAAAAGAATCTGTGTGCATATGTGTATGCATGTGTGTGTGTGTGTTTGTTGTGTGTGTGAGAGAGAGTGCATGTATGTGTGTGAGTGGAAAGGAAGAGATGGAAAGAGAGGAATACATATTTTGTGTGTGTGTGTGTGTGTGTGTGTGTATGTGTGTGTGTGTATGTGTGAGAGAGAGAGGAGAGAGATATATTTTCAGCCCCGAAGCATGTAAAGAATAAATAAAACAAGGGCCACTAATGTGCGTAGTCATTGATCACTTCCCACTCATGGGACACGACCACGTGTTTAGTCAGCTGTACGGTGGATGGGAACTTTGACTTTACTGGTATAACCCTCTTAATGCCAGCTTGCTAAATTCTTGTGACATTAAAGCATGCAGACATGTTTCCCATGGGACTGAATGAGTTAAGCCACTCACACTCTGCTCTCGTTCTGAGCTCCTGGTGGAGATTACTGAGTCAGCGAGTCAAAGGAATATGTTAACTATTCTTAACCCTTTGAGGACGAGTCCTGAGTATACTCGGGCAGGTATCTATGGGAAATATGTGCTTTGTAGCAAAATCAGTATGTCCTCAATGGGATAAAGACAGAAATGGGATTAGGTTTTTTTTTTGTGTGTCAGGTATCAATGGTTAGTCTTTTCTTAACATCCCTTCATTCTATTCAGCAATTCTGTACATTTTTTTTTGATTTATGAGACATGTGAAGACATTTCTATTAGAGTGTCTGAGGATACCATGCAAATACTTTGCAGTCTAGTGTGAGTTCTTGAAATGGATGAAATCTTTCCAGACTTTAGTATCAGCATTCAAAATTGATATCGAATAGTTCTCAAATCATAATTAGAAGCTTGTAAGTTATTTTCTCCATATTTTTCTAAAAACAGCCAAATTATAAAACAACTTGACCATGATTAATTCTACCAAAGAAAACCATAACCAGTCATCATTATCATCTATTCTCTCTTAATTTGCCATGTACCACTTGAAGTATACATCAAGCAGTAAAATGCATTATAAGTTGCCATAGATGTGAGCATAATATTGGATATTGATGAGCATTATTATATGAGCATAATTCATACATATACCATCTTACTCATTGAGATATATGTGTACATGTTCACATGTATATATTTGGACTGTGTGAGTTTGTGTGACACACATATTTACCAAGTCTGTGTACTTAATTAAAGTGATAGTGACAGTGGCTACATATGCATTGGCATAATGTATGATATGGGTGCTGAGGAATAATTAATGCAAACAACATGATCATGCAAGGATTTAGCTGCATATTCCAGGCTCACTGTATACCCCAGGCAGCTGACTACATATGGAATGCTAGTCAAGCCTCTGTGCATATTTTGCTAAGTAAATTTGCACATGCACGCAGGGCTGAATATCATTAGCCTAGCTGTGAGTAGGAATGCCAGCATCTTGAATAGAACAAAGGTATCGATGGGGGGGGGGGGGGGGGGGGGGGGGCGGGACTCCCCAGAAAACTACACCAAGTGATGCTAAACAAAGATGCCAAACAACCAATGTCAAAGTTTGAATATTTGCAATCAATACTACCATCTGCTGCATTAGGTGTAGTGATACATTCAGAGTAAAACAAACAAAAGTTCTTAAAAAAATCTCTATGTAGTGTTGCTGCAATATACCAAAGCTTCCGCTTTTGATAAGATATAAAGATGGATTTTGCTATTTAGCATTTGATATGAATAGATCAATAGGAAGATCTATATGTACCTGTTATACAGATTAAATTCAAGGAAAAATGTGGTAAAGATTTTGTTTTTTAGCAAAGCAGAATAACTTCTTGGAAACAAATGACAGTGGACATTATAACATCAGTGCATGGTAGGTTGTGGTATGATTTTAAGCAAAAGTATATACTCTTTGGAAATGGATTTCTTCGCAAGGCAGTCTTACCAATATGTCTATATGTTGTCCTATGGAGGCATGGTACTCCTCAACTCCTTGATTATATGCATTGATCTGCTATCAACACTGTGTGCTGTAGGAAACTTTTTTGTGTGATTTTTGGTGGGAGTGGCTGTTCATATTTGTTGCTGTTGATGTTGATTTGGGTGTGTGTTTTTTTTTACTATTTTCTGTGTTTATTGATTTTGAAGTCACATGTTCTGCAATGTGAGAAGCAGTCGGAGAGTAAATAAAGACTGCAAAAAAAAAAAAAAAGAAGAAGTATAATGACGCGAGAGGAAACCTGACCTTTTCCGGTAACTAAGGAACCCCGGCTTATGGTGTCATGACGATTCTCCCCCGTACCAGCGGGGGGAAAGTACAAAGCTCTCCCTCCTTGGTTGTCACATGGTATCATGATTGTGTAATCAGGCAGCGGATGCTGGTGATGTTGCTAGGAGATACCGTGAATGAATGCCTGACGTATGATTGTTACCTTCCTCTCCTCTTCTTCTCCTTGGTGTTTTCAGGAGGAGAATCAGACCCCCATTGAGTGGGAATTTTATGCAACAAATACCAGAAAGGGGGTAGAATTGTCTTCAAGCATGGATTGATAAATTGTGTCCTTGTATGATCCCCTTGTGTCTAACTTTATAACACATCTTAAAATCCTCTACTCTCTGTCTTTAGTTATATATGTATATCTCCCTTTCTATGATTCAGAATTGTGCGCAAATATAGAATGATAAACAAAGTGTTTGTGCAACAGTAACTGGTTTAACATAACAATAACTGAAACTTGATCTCTCATTTTCTTTCTCTGTTTCATTTATACAACTGTAAAGTACATTCATATATATGTATATATGTGCACAGATATATAAACTGATATAATTATATATATCTATAAATACATATTTACATAAATATACATTATACATATACATAAAAATATACATACATATTAAATTATACATATACATATACAAGACATATACATACCCTATGATATACAATTATTATAGCAGTCTTATGTAATAAGAAATTCTAATTCCACATCTTATGAAGCGAGGCATGTACTGTGAACTTACAAGGGCAGGAATTTTGAGCATGGTCTGCATTAGACTCCAGACACTTGATAACAAACTGAATTCAGCGAGAATTGTTGGCCTTTGAATAGATGAATGCATGCTGCATAACATTGGGAATGTGCATGTTAAAGGGAAATTTGGCCTTGTAAAGTATTTTGTGTGAATAGAATAAGAAAAATTAGGGGAACAGGACAGTGAAAGTTTAAGTGAATTCTGCAGAAAACTGAGAAGTTGATGGTGATTTTGTAAAGTTTTGATCAATCAAACACAAATTGGCAATTCTGTGATGTCACACATGAGCTCACCCCATATGCTCTGTACTATAAAATAAGACATTTTTATTTTCCAATCAAGTACATTTTCTATCTAACATGAAGACTTTATATGATTGTTGTAAACATCTTTTATGCGATGTCTGCATGCAAAAAATATAATGTGTCATCAATAATGAAAAAAAAAAAAGATTTCATGCATCGATCACATGATCATTTTACACATGTATGCAGACACAAAGACACACCCACACAGATGCAAACCAGCAATATCCCTGAATGATGTTCACATTCACAGTAGAAATTACATGGAAGGCCTTTTTACAGGTGGGATAATAACACTTCAATTTCATGTTTAATGTTTTTATGTGTTTATGTGTAAAACTGGAAAAAAAAGAAGAATGTTAAAATGGACAATAAAGATGAAATTGAAATTGAAATTGAGATGATAACACTCAGTTGCATCATGCCAAGGGCCTAAATTCATACACTGTGGGGGTAGTTCTCTATCAGAGACAAATTATCTCACTCAAAAGGGGGAATACATTACCTGGAGATCTACAGGGAATGCATCCTTAGGAAACCCCCTAATCACTGATGGCTATTCATCTTCACAAAGCCATATAAAATACTCATCGCCATGGCGGTGATGCAAATGTCCGGGGGAAGCTGGCCTGGCCACAACATTCCTCCTCCCTTTTGGAAATGAAATGCAAGTGGAGCATCGTCCAAGGGCAGCGAGAGGAACAGACAAAAAGTGGTGAAAACAGGAGAAGAGCTCAGCGGTCTCTGAGGACCAATCTAGCCGGTGTCATCGTGATGGAGATGATGCAGGCAGACTCCTCATGAATAAAAGATGGCAGTTAAACTGTACACCTGTGCATTAATTCTTTTCCAGGAGCCTGATCCCGAGTCCGGAGCATCTGTGACAGTATGCCAGAATTCATTTCGGTCTCTTTGGGGACTGGCAGAAATTTATCCACCGTGTCCCCATTGATAATGAAAGACGAAAGAATTCTTTATTTTCTCTCACTTTGTTTAGCATATTCTATGATATCAAGGCTTTTCCAACCTGCAGCAAATAATTAATGTCTGCCATATTCAAATTTTTTATGTCTACCAGTATTACTTATTCATGGCTTGTAAAAAATGCTGAGGTGTCGTGATGTTTTAGATTGTTCAGAGTGAAAACTCAAGGATCTATCTGTGTTACAAGATGCTTGTGATTAGAAATTCATCTTTTCCTACTGTTAATGTGATATAGCAGTATATTTTATGAATGTGCAGCTGAGAAGACAGCCCAGTTTTCCTTCCTGTGGCACATCCCGAATGGGGGTGGGCCTCCAGCAACTGACACCATTATGTGAAATTGGCGTGAAATGTTGATGCTAATCAGTCTGTTGGAGGCGTCCTTCCGCCCTTGCCGGCCGAGGGCCACCTTCCAACTCTCAAGTCATTGTCTCAAGGGCAAAGTTAAATGATACAATCTATCCTGGTGTTCACCTCTCAATATATGTGCGCCTTTTGATGCCTATGAGATACCCATGCGACAGGATTTTACATCACATGTATGTAATTTCAACGAGATAGTCAATAACAATATGATTATTCAAAATTTCAAATTTCACGGTGATGTACTCTATTTCATAATGTGATTGTGTAAAAATGACTTCCTTGTGCACATTAGTGATCTGAGCCATACTAGACAATCAAACCGTGCAGCTTTATGTAAACACAGTATATGCAATTCAGGAACAGAAGGGCACTATTACAATAGAAATACCAAAGACTTGAATCTAATCTGATTCGAAACTGACAACTCTCAAATGTACGGAGTAAAAAAATCAGTTCAAATTTGTACATTTTATGTCCTACCATAAGATGTATTGATGGCTTTGCTCAGTAACAACATGAGATGCTATTTGTCTCATTGCTTTTATCTGATGATGGTGTTTGTATTCCGTTTTCACCATAATAGATTGACCCACATTCTGTTGATCAGTTACTGACCAAAGATGTAGTGCTTTATTGATGATGCAGCCATCATAGAAAATGCAAGAAATAGGAATACAGGAGAACTGTGCCAGAAATAACACGGCTATCACATATTGACTACAGTCATATAAAGAACCTGTTTAGAGAACAGCCTACATAATATTGCTGTAATCAAGTTAGAGCTGTTGTGCATAGAATCATGCATTAATGTGAATTGATAGCCTCATTGGAAGAGGTTTTTAGCAGCAGCGACAACAATAAAGACATCCAGGATGCCAACAAGTATGAATGTGTGAGCAATACACTTACCAGCAACAAGGGGAGAGATAGAGGATAATGTCCATATTCCAGTTGTGTTGCTTGGTGTAATGGCAACAGATGTCAGGTAGTAATGCCATCGGCACTGGCTTTGTTTGCCTGTCTCAAACTGCCGATCGGAAAAATGTATTTCTGGTGGAAGCAAATTTTGTACAAATTTCTGTGCTCCTCAGTTTCTGATTTGTGTTTGCAAACTTGCCAGCCAAGTACTCCACAATTACTGCTGTGGTGTGATGATTAGCAAATTAGGGTTCAGCAGAATAAGGAATAGCTGAGAATTAAGGGGTGCAGTACTGCCTGGTAGGGGGGCATTTTTACCCCCCTTTTGCCACTCTGACACCCGCTGCTTCCTAATGCTTTCAAGACGTGCTTGGTTGTGGGCAGCTCAGAAGCTGGAATATCAAGCAATTTATGTTGGTAATTGATGCTTATCAATTATTTGCATGTTTTGCTCAAGGCAGGGAAATTGCTGCACTCATATGTTGCATTTGGAAGTGATGATTGGATAGCGAAATACTGATTTTTTTTTCTTTCTCTCTATAGCCAAGGAAGAGTTATGAATATGTTACGAATGCAGTTATTGACTGACACTTCATGGCTGTTTGCGAGGTGGCTGTCGCTGATAGAAAGATCGGAGTATGGTACGTTAACTGTCGTCCATTGCAGATGATTGGAAGAGGGGTCATTGTGAATGCTCGTGATGTCTTTAAATGGGAGATGTGAATTATTGATGACTGCTATTTGCAATGCATTGTAACAACTGATGCCCCGCCCATGGTGTGCCACAAACAGTTGTCATAGAGATCACTGCCATAAGCGCCAGCCATTATCATTGATGATGCGGACGGTAGGTACAAGTGTAGTTATCTCAATCAAAAAGCCTTTAATGGTTTTTGCAATAGTAAAGTCATTAAAGGGAAGGTAAACCCAAAGAGCAATGTGGATTGAGTGAAAGCAGCAAGATTAGTAGAACACATCAGTGAAAGTTTGAGAAAAATCAGACAATCGATGCAAAAGTTATGAATTTTTAAAGTTTTGGTGTTGGAACCGCTGGATGAGGAGACTACTAGAGGTTATGACGTATGAGTGGACTACAATATCAAGAAAATATAAAGAAAATACTACAAAAATCAATTTTTCATGAAAATTACAAATTGCATTATATTATATTATATTATATTATATTTTCTTGATATTGTAGTCCACTCATACGTCATAACCTCTACTAGTCTCCTCATCCAGCGGTTCCAACACCAAAACTTTAAAAATTCATAACTTTTGCATCGATTGTCCGATTTTCTTCAAAATTTCACTGATGTGTTCACTAATGTTGCTGCTTTCACTCAATCTACATTGTTCTTGGGGTTTATCTTCCCTTTAAGTAGGTGGAGAAATGCAGTTAGCAATCAATGAATTTGAAACTGACAGCCTAGTTTGGATTTTAATTTATATTGATTATGGTGTATCAATAAAGGCAGGATCATGTCAGTTGACAGTCTAAATTTTTTAATTAGGGATTTGACATTAGAGCTACCACAAAACAGTGATATTGCATACAATCTCATATTATGGAGATTAGTATGTTTCATGATGTGGAATTTTGGCCTTGAATACAATTTTATGCAAAGGGAGCATTAACAAAAAATGTTTTATCTATTTCGAAGTCAGTGAAGTCCACACGTAGTAATTGATGTACTAATAATGATAATATTACTAATTCAGCGAATTGAGAACTTGCAAACTTTAATGTGAATGACTGGACAAATTGTTGAATTGTGTGAATATTTGTACCTACACAGTGTCAGTTTGAGGGTGGATGATTGGTTGACACTCAGATTAAGAAAATTGAAATGTGTTAGCATTTTGGACTGATGCATAGATTTAGTAGTATTTAACATATATACATTTCTTTACTGAGCAAGACAGGGTAAATCAATTTCAAATTGTAACACAATTTTGTGATATGATTCAATTAAGAACACACAAATCCTCTACCCCAGACCTATCAAACAAGTAGTAGTAGATTTGAAGGAAGTTAAAGTAAAGGATAAAATTAATGAGCAGGGAAGAGTGTTAGTTAGGAAGAGTTTCACAATTCTCGGAAGAGTTGAACGTGTAAAATTATTTGTATATTTTCTTGCTGATTATTTTTTTTCCTCTCAAAGTGTGTCATGCTGTATTGTGTTATTCTTTTGTTTTGTTTTATTGTATTGTATTGTGTTGTGTTGGGGTTTATGTCGTGGGAGAAATTAGATTGAGGAATTAAGCAGCCAAAGTTTGTTAGTCTGTATACATATATCATGCCGAAACCATCGGACCTATAACATTTCAAGATGAATATCGTATTGCTGTTCCTAAAATAGCACTTTTTAGGAGATATGATTCGTGGAGGATCTTCTTAATGCTGTGTTATCCAATTTTATCGGTGTCAGCAGGACAAGATATTATTTATTGCATTTGGAGGAGATATATTGTCTATCTGGAGCAAGGCCGCGTTTCCGTCTGATTAAAGAGAAAACAGCAACCTGTATCTTACAGAGGCCACGTCAGCCCGACGTCTCTCGCTGGCTAGGCTAATAACTTCAAGTAAGACCAGGAATTTAAAAAAAATTGGGCACTCTTGTATAAATCACCCCTCAAATATTGCTAATTAAATCTGGTGCATAAATCAGTGGTGTTTTACATTTCGCTCGAATGGTTTTTATCGCCACCGGATTTTCACTTGGAGTGTGAAATCACATTTTACGGGGGAACTGGTGAAATGATGGCAGCCATAAGAGTTTACAGTCTATATCCACGAGCCGTGGTGAGTTTCCTTCATAGTTTATCATTGTGTGGACACAGTAAGCAGTGAACTTGAAAGTTAGCATGACCTCTATGCAACCCCACTACCCCTTATCTTCCGGCTTAACCTCCAGTTCGTATTGGACACTGCTGTGTCATTGCACATTATCAGGTTTATTATCACTGGCAGTTGCATGTACATATATTTTTTTTTTCGGGTTCTGTGGTTTAATTATAATATAGTGGGCTCTCCTTGAAAGTTTACTCTAAAGAATAGTTGTAGTGTAGACATGTGTCATACTGTAAAAGTGAACATTTTCGCAGTATTGAAATTTTTTCGCATTTCGTGCAACCAGAAGCTAGCGTGAAAATAAAAGCACACCAATACTTTTGCTTGCCATATGTTCCAGTAGTTGAAGTCTTGATTCTGTGGAATTAAAGCAAAAATTTTCTTACACGGCCGAGCGTGAAAAACTATAGTCTCTCAAAAATATCCTCTTACAGTAGTTGAAAACTACAAGCTAATCATCAAAGTTTTACACTTGAAAGATTACAAACGTTGTGTGAATCTAACCATTACAAGTATAGTTTCACTTGTCAGTAGAGGGTGGTGTGTGTTAGGGGGTAACTTGGAGGAGCAATTCTCTCTGCTACTACCACCATTCTAGCACCTACTGCAATGAAAATACCCATCCTCTGAATATTCAAAGTTATGATGGTCAAAAGTAACACTGGTAATAAGATTAAGTCCATTTGTGAGCAGAAAATTGTATTGCATAATATAGTAACTGAATGAAATAGAATGGAATTTGCATCTCTGATGTTTTTTGAAAAAAACAAACAAAGAAACAAACAAACAAATCTTAACACTCTTGTCATTTGTTAGATGGCAGCTAGGTGTAACACCACTTTTGATAATGATGGTTGCCACAGTTCCCTAAAGGAGAAGTGTTAATATAGCATTTCATGATATTTTAGACACATGTCTGTTTCTCATTACTGGTATGTTTTCTTTTATTTGCAGCTTTTCTCGTCATTTCTTTCATTTAAACCAGCGGTCATCCTGTTTTGATTTCTTTTTTTCCTGGTAATATAATTGCCAACCTTCAGAGAACGCCAGACTGTTTTATCAATAAAGTCCTAAAAGAAATGTTGTTTTGTAGGAGCACAGCTATTATCTTGCTAATTATTTCTGCGTTGAGGCATCATGGGCAGAAAGGGGGAATTCTCGTTACATCTGTATGTAGAAATGATCTCCATTGTCCATACTACCAGCTCAATGGGTATTGGCAGATTGATGGCAGAATCTCATTGATTGGTCAGGCAGCGAGCTAACAAGCCTACATTGTCTCATTAGCAGTGTTAAATAGTCCCAGTGGACCCGGGCTTGTATGGAGGGGCTTTATTTTGTTTAACTGTCAGAGCGGCCAATCACCCCCGTTAATCACCCATTATGATGCAACGCCCTTGGACGTCTGGTAGTGGAGGATGCTCACCATTTCACTGATGGCATTTCCTGGATGAGGGATATATTGTCATCAATGGTCAAGCTTCTTTACTTCCTGTAGTTTACTTGTGTGTTGAAGTTTGTTAAGGTTTAATAGCCTATGACATGCAAGCAGGAAGAGAAAAATTGATGTCCAGAACAAGGAAAAAGCTTCTGCCGAGGTCCCACATGCAATACATTGTATATAAGGGCCATATTCATAATGGCATTGAAAAGTAACTTTTGCAACTTTAGAAGCATCACAAAGTATTGAGGGTCACAGAAGTTGTTTGGCAACCATACCAAAAGACATCCAAGATATCACCAGAATCATTGCTTGCTGGAGGGGAACTTTAGGGAAACAATTGTGATATATATACTTTTTTGGGGGGGTTGGGGGGTGGGGGTGGGGGGTGGGGTGGGGATAGGGGGAGGGGTCGCTTGACCTCCACTCAATGTTGGGAAAACTCTAAGCAGCAATGCAGGAACATGCAGCCAGTGGACCAGGCTAGCTTTGAGTTGTAGGTTATTGATAGGCATAATTGCAGTAGTCAGAGTGAATATATTCGTGGTGATACATGCTGTTACATTATCTTTTTTTAATGGTAATGCTCAAATTTGCATGCGCTTCCTACAGGGAGTATTAAGAAACACAATCCTCATCGAGTTGGAAACCCTTGTTCTTGGAAACATTAGCCACATTCACACACACATCGCGTTGCAAAAATCAATTTTATTTGGCACCATTTGCACATACTGCACAGGACAAATTATTGCAATGTGTAAAAAAAAAATAATAAAATAAACATGCAGTGACAGAATGTGACCCCTGCCATCTGAGTGTGTGGACTGGTAGTGCTGAGGTAGAGTTGCAGTACGGGATAAAAGAAATCAGATGAATTAATGGTTTTCACATTGCATTGCTAAACTCGAATTTCAAAAACCGTTAATTTTGAGTGTGTGGGAATGTGGCTACAGTCAGGGCTGTTGATGAAAATGCATGTTCATGCTTTGATTTTTAATTTAAAAAAACAGATATCAGTAGCATGGGGATGCCATGGAGTTTGAAGTCTGGTCTGGCTTAGATTTTATTTGAGTATCCCCATTACAAATGTATAAAGCTTTATCACAGCTATCTGTGTAAGTACACACACAGTTGGACAATCTTGACTGGAGTTGATAGTTATTGATGAGCGTACGCTTCGATGCATACCTTCGCTAAATGTGGCCGGGTGACAGGCATCCTAAATTATCAGAGACAATCATGTTGAAAATAGGCCCAGGTACTCATATTTCCACATTCTGTCTGCAGTCTGCAGTATATATAAGCAGGTTGCCATGGATACGAACATCTGAATTTCAAGTACTTAGACCCTATAGTTGCTATAGTGACAATACATAAACCTTGGCACAGAGAATTATACTAGCTACTACTACCTTTAATGCTATTTGTGTTCTCCTTGGATTCATCGCACATCACTCGCCACACCATACGTCTCGTCAGGTTCCTCAAAGGGATGCCGCCATGTTTCCCAGGGCGATGGAGTGTGTGAGATAGACCCCGCAGACCCCCCTCCCCCACCCCTCTTCGAACATTCGAGCTGCAGAATTTCACTGCAATTAACTTGGCCCTGTGTAGAGATCACACCTCTTCTTAACACTTAGGGGGCCACCCCAGCCACCCTTTTGCATCTTGTCTCGGCCGTGATCTCGGTGAAGGACGAGGGCTCGTTTGCTTATATCTCATCTCACAGTCTTAGCTGGAGTGATAAACGGAACAATACTGAAGAAGGGAAATAATATCATCTGTAGAGATTATCACTGCTACTTGTCTGTCTGCAGCTTTCTACAACATTAATCCTTCAGAATTTTCGTTCAGCTTCATTCATATTACCATTTATATTATTACCATCTCTCCCAGCAATACATATTTGGAAATGTTAATGCCAGGCTACTCTTTGCCTATCCTTCAGATTATTCCTCTTTTCATAGACTTTAAATATTCTGCAAAGTTATACATTTTTTTTTTTTTACATTTTACATTGTGATGCAATTTATGCATTTAATTTCTGTTCAATACTTATATTTTTCTGCTGGAAATGGGAAAAAATGAATGACTGAATGAAAAAAATGTGTGTATGTATGTGTCGTGTTTGGCTGCATGTGCTTAAGGAGAAAATCTACTAAAATTAATTTATGTGAATCAAAACAGAAAAAAATGAGAGGAAGGGGATAATGAAAGTTGAGCAAATTGTATGAAGACTAAGAAAGTTATGATTTTTTAAAAACTTGTTATAAATAAAGCACAAACTGACAACTCCATAATGTAGCATGTGGGTGCATGTGCATTTGGAAATTAATTTGATTGGTAAAATTAGAATTCCTTGTTCAATAGTACAGAGCAAATGGTGGTGGAAAAGGGTGAGCGTATGTGTAAAATCACAGAATTGCCAATTTGTGATTGATTGATTGATTGTAGCATGAAAATGTCATCTCTTTCTCAGTTTTCATCAAAAGTTGCTCAAACTTAATTCACTAATTTTGCTGTTTCTTTTTACACACAGTAGATTTCCTCTTTAAAGTTCAGTTTTATGCTGAAACATTGTTCAGGGGTTATCAGCTTCAAAGCTCCTTGTTATCAGTAAGATTGTGAAGATGAAGCTGATGAAATTGAGGGTGGGCAGTTATAGAATCAATTTGATATTCAATACGGTACGTCACGAGTTTAGAATAGTATCCAGTCAGATTTTTTTTTTCATTGCTACAAAACTTAATCTCTTCTGATGCTTTATCTCTAATTATGTTCATATCAGCTGTCACCTGTGTGTATATGAACTGGTCGATCTGTACCTTTTTTTTTGTTCATTTCCTTCATCATGAGTCAAAACAAACAAAAACAATGAGCATAACAACATCAACAACAGCTGGAATCTAAATCATATAGGTGCGCACTCCAACAATCTGAGTATTTACGTAGAGATAGAGGAATGTGGTAGGGGCGTCACTCCAGACAAAGGGGTACATACTCTCTCTCTCCATTCAGACGAAGACTGAAGGGAGCGGTACTATGTTATTACATCAATGGGACAGCTTAGATCGTGAGCGCTCAGTCGTAGGAGCAAATTAGCGTCAGTACCAATCTATAAAGTGCGCGCTTGTTACACTCAACTTGATACCCACTAATCCAATGGTATTGATCCAATAATCCACTCAATTAGATTAAGCCTAAGCCGACCCCCTGAGGAGGACACGCAATCTGGCTGGTGTTGGGTGTTGGGGTAGTTCACAGATTCAGACCCAGCGTAGTACGAACATGTGCAGAGCCAATAGCAATCAACAGGATAACTCACCTTGTCGTCGTCTATGCTGTGTGCACCTCTAAATATCTTTGGGTATGCATTTGACAGACTACACCTGGCAGCTCCTTCGTGGCCTTCTCTAGCCTCTAGAATGGAATTGTTTTTAGCCCAGAGCTTGTCAGATGTACATTTGTTTCTGTCAGACGGACTTTATTTTGTTGTGTTTTTAGTTCATCACCTAGTCTGTGAGTGCTGATATAGCAGGAGCTTATAGATATATCTAACTGTGAGTTTGGGGAAAAAAAAGAGAGACTTAGATGATAAAATTTGGAATAATTTTTCACTTGATTAATTGATAGTGCTAATTGTTTATTTGTTTGTGTTTTTCTATCTGTTAAGACATTACCATAGGTGCATACTGCCACTAATCGTCATGGGAACCATTTGAAATGTTTCAGTTGTTTAAAACATGACATGAAACTAGTGTGCAGATGAGAAGAAATATTTTATTTATAGTGCATTCTCTCCCTCAGTTGTAAAAACATTCATTTCCTTTTGAGAAAAGTGTCACTAATACCCTTAAATATGAGCAGGAGATTTTGAGAAAATGTTTTTTTTTTTTTTTTTTTTTTTTTCGTGTCAGATGAGAAGGAAATGGTGAAAAGAGAATAAGAAATAGTACCGTATCTAACCAATAACGCTCAGGCTTAAGTAGGATGCTTTGAGATTTTTTTTTTTTTTTTTTAGTATTATTATTATTTTTTTTTTTGTAGTACTGTATGTTATAGGATAGATTTAGGTAGAGTATTATCAATGCATATTGGTCTTACACTGGCAGCTTCTTGGCTGATTAGCAGGTTCCCAGTGTATCAGAGGCATGTTTTCTCCATCCTAAAACCTGTGGCGAAGAGATGAAAAAATCTAATAGATATGGAAATGTGCCGTCGAATTAGGCACACTAAAAGTGCAGACGCCCTACTTGGCACGGCGTAATTCATTTAAAGGAGTCCTCCGAACCACACACACACGCCCTCCTCAAACAGGGGGTCCCCATCCTGCTCCTCTCTAGGCAGATATCTTATTAAGTCCTCCGGTGTCAAACAAGATGCGTGGAGCATAGTTGGCCCTTGGGTCTAGTGATAACAGTATAATGGCAATGTTTTGGATGCTGATTTTAGGGGTTTGTGGGTTAATGGATTTTTTTTTTTCCTGACCCTTGCCTTTTCCAGTTCACATTTATCATCCTTGGATCCTAAAAAAGAAAATCCGCTATTAGAAATAAGAGGATGGAAACTCTTTCTTCCTGAGTTGGAAAGTGTAAGTGAGTGTGTCTTTCTTTGTGTGTGTTTGTGCATGTTCTTATTTTCCTTAACAAGTTACTTCTAAGAAAGCTTGGTCTGCACTGCACACTCATTTCAGGAAGTTGTGTGTGTACACCCCAGCAAGTATTCTGAGGTGTAATGTAAAAGTATGGTGGGGATTGGGACTAAAGCATAGTTATGCCAGTAATACCTTGGCAGACTATACCTATAATAATAAATGTGTGATGATAATGCTGTTTTAAGGATAAGAATCTTTGTTTTACAAAGTTTTTAAATGTGTACATGATTTCATTTCTCTTAAAAAAGGAAAGGACACGATAATATCTTTCTAAAAATAGAGATTAAAAATTATACTCACATTCAGCACTATCACATGGAATAAAAACTTTTTCTTTAAACTTATGGAACAGCTGTTCCACACATTTTGGTTGCTGTGAAGATGTGGTTTAATAATTCATGCAATGATACAATAATCCTTAAGCTACTGTACGAGCTGAAATTTTCACGTACAGATATTTTCGCAAATTGCTACTTGGAGGACATTTTTGCGTGTTGTTAATTTCGCAGTTGCAAGGGTCTAACTGAACTTAGCTATTCGCGCGTTGTTATTTTCGCATGTTGTTATTTTTGTGGCTCAAAGGCGATTCGTGAAATTCGCGAAAATAAAACCACTGCGAAAATTTCAGCTCGTACAGTATATGATAACACTAAAGAGAGGCACTTATTTGTGTGTGAGCTTAACCTGTGATGTCTTATTTCATTTATTTTTTTTTCTGTTTTGTACAATCACAGAATAGCAGAGGATAGCAGAGTTACACATCTTTATGAAGGCTTTGCCCGCATGGCCTTAAATCATAAGCAGATTAAAAATGTCTAGGTTGATTCACTGAAATCCATGCATCCCACTGGCCCAGTGTTTATGTGTAATGTTTGTTAGTGAATGATAGATGTTTTGGGGAACTGATACAGCTAGTGTTACAGACTGTTGCTCCAACAGAGATACAAACGATGATCTCTCGCTTCGTGCAGTCAGGCGATGCGCCAATGCAGCATAAATCATGATTCTTAATCAGTGATATGATAGCCACCCTGCAAGACGTTTTTTCTCTCTTTCTACCTCACCCTGTCAATGCATGTATGTCTGTTTCATTCTGTCTTTCCATTTTCTCTGTCTTTCTGTCTCTATGATTCTTTTTTTTTTAATCTTTCTCTTTTTGGGTCTTCCTACAAATCTATCTATCTGTATATCTATTGATCTCAGTAATTATTTTTTGTATTTTTATTATTTATTCATCATGATGCATGGAACATTCATTCATGCACTCATTGATTGATGTATCAATTCTTCCATCATTCTTTCATTTCTTTCTTTCTTTCTTTCTTTCTTTCTTTCTTTCTATATTTATTTATTTATTTATTTATTCATTCATTTTATCATGCATCCATTCATTCATCCATCCATTCATTCATTTATTTATACATTCTTTCACTTATGCATACATTCATTTACCTATTGAAGCAGAACCATAATTTATATTTCATATTGATGTGGGGACAGAAATTTTAAGGCTTGAATTTATTATTAAAACACATATGCACCTAAACATCACTGCCCATGGTGTGCTGTAAACAAAAAAAAAAAAAAATTTCAATTGGAAAAATGAATGTTTTCATTTACAACAGTCATATGTTATAAAACTACTTTGGTGAAATGTAGTATTCAGGCCTATATTTCTATGGTTCTCAGTGTACTGGTAAATTGTGGCTTGCTATTCACTAGCAAGAAATGGAATCAAAGAGAAAGTTACCTCAAACATATTGATTCAGTAAATCTTTTGATGAATATTTTTGGCACGTGCATATTATAGTGATTTTTATATTCATAATAATATTTTACAATGCTTCTGGTAACAAGATCATTGACATTAAAGTCTGTATACCTTTGTCATCCTGTAAATGAACCAAACAAAGACATTCTTTGTGAGAAATTTACAAGTTCATTTTGCCTTGCCCGAGATATGATGAATGATATCAGTATGGCATTGTTTTAGGTAAGGGCAATAAAATATTACTGCTGTTTGGGAAGCGGATGCCATATGAGACATCTGGCACTGACCGAACTTGGACAGGTCAAGTTGGTGTAGTCTGCGTGGTTGAGTCTCTTCTGCCACCTGTTTGTAGGACAACTGTATTTTCAGTCTGTTAGAAGTCTTAGCATGTGTGACTGTCATCTCATCATCGTAGGAGATACCACTGTTACCAGGGAGGTTGGACCACCTCCCTGCTGTTACTAAATTTACTGCTACTATACTACTACGATGACTACTACTACTCTACTAATACTACTGCTACTACTACTTCTTCTAATATGACTGTTAGAGGCGATGCTGCTACTGCTGATATCAGAGAGTGTCCACTATTCAAAATTTCTGTGTTACATCTTCTTAAAGATATGGAAAAACTGTACATTTAATCCTGAAACGTATGTCCATGCTACATACTGGTATTCATTTTATAAAGATAGTGTTTTGACTGATGCACCGGTGATTTCATTTTCAAGGCCAGTGTGCTCCAAAAGTTTAGTCTATAAATGGGAAAATTTTACACGCTAACATCTTGCACTGTGAAGACTAAAATATCTGCCAAAAGAGTTAGTCTGCCAAAAGGGTTTGTTATGATGGCTACTGATATGGAAATCACACAATATTGTCAGTGATACACAAATTCTGGTAAGAAAAAAAAAAAATCTTCTTTCCAGACCACAAAAAAAAATTGTATTTTCTATAGAAATCATTTAGATTGTGCAATCATCAAGATAATGTATTCCCAAGCTTTACATATTTTCATTCAATGTTTGATTGAAAAATAAAGTGAAGTCAAAATAAGAATTAAAATCGATATACCAAGATGTGCAGCTGAGAAAACATAGGTGCACCATGAATGAAAGTTTTCAGAGATCTTTGCTCATCCAAATTTTCTCAGAACATCCCTACAGATGGAGCGACTAAAACTTGAGACTATGGTTTGACAGGCTTTGACCGTGATGAAAGTATCCTTCATCAAAATGTCTGCAATCTTGAGATGGACAGGTCAAATTGCATATTGGGCCATCTGTCTGTCTCTCTCTCTCCGTGACCACTGGCCTGAGTGACAATTTTCAACAATAATCCCTTCTGCAAGACTTCTGTTTGAAATGCTTCCTTTGCCATTAAAGCTTAACAACTGCATACACCATGCATGCATGTGGCAAGTATAATATTTCGGTAACTTCGACTTGTGAGGCAACTCTGCAAGTGGTTGAATTTTGTGAACCATATTGATGGAATGAGGAAGAAGTATTATCGCTCTTCAAGTGAAAAGTCAGTGATTTCCCATTTTGGAAGCGATATCAAACACAGTTTGTCACAGAAGGCAATATTGTAGGTGTGTCATCAACTTGCAAAATGTGCAAAAAACAAACAAATAAACCCCAACAGCAGCAACAAACAAACCCACCATCAACTATACAGCTTATATAGCAACAAAATATATGATTCCTACCAAATAACTTCCACATTTTTTTTTTCTGAAAATAGCAATGTAATTATGTGCTGCGATCCATGCATCGTTCCCACTGTGTGTAAAACACTGTCCAGGTTATCAGTTATAATGTTTAAATAAAGCACTTTGGTATCAAATTTTGACATCAAGATTTCCTTCAAGTTATGCTGGTTTTTTTTTTTTTTGTGTGTGTGTCTATTATCAGTAATTGTTTCATTAACTGCATGTGCTCTTATTAATAGGTAACTTGCTATTCTCATTTTACACAACTTCAATTCATCCGGATGTATTTCCTATGCGTTGTGTTTCAACAAACATGACAATGCTGTGTCAGGGCATATTCGCACCAAACATAAATTAAAGCGATGAGTTTTGTTCGTCAATGTCGTATATTGAATGGGGGCAGTGCAGTGTATATATTCTCCTCAAATTGGCAACATCTCCTGGATCTATGACTCTGCCCTGGAAACAATTGTAGGATAATGGATTCAGCAGACTGGCATCTGTCTGTCCTGTGATTGCCATCATCCAATCATATCTCATGACCAAGCCAGTTGTGTCATAATGTGATCAGTCAAACACGCATCTAGTGTACATGGGCCAGTCTTGAATGAAAACTTTCTCTGACACATATAACACAGCGTGAGCATGAGATATACATGTGTACCTCTTTATCAGGAATGAACCACTTGAGAATTTTGAAGTAAACCTCATTTAAGATTGAAGGGACTTTAATAAGCCATGTACCTTTTATCTAGTTCAAAGGTGTGTAGATTATAGTCATTATAACATTGGAATTATCATAATGGCCTTTCCTTGATTAGAAACATGTAAGGTTTGGTATGTAATATCTTGCATACATCTGTTTGTCCAGTTTTAGGTGCTGAGTAAGAATAAATGTTTGCAGTTGTCAAAAAGATGTGTCAGATCTTTTAGAGTTTCTGTTGTCTTTCCTGCATTCTGTAACCCTTGCTAGGAGTTTCTTTCATTTTCATTCAGTTTTCCATACAGCTAAAGTGTCATGGTAGGTCACTCACTGAATTCAATCCGTTCCTCACCTTTTGAGTGAGAGCGACCACTGAGTAATTCCCTTAATACATCTTTTTGTTTGACAGTTTGCACAATTTCCTTATTTCCTCCTTGGGTTCATTCAGTCTCCTCTCCTGTATGAGTGTGTGACTAGTGAGCCCATGCCATATTGATTTCATTTCTTTCTCCCTCTCCTGAAGTTCTGGCACCATCAGTTTTATACTGTCAGCAGGTGGAAAGATTTTCCCTCTTCCTTCAGATATTTACCATCTTTCTCTATTTCTGTTCTTATTCAGTCATCATCAATGTATTGTCTTTGTTTTATTCTCACTAACCATTCCTCCCCCACCCCATCCCATTACCCCCTCCCATCACCAACAACTTGTCTTTTATATACTCTCTCACCACACCTTTTTTTCAAACTTCCTTTAAACTAAGCCATCTTTCTTTTTCCTTCCAGGCTTCAGCCCTACCCAACAGACCTGTTTTACAACTCCAACTTTATTCTTCATCAACATCTTGTCTTTTTACTCTCTCACCAATCACACCATAGTCCAATCTTTCCTTTACTACATGCCTCCAAGCCCCTCATCATCTTCATCTGTTTTGCTACCCTTTCCTCATCTCTCTATTCCCAACCCATGTACTTCACCTTAACCATCTATTCTACCCATCATGAATACCCTCTCTCTTCATCCTCCCCTTCTCTTCAAACCTCCCCACACCCCTTTCTTCCTTTTAATATTCCACACCTTCCCTCTCTCTTATCTCACCCTTTTCCTTATCCTCCTTCGACCACACCCCTCCCTCTTTCTATCCTCACCAAACTCCCCTTTCTTTAAGACATGTTCCCCTTCTCCTCCTTTCCCCAACCCTCCACTCTTTTTATTTTCCCTCATTCTCCCCTCACCTCCCCATCTCCTCTCTGTCTTCCTCCTATCTCCTCCCCCCCCCCCCCCCCCCGTCTCTCCTCATCCCCTTCTCCCGTTCCTCTCCTCCACCCGCCCCTTGCCCAATGAATGAATGAGTAGCCTCGCAAACTGATTAGTTTTCCATGGGGGCTGGTCCAGTGATGTTTTCCACTCTGTGCTAGATTAATCAAGGCTCCATCTTGCCTCATTGATAGATGACAAATTTACTGCAGAAAATTTGATGTGATTATCGGCAACACTCTGAGCAGGGGGGGTTCTGTTCACACTTTGATGTCAATGAAGTAAACCCATCAGTGTTTACTATCAGTGGCAGTAAGGAAAAAAAAAATATGTTCATGTGGCAACATGACACAAATAGGGCCTACTGTTAGAAAAATGTCATTGAAGTATGATTAGTTTTCTTTAATGATTTCATAAAAAGCTCAGTTATGTGCATCTTGATTCTCGAATAATTTACTGACTGAAAACAAAGAAGGAATAGATTGGCATACAACAATGGCTGCTAGATGAAATAATCGTAACTGTTGCTTTGTTTAGCTCATTCACAAATATGAGAAACCTAACATTGTTAGTTTGCTGCACATCTTGGGCCATATTGCTCAGTTATTAGTGCTTTAGAAATGTGAAGGTAATATAGCTGCAGATTATCTTTAAAGTTCTCTTATTTCCCCAGAAGATATTTCACTTATCACATGAGGGGAAAACAGTGATGCATCTTTGCCGTATGATTGTTTGGATTAAGATTGCGATACCAATGATTAAGATGGTCATCATTATTTTACCAGCAATAGCATGGTCATTTTTACACTTGCAAATTTCTCTGTATGCCCCTTTCATGCTTGACAAACTCCACCTGCAATGACGCTGTAGCATGAGAGACATCACGGCTAAACTCTTGGTTAAAGTGCCTCGTGACTTTTCAGAAATTTCACCCTCGAACCGTCCCTGGGAAACTCGCGAGCATCCCCGGGATCTCTCGGGTGCACCCGGGTGAAGATGTACCATGAAAGGCATCGTGGTGAAACTCTCTGGAGAAAAGCGAAGGTCAGCTTACCAATAATGTATAGTGGGCCGTGTCACCCTTGTGCCATAACGTATATCTGCGCTGCAGTAGAAGAGCTGGGGAGAAAAATTCAAGCAGGATCTCACTCGCTGGTGTGACAGAAATTGATTCCCTGTTGAATCCCCTAGTGATTACCTGAGTGACTAGCATGAAAGGGGCATTCGCCCTATACCATCGGTGTGTGTGTGTGTGTGGGGGGGGGGGGGGGCAGGGGGAGGGGGTTTAGGTGCTTAATTAGCCCCACTTTTGCCAAAGTTGGCAAGCCCCACCGATAACATTATAATCCCATACTTAAGCTAGTTCTGCAAAACAGCAGGATTAGCATTGCAGTTGTGGTGCCAAGCAAGCCAGTGTTAACAGCATGAAAGAAAAAATAATCTGTGGTTTAAGTAAATGAGATAATTACCCTCTGACCAAATTAGAATTGAGTTATTCATGAATATGACTTTTTGCCAATGCTCATCGGTGATATGAAGGGTCAGGTTATTCATACAGTGTGCAGCATAATCATGAATATTCACATGGTTTGGAAAGTAAAGGATTTAGAAACTCCTGCAAGTGTAAACACATCTGTTTTCTCCTTAGGTTTGGACAAATGCTTGTTATGGGATTTATTGGTGAGTGTAAAAAGCGAAACAAATTGTAACAGGATGAACTTTAGTTCTGGAAGTACAGGTCAAGAATATAAAGTGTAAACAGGGTGTAATTATTGTCCTTATCATAAATACTATTGTTAATGTTACTAATCATAACAACAAAATGATAAGCAGATGTATGTGCCTTCTGTTCCATATTTTTGTTCAGCATACAATTGATGTGAGTGGTTATTGAGAATTTAAAATTTTATGATCAAAATACTATGTAAATGTTAAAGGGAAGGTAAACCCAAAGAGCAATGTGGATTGAGTGAAAGCAGCAACATAAGTAGAACACATCAGTGAAAGTTTGAGAAAAATCGGACAATCGATGCAAAAGTTATGCATTTTTAAAGTTTTGGTGTTGGAACCGCTGGATGAGGAGACTACTAGAGGATATGACGTATGAGTGGACAATAATACAAAGAAAATATAAAGGATATTCAACAAAAATTCACTTTTCTAGAATTATGAAAGAGCAGTGGACCAACCACTTTCAGAAAGCAGGGGGAATAATTGCTTCCCTTAACATATGTCAATATCAAGTTGATGGAATTTGTATTTTTCATGAAAAATTGATTTTTGTAGTATTTTCTTTATATTTTCTTGATATTGTAGTCCACTCATACGTCATAACCTCTAATAGTCTCCTCATCCAGCAGTTCCAACACCAAAACTTTAAAAATTCATAACTTTTGCATCGATTGTCCGATTTTCTTCAAACTTTCACTGATGTGTTCTACTAATGTTGCTGCTTTCACTCAATCCACATTGTTCTTGGGGTTTATCTTCCCTTTAAGGCTTAAAAGTCAATATACAAGCAAACTTTCCCCTGACAGATTCTAGTCCTCATCTTGGGAAAAAGAAATACATATGAGGCCAGGAAAATTAACACATCTTAGTGACTGCAGTTAAAAAACTCATGTGGTTACAAGCATCACTCATAATGTGGTGTTAATTGAGAATGCACACCTTTCTTAATCATGATGGTTTATCTACATTCAACTAAGAAGTGCCATGAACACAAAAAACTTGTTTGAAATTTTATTTACTTGACATGGATTGGTGCTAAAAACCAGCATGAACTTTGCCTGATATTGAGAAGGTTGCAAAAGAGGGCTTTAAATTTTAGGTGTGCTCATAGGTGAACAATTTATGTTTTAGTTTCAATATGTTTAGTTAATTATTAATGAGCATATGAGCTAATTGAGCTGAGACGACCTTTTTCTTATTACTCAGATCAACAGCTTTGTTTGTGTTGGTAGTGAAAAAAAAAATTCATCCACTGCCCCCAATGGCTAGAGGCAACTGGTAATAGCAAGACAAAAACAACAGCCCAGCAATCAATTTAGAGGGGAAAAAAGTTGAAACGGTTACCCTTTTGTACAACATTATGTGGGAAATGAAACAAGGATTTGTGTATTAGGTCATCAGTGAATGATACTTAAATTTTGTAGTTGACGGACTACAGATGCTGAAAGTGGCTAGAAATCTAGTTTTTATGAAACCATGCAAACACAATTGCTTTTAAGATTGAACATTGTAAACCTCAAGGATTTGGTCTTATCTAAAACACAAATATCATTCTAGTTGTTATCAGCCGTTATCAGTAATTAACTATGAAAGAGAACAGTTGGGAAATATCAAGAATGAAGTGCTGTAATGAAGCCAATGATTCTAAAACTACACAACAGTTTCTGGCAACAGGTCTGCTTCCTCATTCATCCTCATTGGTCATCAAACAATGCCATGGTATAAAGAAGAACAAGCAATGCCAATAATTTAGGAGGGGGGGGGGGGGGGGGGGCTTGGGGTCCCACCCCAACTTTTTTTTGGAACAAGATACAGGATTACACAGGGTGTAGCCACTTTTAGCACTTTTTTTTTAACCCTGGTAGTTGCACTAGAAAGTTGCGCTGAAAACCTTTTTTTTTTTCCACTGATGAAACTCGAAATTGGCTGCCAGGAATTTAGACTGGGCCCCCAACTTTTAAATTTTAAAAACGTGGTGCCAGCCATGAAACATACAATACACTAAGCAGGAGGAATAGCATACGGGTATATCTTACCTTTCATGTGGAATTATGCAGATGAGAAATCTTGTGTGATTTCAGAGTTAGCTTCAGCTTGTATGATCATGCCAGTCTCTTCAAATCTCCTCGCATGTGGCATTGTGCTAAGATTACTTCATGGCTGTCTCACAGATGTGGAAGTTGGTCACCTGCTCTCAGGCAGAGGAACGTCCAGCATGAAATTAACATCCACTTCACAGTTATGATGTAAAAGTAAGAAGTTATTTCTTATCGTAATCCATTTTAGAATTAGAAGTAAGAAAGTCTTCCAAGGTCAGGCAGTACAGGATGCAGTCAGTCAAGTTTCTTACTGCATAGATGCTTGATGATTGTCAGGCGTAACTAGTGGCAACGTAATGAATATGCATGAACATCATGTTTTGCAGCCTTCGACAGTGGAAGGAGGAAAAAGAATCTGCTGTGCCTTGTCAAGATATCTCCGCAAGACCTTGGTTTCTCAATGCATTATTCTTACAGCAGCCTGTTTGTATCTTTGTCACTGGCACAAGCACACCACGTGTGCATCACTTAATCACCCATTTCACACCTTAAAAGTAAATCACTGTCAAGAAACACTAGATGTCGATGAAATGCTGATATTTTTATCCTGAGATTGCATGGACTAAATGTGAGATATCATCCTCCGTACTTGAGCCACAGTTATAAATTTCTTTGCAACCAGAATCTAAAAAGTGGTTAGGGGTAGATGAATGCTTAACCCGTTTAAGTCTAGTCCCAATGTTGTAACAAAATCAGCCCGTCGTCAGCGGGTTAAGAAATATTCTACAGATTGAGACATCTTCTTTATCAACAGCATGTCTTGGTACTGTGGAGAGTACTCAGATGAAGGACTGATATCTGTTTGTTTGTTTCTCTTCAGATGTTTCCGAGCACGCCTACATATATTCATCTTCTTATTCTATTACACTGTAACAACTCACAGGGGTGGTTACAGGAATTCCGTAAAGGGGAGGTGCCTTTACAACCCCCCCCCCATTTTTTCTTTGTATTTCTTTTGTTTTAACAAAAAATAAAAAATAAAGAGGGGCGCGCGCTCGTGCTCCGCCCCCTCTGGATCCGCCACTGCTTCATTATCTAATACTATTTCCTAGATTTAATGCCATGAAGCACGGTGCACATTTCAAATGGGAAAGGGGCACAAGTGGTTCCTGTAAATCTCCTTACACAACTAGTCCTGAAGTAAGTTTAAAAAAAAAAGAATAAAAGAAAAAAAAAAAGAATGATTGAGATACCACAGCCCTTCTCATTACATTTCCTCATACCTGAGTTCTGGTGGGTTTGTGATCAGGAATCAAGGAAGGGAAAAACCAGGTATTGAAACCTGGTGTGTTCATTAACCACACTAATATGTTCATGTTGTGCATTGATATCATGAATCTTGGATATATTTAGCCTCTTATTTCTTCATCCTAATCAGGTGAAACTGAGACTCCGAGCTTGATTAAGTTTACATTGTGGAATGAGTAATTAGACAGATTTCTGTATCTTCTTTTGTTTCAGACTGTAGGGTGACTTTACCAGGTATCATGGATAATGAAAAATGAAAAAAAGCAAGCAGAACAGTCATCTGATGATTATTAGGCTGATTAATATTCCAACTTCTTATTGAATTTCATGTAAGCTCAGTGTTGTTATATTTTGCAATATTTTGACTTTTGTGCGAGGCTTTCCAGGTAGTGTAACTCTTTTTCTTTTTTTTTTTGTCAAGAGCTCAAAGAAAATATCAAGGAACAGATTTTGTTGTCATTTTTTTTTTTTTAATCGTAGGTGCGCATTTGCTTTCCATCAAGTCAAAGCCAGTGTAGTCCCACTAGGCTACAGTCTTCTGTAGCCTATGGCCTCTATACTTCTCTATGCTTCTATCCCATGCATTGCTAACAAATAATTTTTTGAATACATGCCACCGTTTCTTTCTTGATCTAGGTGAAGACATGTGCACTCATCTGAGAAATGTCAGAAAATGTTGAGTTGTGTCTGGTTCCTTTTTTGTAACTGCTCAAAACACTCTATATCACTTGTGTCTGTAATTGATTGTGACCAATGCTACGGGGGCCTTGGCATTGATATATTTCACTTATCTGGCACCAGGCCAATGCGTATAGCAGTAAAAACAAACAAACAAACAAACAAACAAATACACAGACAACAACAAACATGCCGGAAACCCCCCCAAAAAACAAAACAAAAACAAAACAAAACCAAAAACCAAAAACAAAACAAAAAACACACACACACAGACAAACAAAGACAAAAAAAAAAACAAAAACAAAAACAAAAAACCCAACAACAACAACGGACAACAAACATGCCACTTTGTAACCACCTACAAAATGTACAGCTTTCATGAGTCTGAAACCATTTCTTAAATTGTGTTAGCAGACCTTGTTTGCTGTTGCCATTAATTTGCACAATTATTTCCATAAAAAGGGTTAAATAGTGTAGAGAGGGAATCAGTCCATGTGCTAGAATGCTGTTCTACCTGAATTCTTGTTAATTTTACATGGAGAGAAAAAAATTCTCTGCCATTTCTGTGTTTACATTACCACATCACATGATGCAAATTTATTTCCTTGTTTGAGTCACTGGCACAGGAGAAGCATTTGTTACCTTTGGCACTGTGCATCAATGAATTCAAGAAGCTTCCTTCATCCTTCTTTTGTAAGAGAAGTGTGCATTGCATTGGTACTTTGAGAGGGTCAATTTTGTTGGGTCATAAAATCTTTTCTTTTTTTTTAATCACAAACTTCTTAAAAAATAGTCAACATCTGCAGTACATTACTGTACAACTTTACAGGAATTCTGTTAAATCCTGACAAAATTTATTATCAAATCATGCAACCTATTAATTCGTCAGACAAGTATTCCTGCAGAGTTTTTTTTTTTTTTTTGGTTTTTTTTTTTATAATGTGAAGTCAAGTTTAATCTGCAGATTGGTGAGAGTTATTGAAAATTTGCCAATTTGAAAATAGCCATGACCATTTCCCTTCTTGGGTCCCCTTTTTTGTTTTTGTTTTTGCTTGAATTATGCACAAAGCATCCTGTGGACAGAGCATGGCATTTCCTCATATGCTTTTTTTTTGGGGGGGGGGGGTCATGTAATTTGTATTCGATGTCACAATAGATAGAGTGCACACACACACACACTCTGTTCCCCTTGTGCTTGTGCATCATTAGATCAAAAACTAAAAAAAAAAAAAAAAAAAAAAACTAAAAACTGAAGTCTCTTAGCCAGGATATGCAATTGTACAAGAATACCTCGATACAAGAACATGGAAAGAGTTATCATCATACCAGGTTGCAAGATTTAACTAAATCTGATTAGAGACAAAGAAATATAAAAGACACATAGCGACGTATACTGAAAGAAGACCATTATTGTATACTTGAAAGCATGAAATTATTTGCTTAATGAGGTTTATGAAACCAACTCATATGTAATGATTTCCTGAGTCAGTTGATAAATGAATCATATGCACACACATGACATTTTCTTGATAGTCATTTATTAATGCAATCTGATTGCCCACGATGCAATACTTTTATGTCACATTTAAAGTGGATAAAAGACTGTATTTACCACTAGTACAAAATATGAGGATGTGGTTGAATTATCACTTAGAGACAAAAAGTCTGATTACAGAAATTTGAAATCATCTTGATGTGCATCAAAATGCAGAAATATGAATGATTTTCTGCACAGAATTAAAAAATGCTACTCCAATAGTAGTCTGTTGTGCCATATTTGACTTTCAATGGAATGTGGCAGCTAAATAAAAAGAAATATTTATGAGTAAATATACAAACATATGAAATAGTATGTATTAATCACTGAATTGAAAATAGAATTATAGGATTGATGGCTTAATATAATGATAAGCAAAATATTGGTTTGCTACGTACCATGGAAGCATGGAAGCTGATTTCATAAGACATTATTACACAACAAGATCTAGTGTTCACAGCATCATATTGTTAAACCAAAGGAACCAGAAAAATCACAATATTATGCATCACATAATCATAAATAGGTGCCTTTGTTTGTGTGTAGAGTGTGTGTGTGTGTGTGTGCAAAGTTTGGAATGATATTTTGACACTTATCAAAGCATATGGTACAATGATATTAACTGATGTTGTCACAGTGGAAGCAAATATTCCTTTATTATATTTTGACAGGTCATTACCATTGGATTTCAAATTTTGATGAATTACCTGCCAGCAGTTACAGAGTAAGGATAATTTTCAATCCCCTGGCATGGCATAATTACTGTCATGGTAGTCTTCTTAATACACGCAACTTGAACACTGAAGGTGGACTGGAGCCTTAACAAATTCTTGGCCAGAGAGGGCGCTGTGACAGATTAAGAAATGACTCACAGCAGAGCTGGTAAGAACCTGGCGGCAAATTGCTTCATTTATCACCCGGCCAATTCCAGGACTGACAGGCTAATATGATAAGTGCAGTCAATCCCAAACAAGATTCCTCTCTTCTTTTAAAGGAGGAAAAAAAAAAGAATGATGATGAATTCCTGGGATATCCTTTTTTGCCGTCTGAAATGATATGTTCTTGACAAGCTAGATTTCATTCAGAGATAGATTACAATTTTTGGTCTGCAAATGACTTAGGGAGCGAGGGTCCCAGTGCCCTCTGGTAAATATCATAATTCTATTTCTCGAAATGTAGCGTTTGGTTAGCAATCTTTCCCACAAAGATAATGAACCGATCGTAATCTTACCTGCCCTTTGTGTGTACATCTGGAAATCAGTACACTCCTGTGCATTTGTGACTGTGTGAAGGAGATTTAGTGGAACATTTGCTGTTGCTTTTGTTTGTGTGTGTGTTTGTTGTTTGTTTGTAAAGCAATTGGGCATTGCGAGATGTACGCCTTGGAGCATGTAGCATCTAGTGACAAATTCACAATGACATCTGGCAGGGTTGTAGTATGCCTGGACTGATTAGATTATGGTAGTGGATTTAAAGGACAAACATCTCTATAGCCTCTTTGACTGACTGACAACATAATGAAGAGTTTAAATGAAAAAAAAAAAATCAGCAACAAAAAAAAGATGTATCCATTTTTTATCAGTTTGAGATATTTTAGATTAGTGCTGCTGAAAAACATAGGAAGTAATTAAAATATATGTGATAATTCCAGTAACATCTTCAACAGTATTTCTTGTTAGGCGATGAGTGCAGTATCACTGACAAAGGTTTTATTCTCTTTTAATACTTGATAATGACCTTACTTTGAATAAAAATGAAAATGGTATTTATCTGTTTTTGCTTTCAAACTTTTCATGAGAAGTCACATTCCATTTCTTTTTATCCCTTTTCTTTTTCTAAATTTCATGATATTATGTATAAGAGAACATGCCAGTAATAATGAAAGATACTACTGACTGAACCCACACATGATTTCATAGAAGATAAATAACTTGAATACTGCACATGAATAAAACACGGTAAATCAACTTCTACAAAATGCCATTCATAAACCTTCAACGTCATAAATATTTGCAGGATACAAAATGAAGATGATGAGCTTTTCTTGTATCACAACACTACAATTCATTAGTGAGAGAATGGAGAGTGATTCAAGTTAACTGAATACAATGTAGACTTCTGCTGCATTCCTTTTTTTTAAAGTATGGAAGTTACCACAATATTGCTGAAAGAGTAAACATGTCAGCATTATATTGAAGTCAATTGTGATTTCACATACTAAGTGCAACAAATATTCAAGTAGATGATACAAAAATTCTTTCATATCGTTTGGTCAAATTATAAGACACAGGTTAATGCATCGAGCAATTCATAAGATTCCACAGAATACTTCTAATAATTGGCGACATGATAAGAATGTAATTAATCCGACAATCATACTCATAGAGTGCTAATAAAAGAAAATATGATTATTCAAACATTCTGGCAAAGAGTGATCACATTCAGTTTCTTTGCCTAAAAATGTTGCCATAAACAGTTATCATTTACACTAAGAATATTGATAAGGGCAATTGTATCGAGCAATAGTCACAACTCCATACATACAGCCTTACTTCAATGCAATGCCATATGTACACATGGAAACTGATACAAAGTGACACAAGCGAGTACACGTATATTTGCATAATTATAAACAAACACATATTTGCGTAATTATAAACAAACATACATTGTATATGAAGACGAAGTGTGACTGTAACTACCCCAGTGTGTTGTACATGATTTATACTTGCAATGCATGGACACTATAGACCTTGGGAATAAATTTAATGCTCATTTCAGCTTCTCTTATATATCAAGAGTATCTTGTAGGGATCAGATATCTCAAAGCAAAAATCATTCTTACTCCAACTGGAATTTGGCCCCCGAGGCAAACCGTCATTGCCCAAAACAAGTCATTAATTGTAATTTTCCTGTCTCGTTTCAAATCCCTGTCATGAATCTGGTATCATTTGCCTGACAAATGCTTGGCTTAGTTTGTGAGAGTACGACAACCCCTATATAGTCAAGGAGAAGGAGCTCTTGAATGCAAATCGTGTTCTGTGACAAATTAGGAGACTAGTTTGAATGGAGTTCTTCAAGGTGTCTCTTCTGTCTCCCCCCCCCCCCATCCCTCCACAATTCAAAAATGCTACTCTGAGAGTGGTCTAAAATATCACAGAATTTGAGTCAGACAGTGTATATCTGAGTGGGAGAAAGGGGGAATCATAATACAAGTTTGGGCAACAGTTGGTGCAGCCATTCAGAGTTGAGATTAGTCAATTAATCCTATACTCCATGTAGAAAAATCACTTCATTCAATATTGAGTTGAGAAACAATGACTTTAGACTTAATTATTTTGGGGCAAGTTTGTCGGAATCATCATGTAAACACATTGGTTTGATTCAAAACACCATCTTTTTGTGATGCTTCATGAATGCTGAAAATTTCAAATTACAGAACATTTTGTCTTTCAAAATTTGACATGGAGAGATTGTGTGGCCACCAAACTTTGAATTTGAGACCTGATATCAGCATTCTTTTTTTTTTTTTTTTTTTTTTTTTTTAAGAGAAAATCACCTTATTGTTTATATCTGTGACTTGATCAGGAAACGTGATGACTGCATCTCATATTGTAGACAGATACTGAAAAGTGGAAATTCTCATGCATTTCACACAACACTGACACTAGCACAAAAATAATAGTATGCAAATATCTCTACTTCTAATATGTAATAGTATTTTATCTCTTTGGCATCTCATGTTGTAGCCAGGTACTGAAAGATGTACAATGTAGATATTTGCCTAGTGAAAATTTTTGACACATTTGATTCAACATGAAACTGGCACAAAAAATAAATGCATTCAAAAATTTTTACTTGTGATGTAGAATGGTATCATATCTCTTTGATTCCACACAACTAAACACATGCAAAATTCATTTGACCCGACTGAGTGCGAAAAATTACTTATGCAAAAATTTCACTATCTACATTCAATACAACTGGCCACCTGTTTCACTTTTACAGTGTTGGATACCACCTTGATAATGGTTTTAAAACTTGTGATACATAAATGGATTCATTAACATTTTAACATTTTTGCATTTTAAAAGTCTGATCAGTCTGGGCATGAAATTGATGGGAAGATCAGTGTTTTAGCCACAAAAAAAAAAAAAAATACTTGAAATAGTTAATTGAGAAGTGAAGAAAGTAAATCTTTTTCAGATTGTTAGTAGCCTGCCATTTTTCAGCTAACAATGATATAATAGATCAAAATGGGTTACTGATTAAACAAAAGGAAAGTAATTCATTATAAAAAAAAGACCCAAATTAATCTTACTAGTTTGGCTACAAGAAAGCCTGCCATTTTGATGCTAACAAGGATACAAGATCAAAGCGCATACTGATTGTACTGATCAAACCAAAGTAACTCATTCTCAAAGTAAGAGACCCGACATTAAATTTTTGAAAGAAAAGATTTACCTTTTCTTTTAGCATATTTCTTGAATGGATAAATTCAATAATATGCTGATGGGGCAACCTGCTGATTGTTGAATAAATTTCCCATACAACATGAAAAACACTTCACTAATATTTCATTCATCTTCCATGTGATATTTACTACTTCATGGTTTCACAATTCAATTTTATATTTATTTTACTACTGTTGTTGGAAACAGCATTAAAATCAGGTGAAATGGCTTTATATTGGATTCAGAAATGTTTAATATGAGGACATAATTTGAAGAGGAAATCACACTTGTTTACACCTGCAATTTCTTAGAAAACATGCTTTTCATATCATTGCAACAATTATACTGTTCATCACTGTTCATTGCAATTTGCTTTGCAAAAAGGAGTAACATATGCAAAAATGTATCATTAAGTGAAAGTAATAGAATATGTTTCATGTTTAGCAGTACCATACATTGTATCTGTATTTTTAAAACTTTGGTTTAATGGCTCACAAATGAGAGCTTGAGAAACACATGGCTATTTAGGTCTAGACTAAGAGTTGAGTTAATTGTTAAAAAGGAATGAAACTCAAATATATACACAAGGATTGAGTAAATGCAGCAATATTATAGAACACATCAGTGAAAGTTTGAGGAAAAGGGACATAATCCATTCAAAAGGTATGGATTGTTTTTGGAGTTTTGGTGCAGCCATATCACTGAATGGGAAAACTACTACAGTTTGTGAAGTCATTATGTGGAAAGCAACATCAAGAAAATTCTGCAAAAGATTCAATGAAAAGTATGTATTTCTTATTGCTCTCACCCCGATTTTCTGAAAGAGGTAAGTCAAGTGATTTTTCATTATGCTAGAAAAGTGAAAAGGGAAAAGTTGTCTTTATATTTTCTTTACATCATTCTTCATATGTGACATCACAAACTGTAGAAGTCCTCTCACACTTTGATGGCTACACCAAAACTTTAAAAAACTCTTAACTTTTAAATAGATCATCCAACTTTCCTCAAACTTACATGAATTTGTTCTACTAATAATTGCTGCATTTACTCAATCCTCATGTACATTTGGGTTTTTCCCTTTTAAGGTTCAGTGCTAAGCCAATAGCTGCATTATTATTCAACATTGCCATTCCAGCTGATCTTGCATGGGCAGTGACATTATCAATTTATGCTAGGGTTCCTGACCAAGGTTGCTGTCTTCTTCCCTACCTCAGATGTTTCAACACTACCTTGTTGATTTGAAGACTGACTACGTGGCATTCTTGGAGATGCCACAGGAGGCTTGCGTGGACCAGTGGGCACATAGAGGGATGCTTCTTGGTAGATGCTCTCTTCTTCCTCTTCAGGGTTGGTGTGAGACTCGGCATCAGGTTCTGCTGTGTCCTCACTGGGATTCCTCATCAGCGTTGCAGACTTGCTTTGGGTTGGTGGTAGGGAACCTTGAGGCATCCTTGGAGCAGTCATGGGAGAAGATGCAGAAGTGGCCGGAGAAGCATACAGTGAGGCCTCCTCATACACGTTCTCCTCATCATTACTCTGAGCATGGTGAGATTTTTCATTTAAATAGTTGCTCTTCTCACTTGGATTTCTCACCAGTGTAGCCTTCTTGTTGCTAATGTCAGCATTCCCTTCAGTACTTGGTTTTATTTTAGGACTTTCCTGTCCTGCCCTGCTTTCTGTGGCAGACCCATATGTGGTTGCTTCAGCAAACATATAGATGTTTTCCTCATCTTCTGCGTTGCAAGTTGCATTGTCTACATCTTTGTTGTCTGCAATGAAAGCAACTTTGGACCCAACATTGCAAGACTTTGCTGCACTGTCAGTTTCACCATACACATACATTGTAGCCTCTTCATAGATCATTTCATCATCTTCGTGATCAGGTTCTTGTAAGTTAGTAGGTATGTTTCTGTTTCCTTTTGCCTTGGGGTTTGCCTGTGTCACCATCTTCCCAAAGCCACCTCCAGCGTCTATATCATTGCTGACTTCCAAACTTTTACGTATGTCCAGCTTGCTCCTCTGAGCTGCAGAGCCATACAACTTTGCATCTACATATGTCTCATCAGAAGTCTCTGAGGAATTTCCAGGAGCAAACTTTGTTTTTCCAGTTGCCACATTAATTCCATCTCTATTCATTTGAGCAGATGCCATTCTGTCTTTTGTTTCATCACCCTTTTGTTTATTGTTGCCTGAGAGATTAGATTCCTGTTGTCCAGTGCTGGCTTTCTTGACCCCAGACATGTCAGCAGCCCCATTGAATTGGGCATTGGAGTAGATTTCGCCTTCTGGACTCGAGTTGTCTCCAGATATTTGACCGGCCTTCTTAGGATCAGTTGCAAATCTGTTGCCAAAGAGCAGGGCCACCTTCTTCCCAATACCACCCTTCTTCGCTCCTGCTTTTCCTTCACCATCATGCAGCCTGGCATCTGTATATATCTCACTTTGTGGGCGCACATTCTTTGACTTGTCATTAGCATTGTTGACAACATCATTACTGGGAGAGGCAGATGCCATATTGTATTCAGATGAAGCAGTATGAGTTGCATCAGCTGTAACAGGGTTTGCATGTTCAAAGTTGTCTGTTTCTTGTCTGGGATTCAGAGAAACATTCTGTGGGTATCTGGCTCTATTATCATCTACATTATCTTTGTGGAAGGAAGCATTTGAGTATATCTCATCCTGGTCATGTTCCACCATGTTGCTGCTACCGAGTGGGGTGTCATTGGCGACCGGGCTGTAGTAAGGGGTTGAGTTTTGTGTCTTTGCCTCCCCAGTGCTTGGTGGAGACCTAACCCTCAGTGGACCTGCCAAATCATAGTCCCCATCAATATCCACTTCTGCAGAATTTTGCTGTTGCCTTAATGTAGCAACACTGCCTCCTTCATCATCTTTGTTTGGATGAATATTCAGTCCTTCATAGACATTAGCCTTTCCTTTCTTGTACTGCTGGTAGTCTGCTTTAATGTTGTCCATGTCAAAGTTGTTGTCATGGTGATCCACACCTTTAGCTCTCCTGAATGTAAAACCACTCTTCAGAGCACTTACAAAACCTGCCTTTGAAAGGTGCTTGGATTTTGATGGTTGGCTTCTGAGAGCCGGTGTTGGCTTTGGTGGAGTCAAATATTTCCTTGTCTTTGGGCGGGGTTTTCCTCCAAGTGCATTTTGTTTGTTTTCATCAACAACATAGCCATCGATGTAAAGGTCTTCTTCATCATCTGGAGATGGTTTTGCGTCTGCTTTGGTAGGATTTGCCTTGATGTCAGCTAGGATTTTGCTGGTGTCAATGGCCCCCATAGTCAGGTAAGATTCCTCTGGCTCCTCAGCTGGGTTGACAGCAAGATTGTCACTCCCATAATCCACTTTTACTGTGCCTTTGGAGAGGGTGTCAACACCATTGATGCTGATGTTAATGTGCGGATCAACAGTGATGTTGACATCAGGTGTCTGGTTTGCAATAAGTTGATCACGATTAGATTGTTGCTTACGCCACCAACAGAAGCATAATGCAAATAGAATCAGCAGGAACAGAAAGAGGAGGACAAGAACAATGATGATGGTTTTGTTACCGTCAGTTCCTGTGCTAGGATCTCTCGCACCCGGAGGAGCAGTCGTCGGCAATGGCTCGCAGATAACAACGGTGTCATTGTCACTTCCTTTGGAGTTGGTGGCTGTGCATGTTGCCGTGGTTACCTGTCTGCAGACGGGTGTGGAATCAAATGACAGGATCATGCCATCCTGAGAGATGATAGTGTTTGTAGTAGGGAATGGTGGAGTAATGGTCCATATGTATGGTATACTTGGTGAAGGGTGGCCTATAGCTGTGCAGTTGTACGTGGGGAAGTCATTTCCACCTGCTGGTGGAATGGTTGTTATGTTCACCTTGGGAGGGAACTCCACATTCACGGTCACATTGCAGGTGCCTCTGTAATGCGGGAACTTTTGCCTGCTGGTTGCTGTGCACACAAACACTGCTCCGTGGTCAGCTCGCATGGCAACAAACCTGTAGGTTAGAATGGTCCGCATCATCTGAGTCGCAAGCGTAGTGTTCTCCTCGTTGATGGGTATGCCATCCTGCCTGGTCCAAACAAGCTCTATGGCCGGCTTCCCTGTCTTGCTGTCACATCGTATCTCAACGGGTGTGTTCTCATGGACAGTCACAGTAGATGGTGTACATTTGGGATCATCAGGGTCGGGTAGAAAGTTGACGACAAGAATAGCAATCCTCGACCTTTTTACGATGCGATGATGAGCATCCAATATTGTACACCTGTACTCGCCTTCATCAGCTGGCTGAACACTGTTCAAAAACAAGTTGTTAGTGTTGGTTTGGATATCAACAATAACATTGTAAGCGCCTTGAGGGCGTTGGCCTACAACTTGAGCGGCACGAGTGACCTGAACCCCCAGGGCATACCAAGCAACAGTCTGTCCATGGCCAAGGTGATTTACTTGACACTGGAAAGTGACATCTGTTCCTTGGTTGACCTCCATGTCTTGAGGTTGGATGACGAAACTTTGTGCCTTAGTCCCACACAAAAGCGCAAAGCCCAGGATCAGAACTGCCCACTTCTTATCCATGTTTGCACAATATGCTGTCAGAATGCGCGGATTCACACAGATTTTAAAGTGTTCAGATGTATGTCTTTTAGTATTTCCAATCTGTTCCACTGTTTTGAAGTACAGCTGTCAGAAGTACCAAGTCCATGTCAATAATACACGTGAATCACACACATGCAGCACAATAAGTGTCCATGGAATTAATATACTCTTAATGCATTTTCAACCAATTCTTTGTAGGAAGATTGAGCTCCTTGTGACAGATGGAGCTACAGCTGTGTTCTTTTCAGTTAAACAATCCTTAGTTATATGTCTAGTTCTCATCTTGCTACAGACAATTTCACTAGCTTATGATCAAAACTGCCGCATTTCCTGGTGACAGGGATGTGTTTACCCTTGACATGTCCTAATATGGAAGAGGTAGCCACTGGTGTAAGGGACTCTCTCAATACCCACTTTGACAAATCATTTTGTTTGTGTGTATGTGCTATCAGGAATCACACCATAGCCTATGAGTGTGTGTGTGTGTGGGGGGGGGGGGGGCATGGCGATGGTGTCCATCTTTTTTCAAGTGTAATTAAATGTGGGTGTGTGTTTGTACCTGTGTCCTTTCACTGACACATGACCTTGTGATATACAAGCAAAGATGATTTTCGTGAAGCGACAGATTTAATGATATGTATAGTTTAGCTATTAAAACATTTACCATCATACAAATGGAAACATAGCACATTTTCAATGTAATATAGTGCTTGAAGGCAAAGCATCATGATTGTTTGTATGGATTACATTAAAAAAGGGAAAAATTATGCCATTTTGCATTTTTCACACATAAACATTTTCCTCTATTATGCATGCACAATTCAATCATCCAAGCGACATGCTGCTTCTGTTATGCAGATTGTCTACACAGAACATCAAAGAGGGGGTCTTTTCTTTACTCGTTATAATTCTTGTCATATGCCAAATTGTAGTAAAAGGTCACTTATTGAAATCATTTGTCTTATCATTGGATGAATAGGGGAAAGCACAATATTTAACACTGTGAGTCATGCATTTTTATTTTTCCTTGTCCTTTACTGTTTTCCACACTGGTAAATTAAGACTCCCATGTAGCACCATGGGAGAACCCTAATGATCAGTAGGAGATAAGCACAGAAAACATTATTGGGCTTGATAGAAATTTTCTGAGTTGATCCCTTGGGCTCTCCTGCTTGTCTGAGCAGGAGGCTAAACAGTCTTTGTTACTCCTGGCTACAATGCACAGAGAAGCCTGTTCCACAATGGAAAGGAATTTCATGTCACATCAGTGTGTCACTAAGTAGCCCGAAAGGACATGACGTAGCTGAAGAAGATGATATTTCCTGTTCGGGAGACAGCAGCCATAAGCACTATCAAAGCATTTTGGAGCATAATGTCTTAGATATGTCATGTTCCTTGTGCAAAGTGAGAATTATTTGATCTTATGCGCTTAGAAACATTATGATAAGCACTTTATAAATGATATTTGTTATTATTATTATTATTATTATTATTATTATGAAGTTTATTCTCCAAGTGAAAGACATCAGCTGAGGTTATCATATGAAGCAACTCAACTACATTGCAACAACATCAACAAACTAATATTTTGAATTTGGTAAGGTGTCATACCTGTACCCAAAGTGTTGCATGAAAATTCTAACACAGTGTCCTTTTTAGAGGAGTGAGTGGGATATATGTGACCCACTACAACAAAAGGATCCTAAAGTCGCTGACGGATGAGCCGAGAAAATCGAGTTTGAAGTCAGATCACCAAAATCTGTCAAAACGTTCAGATTTCTGTTTTTAACATAATTTTGTAGTCTAATGTATCTTCTATCATCTGCCGAAATTTCGAAGCTAAATGATCAAAGGAAAGGCCTGAAAATAGCATTTTTCTGGGCCATGCTTGACTCGCCCGTCAGCGACTTTAGGATCCTTTTGTTGTAGCGGGTCACATATGCGAAAACCAAGGGAGGTCAAGAGAGAAAGAGAAGTAGAAATGTTAGCTGCAGCAAGTATTACGCAGTGCTGTGTGGCATGTGACACTTATATACATTGTGTATTATAACAGATACATTATCTAATATTTTAAATAATATGTAAAATGAGTGGGGGGGGGGTTTATGTAAAAGATGAATTTCACATTTAGGCACATGTGTGTGTGTGTGTTTGTTTATGCCGTATCCGGGCAATTACCCCCCGGCTAAATACTGGTTAGTGGTAAGCTTAGAGTAACGATTAGGGTTAGGGTTAGGGTTAGGGTTAGGAGTTTGAGTTAGGGATAGGATTAGGTTCAGGATTAGGATTAGGATTAGGGCCAGGGGAAGGGTGCGGGGTAATTGCCCAGGGGGTAAATGCCCTAGACCCTGTTTATGCAATATTTCACTATGCTATGTGTCACTCGGAAAATGAAAGTTTTTGGTTTATGGATTGATTCATTTTCTTATTTATATTTTGTTTTGTTTGATATGTGCTTTCATGGTTACATAGACTGAAGTCTTTTTTTTTTTTTTTTGATGCTGAGAATAACGTTATCTATAACTGAAAGTGATTACTGAATTGAAAAGTTGAATTGTTTTGAAATTTTGGTACGCGCACAAGCAAGAGTGCGCCATCTGATGGTTAGTGATTTGACGTAACAATGTGCATCTGTACATGACAATGCCTCGCACTTCAGAGGCAACATCCTCAAACATATCAAGAAGTTTTGCGGGAAGTTTGATGGGAAGTTTGCGGTAACACTGGCAAAACTTTGAGATCTCATAAAGATCGCGATCTTAAACTTCTCAATCTTTTGCCAGTCTGACCGTGCCTATAGAAAGACACTTTGACACGCTTCTTACTGGTACTGCTGCATACGTGTAATATTCGCACAGCGCATGCGCAGCTAGCTGACAATGAATCAATGCAATTCAGATACATTACAAATGCTACGAGTAAACTTTTGTGTGCCAATTTTTTGATGGTTAATACCATACAGTAAAGACATTTCTTATCTAATTAGCCAGAAAAAAACTTGATCATAGTCTGAAATTTGAGACATGTATATGTGACCCGCTACAACAAAAGGATCCTAAAGTCACTGACGGCCGAGCCGAGAAAATCGAGTTTGAAGTCACATCATCAAAATTGGTCAAAACAATCGGATTTCTGTTTTCAGCATAATTTTGTAGTCTAATGTTTTGTCCATCATCTGCCGAAATTTCAAAGCTAAATGATCAAAGGAAAGGCAAGAAATTAGCGTTTTTCTGACTTTCAATGTAAGAGAAACGTGTCCGAAGATTTGGATTTAGCACCGCAGGTAGACTCACCCCTAGCAATGAGGGAGTGATCTTATTGGTCCGTGCGTGACATCCTGATTACCGATTGGTTGTGCGTAGACCACTGGCGCTAAGCTTGACTGAACATGGGGCAGAGGTCGCTAGGAGCGTGCCTTCTATTGTCAAGCGGTGAAAACTGTCTCACCTCCCCATGATCATGATAGCGTCTGAAGGACAACTTTGAAGGCGTTTTTCTCGAAACTCTGATTTCCTCAACCACTTGACATGTGCTGATAAAATCATCCATATCTCTGCAACCGAGTACTTTTATGAATTGTGTTGTATATGAAATTAAAGTAGAAGAATACGGGAATCACATCATGCCATTTTCAGAAAATTGTCCTCCCCCGACTTTCGGATCCTTTTGTTGCAGCTGGTCACATATTATTCAAAGAGGATTACTGCACCATTTGAGCTACTAAAGTGCTGGTATTTCTGTTGATTACATTTTGTTTGTCTTTCCATGCTGTAGGTAGGTCAGATGGCAGAACCTGGTGTAAAGTGGAGGAAACAACTGTCTAGGTGTCCTTGTCATTTCCTGTCTCAAGGTATGTATACATGCTGTCACATATTTGGGACTTTTCTTCGTACAGTATTTGGAAAACTTCAAATGTTGGAGAATCTCTCTGTCAATACAGTTTTGTAATTCAAAGGAGCCACCATGTTTCTGATGTTTATTTTATTTTATTTGTCAGAAAAATAAAGATATTCTCTTTTTTTTCAGCTGTTATCCATGTACATACGCTACAAAATTCTGAATTGTTGATATCAGTAGAAATAAAGAAAGCTGATCTGGTTTTTGCATATAATGCAGAATGCAGTACAAAATGTGTGAACATCAGTGTAATCCAGAGTTATACACCCATAAAACTGAGGGAAAAGGATAAATACCACTGATAACTGTACAAATGACACCAAAAAGCCCCCCATCCCCCCCCCCCCCCAAAAGAAAACCATCAAAAGCAAAAAGCCGAAAAAAAAGAGGAAAAAAAATGGCCATAAAGTTCATTATCCATACCATGGAGACATGATGTGACACAAACCCAGAGTCTTCAAATCTGACTGTTCCATGTGTCATAAAAATTAGATTGAAAAGTGTTGCACAGTCTACAATTACTTATATTCAGTCATAATAGGAAGCAACAATGCATTAATATACTCTTTTTCTTCTTTTCTTTTTACAAGAAACAAGTGGCAAAAGTAGTTGTGAATATAACTATGATCACAAGCACTGACAGAACAAAATATATTTTTGTGTTGCTTTTTCCATCATGTTCATCACTATAATTATGATACTTTCATGTACCCTTCATATGTGTATTAGTGACAGTAATTTTAAGCATGGAATTTTTGTGAATGCTATGGATTCTTACAAGGCGTTAAGTTTAATATCTAATACATTTGCATGTCTGTTCTGATCTGGAGGAGAAGATTCTAGACATATCAACCAATTTATTACTGTGTGCAATTTTCTTGATTATTCTCTCTGTTCCTGATCTCAGGACTAAGTTATTAGATATTGATTCTGGCACACTTTCTGATGGTGAGGATCAACCTTTGCTATAAGATATGCATGCAGTTGAATGAATACACAGTAGCCAACTGGTTGATATTTCCCACCCAGGCACCGAGCTGTTGAAGAACTGCATACAACAATGACTTCAAATTCACCACAAGATGGCGCTCTATATATCAGAGGAGAAGTCTAGGGAAGTGACCTTTTTGTACAGGCACTGGGATTGTTATCTGCAGAAAATTGAAATCAATCAAGTACTTCAATTCTATTTTTTTCTCCAATACTAAGTACTCATTTCTTCAACTTGTGTAATGAAGTATGTTAGGGGAAACAAGGTTCTCTTGAACGTTCCTTCGACGTGCTATGTACTGAAATATGTTAGAGGTAATATCATTCTCCTGTCTTCAGAAGGAAGGAAGTCATGTGCTTTTTTTTTTTATCATGCTAGAAAAATAAAAACGCATTGCATTCTTTGGATAAAGTGGATTATTTTCTGTAGTGTGTCGTCATGCTGTGACATCACACATTGTTGTTGTCTTCTTATCCAGTGATTATGGAAAGATAGATTTAACAGATTTTTTGTTGACAGATTTTCTGATTTTCCTAAAACTTCACTGATGTGTAGGGCCTACTCATATTTCTTCATTTACTGAATCCACATATATGTATTTTAGAAGAATCCACCTGTAATAAGTAAAATGAAATATGTATTGGATATCAATATGCTGTATGTATTGCACGCCTATTCCGGCATCCATCTGTGTGTACTTTTTAGTTGAACGTTGATAGCAAGTGTTTGTTTGTTTGTGTTTTTTTTTTTTGAGATAAAAAGAAAAATAAGTTGTCTCTAATAGAGTTTTATACTTGACAAAAATTTGAAGAGACATTTAATATGTATTCAAACATAAATGAAATTTGGTTGATGAGCTCTCTTGATGATATCAATCCACTTTTTAGAGGAAACTGGACGTGTCCTATACCAGGGCTCCACGCTAACTTTTAGTTTTTGGTGGCCCTATTGGGCCACCAAAATCATTGATCTTTATTTTTTGGTGGCCCGAAATAAAATCTGGTGGTCTGATAAAAAATAAGAAAAACATAGGAAAAACTAAATCAGTCCTACTAAACATAGAAAATAAAGTATTTCTGAAGTGACACAGGTACCCATATCTAAACTAAAGGCAAACATCCGACTTTTTTTGGTGGCCCCATCAGGCCGCCAAAATCTTCATTTCTGAAATTTTGGTGGCCTGACGTGTGTTTTTGGTGGCCCCGGGCCACCGTTAGTATCGAGCCCTGCCTATACCATATGTCTTACAGATATTTGTAGGGAACGCCTTAACTCCCTGATCCATGTAGAATGGTTTGCAGCTAAAAGGGGAGACAGGATTCAGATCTCATGCTATATTAATTCCTTTTCAGATGGTGTGTTCTCATGCAGATCAATCAATACAATCTTACTTACAGGGAGTTACAGCCAATCTGTGTAAATGTGAAATTGCAGTCATTCAAGTTGTGATGGTCTCTGCCCATTTTGGAAGTATGGTTGTATATGACTGGGCAAGAGAGGGCAGTATGCTGCTTTCCCTTCTCAATGCAATTGGGTGCACAAACTAGTGCTTGGTGGTACACCATTTTTTATCCCTGTGTGATTCACTACAAACTGAAGTAGGTGTGACCCATTCTTCATGCAGTGAAACTGTCACTAACCAACAAAATGGGAAAAATATAAGTACATGTACCTTCAAAAGATGATGTATAGCAAATCAAAGCAAATAAGAATGAAGTACCAGTAGCCTCATCCTTTGTGTAGACCTGTACATGTAGTATCACTAAATGCAACATTAATCTTGTTATGGATATCCTAATCACAGTATCATCAAGCTGGAAGTTATGTGGGACACAAAAGTGTCTGCTGTTTCATAGAGTGAATATGTTATCCTATCTTTCTTGTTTCTCTCTTTATTTTATCAATGAATGCATATTACCTTTATTGTCCATAAAGATAGACTGTATTTATTATTTCATAAGCATTCCATAACAGCGTTATGGTATCTCATCATTTGTTTGTTTTTTACCCGTTGAGGACAGACTTATTTTGCAATAACACGCATTTCCCATACACACCTGCCCAAGTATTCTCTGGACTCGTCTTCAACGGGTTAAACTACAATGTTTGTAGTTTGTACAAAATTGGGGAGAGCATGAAGAATTTATTTCATCATATTCAGCAGGGTATTGATACAACGAACCCAACATCAGAGGCTGTAGCTTTGAGATGTTCCTCGCCCCGAGAGATTTTGTAAAATCTCATCACTACATTATGTTATTCTGTGTTGTGAGCAAATTTTCAGTCTTTGTAAAGTGTAATATGGCATCGTTACAATGAATTACTACTTTCTTGTGCAATATTCTTTCCGTAAATTGCAGAGTCTATTAGTTTGTAAACTTTAGGTTCATAAAAAAAAAATGGTACGTTTGTGCATACATACACAATAAATATTTGTAATTTTGAACATTTAATTTGTGCTTTGTTCTGTCACACTTTTTTACTTGTGTATTTGTTACAATTCTTATGTTTATTGTAGTATGTTGTGGCTGACTTGATCTCTGATGTAAGTGTCCATGCATTCAAAAAAATGTTTGGAGCAAATGTTGATGTCATATTGATACTAATGTTGGAGAAATATAGAGGGACTGGTTTCAGAATGCATTTAACAGTTCTTGATCCTTAACAACTTAAAAAAGATACCTCAGATGTTGCTTAAACTGCTATAGATATGGGTCTTAGGTGAACAGTGTATAGTTTTGTGGAGGTGACTTGAATAAAGATATTGTAAATATATCTTAAGTGACTCATGTTTATTTCTTGCATTAAGTTCCAGACTTTGCTGAATTTCTGATCCCCTGTACAAAATTAAAGCTTTGAACAAGAGTCAAAGGGTTTGTGTGTGCTGAATCCCCACACATTAGCCGTGGACAATGTTTTGTGAATATTCCACACCTTGGAAGCTCCAGTGATAATGGGATAATGGGATAAATGACTGATGTTTGGTATAGTAAAGCATTCATTTACCTTTGCACCTGGATACCTGGACGAGATGCTTATTTATGATCATTCTTAAATTTCACTGAATAATTTTTCTGATTTTCCAACTTCATTATTTCAATTCATATTAATACATTTGGGGTTAAATTTCCCTCATTACAATACTGCCTATACCTATCAGGTCGTGCATACTGCAATATGCAGAACATTACTAGTGGATTGAACAGAAGTTATCTTTCATTCTGAATGGCAGCAACGTTAGATTTCAACCATTTTGACATTTTGGCTTAAAATTGAAGATGGTAGACAGCCCTCTCGCTGTGTGTTGTGAACAGAACAGTTTATTTGGATCGCAAAACATTGTTCGTGCCATCTGGCAAACCTTGAAAAGAAGATAGACTAGTACTTGATCAGTGCGTGTTTGTTTGGTTATTTATTTGGATTTTTTTCTTGTGGTATGTGAAACCAGCTTGTGTGCCTAATTTGTATGTCTTGGTCAACCTCAATCAAGTACAGTGACATATTGCGTGAAATTAAATATCTGAATGATAACATGAACAGATGTATTGTTTTAGAAACTGCCTTAGTTAAAAGGATGTGTATCAGTACGTGTAGTGGGTGCTAGCTGTTTTGCTGCCGTTCAAAATGAAATTGCTACCGTAACACTGATGCTACGTTTGTTTTATCTGATTCTGCCGCACTTGAAAAGCACTCTGATAATGGCTGTGCAGAATGCAAACATCCAAGAAAGTCTCGTTTTTACAGGTACGGTCAACCTGTCATGAATGAATATCTGTAAAGGGCGCCATCATGTGATCTCATGAGTCTAGCGAAGGGCGAGATTGATGATCATTATTGTCTTCGTAGTCTCCGTGGTGCTTACTTTGTAATACAGTCAAATAATTTCTGTTTCTCCATGGGGCTACCGTTTCTCAATGTCTTTGTATTTTTTTCCTGTGTTTCTCCTTGTGTCTTGTCTTTCCCTTTCATACCCTTTTATCACTGACCTGTAAACCTCTGGCTACCCTGCTTATCTAATTCAACTCTCTCCCTATCTGTCTACTTTTTCTTTCTCCCTCACCTGCCTGTTCATTCTTCTCTTCCCTTCTTTCTCTCCTTTTTCGATGCTCTCCCCTTAAAGCCACTATTTATCATTTGCAGATTAATAAAAACACACACTGCTTTAGTGCTTCGGAATAGGTCCAAAATGTGAGTTAGGGATAAAAACGACCGATGTAAAAATGTTAATCATTAGAAACAATGTTTAAGTATTGTTGAAATATACAGAATGTGTGGATAGGTTGTATCTAAATCGTTTCTAGAATGAAACGTCTACAGTTATGGTTTATTGAAAAAAAAATGATGATTCAGTGTATCTTACATTTGTTGCTTTATTGCGAAATTGTTGGATGGTAGAATGTATTGTGATACAGCTGAACTATACATATGCATACAATTTGATAACGAACATTTTTAATCATTGCTCTCAATGGTAAACAGTGGCTTTAATCAGATCTTCTTACTTGATTCACTTCTTTTTCGTACCATACGTCTTCATCCATCTGCTACGATATCAACCATTGCGTTATCGTTCATTTGCAGTTTCAAGTTCGCTATATACCTATTGCATATCGGAGTTTCGCATTGATAATTCCAATATGTCTGAATCAAACTGTCTGAATGCTATTTCAGGGTCTACAAATTTAACATCTTTGAATACCTACATTTTGCAGAAAACCCCATTTAATTTGGTTAAGTGGTCACAGAGAAATGTTGATTGTTGTAAAGCATGTCATGGGTCTGATTCTCCCAAGTTTAGCACTTGGATGCTCTTGGAACTGCATATTAATGTATGAACACAATGGACAGAACTTCCAAGGGATTCCTGACATGCTCTACAAAAATTCCTCATTTCTCTTTGACCGCTGAAGCAAATCGGATGAGGTTTTCTGTAAGATGTGGGTAATAAGTTATAGTTTCATACCCTGGAAGTGTATGTGGATTGATTCATGATTTTTAAAGTTATTGTTGCAGAGGGTCCCGTTGTATTTTTTTTTTTTTTGGGGGGGGGGGGGCATACGGTATAGTTGGTATCCTTCCCATACTTGTATTGTCACTGTGATTTAATTCAGTGAACAAGCTTGGATTCGTTTCATTTTATTACAAAGGATAATACAACTGTATCACCGAGAGTGTAATATAGTTATGTCCTTCAGCAAGGTTAGTGTGTCACGTTTGTTTGTCATTGCGCTCGTCAACGACAAGCTTTAAATGACACTTCGTCCATCCCTGAAGCCACAACAATAACCGATTAAATTTTGTGCGTGAAATAGAATTTGTGTGTTTACGGTATTCATTGTACGTGTTTGCCGATTGCTAGTTTGTGTGCTTTTGACCACTATACACGCTTGATTTATTAGCTCATTCCTATAATCGCCTTATTCTTTGTGTCACGTTCATCCGCGTCAATCTAGCAGCAGCTACTCACGACTGGTAATGCACACAGAGCCATCAGTCTTTCGACAGGCCAGACTTAAAAAAACAACAACAAAACAAAACACACACACAAACACACGCACGCAAACATACGCGCACACACACACACATATACATACATACACAAAAAACACGAAACTTGAGACACAATAATCTTACTTACTTTTGAATGTGTTAAAAAGATGTAGAATGGTACCACACAATTGAGATTGACAGTATTCCAATGACATCGTTGTGTCAAATACCTCCCTTCCCATCTCTCTCTCTCTCTCTCTCTCTCTCTCTCCTCCCTTTCCCCTAATCATGAACTCCGGACGAATTAAATGTTAGTCTGAGAAGAAAAAAAAAATACAATTCTGAAGCACAACATTGAAAATTTGCTCAAAATCTGATGAGAATCACGGAAGTTATGAAATTGTAAAGTGTCGCCGCTTTTTTTAAAACTTTTTTTTTAATGCGAAACAGTTCTCGACCGGTTGATATGAATATGCAAATGAATGAGCTTGTGATGCCATCACCTCACAATTTTCCATCGATAGTAAAAACACCCCCCAAAAAGTGATGATTTTTTTTTCTGCTACAAAAATGTACAACATTATTCTATTCCCGACTAAGCAAGTTCATAATAATGATCATTCAGACATATCAGGATTTGAGAATGGGGCATAATTACATTTGAACACAAAACTGAAAATTGCACGATTTTGCGTACAGACTGTTTGGCAAGTTGTGGGGTGATGACATCACCGACGAACTAATTTGCATATTCATATTGACTGTTCAAGAAGTGTGAAAATTGGTACTTTCAAAACCTGCTTAATTCATCCAATTTTCATCAAATTTTCGCTGTTTTGCTTGTAGAAATTTATTTCGCCCCCCCCCCCCAGTCTAACTTTTAACTAGTGCGGAATTCCCTTTTGATAACGGTTAGAGTAAATACAGAGAAAATCTGCTAAGTTAAACAGATGATGCCAATGATAAAAATGTTAGTAATAACAAAATAATGATAATACTGATAATAATTATAATCATCATTATAAGTGTTATTATTATCATTATTGTTATTGGCATCATCACCATTATCAGTATTATTGTCATCATCAAATATAATCGTAATTCTATCATCCTTTCGATTATAGATATGATCATTGTTAGCGTCATCACGTGTTCTTTTCAATGTTCTTTTCCGAGTATATAACTTTCATCTCCCCCTCTCTCTAACACACACACACACACACACACACACATACATACACTGTCTTTGTCTGTTTCCATATTTTTGTGCTGTCATCTTCTCTGTACTAGTCTACTATTCTCACTTGCAAAATCGGTGTGAATATAGTATAAGTAAAGAATGCGGACACTCTGGTTCATGTTTGATATACTTTATATGATTTTCCACAGGAAAACGGGTTGTTTCAAACAACGTCGAGATAAATACAGAGGTTTATGTACAGCCTTCGAACGCGTTTAATAATAAAAAGGGCACAATTTCAGTGGGATAGCTGGAGTTACTGTTGGTCTATGAACGTTGAATACCGCATTTACGGAAGCCAGTGTTAACATTATGTGTGTATGTCTATACTTCCATATAAAAACCGAACCTCGATATGATAACGTGTCAATACAGCGTGAGAATACAATTATAAATGTATGATTTTGTATCGACACTGGGTGATTGATTATATATAAAAAAAAAAACAACTTAGAGCGTTGTAGCGAGTGAATTACACAGAAACCACTTCTGGAATTTTGCTGAAAAGTTACGTACGCTTGATATTCATATTAGAATAAAAAATCAAAATACGACGAGCGCTACGTGTGTATCATTTCAAAGTTCTTCGGGTAAACATGGGTAAATCTAAAGGAACACACATGTAAAATAGGGTCTACAGAATAATTATTCTCAACGCTTGTTTATCATTAGTAGCCATCTCTGGATGACTATCATCACTGTGCCCATTATACTGGCAGCGGTCTCATTTTAATCATATCTCGAAATTCACAGTGCAAAAACGGTTTTGTGTCTCGGGGCTGTCATTATTCTACACGAAATATGTAGCGGTTCCATTCGTTGGCAAATCTGACGTCAACAGCCCATGTAAATCCTGTACATACGACAGCAATTAACATTCTACATTGTATTTCTCTTGCCTGGATTTACATACCAACGAGTTACAGTAACACTCTCATATTTATACTCCACGCTTGTGAAAGTTCATTCTTTATAAGCTGCTTTGAAAACTTCTGTATTAAAAATTTAATTCACAATAGTTGAATTACGTATCACTATCGGCAGTTTGATAGATTCATTGATAAAAGATTTACATGATTGCATGATATAGCTACAGCACAGTGCCATTTTTAATGTCAGTTGTCAGTTCTCATGGCGTACGCACACATCTTTGATTCAAATCAAATCTTCCAGTCTCACATTCACGTAGACTGCAGGAACAAATCCGATACGATTGGAGACTTTTGAGTAGGCCATCACCCAAATGGGAGATTGTTCTCTGAGGATAATCAGTTCTTTTCGGTGAAGGTAGATCGCTTCACCTTGCTTCGTCGTTAGCTCCACGGACGAAAGCGCTTTGTGGGCATGCTGCATCACAGCTCTGTAACTAAAGTCCGCCCGGGGCATCTTGTCCAATTCACTGCGATATCTCTCCTGGGAAGCTTTCACGGGAGAATATGAGCCGCCACCAGCTAAACGACTCGCTACAGTCGTACGCGGCATTTTCTTACTCCGCTGCGACCGCTCGCTTGTCACATCCTCGAATGAAAGTCTCTTTGGTTGCGATTGACAGTCCGAATCGGTGTGCGACTCCTGCGACTCCGAGCCGGGTTCGGACTCGTAGTCACTGGTGTCGATAGATTCCAAACATTTGCTGGTTCCGAAGCAGCTACTGACAATCAGCATCTCCAGCTCCTTGCTGTTGAAGTGGCACGAGTTGTCTTCTTTAGGGAACCGAGCTCCCTCGCGGTGGTGACCAGTGCCACCTGCCGCGACAGATCGACGCGCTTTGGTGTTCAGTCGTCGCACGCGAGCAACAGTTTTCTCGCCCGTCTTTACGACGGCCGCTTTAGTTTGGGAAGCGATGGGGTTAATCCTTTCGAAGCAACTGACGCCAGAATCCGAGCAGTATGCGGAACAAGACACATCCCCGGATGGAGAGCGAGTGCTGAGAGCATCAGATAGTGAGTTCGAGTTCTCATCGACAGGTGACACTGGACTGGTTGGCGTCTCATCGCTCGAAGATGGCGCCTGGCAAGTCATATTCGGCGTTACGCTGCGATTCGACGACAATGACAGTGCACCATTGTCAGATGTACAACTTCCGTCGGCAGAAAAGCAGCTGGCCGAGTCTTCGTCGCATTCGTAGATGATCTTCTTCGCCATGTCGTCCAGCTCACTGCTCGTCGACTGCCTACCGCTGCTTGTAGACTCAGCGTCGGAGCTACAAGTTGAAGATTTACCGTCCGACATAAATCCGTCCATTTCAGAGCGACACTTCCTGATGGTAGCCCTCCGCACGACACTCCCACCACGAGGCATATTATAGCTCGCACACGTTAAATCGTCCGTCTCAGGTAGAGAGCACCTGCGGTCCAGGCTGACCGCAGACTTCACGCGAAGCATCTCCTCCGGGTCACTTTGCCTCCTAATTTCACTTTTCTCACTGGAGTCTTTCTCCTTGAGGACTTTCTGTTGCTTCCTGAGAGGATTACCTCCTGTGTTTTGAGTCGACCCACGTCGCCTGGTGTCGATGCGGCAACTCTCGCGATATTTTGATTCAGGATTAATTGTCCTCAGGTCGAGATGCCCTCCAGTTCGCGGCATAGAGACGGTCTCTCCTTCGCTCTCAGAACTAGTTTTATGCATAAGTTCAGTATCACTGACAACGGATGACTGCCGCGTAAAGATTCTCCCTCTACTCGTCGATCTTGTTCTGCGACTCCCGCCTTCGGTGGAGTCCTTTCGCTTCAGATCGTCGATTGAAGCAGTAGACCTCTTTCTGCTACGGCTGTGTGAACGCGACCGGCGAGTATCATTGCTAGATGCGGTGCCACTAAAAGGGCGTTCAGTTGTCGACCGCTTCCTCCCGCGACTATTTGACCGCGGCCTCTCAGCTTTCCCACCCCTCATCGAGTCCACATCAGAACTGGACGTTGTGGACGCCTCGTCACACAGGCGCTCCATGCTCTTTTGGCTGCCGAAACTTTTTGCTTTCTTCAGCACCCGAAGCCTGGGCCGCCCGCGCGAAGAAATGCTCGCTTCCCCCTCGGTGCTGTTGCTGTCTGCTTGGCGGTTTCCTGATTTCTTGTCGTTCTGAGTGCACTCGGTGGTATCTGTGTCTCGGGCCGACTCATCAACCGTCTCCTGAGACTCGCTGTCTGTCCGCGATGAGTGGGGGCGCTGCAGTCTGTCTCGCGACCGGGATCTCGCGCGCCGGACAAGACTCTTCTCGCGAGAGATGACGAGACGGCGGGCCGAGCAGATCGCACAGTCGTGTTCGTGGCCTGCAGAAAGAGAAACAGAGAGAGTAGAATTTATTAGCTTCATTACGGTCAGGAAAAATCGATACGTTTAATCAAGTGTGCATTCAGGACGGATGTAGTAATCTTTAGCCATTGATTAGACTGACTCCAGCTAATGAGGTAGCGTCATGGTAATTAGTAATGTGTTTTAAAACTGTCGATTCCCATCTATGCAATCTCATAAGCGTCGCACAGACAGCTTTCAACACATTTGCATAATATCTGAAGTTGAAATTCCAGTGCATGTAGCAAGATGATGTACCTCAAATATATCGGAACTGTAGAATGACCGGTACTAATTTAAATGATTTTGATGTATACACTCCTTTCTTTTTCTTTTCAATTTCGCCAATGTAGTTTATATAGCTTCTGTTTCCGCCCTAGGATAATAATGGAGGTTAAACCATTATAAAAATCACAGAGTAGGTTTAGGCTCGTAAATAGTCACAAGCACAAGTGAAATACAGTGTACGCATGAAAATACACATGGCTCACTGTCACAGACATGCAGACACACATAGACATTTACAATCTGTCACACACACACAAACTCACACACACACACACACACACACATACACATGTGAAAACATTATTTCCCCCTACATGGCCGCCAAGCCATACAGCCATCAAACCGACACAGGAACTCATTTGTGTCATGTCACATTGTGTTTGCCCACTATGATTAATACAGAGTCCCATGCAGGCCGAATCCCAGCGCGCTATCAGCAAACGATATACACAAACACAGTGGTGGTCATTCATCTTCACTGCCCGTTCTGTCACATCTTGTAGGCGTGTATCATCAACGTTCATACATAAACACGCTTTTCTGTTTGATTGCTAAAGAAAGGGTACCATGAATTACTCTTGTCTCTTTTTCTCTCTTTTGCTTTTTATAGCTTGCTTAGGCGACACGTACGTATGCTAGTCTACCGGTGAATGTATCTAGAAAAGCTGGTATCTTCTGTAAATGAATAGCTGCGCTAGTTTCTCGCGTTTACCGATTCACTTTGTTCGATTTTTTTTTTTTTTTTTTTGGGGGGGGGGGGGTTTGCTCTTTCTCCATCTGTTTCTGTAGTAAATGCCTTGTTGGTTTATTTGACCTCTATACCTTCTCTCGACCAAAGTCACACATAATTTCATGCAACCATCGCTAACTGACCTTCACTATACCTACTGTGAAATAGGGCTTACATAAGCTTGAAGGAATTGGTCTGTGCTCATGCTGCAGACTCTATAGCCAGATAATGTCCATGCTAACCATGGCATTCAGACTGATGGATACAAACACACACACACACACACACACATGCACATATATGTAAGGATAGGTCCATGATACGTGTGAAATTGGGCTCGCCGCTCGCTTGGAATAGTTGGACCAACGGAAGAAAAATACACCGCTGTCGTCATGGTTGTAATCAAATATTGTTTAAAGCGCTTCTTATAGACCGTACTAAGTGAGTGTATGAAATATTACAATCATCAAGACGAGAAAATATATGAAGATTTTTTTTATTCTTTTGAGACGCTCTCGCGATACCACAGCATTGATAATTATGTAAACAAAAAAGAATGGTATAAAAATATAAGATTTCTCTCGTCCATTTCGGTAAGAATGAATCCGTGGCATGCGCTCAGCTATCTCATTTCAGCGAAGTCGGAGCTGCGGAAAGTAAACTTACCCACCACAGTTCATTATCGGGTTCATATCGAGAGGCAAGAGCACGTGTCGTGACGCGCGGGTATATTGTAATCGTTTGTTTCGTTATGCAAACACGGTCATGTGTAACGATCGAACAATGGATTCCGTGCTGAATTCGCAAGCGCGCTGGAAAAAAAAAAACACCGAAAATGACTGTCAACAAGCGTATTCAATACTAAAAATCTGTATTTCTATGTTTAAAAAATGCTTACTTCGATTTACTTCAATTTTCATTCTACTGTAGATATCACAAATTTTGATAAAGCTGGAATATCATTACTGGTTGTTGTTGATGATGATATGCTGTTGTTTAAATATCCCAGTCGCCGAAGAGTGCAACAACACTGGGGACAGTTAATGTGAATTTTAGCTCTGATCTAGTTGGTCATCTGATTACAATGAGAACGAATCATAGACCAAGTAGATAAGAAAGCAAAATGATTTTGCTGAACAACCAGAGTCCGAGTCGGTGATGGGTGTTGACTTGTGTTTGAAGTACATGTATAGATCAACATGTACAGGCAGTGATGCGTGTTACCGCGATGACGCCGACACAAGCTAACGCCATGGCAACGATGGTGGTGGAAATCCGATAACAAGACGAAACGGAGCATCGGTATGGTGTGAAATTCAACCCTCTCCAGAGGGAGAAGGCTTTCACCGCATCGAATGATTATATTGCGGCTCGACAAGCGAGTGGTGGTGGACTGGAGATGAGTGCGGTAACGGTCTCCACATCTTAGGTAGATAGAAAGCCATGCTTCCACTGTCTCTCTCCTTATAGGCCGACATCCTCCCGAAGGCTGGAGGGTTTGTTGCGGGAATTGATAAACACAGGCACAGGCGGAAAATTGGTTTATATGTGACCTGACGTTTTATATGCATGAACTAAAAATGATAAGACACATATTTATTATTATTATTTTTAGTATTAGTATTATTATTATTGTTATTATTAATGTTATGTAAATATGTGTGTGTGCGTTACGCATATATTTGCGGACTTCTCTAGCAAAAGCTGAGTCTATAATGAAGTATAATGGTTTGTTCTACACCGTGATTACTCATGTTTGACAAAATGTAGATGACGATATTGAACGTAGACAACAGTAGAATGTACATGTATTAAAGATATTCTGTTCTTCTCGATGGCTAGTGAGAGAGGTACGAAAACGTCTCTCGCTCAATAGGCTCCCTCTGTCCTCAGTTCTCTCTGCCGTTAGTTTGTATAATAGGAGAAATTGCAGCGCAATGAATGTGCCGAAACTTGAGCGTCCGACATTCTTCCATCGAAAGTCATCAACCGACGGGCAGGCAATCCGCGATTCCTACCCGTCTGTCCCCGTGACCCGAATAACCCTGATCTCACCCGGGGCAAACAAACCGCTTTTCACCACAGATTACCTGAGTCCTTTGTGTGTAGCGGCGGGTCTTGTTTGAAGCAGACAGCAATCGTAGAAAGGAGAAGTGGGAGAAAACAAAAAATAAGGCGCGGAAACTTTTTTTTTTTTTTTCTAAGGGTCGCGGTTTAGTGTCATCTGTTGGCACACCATTGCTCCTAATTGATCGGTGATGACATCGGTGTCACGTGACCCGTGCCTAGGAAACGTACACCTCTGTTTGGGCACGAAGTGAATGTTACTGTTCCACTTGATTAACAATTTTTCGTACATGATAATAGGCTTGGGTGATTACAGATGATCATGTTAGACATGACAATCCGTTGAATTGAATGCTATCGTATCAGAAGACATCTTCCTAAATGATTCTTGCAGTAAAGAAACTACCCTGAAGTATCGAAATGTTGCTAACATTCAGCAGGAAAGGTGATAAGTCGCCTTCACATTTTCGGTTAATGAGAATCCTTAGCTTCAATAAAATCTGCGATTATTGCTCGCCAGCCTTACCATAATAAGCCGCAATCCTTGTCAAGTTGGAATTTAAAATATGGCAAAGTCTCCCGAGTTTTCTCTTCTTGTAAATCTAGTAACGAATTTTCCTGTGTTCGTTTCTCGTATCGCCAGCTCAACCTACACCGTACGCCCACCGCCCAGCCTCCTTCCCCGTCTCTCGTGTTTATTCTAGAAGTCCAAATCAATAACATTACAAGGAAACATACGCTATTCATCCTAGCGAGAGGGTTAACTCTTCAAATCAAAGACTTGGTTTCGAGATCGATATTTGACCACCCGGAGTATGTTTGTCCTCGGTCCGTCAAGAGAGTCGCGTCTTCCACGGATAAAAAGCGCAGGGTGCTCTTCAAAGTTCGGCCGTACTATCCATCTAAGGACAAATCTTGGGAGATACTTTGCGAATACGATCGGAAACAAGTTCGATTTAGAATAGTCAGCAGTAGATCACATTCACAGCTGATAACATTTTTCAGCACCTTACGACATCCAGCGATCTTACTATACTCTACTCTTGAAGTAAACAATCAAATGCTTACAGAAGCAAAATATGTCGTAATATGATTGATAAGAATGTGTATATAATTTCCACAAAGCAAAATGTATTTGTGATTGGAATCTGTTATCGTCGAGCCTTAAGCTGGTTGATTCTAACTCAGATTCCGAAGCCCCTGAATAAATTACGGTTACGACAGTTAGTCTGCTCTTACTGAAAAGTTTTAAACGCATATATAAGCGTTGGTTTATCTTCATCTGTCGTTCTCAGAGAAACAAATCAACGTTGAGGAGATGAATTTTAGGAAGGATATAGAGTGCCAGTGAGAGACAGCGTAATACAGAGGCATAAAGTGTGACGAACTCAACCAGCCATCTTAACTTTAACTGCCCCGGAACAGGCCTCTCAACATTAAATCAAGCAGCATTGGATGGCATCTATATACGCGCATGGATGAAGCAGGATCGCCCCCCATCGGCAGACTTCAAACAATTCAAGTTTCAACAATTGCAAAGTTTCAATCAGTGTAATTATGTTTGTATGGGGGCTCACAGGAGTTTGGGGTGCTGGTGTTTGACGATGGAGTCGGGGAATTTTGCCGTCTGTCTGATTGGCGGGGCTGAGGATGAGGGGCGGGAAACAAAAAGTAAATGTATCCCGAGACTCGGAAATTTCAAGGCCTTATACCACAAAGACGAAGAAAAGAGGTGAGAAAGGAAAAGAAGTGCAACTTTACTGTTACTAGAGACACAGCTAAACTAGTCATGTTACCATGGATACTGGATGGGCAGAGCAGCAGCATGGATACGTGCTAATTCATATCATCTCCCATTTTTTCATCTTTCTCATTTTTTATCATCACTGAAAGCATCATTTCCAAACATGTTGTCTTGTAATTTTCCAACTGGTTTGTAATGATCAACAGCTCAAACACGGTTTACATGGGAAGTACCGTATTATACCCATGTATTATTTCAACTCATTGTATAGTATCATATAGGCCTATCGCAAATGAAAATTTCGCCGAAAGATTGCATAATGCTGATGTCAGTGGATGTACTTTCAAGAATCGCACACTGGGAAAGTGTGTATATCCTGCTTATTGTCATTGCACAATGTAATTAGAATGATCACTATTATTACTTTCGTTATCATCATCATTAAGATTATAATTCTCTTTGTGACAATCATCAACGATCATAATTGTGTGCTCTGTTTTTACGATGTCAACTAGATGAACAAATAATTATCTGACATCAGCCTCAGGGATATGCTGTACACCCATACACACAATCTCTTCTCAGTGGACATCCAAGAAGGTACTAGGAGAGCTCCCCAAGTACCTTCTTGATCAGACAAGGAAGATGGACACAAACACCTTTATACCTCCCCAATCAGACCATAATGCATGATCAACAACAACTTGGAAATCACAACATAACTGCGCAGAAGACTAAAGTAAGGGTAAGTTGTTTGTGGAGAGGTACTTCTACCCTCCCGGAAGAGATCATCCGTGCTAATGAAGCAGATCATCGAATCGTTCACCTCTGATGGCGGATCGGTAAGGAGAAATTCACAAATTTGTTTCCGGATGTGAGCCGACTGAATCCTCTTGAAATGCCAAGTGTACCATCGTGTTTGGTCACGAGAAATGACGGCAGTTCTTAAGACATCGATCGGGCTTCTGGATCTCTGAGCTGACAAGCATTTTGTTTTTTGACTTTAGACTATAAGCGCGTTCTTGCAACAGCTAATTCAGACTACAGCAACCGCACAGTAAGTTTATTGTCATAAAGCGATAAAGAAATGACTTTAAGAAATGTTTTTGCAACCATAGACCGGATCAAAGGCTAGGAGCGTAAACCGAAAGTATTAAATCAATTCGACATATGAAACCATGCCTTCTATTAATGAAACGCTGATCGCCTCCAGAGCGAACAGTTTTTTTTTTTTCTTATTCGATCAGTTTACATTGCCGAATATCGACTCCAAAGTAAAGGTTTGTGTTAGAACGCCCCCACAATAGTCATATCAATATTTGAACAAAGCACTCGGGCTCTCACAACAGGCACGATTGTAGTCCAAAACCCAGCGAAACAAAATACCCCTGTGTGCACGAACAATACCAGGGCACAATGACTTTTACTCCTAATAAAAACTTGACGTTACCGACCATTCATATCTTATTCGAATGCTGAGTCCATCATTGTTATTGCGGACGTGTCGCTACGAATCCCTCTGGCTCCTGTATTTGCTTGTTTACAAAAGGCTGGCCGCTGATTTATTCCCTATTTTCCATCAGTCTGATTGACAACTATGCACGGCATATTCACGAACGATATGCTGATATCATAACCACTACACTGAAGTTGTCCACAACATTCTTTCACGGCATACTAGAAAATTCAAATAATGTATCAACGGTGCACTAAGCTCATTCAGTTTGATTGATTAATAACGTTTTCACGTGGCCATTTATCTTCCGATTGAACAAACTGATTTCAATTTCTGCTCAGGGTTTTTCCCGCTGTTTAGTTTTTTCAGTTAAAAGCTTCACATGTTTTATATTCCTCAATAGTTCGTATGACTTCTGTGCTTCTGTGGCGTTGGCACAGGTGCAGAAAAGCTTCAATTAAGATATACTCCAACCCTGGGAAAAAAAGCCCCAAACCACTCCTTTAGCTAGTATAGGACCTATTGCATTTCAGTCAAAATGCCCGGATAGAGCGTGCTCAGTTCAGTTCTACACTAATATTGGTAGGGATTACTTGCTTTCACGTGTGTGACAATAGACGCACAAAGAGAAACAAATTGACGTTTGGTATTAGATGAGTATAAATGTCTGACTGTGTTGTTCGCGTCTCAATGCTGAAGTGGTCAGTTGGTCACTGGGGAAATGGTCGCAATTGTTCGCGAATTTGACCAATGCAGATTGCCATTGTTGCGCGTGAATTTTCTCTTTCTATGGTCTGCATTGTCTGGCTATGTGACAATGGGCGTGCTCTTATAGTCCATGTCAAATTTATTGAACGAGGTAAATCTCTGTGATGTAAAGGCAGCATGTTATGTGTTTGGCAATGAGCACAGGGCAGATAGAACAAAGAGGCTCTGTCCAGGGTAATTCCGGCCACTGTTTACGCTGGTTTGGCGGGTCAGTTTGTGGCTAGTCGTCCAGAGGATGCTCTCGAACTACTGAAATGAATTCATGTCGGGATTTTAAACACTAAACGCTGGATATGCTGTCATGAATTTTATCATCTGCCTGGATTAACTGCCATGTCACGCATGACAAACTTTGAAAATGCAATTGATAAATAACTAAATATCAGAGAAAATTCAAATATTCCCAATACTTAATAGAGTTACTCGTTGTAGGCCACTCTTCCAAGTGCATGAAGCCAAGACCTGATTCTTCAGGAGATTCGATGAAACAAAATTTGCGATTAATCAACAATTACTAAAAATATTTCAAGGGTTCCGCATTGATTGGCCCTTTACAACGCCTCTGATTGTCCCTTAGACCTTTTATCCATGACTCATATTCCACCCTTTTTGAGAACCTTCAAAGGCAAAGCAAACAATCAAAACGGACAATCCCTGCCACTTACAATCGAACGCATAAACCGTGGAATCTGCAAAATGCCAACTGCCCTGATACCATGATAATTGTTATGACTGATGGTCAAAAAAATAATCATCATCAAGCTATTTTGTATTTATTTATCTATTTTTTATCGTGGCCGAAACGGAGTGTGATTTTACACAGGGTGTGACGGAATGGCGTCAGTCGACACGCGAGGGTACCCCGTGCATACCTCCTCTTCAACCGTCGCTTCATTTCCAGGGCGTATATTATGCGTGTTTAAACCTACACATAATACAATTTTATTGTACTGTGTGTTGTGTATTTCTTGTTTTCACGACCTCTGTGAAGAATAGCCTTTACAGTGTTGATGCTAGTTACCAAGGAGATATGAAATAAACTGAATCTTTGAACTGAAAAAAAAAAAATCCCCTGCAAATTCTGTATTATTACAAACATATGAAATAAACTGAATCTTTGAACTGAAAAAAAAAATCCCCCTGCAAATTCTGTATTATTACAAACATAATACAGCACCTAATTGGATGCTGTGGATTTAAATGACCTTCTTCATGGAAAATTAAGCCATCTTTATACCGCGCTAAGAAACTATTCTACCGTAAGTTGCACTTTATTTTTTAGTCGCCATCTCCTAATGTTGTTTCCTCAAGATTCGAAGAGCAATATATCAATAAATTTCATAATGCGGTAGCTATATATATGGGAACAACTTAGGGGACTCCTGTCTTCCGCCTTGTTTCATAATCTCTAAACCACTCTCTAGTCTGAGAAGTGCGTCACTCTCGTTGAGAGATAATCTTAGCTATATCAAATGCTAGCTGCGTATGGCTCAGTCGTTTATGAGAGAAGAAAACAAGAAGGCGACATCTTCAGCGGTATAACCCGATATGATCTCATGCTCAAGGTTAGCTCTATTTCTCGATTATTTTGAGCGCTCTTCCTCTCTTTTTTCACGATGTCAAATCTTCATCCTGGATATAGGCCTACTATCTGCATTCGCTCGACATCTCGCCATGTCTATTTCTTTCCTCGTGCTCCAGCCTAGCCGTGTCTGTCCATTAGGCTAATGAAAAAATATCGCGCGGATTCGCAATGATAACATTTCGAGCTTGGAGACGTTGCACGGAACTCGCGATAATTCATTCCGTGGCGCGAGTGTACATAACTTGCAGCTCATCTCATGCCTTTTCACTTTGTCATCCTTACCTCTCCCCACCCCACCCCCTTCCTTCTCTTTCTGTCCTCCCTCCTACATCTTTCATACACCAGGGTGAGATAGGATACATCATCCCTCTTCCCGATCGTCTTCCATTCCTTGACGAGAGCCCCTTTTTACCCCTCAATATCTGAACATCTTTCACCCGCTCCCTGCGATCCAACCTATTTCCGTGTTGTCTTATCCTAGATAGGATGTTTACCTATAACAGATGTAAACTGTACATCCCGCAATTACGAGCTTTATCAAGGATTCCGCGTGCCATCGATCACTGGTCAATTAAGTGGAAGACCACTTAACTGTAATCGATGGCAATCGGTCATTGGTTGTATCCTGTGTCTATCGCAGATGTAGTTTATCAGGCAGGTGATGATGAACGTGGATATTTGACAAAATGCCCATAGTAGTCTGATTCTGTATGACTCTCTAATCTTTTCTCGCATTTCTTGAGAAAGCATACCTTCACTCGGAAAATTTCAATTTTGCTCTTTTTTTTTTCAATTTCAATTTATATATTTTACCTCTGATACAGTCAGAGTAAAAAGGGAACACCAAACGACAATTCATTTTTCAAGAAAGGATCGTCAATTATTGATGTAAATGAAACATCTACAGGCCATATTGAGCAAAAAGCAACCATACAGTAACTCAAACTAACTAAGAATCAAGGCTTGCAAGCTGATCTCCGATGTCGAGTATTAGTGGATGACTGTTGCCCATAAAAAAAATACTATACCATCCAACCTATAGATACTCAGTCTTACATTATAATATCATAGAGTCTGCATCTCTAGTCTAAGGTTAGTAAAGTAAACATATCACATTGTATACCCTAACTGGTCGCAGTTTTAGCAGATGCAAAATATCTTCAGTAGCTAATTAGGCTCGGGCAACGCACTGTAATACCATGTCAATATTTCACGCCTTATTCTATAACAGGCGACACGTTCATCCATCAATCATCAGTACTTGTAATAAGCTCATGCCTTATTTCCCTGTTGGTTTGAATGTCGAAGTTATTTACAAACGTATATTTGTAAACCTTTCAGTTTCTCTGAGAAAAGCTGGTTAGCTTCATGATTCATGGTTTTAACTCATTTTACAAAGAAAACGAAAACCCTGTTAAAAATAATCTCAGATATACGATGTATTTTATTTCATAACGCATAGCGTTTCCAGATAATCTTGATTTAACTGCTTGTTTACGACACGTAGAACGCCCGCAGCCAAGTTTCTATGGATTCTAATAAAAAATCATGCATCTCTACGAACAAATCGGACAGCCTGAGTTTTCCGAGCGCTCATTTGTATCCACTGGCTTGAATGCAATCAAAACTTTAAACAAAACAAAACAAAACAAAACAAAATAATGTTTTCTGTTTTCCAGGCGTTCGATGTCACTAGATGTCACTGCCTCGTACATCGAGGCGTTCAAATTCCTCTTTTTTCCCCTCTAGGCTAAGAGACTCCTGGTAACATTCGCTCGTAATGAATCGCATTTATCATCCTAAGCGCTCCCGACGCGATGCATTATGGGATGGACATGGAGGCGGAAGCAGCGCGTCTGATTATTACATTACAGGGAGTATTACGCGATTATGGCTAATAAACCCATCTCGGCATCTCTTGATTGGACGCAAAGTGAAAAATAGGGCCCTTAATATGCTGGTGCTGTGAAATCCCTCCGTATCACGGTATTTATAAGCAAGAATTTTTTCTAATCAACATGAATTTATTCTTTGGTTTTTCGGAAAGATTGATGATTAATGGTCTCGCTCCCGACCGGTAAAGAAAGGGGAGATATGAATTGACAAATATATTGCTGATCCCTTTGACTATACACTCAAAAGATCAGAAGATTTAATATGGCAAGACACCTCATTGTCTTGCCGCAATTTGGCTGTTCGCTAAGCGGCGCACTTTCGCTCTTGAAAGAGGTCATCAATTGCTTCATAGCTCCTGCTTTACTAAGTATCTGAGTTCGTTCGTTCCTATACCTCCACTATATTCCGTTTCCACTCCTTGTTATCCAATTCCTCACAACAACAACAACAACAACAACAACAACAACAACAACAACAACAACAACAACAACAACAACAACAACCACGAATTAATGTCTGGGATTGAACAGTATAGCATGACTGTGTGTCTCATGATGATCTGTATGCGTGTGTGTGCGTGTGCGTGTGTGTGCGTGTGTGTTTGTGTGTGTGTTTAATTCTTCTTTTTTAAGGCTGCCAACGTTTCTATTGTATCTATATTATGGTGGGAGTGCAGTGGTGAGACATTGCGTGCCAAAGTGATAACTAATGGAGGTCCATTCGTTACTTTAATCATGAGGCAACGACACGAAATCTTTCTATATCAGTTTGAAGCGATTGGAAAGATCATAAATATCTTTTAGGGCTGGAATTTGGAGAAGTGAAAGAAATGAATTGAGAAGGAGATGTCCTGGAGAACAAGACATGGGGAAACGAGCATGCATGTGGACAATCGGGAAGACTGGAAAACGTTATTGCAGGATGTGGAGAAATTTAAAGCCATTTCACCACGTGATGAGACCGAGAAAGACATCTGTACGAAACAGAGGTAATTATCGCGATCAAATATGACGTGTCTTTAATGAGAGAAGCCTTTGTGGAGCTAACCCGTCGTATAATAAATCAGAACTGGAAACCATTTCTCGTCGATCGTCAGCTGAAGACAAATAAACAGTCGGCATAATTCAGCTCTGAGACTACTAGAACATGGGAGCGAGACACAGCCTGCTAATGATGATGGTCACTGGTCCATGTCATTCGCTCGGATCGCATTTCCCGCTCTCAAAATGTGAAAATAAACACGACAGAGCCCTTTATGAGCTGTCTGACAGACGACTTGAGCAGATCTCGGGGAAAAATCGCGAGCACTTCGCCCCGAATTTCGCGCGAATTAATTTCCATTCATTGTCCTGTCCGCCTGAATTAAAGTTGAGATCGCCAGCGCCCCAAATGCGGCCTATCAACGCCATATCCGCACATTTACGTTTTAATGAGAAGTGACATTGCTAAACAGCGCGGACTGATTTCTTCTTGAGGTGATTCATTAGCAAGCGACTCTCCGCCGTGACTGGAATAACCTTAATGAGATAGATTGATTGCTTTAGTTTACTTTGTCATCTGAATTAGCAAGAAGCGAAATCGCTTGCAAAATAAATCAGCAGCAACTATCTTTCTTCTTTGAACTACTGTGAGTAATTATATCGAAGTAGCTTTGCTTGAAATACGGGGGATGCGTTGTCACATGCATTTTTATGAATTCTGTCATACGGCAATACTGGTATTGTCTGGTTTGTAGTGTCAATCTGGAATGATGGAAATCTAGGACATGTAGAGGTAGACACGAATTCACCGCTGTCTGGCATGGCAGCACAGTTAATTTTGCTTTGTTCTTTCTTTTATTCATTGTGTGTGTGTGTGTGTGTGTGTGTGTGTGTTTATGTGTGTGTGTTTTGCGACTACACACGTAGGTGCCTTCATCGAGAAAGTGGCTTTGTGTAATAAACAGGATGGGATGGATTGGGTTTTTTTTTTTGAGAAGGACGGGGTTGGGAAGGGGTGTTAAAATTTGAATCTCTCTCCTCTCTCCTTGCGCTCTAAACTGTTTTTTTTTTCTTTTTTTTTAACGCGTGCACACTCGCACAGCTTCTTTTCTATCCTTTCCTAAGCTCGTGTGTGTGTGTGTGTGTGTGTGTGTGTGTGTGTGTGTGTGTGTATGTGTCTCTGTGTGTGTGATGGTGAGTGTCTACATGTGGGTGTCTGTGTATGTGAGGGCGGGGATATGTGTGTGTTTGTGTGTGTGTGTGTGTGTGTGTATGTGATTGTGATTGTGTGTGTGTGTGTCTGCTATGAATCTCAGGCAGCCCCTCCCCGGCTTGCTGCATCATCTCATCGTATGGCGCCCTGGAGGCAACAGTTACACCCCAGTCAATTATCGAAATACAAAGGTGTCGAGTTTCACAGGTGGATCCAGGGCGGAATGCTGCTTCTTCTCGCCCAATGTTTCGAGTCTGAAGCCCCTTTAATCTTGCTTGATTAATGACAATCACTCCTTCTCCCCAGCTCGCCGAGCTGGAGTGTCCTTATCGTAAAATGAGTCATGTAACTTCTTCCATATTCTGATAAGCGACTCTGTATACGCATTTAGCACGCCCCTGGATTTGGCTTTGGAAACGTTCGCTCGAAAGACGCCATTGCAATCTACGCCGTACAACGTAAATCCTTCAAATAATCACTGCGCGGTATACATGCCGTAAAGGGCGGAATATTTCCTCTCCTTACCATTTTGTATGCTGAGGATTTTTCAAGTTCGATATCTGTCGCTTCTGGGTTCGTCCTTATTTATAGTCCATATCTTGTAAACACACGTTTCACCCCTCCACCCCCTTCCCCCAACAAACCCCTTTTCTCCCCTGCTTTTCTCTTCAGTTCGTTTGGTCACATAAAGCAAGGTCTGTCTGTCGGTTTATCTATCTTTCATGTTTCATACCCATCTGTCTATCTCCCTATCTGTGTCTGTATCTTCTACTACATCCACCTGTCAATCCTCCTTTTCCATGCAGTCAACCACCTACTTCATCTTTCTTTCTTTTATGTCTCATCCATTATTGATCATTCACTGAAAAAAGAGTCTCACGCACGCTCGAATGTACATGCGCTGAAGAATATATGGGTCAATTACGGGTTCGTAATCCTTTCATCTCTTCTCACACTGAAATCCATTAAAGAGTGACGACTGATTCCCGCCCCTTTCCTCTCTAAACAACACGACGCTACTGTAAACCAATTTCCTGTGCGTACAAAATCCCTTTCGATGTTACGAGCCTATATCCACTTGTGACCGTAACAAATTCTGCCCCCCCAAGGAAAAACGCAGTATCTAACATTTTTGGCGATTTTCACTTTTTTGCATAAATATAGTCAGTGGGCAATCCTTCTTCATATGACATATTCAGATTTTTGAAAAAATGTTTAGAAAGCCACTTTTCCGTAACTGCCAAACGCAGTATCTACACTTAACTTGCACTTTCCCCAAGGAAAAACGCAGTATCTACATGATGAATATTTCCCCAAGGAAAAACGCAGTATCTACAAAGCTAGTCTTAATTACCAGACACTGTTATTTATATATGTGAATACTTTGCCGGTTGTTCTGTAATTTGAACGTAAATTACTTTCTTTAGATATACTTGCTCAATAATAAGACATAATGTTCAAAATATCTAACTGAAACAATACTGATTAGTAAATATTTTGATGAGATTGTGATCCTAATATAAAACACAGTGTGTGATTAAGACTAACCTAGTGCACATTAAACAATACAACACAACACTGACAGCTACAGCTAGCTGCACTGATGCTGTGCAGCAGTCAGCACAGGGCCCGGCTAGTCAGCATACAGTGGGAGTGTGTACTTGGAATAAAACAAAATGTTGTCGTGGGGAAAATTACTCGTGAGCCTAGCCCTCAAGAAAAATTTATCTGCAGATAATGAGTAAGTTATTCAAAACTATTTCAATATTGAAAGAATAAAGCTGATTGTTTGTCACACGAAGCAAAGTAAACACATATGCATGTTTGTCACACGAAGCGAGGTAAACACAAATGCATACACGTACATTTGTGTTTACTTCGCTTCGTGTGATAAACGATCAGCTTTATTCTTTCATATTCTACCTCAATGATGAACATTATCCGTACTATAACTTGTTGTGAAGTAACTTTGTTAGGCCTAGACCCTTGTCAAAATTCCTCAGGCTCCGAATCCGAAAGTTTCTTCGAAAGGCAATAGGCCTAGATCTATTTGTGTTGTATCGGATAAACGTCAGGTTATGTAACACGTTACACCCTCCCTTAGATCCAAGTCTAAGTCTTTTAGACTTGTCTAGACAGTAACGTTTGAGTCTTGCGTCTCTTTTCTAATGTTAGACTTAACGTTAATCAGAACTTTCAGGGTCCGTATTCCGAAAGTCTAAAGAAAGATCTAGTGTAGGACTTTATTAGGCCTACTCTAGGGCAGGCCTGTAGTAAGAAGTCTAAAACTTAACCACTTTTTAGAATCGTAAGTCTAGTGACGTGTCAATGTTCAATTATCTACTCCATACCATACTGTCTTAAAATTACAGAGTTGACAATACTATAGATTAGGGTCCATGTGAAAAATAGGTACCTACCCACGGTAAATGGACGAAATAGAGACAGTTAAGAATAAGTTGTATTTTAATTCTTATCGGATCTAGACAGTGTCTAGACCCTAGTGAGACTGGGTTGCGTAAAATGCATGCATGATCCCATGCTGCATGCTACATAACTTACAAGTAAAAAAAGTTACATTACAAATTTACATGACGTTAAACTTAGGTTCAATCCAGAAGGAATAGGCCTAGAGAGCGGATGTCACTTCATTCTAGACCGGTTCTAGATGTATTTTTTTTTTCTAATCAAAGAGTCCTGGCTCGTGTAGGGCTTAAACCTTCTGCAGTTCTGCTAACGTTAGGCTATTTTTTTTTTCTGTGAGCATCGTGCATGTATAGTCTGAGGCGCGACGGTAGACTCGTGTAGCCTGCTACGTAGCCGTAGATAAACGATATAAAAACTAGACCTAGTCTAGATCGATCTAGGTCCAGACATCCGATTTAGATTTATTTTGGTCTAGACAGACTGTAACCTAGACTGTACAGATCTAGATCTAGTATTCTAGATGCTAGTTAGCGGCTAGGCCATGTATGATGTAGCATCACATTACAGCCCTGGCAAGCTTCATATTAAACACGTATCGACGTAACGTTAGGCCTACAGCAAGATCGGTCTGGGATACACTTTTAAGCAAAACGTTCCAGGAACGATCTGTTATTTAATAATCTTATGAAGCCTGCTCTGTAATCAGGGCATTAATGGGGGGGGGGGGGGGGTGGAGGATGCATCCCCCAGGGCCAGAGAATACTTGAACAACGATGTATACATGCATGCATAATTATGGCAGAAGATTAATCCTAGTCATTCCGCTGTAGATACTGCGTTTTTCCTTGGGGAAATTCGTTCCATTGTAGATACTGCGTTTTTCCTTGGGGAAATCAGTCAATTGCGTGGGGTTTCCCCAAAGTATCTACATTTTCATCAATAACTGAAAAACAAAACAAAAACACAAAATGATATTTTCCAGGAAAATTGGTAGCTAGATAGACTAAAATTCCACAATGAAGGAATTTTTCAAAAGAGTATATTTTCCAGGGGCTTTGGCAAAAAGATAAAATGGTTAATATCTCGGTTGTTTAGAAATGGAGCTGGATGTAGATACTGCGTTTTTCCTTGGGGGGGCAGAATTTGTGGACGCTTTTGTGTATCCGATGCTAATTCTTTCCACGTGTGCTTCCGATGGAACGAATTAGCGGTCGGAAGAGCTTTAGAGGGAAGATCTTTCTACGAGCGTGTTTAGGAATACAGGGGCCAGGTGGGGGTGTCACCGAGGAGGCACTGGGCTAGCACCTCCTTGGGTGTTACAGCCGACAGCTCAAAGGGGATTGGCCAGGAGCCTTCAGGAATGGTGGACATATTATAGCATTGGCTCTGTTCACATCTTGTGCAGATGGTGGGATTCGTGAGAGGCTTTGTATTAAAAGGGATTGTATAGTTTTGGTTGAGATGGGGATTTAGGTTTTTACTCTATGTGAGATAACTAGAAATTAAACGAAGTGGTCCTAGTAAATGGTGGGTCCCACCTTCTCTAAACGACCACTTTGTCTTACTTTTTTTTTATATAGATTTCTCAGCCATTTCAATACCAATTTTCATAAAATAAACTTTTAATTTCTCTTAGAATTGCATGCTCTTTAATACGTCATCTAAGTGGTTTCTAATATCTCTCAAAATGTTAAAACCTGAATCCCCGTCCTAACCAAAAGTATACCATCCCTTCAACAACTCGCGGTGAAAAGCGCGCTGTTGTATATCGGTGGTAGATAGCAACCTCGCAGCAAGTGCATCGTGGCAGAGGAGAATTGCAGGTAACCAATCTTCAAGGAAACTATTAAAGTAGAGTGTACATGTTATTGAGGTAAACTTGGCCCTTCTCACTTCGCCTTCCTGATAATTAACTTTCTATCGCCAATGCTTAGAGTAGTGTACAGCACCATGTTGAGGAATGGAGGATTATACACGAGCCCCCTAAAAAAATAAGTACCGTTTCTCTCTCCCATACCCCCTCCATCTCCTCTCTCCTCCTCTCTCCATCAATTTCGCTGACTCTCTATAGGTCTGCAATCCACTCTCGTACGATCGCTAAACACTTCGCGAACCATCTAATCGTCACCACCACTAAGCCGATACAGATGTTGAGTCGAAGTCTCCAATACATCTCCAAGATCATGCATATCCCTTACGCATTATATCAGGGGCGCTTGCAAGCAAAGGTGAAACATTGACGAGCAGCAAACGGCAAACGCCACTGGTCTTTCCCAGCCTTTTAACAACCACGGTATTACAGAATCCCATCAGAGTGGTATAAGCTTACGTGACAGAGAAAAGAAGCAGCAAATTTCAAATATATATGTAGATATAGCAGAAATAGACCAGAGGACTATAACCTACAAGAATTTCCATTATTCATCACCCTATATAGAGACGTATTTAGCTGCAACAGGTGTTTGGTGCGAATCAAATTACAAACTCTTTGATGCAATTGACGTGATTTGATAAAGCCCATTTATTCTTTGATGGGATCACAAATGATAACAAATTAAATTGTCATTCACATGGTATTCCCTTCCTATACGTACCCATGGAATATGAATATCATGACAGTTATTCGCCGAATTCTTTTTCTCAAAAGTGTGTGTGTGTGTTTTTTTTAATAGGGGCAAGACGAGTAAAAATGGTCACATAATTAGCTGCGTTTCATGGGAAGTATGTAGTGTTATTTCTAAGAGCCTTCTGAATGTATTCCTAACGGTTTTTTGGCTGTTGTTGATGTTGTTGGCTTATGAGATATTATAATGAAGCCGTTTGGGTTACAGCACAGAAATGCTGCAATAAAAAGAACAATTACATTCTTGTTCCTTCTCGCAAGATTTGATTAAAATTTCATAAGTCCGCTGGCTGAAGTCGTATCCGCATGCAATGACATCAAGCTTATATAAACACGAATGCAAATTCAGTGTTTGTTAGTTACGTACCAATGATGTATTCATCATATTGGCCACACCTTAATCATGGAACTACTACGCACTCCATGCTTTAATTTGGAATGACTTCTGGGCTACCGTTAATTTGTAATTCACAGGTCTTCTCTTAATTAGATTGCCGGTCGCTGATGGGTAATGATAATTATGGGCGTGTCGCATTTCGGTCTTCAAGCGGTATAGCTCTATGCTATGCGGCGAAGAAATCTTCAACCGCCGCTAGCTCGACTATTCATAGGCTCGCTCGCGATACCACATAGCGGATTAACGATTTCACCTAATTGGCTCACGGTCAAGTGGTCAGATGACCGCAGCATCCAGCCAGTGGGGTGCCCATGGAAAATCGAGTCCAAGATCACATCCCGCGCTTTTGGATTTCTCCGAGAGTCTCACGACTTGTGGTTTGCAATTTTCAGGAATGGGGGGCTATATAGAGCCGCTATAGTTCGCGTGAACTGATAAATCAGAAAAATTGCCGAATTCTATCCACTCCGTGGCCTCACTCCTCCTACGGATGGAAATTGATGGCAGATTCAGAATGGCGTAAAAATCCAGGGAAACGAAAGAGGTAGAGATTTGGGGAGGTTTCTTGGAGAAAAAGTGCAAAGACTCGGAGCCCCACAGTGAGATCTCGTGTCGGATTAATGACGACCACGCTGATTTATAGGAATGCACTTTTTTGTATTGACCTCTTTTCTGTTTTTCCTGACAATTGCGTGTTATTTCCCTCTCTGGTTGGTTTGGAGTCCGCTCCTTGCCATCACTTTATTTCAACGTTCGTGACCTTTTCTGGTAACTTTTGATCTATTATCTTTTTCTTCCTTTTCCGCCATTTACACGAAAGAAACAGTGCTTGAGCAAATATCTTACAATTTTTTTTTCACACCTTGCAAGAATATGAGAGCATTCCTATTCAGTCGCTCTTGTATAGCATCACACTATCTATATCTATATCTATATCTATATGAATTATGTACATTTAATATCAATATCAATATTCAGTGAATAAACATCTATACTCATATATGTATATATATATATATATATATATGCATATATTTAAACATCAGGTATTTATATACATATCATATAAATACGTACATATGTAGATACGGATATCTATATATATTTATATAGCTGTATATCAATATATCAATATATATATATATATATATATATATATATATATACAAATATATAGATATATAGATATATAGATATATAGATATATAGATATATAGATATATAGATATATAGATATATAGATATATAGATATATGAATATAGGAATACTGATGGTGGATGGCGCCAAAGCTGTTTGCGTCTTTATCGCTGCTTTTTGGGCGTTGAATCTCCGCGGGGAGTGTGAGGAGAAAGTACATCGACCGGTTTTACTTCTACAGCAGAGAGAACGAAGATTCGTCTTCCACCAAGCCCTTAACAGGAGAATGTTGTTGAGAGAAATTACTGGAGTAGCCGAGAAGAAATCAAAGTTGGCCACGAATTTTATTGCCAGTTCATCACACAAAGGCGCCGCGGCTGGCAGCGCTTTGCCACTGAATGATGATGATTGTCTTCGTCGCCATGGCAACAAACTTATCAAGGATGTTGATGTAACAGCTGAGAGAAGAAAGAGGAGAAGCGGGAGGAGGGCATTTATTTGACTTTTTTTCCTCCCTTCCTTTCCACGAATTTTTGTTTCACTACCTCCGAGCAACTATTAGAGGAATAAATTGCTTTCGAATAACCTAAAATTCATGTAATTTCACTTCACTTAATCGGCGGCTTTTCAAATATAACAATATAAAAGAGGGGCGAATGCGTGTACAGTACTTCCCTGGTGTACAGTTAAAATTGCTGAATATTGTTTATCTCTCTCTCCTCCTTCTCTCCCTTTTTCTCTCCGCCTGTCTACCTGTCTCTTTCTCTCAATATATTTATGCTCCTGTCGTGTTATTCATTCCATGCTTTTGCCCGTGAGACATTGTGTATGAATGAGCTAATAACGAGGGTAACTCGTATTTATGAAATGGGACATCCCGCGTGCAGGATCGTTACAATTTTCTCTCGAAGCTGTAAACCGTGAGATTAAACAAAAATTTCGATCCCCCCACCAAAATGCCTCGCAGGCCTGTCTCAAACCTTGGAGAAAGCAAATTGTATCAAGACAGATCTGGAAGTCTCGTATGAGATAGTGCAACTCGGACCTCCAGTGTACTCTTGCGTACCATGTCTTTCTCAACAAAGTACATTACCCTTTCTAAAGTGCACTACGACGTTTATTCGTCTTCTGTTTTTGTCAGGGAATTCATCGAAACAGATACCCCTCTGACGATACAACAAATTCTGCCTTTTGACCATTGTGATTCGGTTTTCAGACATTTGAGAAAGCTTGTAAAGATGCGTTGCATTGCAAGCATCCACTTTGTTTTTATTTGTGAAGAACGCGGTCAGGAATATATCACATGTTCGAGATGTACACGAAGTAAATCCTCAAAGAGCGACATTTTCCTCTCCGAACTCGAACCCTCAGATAATCACGTTTCCACTCGAGCAGTAACGCAATTAAGACATATGTGTTGGTGATATTCTTTGTGATAAACCTTTTGAGTTACATTAGACATAAAAGTTTAGTTGGCAGCGCAATCAAGATACAGAAATGGATGATGTTTTATTCAATGATGAATTATCGAGCCTGTCGATACGTTTGATAAGAAAATAACGGTTCTGACGCGGAAACGACTACTTTCTGAAAGAAACTTGGGAACCATCTGCTTAACTACGGAAACAATGCTATTCGACAAAATTTTCTTCGCACACGAAACACATTTTTGTGTGGCAATATTGTCAAGATTTCTCGTGACATTCATTCTTGGTCGCCATTTTAATTGGCAACATTGTACTGAAAAAAAAAAAAGCGTGCCGCGCGTTCGTTCACGAAGTGCGTCGGGCGCTCCTATAGCGGGCTTCTATCATGCAGTAAATTATTATCGATCGTAATGTTCGACGAGGCAAACGCGCCAGAACGGAGTAAAGCTGGCCATAGGAAGTACATATACGGGAAACGGACGAAAGACAGGGGTAATTTGAAGGGATTTCGATGAAGGGATTTCAACACCCGTGCACCTGTACAGTTGTAGCAATGCTCGATGGAGCTCAATAAAACACAGGCGGGGGAAGAGCCCATTGATTTGTTATACAGTACAGTGTACTTTTTCTTGCTTCCACAAGACGTGCGAAAACTTGGAAAAATGCGAGACAGTCTCGATCAGCTTGACGCCATTTTAATGTATCCAATACAACTCATTCATTTATGAGATTACATCCACGAAATATTCCACGTTGCACATTTCCCGTAAAAAGCGCTGAAACAAGAGACTTAGTAAGTGATTGTCAAGTACGTTTCTCGCGTCATTAAGCCTATTATTAATGCTCTTGGCTTCAACGATACAGTTATAGAAATGAAATTTGTTTCCTTATGTTTCAAATGGATAAAAATAAAACTTGAGCTCGCTGCTACATCAGATTCCATCAGTAAGTGAGTAATGCCGTAGAGCCAAGTTTGTGTTGCTTGCACTTTAATTTTGCAACTGAAGTGACGGGGGGGGGGGGGGGAGGCATTTCCCTGTACCATATGATCATTCCTCATCTACATCATCAACGTCCTCGCTATGAAGCGTTTAATTACTTTTCCCCACCGACTTCCCGGGACAGCGTAGGATTACCGAAGCAGCATCATGTCCGTCAACCCACCCACCAACATGAGACACCCTCAGATGCAAAATCAGATGCAAAATCAGGTGCAAAAAAAGTGCATTTCTGGGAATGTAATATAGTCACTCTGTCGCTGTCAATCACCATGCACGAATGGTTTTCAGAAAATAAGCGTCAAAAAGATGACTGTCTCTCAGCTTGAATTATTGGTTACTATCAGGGTGAGGAAACAGAATAGTCAAACCTTCATAAAAAGGACGCCGACATGTTGTGTTGCGCATCTGAATTTTTGTGATTTGAATCAATTGCCACTTCAGAGTTTGACTCATATAGGGTAAAAACATCATTGGTTTGAGCCTTTTATTAATGTTTCGCCACAATAAATCCTTTAATCTTAAGGGTTTTCAGCATAAATTCCAGGGTTAAACGAACATTATTACGTGAACTGCGGGTGACTCAGCAAACCAACAATGATCTTAATTTAATGTTGTAATCTGCTTTTCCGAGCTTAGAGAGGGAGATAAAAGGAGATAGGAAAAAACCTTCAAGGAAAAAAAGGAAGCGTATCAAGTCGGGTGTGTCGTTTCTTGGTAGCTGGCCAACGACCAGGTGATGACCCATTGTACAAGTGGCAAACTATTATTCGAAGGGATACCCTTCCCTCTGATAGATTAATGACTTGGGGATATCCTCTCGAAGAAACATGTTATGTCAGAGTTCGTCAACCACAAGCGCATGAATCGCATCATCTTCGTTAGATAACTGCATTCCTTCACTCTTCTAGGACCTCACAGAGATACCCCTTCAGAACAATAGTGCATGAGTATACGGTTGAAAAATGACGTGTTAACATTCGGTTACTTTAGGTGAAAAAGCCACTGAACCAGTAAGAATGGCGTGTTGAGACACGTGGAATTAAGAGTCGATCTGAGGAGAGAGAAAGGTGAAATATTTCTATGGCAGCGAAGTGATATAAATTTGTACGTTAGGGAAAGGTGTAATAAGCTACAGAACACACACACGCTCACACATTCACACAATTGCAATATTCTTTTACCACATAATCATGAGCAGCCTGCGTCAAGGGAAGGATTTCCTTACTTTGAATATTCATTTTGGCGATATATTAAGCGTGAAATTAAGTTTGCCGATTTTAGCGCGAAAGGGGAAAGGTAACACTACTTTCCGTTTTGTCTGGACATCCTGCTTCTATTTAAAGGTTAAAGAGTCTAAAAGTAGCTGCTATTTCATGAAAGGCCAGCTTGAGTGAAACAAGGTATCACTCTCATTTGGGGACAATGGGCGCCGTCATGATCCAATCAACGCACGTATCAGTTATGACGTAGACGACGTAATGGAACCTCCTGACGACACGAAGCAACCAATGACCAGGATGAAGATGGAAACATAATCCAAACTTTGAAGTGTTCAACTCAGCGATCATTACATCAATTCTCCGAACAAAAACAAGTGTTGTGTCTGTATAAAATGACTTGGATAGAATATCTGAACCAGACGCTGAACAGCAGAAAGTCGAAACGACATATGAATCAGTGTTATTTTAGATGAATTCATTGAAGGAGAGGTGAAGAATCAAAGAACACGTTATTCTGCACATTTGATAGAGTCGAAGTACATCGTTATGATATGTCAAGGCATATTCTGTCTTACATAAGTATCTTCCAAATATAAATAGCCAAATGGCGCCGTAAGGTTCTAAATTCCATTCGAAATGGGATCTCATATGCCTGGCACTATATGCAACCAGATCAGCGTTCAGATCTTTTTATCTCTCTGTAATTACTTGCGTGATCGACTTGCGCTTCTTCACCCCAAATATTTTTTTTTTCTCTCCAGAAATTGGTGCATTGGTACTCGAGCATAAAACCCTCATTCATGAAATACAATGAATAGGTTAGTCTCTCAACGACTGTACAGTGTCTCACGACGTAAGGAAGAGAGAGAGAGAGAGAGAGAGAGAGAGAGAGAGAGCGGAATAGAGTGCGGCGTCATAAAAGTCAAATCAAAATGTCTTCATGACATGAATCCCTCTGCGACTTCACTGATCACGAATCACGTGAATTTGAATCTTATGAATCCTACGACTTCAAAGAGTTTCATTTATGTCTTCAGACTCGTGCCTGATACCTAAGTCGAAAAAAAAAACCAACAGAACGAGTAAGATGGAGTCTGATATTACACACTAGAAGCATATCAATTAGAATATTTGACCAGCCATGTTCAGAGTTCAGTTTTTATGCTCCATTTCACTGAGTAAATGAATCTTAGACAATGAGAAGCATGAAAGAAGTTTTCAGTCAATGTGAAAGAATGGTCGGTCCGCCTCCTTTTGCATTTTAATCACAGACTGCTGCTAGGTGGAGAGATATGAATAGCCTGGACGCCACGGGGGAGCGGGGACAGCAAGGTAGAGAATTTGTCAGATCTCGGCAGGAATCTAGCGGCTCTTTGTGAAACGAGACCCAAGAAACTACTCTTCACAGTACTTCTCAGACGAGCCCGCTGCTAGGTTAAAGAGAGTTCGCTCCAAGCCAGTCATGGAATAGCTGAAACGATTCAGAATTCAGCTCTTTTCTAAAATTCTGGGACAAGCTTGATGCAGTGTAGAGTATCTGCAATTTTTAGGGAGAAATTGGTTTCAGCCTACGGGTGACATACCACGTGGGTCTTGATGTCCAACAGTGATGAAAAGAGATTTGTTCACAAATATGTTCTTGACAAATTCTTGTCAAATTATTTGTAACACTCGGGCCGTTCTTGCTTTTAATTATTTTCTTGCACTTCCAGTCTGATGCGATGCCACTTCGACTGTCTAATGAGGAATATGCTATTGTCAATTCTTCGCAGTATTCAAACATGAACAGTCAATGCCGTTCATATAGTGTAGCAGCAATAAAGATGAACATGCTTCAACTAATAGAGGAGATCAGTGTTTTATACATACATGTACATCGATGGGAGCTGATTTAAATTCTTGATTTGCCAGATAATCATCACCGTTTTTCAAAAGCATAAACGAGTTTGGCAAAAGCCTCGATATATGCTTACAGTCAGCCAGAATAATTTAATAGTCTTGATATGTAAAGATATTCAGCTTACATTTTTTTTTCTTCTTATAAATACAGATACATTTGAACAGTATCGGATAGAAGTAGGACCAAATTCATTTGCCCATAATCATGAACCATCACCAAGAATGAACAAAGCTGACAGGTCATATAGTCTGCCACACTCCCACCTCCGCACGGAAGTACGTCTACTAGATCTGAAAAGGACAGACATTTACTTACTGGAGCAGAAGAGGTGTGAATGGTGTTGAGGTAACTCCTGTGTCCCCTTCTATTATTGCGATTTGTTTTCTTTTGGGGTAATATCGACAGAGAATATGGGAGGGCAAACAGTGGGACGGTGTTTTCATGGAAATGGCTACCGGGGTGTCGAGTTCCAGGACCTGCGAGACACGAAAGAAGCATGACAACAGATTGTCTGTACAGGGGATCAAGTCAACAGAGCTGGTTCTTTTGGAAGAAGTACGTTTCACCGTTGACAGGATGAACATGATGTGACAGGGAACACCACAATGACGCATGGCTATATCATCATCTATCACGCACTTTTCGGCATCGGCGCGTATGGCATGTATGATGATTTTTTATACGTCTGATGTAACCTTTGACGTATCGGAGGTGTTCTCTCTGCGCAACTTTTTCCACTGTCATGAAAAACCAACCGTAAAATATGTATGTGTGATTCCCCGGGACAATGTAATACAACTAAGGCCGTACAGCCGTTCTGTTCATGTACGACATTCATGACAATGATATTTTTAAGTGAAATACAACCGTCCAAGGGACAGAAAAAAAAAAATAATCGTTTCAACACATGTGCTCCTAGAAATCTAGAATATTAATTCAAAATGGTAATTCGTATGAAGCGATCTTGTAGCAACCATCAAATCCGAACCTTATTTTCTCATCATACTCGAACTATATTATAGCCACCTAACATCTACCTCAGAACTCACAGGTGGTGGTTCAACATACAGCCACCAGCGCATTGGAGTCAAGTTTCGGGCGAGGGGAGCTCGGTCACGATCAAGGTCGAGTCCCGAATCCCCTAGCTGTCATCGCCCACCTAGCCTCACATGTCGTGCGTGTCACATGTATGCACACCGACACACACCTACTGACGGGACGGAGTTCAAGGAATCACAGGTACGAACTTCTCAGCTTGCAGAACAAATAATGAAGACGTCGCTTCAAGGCAGGCCATTGATTTTTCCCTCTTCAAGTTCACGAATCATTCTTGAAACTTGGCATTGTCTTCTTTTTCAGACATTTGCACAGTATGATCGGGTATGATCGTTTCGTTAAAATATCCTCGCGAGAAAAAAAAAAAATAAGTAACTCGGAGGAATCATGGGGGGATATGATGCAATACCAAAAACGAAACGTTGACTGATCTTTGAAGTAATTGAACGTGTCAGTAAGGAGGAAAATTGCCTAAGAGCATGTAACCATCGTTTTAATAATCCGCATCAGTTTTCTATTTGGGTTAACACAGTTGCTATTTGAGGGAGGCGAGATATTCAAATTTACTATGAGCGCAGCCCAACATGATCATAAGTAATATGATAGTAAGATAAATAGTTTACACTAACAGTATGTACTTTAAAAAAGAAACACAACTTGGTGGCGCATCTGTATACTGACACAAATAACTATAAAAACAACAATGTACAAAAAAAAAGAAGATTTTTCTGAATAGATGACAGGAGTTTATCCGGTTGAGTTTCCAAGATGAAAATTAGAATACTCGGACAGAGCAATCCCTGAGTCAAGTACGATCAAAGTTGTCGTTAAAATTATCGTCACACTGTGGTTTCTCTGACGTCAAACCCTGAACTCTCTCACGGTCTTTCACAGATTAACCCTTCTGATTCTGGCGACCTACAAAATCTTCACGAGCATGGCATACATTCTATCGAAAGCAACAGACTGTGACTTAATCCAATGAGAGGGAATGCAGGTACTTTCAGTTTTTGAGGGGGCCGTGTGTGGGCTGGTGGCTTTTGGTGGAAGCAGAGTGAAGAACGCACGAGCTAAAGGCAGTTGACAAGCTGCATTCGTAATTTTGTGGGACTGAGGAGAGGCTCTACATGACACGACAAAGCCCTTAGCCCAGCTCCAATCTGTATTTCCCATTGTGTCGAGGAGTATCGCGCCCGATGGATGGGCGAGTGATGTATGCCTAAACGACCCCTCTCCGACAGTTGGTAGTGGTGCGTGTTGCAAGATGAACTACTCCGATGAAACTCCAGCGCGCCACTGAAAAGCACTGAGACGAGTGGAAGTGGCGGCTTGTGGCATATACATTAATATCACAAGGTGGTAGGTTTTTTGTTTTCCCAGATGTGATTCCCCAACCATGCTGGAATTTGGACTGACACGTCGTCGTTGAAGAGACATTGATAATTATGCAAGACGGTGTCTGCGTTTTAAATTAACGCGCCAATTCTTCTTCGAAGAAGACTAAAAAGTTTTCCCGCCTGCGGCACTGCGCCACTTTTATGTGACATGATCGATTGGAACGGTGCGCTCGATACTTTGCTGTCAAGTTCGGTCGCGTTTCACCATCTGTTTGATCTACTAAGCTAAAATGTGAAGAGACAGTAAATGCTTTCGCAAAGAAAACTTTTGCAAAGGAGGCAAAATACAACAAAAAGCAACCGCAAAATGCAAACCAAACAAATAAGACAATACGAGTCCAGGCCGTCGTATCAACAAAAAGAAGATAAAGCAACAGTATATTTTATTCCTTGTGAATGTGATTTCGTTTGCAATGCTCAATTGTCATAATGTGGTTTAATATCAGAAGATCGCTATTGCAATTCTTCAGTAAAAATATCCACAAGGGCATAAGGAATCCCGTTGTGTTAGATGGTTACTTATATAACGTTGTGATTGGGATCTCCTTCCAAGAACAAATGTTTGAATTTAACTGTATTTCTGACAGATTTGTTTCACTGATTGTGTATTTTACTTGAAAAAAAATATGAACAGAGAGGACATATTAAAATACAACTTAGCTTAACTGGATTGACGTATAAAACTAGACATTATTCCCTTTAAACATCCGATCACACATTACCACAGACATGTACTCTCCCCTTCCCATGGAATGATGGTGAGTTGTGGAGTGGTATTTAAGCACCTCGTCAGACCAGGGGGTAAACATGATGAAGGAGTGAAAGAGGCGGGGCAACTAGATGCTGACAATAGTGGTGGTGGTATTAGGGGCAGATACTACCTCTCAATGTCTGGTTGGGGTCGCCACAAAGTGCTCTTAAGAAACAATTAAGACGGAAAAAGGTAAGCAAACATTCAGGCAGAAAAAAAATCGTGTCTTTCTTAATCCTTTATGTCCTAAAAACCACATGATTCTTCAGTCTGTGTTGCTTCTTTTCATGATCATTTCACAGTCCATTGCTAGTGTTTCATAAGGAAGAGTGTTCGACTCCTGCGTTTGAGCTCTTTGTAGTTCACATAGGATTTTTTGGTTTGCTTGCTAAAATTTCCAAAAAACTGAAATCTATAATAGTTTCCTACTGCACTGATGATGAAGCAAAATCCCGTGAAGAACTGACTGCAATGAATCAAACAAATCAAATATAATGGTGGTAGAATTGCATGCATTCATCCTAGATTTGCAAAATATCAATCAGATTACATTTCCTGTTCCTCTCTCATATTGCCAAATCTGTCGAAAATTCTACCAGATTTTGTGCAGTTTTAATGCTTCAAACAAATCAAGTATGATAGTGGTAGAATTGCATGCATTCATCATGTAGATTATGTGATGAATCCAAGCAAGGACGTCGATACCCACACCAACGAGCTGTTCATTACCAGGGAGTCATTGTTCCCCTTCCTGCAGTATCTGGGAAAGTGAGTGTGGGAAAGCCGATGAAGAGAAAGGGGCAACCGACTAATGAGTGTCACCCTCGTCGTATCATCAAAGCAGGGGTGTGTTCCGTCCTAAAGTTCGCATTCAGTTATATTGAACCTTGTATCCGTGAATCAAGTGAGCAAAGTTGCGAGAGCTGTTTGAGCAGGGAGGTGCGAAGAGCAGCAGTAGCATCATACCATAAAGGGAGGTGAGATACCTCCCTGATTATTATACACACACAAAGCATGCATTTGCTTTCGGCCTTCGGACGATTCAGCTCATTAGTGGACTTCCCCGATTCCCACCATAGTTTACATACATCCAGTCTACATGATGGTAGCTGACGTGTTGAGCTTTCATATCCATGTTAGAAGTAACGCAGTCAATCTACGTAATAGCTGCAAGTGGTAGTAGAAATTTCGAACCTAAGATTCTTTTTTCGCTTCCTTTACGTGCATCTGCAATGCGTTATTTTTTTTTCTGTTCAACAAAATAAGAAACACGGTACTCTATTGAGAGAGGAATACCACAGATATTTTTTGCTTTTTGTCGTTTCTTCCAAATTTGTAAAAAATAATGAAAACATCATTATAGTCAATATGACAACTAACGATTAGTGGTTTTTCTTCTCTCTTTTTTTAGAACAAAGTGAAAAATTTGGCAACTGCTCGTGGCTAAGAGTATTACCGCTGCCAACGTCTGTCTGCAATGTATATCACTATATTTTACTGATTTATTTTCTTCTTCTTTTTTTTTTGACAGAACATCCTATTCAGCAGTGTTCTTGGAAGATTGCAAACAGATTACTGCCAGAGTATAATGGTATAATGAGTACAACTACACCCAGGAGCAATCTAGTTTTATGAGCGTAAAAAAGAAAATACAGAAAACGTGGTAATAATAAAAGGGGCTTCATTTGTTACTCTGTCATCCAAACAGTAATAACATAATCCTGAGTGGAGTGGATTCTCATTAACATTCGCGTGTCTTATCTTGTAAAACATCAAGACCCATTTCTCATGCAACGTACATACAGGGAGTAAGATGGCCATAGGTCGCGACTGGTGGACAAAGAGACGTATGGGATGGACCTCGAAAGGCGAAAATGGCTGCAGACAAAACTGGGCTAAGTAATGTAGCCAACTGCCAAATTTAATCAGTCGCAGATTTTTCTGTCTTAGATGAGAACAAGAGGACAGAACGCCCTGATGTCAAATTGACCATAGGAGCCTGGTTGTATATAGTAGCGCATCTCTGAAGCTTTTAACACTAGGAGAGCAGCTCTGAATACTAACATGGACGTTTGAAAGCTCACGGTTATGAAACCAAAAAGAGTCGTCTTAACTGCAAGGGACAAATCATGTATTTTACTACATTGTAGGCCTACTATGGTAAAAGCCCCCAGACAGAAGCTATCGTGAAAGAGCTCCCAATGAAATATAATTCTCCAGTAATCATATTTCCCAAAAGCGGTATATCACGAGCTGGTCAGGGGCAATCACTGAAACCAGCACTCGCAGAGCAGAGGTAGAAAAAAAACAGTGTTTTCTCTCAAAACTGATATTGAGAGTGAGCAGACAAAGACACCGGGGAAGTCAAGGTCATCATTAGCTTCTCCCAAAGTAATGGCATACGGGGAGATGAAGAGGCTACGTGTCAAAGTCAACATTTCTTCCTGATAGAATCTGTTTGAAGAACAACCCCGATCTCCTGCGATTGTTGTGAGAGTCAGTTCATGGTGTGATTGCGCGTGAGCTTTTCGTGTAATATTCACGGACACGCAGAATCGCCTCTCTGCCCAGCACATGGATAACTCCAATTTCCGCCCTTTGCAAATAGTACAAATCAATACCTCGTGTGCTTAATGGTACGAAAGAGCTCTGTGCTTTCACGCTCGCTCTTCTTTCAGAATGGCTGTCAGTCGAGTTGACGGTCAAATGACCTTCACTGTCATAAATTGCATGGTCAAGCCAACGAGTCGACCGAGAAGTCTACTGGCCGCGTGTGCTTATCAAGTAAACCTGAACTTCACTTCCCCCAATGACTTAAATTGCTACTATCTCGGCACACAATGGACGGTTGAAACCGATTTTTTTTTTCTTTTTGCCTTGTATTGATTTTCTCCCTGAATTTATTGTGCAACACAGCACTGGGCATTATCTTTCTAGGGTGCCAGTCAAGAATATCTAAGGTCGCTGAATTGTCCTTTGTGGAATATTTTGCCAGGAAATGAAAATCGATTGAACGCTCTAGGTCTGTGTAAACGATGCTTGTAAATTTCCCTCCCGAGTCTTGAGGGAGATGTGAAAGCACATGAAGCTGCATCTTGATTGGAACAAAGCTTTAACTCACTGCCTGAACCAGGGTCACTGAACATGAACGAACAGTAAAATGAATGCCGTGTTATAGGGAGGGAGAAGCGTTATGTTGTTGCCATGGCGACTAGGAAAGGGAAATTCCGATGAAATTCTAGTGGAGAAATCCAAGCTATCGACCGATAATGACGCGCGGGAATCCTAGGCTTTTTGGCGGGAATCCTTTCATACGGCTCGCGGCACTTATTTGAGCTCACATGACGTCACTGACATACCAATCACAAAACTCATTCTCGAACATTCCGCTGCTCATTGTCTTGGTATTCATTCAATAATGCCGTCTCCAGAACCTATACCAGCAGTCTTGTGACTTCACTAGGACCACTAAATATCCCCTTCTGTGAACATACTGAAGCGTTATCGCTGCTCGTCACTTGTTTGATTTCACTTTTTGTGCGTTTGTTTGACCCATGAGCTGTAATCCATTAATCTGTTGCCCTCATTATTTGAGTGGCGGAGTTTGTTTACAATCTCTTCGATCATGGAGACCAATGTCAGAGCTACAGCCAGGCCCATATTTCAAAGCATGAAAAAAAAAATCAGAACTCAACAACATACAATAAGGAAGAGTTGTCGCACCGCCATCCTAGACTCAAAACAGTTTCGCTAGTCACCAAGAAAGATGCTTGTTAGTACATATCTTTGAGAAATATATACACTAATAACTCGCAAATTGACGCCGAGGTCGGACATTGATCATAACCAGCTCGGATAATATATTGCCCTCCGTGGTCGGGGCGCGGACATTCCCAAATTCCATGGAGATCAATCGGTCTAAAAACAAATCACATTCAATCATTTGTCACAACCGTGACATGTAAGGGGTCTGATCGTCTGCATGACTGTAATCATTTTCGTTTCTATTCGTGTGTACACTCACAACAGGCGAAGATGCGGCTCATGATTGGAGAGTAAGGGGAGATAAAGAGGGAGAGATGAATCCCAAATAGAGAGAAAGAAATCGAGGATATAGTTGCTTCGAGGAATGGTGAAAACTGCATGGTGAGGACTGCAAAAATGGCAAATTTCCCTAAAATAAGATCATTCATGTGGTTCCAGGACTCGCTCGAGGGTGTTTGCAAACTCAGATAGGTTTACGGGCCGTTAAGTAATCGAAACTTGAAATTGATCGGCAGGGGTTAGGAGAGGGCAGAAAGCTAGGATATGTTGCATTCTCGCACAGATCCACGCATCACTCGACAGTCCAGAACACGCCTTAGATTTCTCCACGCTTTGCACATGTAAACGCAAAGTCTGACCAGGACTACCAGGGCTTTGCCAGATAAGGCCGCATATTAAATGTCGGTACATTTTGGATGACCCATTATCTTGCGGGATTCACGTCCTTTGGTCGTCACGCGAACGTTTAACGTTAATTATTTCCTTTCAAGCCGAATGTTTATCCTCCTTGATTTGAACCTACCATGGAGACGAATGTCTTCTTCTTAGAATCATTGGCCGATCGAGCTGAAGCGTCTTGGTCTCCCGTCCCTCTACGAGCATTTCGCTCTAACCGCAGAATGGGAACATACTGTGAAGAAGCCACAAACAGAAATAAAACGCCACTGATATCACAAAAGTGCATGTAAACAAAGAGGTTCAGAAAGAGCCAAAGAGGTACGAGAAGTCTTGGCTGTGGATATCCTCTTACAAACCTATTCTTGATCATTCGAAGAATTGTGATAGAGGAAAAGACATTCTTCACGATTACCCGAGCTCTCTTTTGTAGTATTGTACGTATACACCTTTGAGGATGCATAGAGGCAAACTTTATACTGCATCTTGTGATTGTTTGGGACACGGGATGTCAGTATGTGGGACTACTGAAGCACGGAGCTCCTCCTTGTGACACGCGAGTCTATTGACAGCTCGTAATGAGGAGATTAGGCCGATCTTCTGTGCGAGCTAAACGTGTGTCAGGTCAAGATATCGCTTTTGTACCGCCGAAATAACCGCAGAAAATCCGCAAGAAAATTTGAAGGAAGCTACATGCACGCTATTATTTGCCGAGCGCAATCTTAAAGTTGATCTCTAGAGCTCCACAATCACGGCTTCAGGAACACCCGTATTTCAGCTAGTTCTCGGTTGTCATATGCCTTGACAACGACATCAATCAAAATGGGCAGAACAGATTATGGTTCCATAATTGCTCAGCTCCCCTAGAGATAACGGGTCATCTCAGGACTCTATATTCACATCAGTGCGTGACAGGCGAATTAGACGCAGCTTCTATCATCAACGACAATAAAGAAAACCCAAGTAGATCCCAGAAAGAACAGCTCATTCAAAATAAGATACAAATAGAAGATACAGATAGTGGTGATGGAGAAATGGACATAAGGAAGGAAAGAAAATTAAAAAGAAAGATATCCTGAGCAATATCCGGAATTTTCTCCATGATCATCTCTATGGAGTAATGAATGCAATTTGTCCAGTCCAACATCCGTCGGTATCCTGTGACGAAACAAATATTGGATGAACAGTTGACTTGGTTTTATGACAAGAAAGCACATGACAGAGATATGTCATGCCGGATATTGCCAGGAAGCAAATACCGCTATAAGGGCCTTCCAGGATCCGGAACTTTCAGTCACAGAAACAGGCGAAATGTGCTTCTATAATCGCAACAGTTAGGCAAATACCAATCAATTGTCAACAGTTTTTGCGTTGTGGTGGTAACTGCAGTTACCGCACCTTGCATTTGACTGAAGCAGGTGACCAAATTCGATGCAAAACAGGTGAAGCTTTTCAAAGTTTAATGTGAAACAGGCAGACGAAATACTTAGCTGAGGAAACAACCAACAAACAAAATGCGAGGAAAAGCATTTCACTGCTGTAAACAGGAAGTGTGTGTAAAGAGACCATAAAGCTCAGATGGCGTGTCTCAACAACGGGATGTCTTCATCATCGTCATCATTGGAGCTTGGGATTGATCTCGTTTCTTCCTCTAAGAAGTTTAGCCTTCACGAGAACATTACACCTTGCTGTTCTATGCACACTGAACACATTCACCCATTGTGAACTCGTCAATACCATCATCTCACTCCGAACAGCCAGGCGTAAAACGATCCCGTGTTTGTACGTCTCTAAGGAGACGACAAACCTGCCATCATTGACATGAACACATCGCCACCGACACTAAGAACACTCCTGAAAGGGTTGAGATTGACGATTATGCGAGACCAGAGTGGTCTAATCTTCCTCTTCACATACTGGAAGCTACTTATCTACTCCCATGTAAGCTTTAAATGTTACAGAGTCGTCCGTTCTGTTACTGACCAAAGAGGTACTAGTCTAGTATCTCCTCGTACTGACGAAACGGTGGAAACTTAGAATACACATACTGACATGAACACAACATCAGTGAAATAGAGGGGAAGATGAAGAGAGGGGGAGAGCTGTGAATGACCAAGTCATAATGATCTTCTCGACTTTGGGGCAGTCCATAGTAAATATGTTTTTTTTTTTTTTTGTATACTCAGCCAATGCCTCAGACCCTCCCCTCCAAGTTTTCTATTTCTTTCTTTTCTTTTCTCTAAAATACACGACATTGGTGTATCGAAAACATCATTGGGTAAATGTTGTCCATCACACACCATCAGCTCCGGTAATGTGTAACACATCCACAAGTGCCTTGGCTTGACTTGCGGAGCCTTTTACCAACCTTTTATAGCTGGCTATCCCACTTTAAACGCTACTTGTTATTAATCATTCGGGACTAATCACAAGCAATTACAGGTCGATGGATCACGTGCCAGTCATTAAGAATAACATTGGTCCATTCCATTAGGGCCTCACCAATCGATACAAAGACTGAAAATACTCTTCCTCCACACAACGCGGTAGTCAATCAATACTAGTATTATGCTCAACCGCATTTACCTCACTATTTTCGTTTGACATGAATGATTGTGGAATCGTGTGGAATGGGGTTTAACGGAGCAAGTAGCGATTAGTGGCTGATACTGATAATTTTGTTTTGCAAATATCAGTTTTCCAGGCATTGATTTTGGTCAAAACGCTTTGCGTCGCACAAGCGCCGTGTGGGAGTCTGGTGCAGTCGCATCTCAGATAATGTATAGTGCATGCAGTGGTTAGAAGAGAGCATGGGGACATCTTATCGGTAAAATCTTGATTATGATTGTATTCTAAAATATAAACCAATCGATGTGATTAGACAGATAAGAACCAGCGAGGATATATTCCTCACGATCACTTGGAAAAGTTGAAATCTTGGCAACAATCTTGTGGATCGAGCCGCGATCATTTTCAATCGATTTGAGTGGTTGACCACTGATCGGTGAATGAGCGCGATCTTCGCTTGACGTCCGATTTGAGGGCGGCTGTTTATAGCGCCACTCTATACAGAGCTACTGGGAGTGGATACGGTGGGTGACCAAATTCCCGGATTTATTCGACCGCGAACAACAGGGGGTGGAGTAGAAAACGAAGTTAAATGAACTTTCTGCCGATGGCATAGAATTGTACAATTTTTCTAAACTTCTGTTTCTGTTCATTCTTGAATAGACACATGGAAATGTTGCTTCGTGTAACGAAACAGCTTTCTTGCGTACTCAATTCACTGCATTAGAGATGTATGGTATTGAAAATGCCTTATCTATGGGGGATAGACACAACAAAGAAAGATTATAACTTCTCAAGTCTGGCTGATGGGTGAAATAACTGCGCTGTAGAGGACGAAAAGCGGTATAAGTAACAGGGCACAAGGGTTCATCCTTCAGTATTAAATACATGTTTATCGGGGTTTTTTTCTTCAATATGCATCTGTAGCGTCACGTATCTTGTACTGGAGCAGCGCTCTCGCTGTAAATAAGTCGATAGCCACTGTGTCGTCACTGTCCAGTCTACATGTACCACAGTACCACAGTGCTCGTACTGTAAATGGGCTTACAGCCGTAATCCACTACACTGCAATGTTCCTCCTGTAAATGAATGAAGACTAAAAGAGATGGCTAATGACTAAAATGTGCCCCAAGGGCCCACAGGGACACACCCCATCGCGGCTTAGACATGCTTTCACACACTGGCCAAAGTCAACATTGCAAACATTGAAACACGGTGACCGAGGCGCCGTGAAGATCAAGTGAAGCCCTACGACGGAGTTGACTTCCTCTCGCACCCAGACTCCAACAACAGCTATTAGACCAGCTTTAAGGTGGCTAAAAAGACATCTTCAAAATTGGCTTGAAGCTCTGGAGTAAACAGGCAAAACACAACATCGTCAACAAACGTAGGCGTGCATAACTGCCAAGACAACAGCATACTAACAGACTGTGTCCATCGTTGCTTCGTCGACATGAATTTTGATAATCGGCATGTCTCATGACGGTGAAACCTGAATGATGCAAAGCATGATATTATCATGAGCCCTTCAAACTAAACGTGCGTCACTGGGTAGAGACGAGAAAAGCAAGCCCAACAATCTGCAAAGTGTCACACAGGAATCATCTATACTTTGTTGAGATGAAGCGCACGTTTGATAGTACCACAATGATTGCAGCATAACACCCATCGCAGGCGCCAATTCATTCGTCAATCCTACATCCCATATCCATTCATGCTTCATTCTCGACATAGCTCCCCCACTTTCATGGGATTAGAAGCCCTATAACATAGCTACTCTAGTACAAACTTCGAACGCCGAAAATAAGGAGCACCCAAGAAAAGATAACTATCCAATAACTGTCTTCTACAGTGTTTAAAAGCGTTTTTTTTTTTCAAGGGATTCTCTTGCCATTGCAAATTATTTCTCATCGCTGTACGCTCAGGGTGACCTCAGGATCTTGAACTTCTTCGAACGTACATGTATGTGGAACACCATTGATAGGGTCAACGTACGGGGGGCGCCTGCAATAACAAATCGGGAGGCTTTGGGTAAGGATTTTTACGCACTTCAATAACTCGGTGCTTCCCACAGGCAAATAGGGTATTGACCGGGAAAAAACGCGAGGAGACGAGAGATAAATAGTTAGCAATCGTCCTTTTATCCCCCAGATTTTCACTCGTCGAAGGCATACCTCAACAACGACAAAAATACAAATTGCTTCGAAATAACATTATTGATGAAATGATTAAAGCAAAACATGGTAGAGATATCTTAAAAGCCCTAAAATGTCTGTCACCAACGAAATTATTATCACTGTTTTATTTAGGCAAGTAATACAACCAACATGACCAGTTTGCAAACCCAGGGTTGACATCGAGCCGTTGGGGAACCCAAATGCACAAAGTTCAAGGTAGATTGTTTGCTACGGATGACTACAGGGTGCACAATGAGTCAATGTTTGTGTTTACATCGACTCACAGTTTGCCAAAGATTTTCCAGCCGCAGAAGGGGGCGGGAGAATCACAGTTGTTGCCATGTGCATTTGTGTGTCATTGTTTACAAAGAAATGCCAACTTCAGCACTTATCTATCTAATTTGTGCACGTATCCACGCATCAAGCAGATATCCAAGTAACGATTTCTATCACACGCTAAACACTCATTTCCAATCTCTCCTTTTAGTATCATCATTATCATTTCTTTTAATTTAAAGAGCAATACAGGTATCTAATCATAACTTAACACGACAGAAATTGTGTACTCTGTATGATAGGCAAAGGAAAAAAGTAATTGGATTCGTTGTTGCAATTAACTATGGCAAATTCGCGCGCACACATACACATACCCGCAAAGAAATACACTTGACACTGGCTAAACAAAAGATGGTTAAAATGCCGAATGGTTTCAGAGGAACGTTGAGCGTGGATTCGTTTGTCTCGTCAGTGAGCCAGCAGACGACATTTATTTTTTTTTTTCAAGAGAGGTGATGAATCGATCTATGAATCGGAGCAGAGATGGGTGTCACGTGACGAGGTCCTACGATCAATCTTGATGTAAACAAAGCCTGGCGATCGACGTCCACGATCGTGCAGTCAGTGACCGATGACAGCGGCCATCGTGCGGAAAGATTTAGCAAGGCTGGTCGGTTGGGAGCAGGAACCGCTCCACTGGTCCACGACCAAGGGCGACTAACTGTCCTCTAATCCTGATATTACACCCAGTGCTACAGCTTTTCAACTCGAACTGGTAGAGATAGTAAACAGGGACTCGTCCGAGGGGAGAGAGAGTGTGTGAGCGTGGGAAGGTAAAGCTGTGGCTCAGGAACACTTTCCTTGAATTGTTTGTATCAGACCTTTAGTTTGTCGACACTGCCTTTTTTTACCAAAACTTTGTTACAATTCATCCTCTTTTTCTATTACAAAAAATACATAAAAAATCAGATATCTATCCCAAGATGGCAGAAAATGTCAGTTACATTCTGTTAAAACTATGTAACATATAAAATATGATATATAATATGAAATACATAACATGTAGTATTATATTATATAACATATATTTTACATATATTCGTCATTTTTATCATAACTACTGCTGTCACTGAGAATGGAGACACTAATGATGAAGCAATTGTATCACAAAAGTATCGCGTAAAATTTTAATGTTATGATATATAGAAAAACTACTGGTAGAATTATTAATGAGTGACACTATTAACTGGTTTATTTTCTTTGGTTGCACTAAGATGGTGATAATGATAATGCTGATGATTATTATGATTGTCAATGGAATATTACACACGTTTAATATCTAATGTCTCGTTGGGACGACGGGGTATGCAAAGTAAAGAAACTTGTATGATATGGAATAGCAAGTATAAGACACACTCCTCATCAAAAACGTCGGAGGAGACGCGCAAGTCATAAAAACATGACGTTTCACGCAATTGTGTAATAATTGTCCCATTCCCTCTTGTGAAATACAAAGTACTTATGAAAATAGCAATAACCTGCGTGAGGGACACAGGGGCAAGCGTCCGCGCTGTCAATGACCCTGCCCTGACACACACACCCTCTCATCCTCAAGCACGCGCGCGCACACACACACACACACACACACACGCATAATATCCTTTGTGTCGATTTGTCTTCCATGCTGAACATGATTCCATTCTGAACTATTTATGACCTGTGCATGGTGATGAGTGCATGATCAAGCAATCGAGCTCGAATCATGTTGTCAAAACATGAATCTACACACTCGCATTCATTAACAATAATAATTCTCAGATATCATCTACAAAAAGGCAATCAAGTCGGAGGTCTTTGACGCATGATCATATTGCCGGTAGGACGAGTGTATATGCTGATATCAGGAAGGACAAAATACGTGCCGAAACCCTCTTGCTATTCGGGCAGTACCTATCAATAATATGCATTGCAGGATCTCTTTCCTCTTTCCTGGTTTCAAGTTTCTCCTCGCAATTACGGCAAGATGAAGGATTTGTCACTGATTATAAAATCAATCTAGGAGACTGATGCGGACACACAAGATTTGTACTGCCATTGGCCAACGTTTCATTAAAAAAAAAAAGTTGATAGCAACTCTTGCTGAAATGGAAATTGTCATACCTGATTGCCCTGGCTGTTGTTATGAGAAGTTGCCATTCCCGCGTGAGTTGCTATCCTAACATCTTTTATGAAATGGGGCTCCGATGTCTTCTTTCAACAAGAAGTTCTTGGTCAGATTTGATTGTCAAAGAAATAATGATGCGATGGAGATGACTTCAACTTCGAACTGACACATCTTCATTTCGCCCTGCAACGCTACAAACAAAGACCGAGTAACCCTTTTTGTAATGGAGTACAAGTCGGAGTTCAAAATGAATTACGAGTAGGTCAAGTTGTGTGAATCTGGCTCCAGCGAATCCATAATCACAATCGATTTGTTTAGAGATGTGTCGATCACGTCACTGAAAACTCTCCTCAAAAGTATACAGAGAGTATAAATATGGTCATTCTTGCAGGCAGCCGCCATAGCCGGTATGGGAGCCAAAACTATTTGTGCGTGGTAAGTAAGTCGATGACCCCCTCCCTGACCCGCGAACGAAACAAAAACACATAAACAGGTACACTTGCATACACGTAAACATACAGGATCAAAGTTATTTACTAGTAAGGACTAAACATATATCATAAGAATACTCGTAATCATAAACATAATGAAATATGATAAAAAATAATAGCATAAACACCTTGGAGTTTGCAGTCATATTTACGGACGAAATTGGAACGTGAGAGTCGCGATATGTAACAAATGTCACCGTCCTGTCCATGATCTTTTATATGGTGAAAATGAAATTAAAAAAAAAAACCATGCAAGGTTTTAATACATGAAGAGCTTCTCAGCTAAAATTAGACCAAAATTGATGAATCATAGTTAGCAGAGCGTGAAATACTGTTGATGTTCGATGATAATATGAGTTTTAAGAATCTACAGTCTGTAGTCCGAGCGGTATATGGAAAGGCCATGTTCTGTAAGTTACCTCCATTCCATAAAGTCTGTGTATACCACAGACTACAGAGCTGTTTGGGTAATTGGGTTACCAAGATTCGATCACTTTCTTCATCTAGATACTACACTGTATTTTAAAATGTAGAAACCACTTTCAAAACCTGCGATCTTTGTAAGTTTCTGAAAAAGTCACACGCCGAACAACAGACTTAGAAGAGTAAACAAAGCTATCCACCGACGTGTTACCTCCTCATAGCAGAGGTGTCAAATGGTGTTTGCCGTCCTTGGTCTATACCAAAAATACTGGAGCCTTACACGCTTGATGAATCGCAATAATATTGACAGACTGATTGAGCACACACAACCACGTTGAAAAACACCGTTGATTCTATACGGGGATTTGATTAGAAATCTCTGCGAAATCACAAATAAAGAGCTGTTTTGCACATGCATTATTATGTTTCAACTATAGACAATGAGCCAACCAACTTTAGTTTCCAGTATTCTTACCTGACAAACATGCAGTATTTGTTGACAAAAAGTGTTTAAGTGTTTGGCGTCAGATTCGTGTTCGGATAAGTCTGCTCTTGCTAACAACCAAAAGTGGATCAAAAGATGACAGTAATCGTGATGCACTTATCTCGCGCTTGTAACACAACTTCGATATGTAGAGTTAAAGAATGCCGCCAATTTTAATCCAACAGTTTTGACACCGGCGTCGTCACTGGACGATGCTGTTTCCTTTTAAAACGTCACCTCCAATTTGTCCCTCTCCGGAATACATCCAAACATCTCACGGACACGAGAGCGGTGGGTTCAAAGCAACCGTCGAATATGACTTAATGGCTACAACTGTCCGAACATTTCTACATGCCAAATTGAGTGTCTAGTGTCCTCTGACTCTCTACTTATCCTCTGGGAATGTTTTGCAGAAGACCCGTAGAGAGATATATCACTTTTCGTCTCCTTATGTCAGTACTGTAGTCACGTCCTGTAACATCCAGGGTAACTGGTCACGCCAATCGTCCCTCAAGCTACGAAAACTAATGTCCTTGCTCGAGGCATTATAGTGGGTATATGTTCCGTATACCAGCAGTCCTGTGTGTGACCTAATTTTCCACCTGACCGACTGCCATGTCCTTAATGAGAACCCACACTTACCATCAAGACCTTAATCCCAATTTAGGCCATCTTCAAGGATGTGACCTCATTAGGACGCTGTTAATCATGAAGGCTGAGTTCCCTGATTGACGCGTTGGATGAGATGAGCTGGGTCGTGCCTGGTTTCATCAAGGAGGTATACCTAGTACCAATTAACACTTCCTTGGTTGTACTCTGGTCACGTAATTTTTGTTTGGCGTTACGTGACGAACTTACAAAACAGTAGAAGTGTAACAGCTTGTGACAGAAACTCACAAGTAGTATGTCGTTCGGAAAATTGGCCACCAACAAGCTTTTTTTCGGACTTTGCTGTTGGCGGTTGTTATCAAATATGGCAGGTCATACTGAATAATAACTCCGGATAGGAGAAGTTCATCAGTGAAACAAAATGACGCTACATCTGCATGAACAGAGTGATACTGTCTGGACATGAGCATTGCAGTCAGTTTGTGCAGTGATTACAGTGTATGTCATCATGACAAGGTATCTTGCAAAACGAGGCACGCGATAAACAGGTGATCAATACACAAACAGGAACTGGGAGCTTATGGCGATGAGCATAAAAATTGGGAAACAATAAGATCAGGAAATGTACCTATAAACCTGATTAAGATTCTCCCTCAGCCTCTTTAGTCTCTGCCTAATTTGTTAGGAAAAATTTCTGCCACTTCTGAATTGTAAACAAATCGCCCAAGGCAATGCTATCAGAAATCGAAGGTGGTGGTAAGCTTTTCTTGGTGGCAGGAGCATGGAGTGAAAGGCTTCTATAATTAGGGGTGCGGAGACAAAAAGACAATGAATCGTGCTCGCTGAGCCGAACATGACTCCACATGCACGGATAAAAGAATCATCTTCATGCGTGACGTCACCACGTTAAATAATAAAAACAAAATAAAGCAAAACAGAGGGGAAAGAAGAAGCACAGCTATCACTGTGGCGTAATGAACTGTAACTTTGTGATTAACAGGAACAAGAAAAAAACATCGAATCGTTTGAACGGAACAAATCCCGACCCCAGCGTGCTTTTACTGTCCTTTTGTTAACACATTATGTGTCCAGGTATTCAAGTGTGTATGTGTGTGTGCGTGCCTTAATTGAGGTAAAGTCAAGATGAGGAAACTACCCCAATGATATCTCGCGCAATAACCATTACAATGTATCAGAATATTCAGAAAAATCTAATAAAAATCAGGGCCTCACACAACAGTTTAAAACACACACACACACACATACAACAAATGGGGGGGGGGGGAGAACTCTAGTCGGAGTTGATATTTGACAAAAATACATTGAAACCGCTTTTTTAGAGTTTACGATTCTCGTACAATACACAATATGACCACGAAATCATTAATACACGAACTGCGGTGATGACTTACATAATTATTATATGAATACTTGAATACATCTCGGATCTCCATGCACATGTGCTAATCTGCTCTTTCCCGTGACCTTCGCTCGATTCACCAGCAGAATGTGATCGATTATGAACGCTCTACATAACAAAATAGGTCACAACAACATTTACAGATCACTCGGTATAGGGAACGTGGTTTTCTGGCTGGGAATCAACAAGGCGTTTGTGATTGGTTTTGCTCAATGTCACATGGAACGGATTTATCTGGCTCTCTGGGTGAATGTGTATGTGGACCTAATTGGAGTCCATGTCGACATGTACATTATTGCCCCTGGCAGTTTAGCAGCAGATTTTCATTTTGATTTGATCATTTTGCTGCGACAACTTTTGTATTTCCACTCAGTGGTGCGTAGACATTATAAAACAGTTGTTTACATAGCTGCTTCATCCAAATAATAATAATTAATGACCGTAATTCATCACCCCTGGAAATTGATTCAGCAGTTTTAATCAAAAGTTGATTTTGATCGAAGCCCATTACTGGTCAAATTATATACTTCTCACTGTAATAAACTATGGTAGCGCCACATGTGTAGACCAGCGTGTATAATTTTGAAATTTTGGCTCAGTGAAATTAAATGACTCATGATTGGTTTGCTTATTTACACGTCAAGGTCGCTAGTGTCGGTATAGAAGGTATACTTTCGCCGTAGCTGGAGTGAGGACTCCCTCCCTCACACGCGTACGCATCCTCCCCCCCCCCCCCCACACACAATAATACACACACAAACACAAACGACAAGTGGACACGATTCTGTTGTCGCTCATTTGTTCATCCACCCGGGATATCATTCAAGGGCAAACGAGGTATGCCTACAGACAAGCGGGCAAGAAGCTTGAACAGTGGTGGACTGATAAGAGTGTAACCGCAGGGCTGGCGGTCAGGGGGATCTGCAGTAGATAGGAACGTGCTACCAGCTGCAACGAAAAGTATCTCAAAAAACTTCTCGTATCGGCACTTGCATAATTAATGATGAAATGACCGAGATGGCAAAATGGACACAAAATGAACAACTTCGGGAAGGAAGGAGAGACAGAAAAAAAGGAGCAGCGAGACTTTGATGAATCCCATTTTTTTTTGTTCATTTTTCCAAGAAAAAAAAAAGCCTAACAAAAATTTAAGTAGCTGCATCATCAAATCTTTCTTTTGTGGTGGAAAGTTTGAACAGTGTACCTAAACCTTCTCGAACTTTTTAACATTGCCTGCTATCCATGAAGACACCTGACCTTTAAATCAGTGACCTATTAAGTGCTGTATATGGACCCATACATTACAAGCGGGTGAAGGTTGCTTAAGCTCCACGCTCCTGCATTTCATCGAATACAGTTATGTGACATTACGACACATATCGCTTCTCTTGGGTCACTGCCCTCTAACACTTTCTGTCGTATAGCGTTCATAATCTATTCGTTTCCGTCCTTCCATTCTTTTTCTTTGTTTTGTTTTAATGATGTTAGTCATTGTTGGTACTTTTTGGTCGCGAGACAGGCGCCGAAGTACGTTGTTTCCATCTCAACGAGACAACACACACACACACACACACACACACACACACACACACACAGCCTCAAGCAGGGAGGTATACAACTGCTCTGTCATTCATTGACCGTGACTTGCGATCCACCGGAAATAGGATGTTACCGAAGAGGCGGAACAAAAACCATATTTGTATAATTTTCCCCGACAGTAAGTAGGCCTAAATTACTCGGAAATATTTGTCTGAAAGTTGGCCCATTGATCCGACAGTCGCCCGTCGTCTGTCGATCGACACAGACTGGTGGTGATACTACAGTCAAGGTGATGAGTTGTCGACCGCCTTTCAGTCTCCGCTGCAACTCGCTTAGCAAATCAAGCATCTCTAATCATTGATCTTATTGGGTGTCTTTTTAGTTCTACAGTGATCGTTCATATAATTATCATAAAAGTACAGCCTCTCTTCACTCTGCCCTTTCAAACTACCCCTAGCTTGCATGAAACCAAACGGGTTTGTTTTAACCCCTTCCTATTCTCGAATAGCCCCCCCCCCCCCTTTATCAACCTGCAACCTGCAATCTGCAACCTGCACTCATCAACCTACATGGACGTGGATGAGGGATTCTCCCCCCCCCCCATTCCCCCACCTCCCTGGTCTATCTGCCATCGAGTTCTCATTCTGATCCTGGTTTAGTGTAACAGGGTTAGCAAAGTAGAGTGCCCCAAATAAACACTTTTATCCGTAGAATCATTCTAGCTTTTGTCAGTGTGAAAACCATGCTCTATATAGCTTCTGAAGTTCTTGGCATTTCGTGGATTTTGCTGCGCGACGACATGCACATAAACCGCTCTTTTAATGAAGGAAGGCGATTGGAATAACATCGCGCAGGGAGGTGGGAAAAGGCAAAGCTCTACACGGTGTCTTCTGGGCAATGCGGGATACTTTAGTGGCGAAAGCGACACTCCAAACAGGGAGGTGGGACACCCACCTCCCTGCTCCAAGGGTGGTTCATTCGGGTTGACTGTCTTTTGATGAGCATCAACCATGTCCTACGCTTGCTAGCTACCTTCCTATACCCTTCGTCAGAGCTACAGCTCCATGGTCTACCACTGAAAATTAATAATAAAAAAAGGTGCGTAATTACCTTACTTCCATTTAACCTACAGAATTCCTTGATGGGAAAATCGCCATCTCCTTATCACACGCATAATGTGCTTGTTGTCAACAATGTTGTCGTGTTAGCCGTCCGCTAATGAGTTCCGGGGTTGGTCCTCTGTGTGCCGCTTCGCCGGCAGACTAAAAATTTTAAATGTAATATGACGGGGACTGATGTAATGAAAGACGGTTCATACTGTCGAAATTAATGTTGTTACGGTGGATGAATAATTATGTTTTCTTGCATATATCAAAATTAGGGACAAACCAGGTAACGTATCTTGTTTTATGTATTCTTGTTAGCATTATCATGCATGACAACAGGTATGTGGCCAGCGAATTTTTTAAAATACTATATACATGATCTATTCCATATTCCGGTCTACGTTTAGTAGGCACAAGGAAAATGATAAGACCACTGTCATGTGATGTAACTGTCCCTTGTGAGCTGTGATGTGGCAGATCAGGATGGCGGTGTAAACGCGCAGATCATCAATTCCTCCACCTTGCACCTGTGTTTGATCTGAACATGACATTGACTAGATTCGAATGCCACCACATTGAGACGCCGTGTAAATTGCCGTCTCGTGTCTTACCATCGGAGCGGTGTGAACGAATCATCATACGTGACGTCACAGCGGTCTTCGGGGAAATCATTGGCTCCTTCCGACACGCGGCAAAATGAGCTTCTGTGTCATTATCTTAATCGTCTGCCCAATGAAAGTTGATCGGCACATCATAAAGTCGCCATGTCTTATGCTTGTTCAGTTATTCCGTTTTGAAGTTTTATCATAATTTCCTATCCTACCAGTTCGATGATAGCGTGTAGCTGGCTATGTAGCAGGAATGTATATTCTGATTGTTTATGAAGTGAACTTGACTATATTTCTAAAAAAGGGCGCGTTTTACCCTCTTTATCCGAACTCGGATAAATGCATCAGGATCATGGGGGTAACAGGGATGAATCCTTATGTGGTTCCCCAAACAAATAGAGCTAAATTTAGGTGGAACAACAATTGGAGACTGACAGATTGATTCCAGTTTGCCAGGTAAGCTGAACATAATGAAGCTGGCAGGTAGATTCATCTGCATCGGATCGTGAAGGTTATTTTGGCCTATACACCCAAACAGAGGTGCGAACATTTGGAGTCGGGAGTGATTTGGTTAAATAGCTCGTGGTTTCACGGCTGAGATGCTGCTTGATGCGAGATTGCATGTTTCGCCTGGCAGGCTGCAAGTCGAGCGGGAAAACCGTGATGGTAGCAAACAACAGAAAAACGCCATCAGGGAGTATAGCAACCTAACAACGCGGGGCAGTTGTCACGACGATACACTAAAAAAACGGTCGAGATTATAAAAACTCCGGAGAAACGTTCCATTACGGCTTCTTCTTAATACTCTGCAGCTAGGTTTCCTGTTTAAAAGCTAACATTGCTTTTCTCTGCGTTTTCCATTATCGAATTATGATATAGCCATATAGGTGCGTAACACGAGAATTCCGGTGAGAACAAATTTGAAGGATATGATTTAGTCTGTTTTTTTTTTTGTAGATTAGATAATAATTATGAAGGTTCCCGCAAACTTGATAAGTGTGTTTTTATTTTCTACACCTTCGCAAACAGATTCGAGAATATGTATCGCCTCCGTCTTTCTCCTATATAGAAATATATCACCCAGCAATTCGTTGATTGTTTAAAAAAAAACACCCTCATGAGACCAAGTAAGGTGCTCCCTTACCTCTCATGTTTTACCCCTTGTTATTGTCGAACTTGACTGTGAGACCATTCTCTAGCGATTGAGACAGATAAGGTTGACGACCACCTACTCAGTCGGTGCAAATTTCGGCGCCTTCATCAAACAAAACGTCTGATTTCATTCACCTCGAAGTTGAAAACAAGTTCAATTGAATAAATACAAAAGTCTGATCTATACACAGGCGCCGCGGCTTTGTTTACCCGAGCTCCTATTCTTAGATGTGTCACTAATGGCCCGTTTATGATTGGCGTATACCCGTCCACACGTGACGGGCAAATTGCGTCAAACCACACAGGTATACAGTAATGTACTGGCTATAATTGTATTCAACACTAGTAGCTGCAAGTAGAGGACCTCTCGTTTGAGATCGCAGGAAAATGTGTTGATATTTGCATTTTAAATCAACCTTCTGTATAATGTTCTACTCATCGACGGACAGATGGGGTAAGATGACTTTGGGTTGAAAGAGAGAGAAAAATGATAAATCTTTTAATTAGTAAGTGATGCGATTTCAGAGCGGAAAGAAGCCGTTGTACCATCTGTTTTCTCGCAATGCTCTCTCATCGAGTCATTAAGCACAGTGTTCTGGGCATGGGTCTGATTTACATGAAAAGTCTAAGAATCAACGCGTGCTCTCTTCATTGCTAAGAAACAAAGCACTAAAACCGTGGATCGGGTGTGGAAATATGTCTGTTTGGGGGTTGAGCAAAATATAATTCATATACGCATAGATAATCATAGCATAAGAAAAGTGTAAGCGGAGAATTTCAGAGAGGAATTTAACGGGTACTATTATGATTGTTATCAACGTCGAAATAATTATGTTTTTTACAAGTTCATTAAGGCCTACTACTATTAACTTGCAAGGCTGGGACCCCCTGCGGCTGGGAAATGCAATTAGCAGAATAACAAGCAAAACAGACAAACAAAAAACACACCAACAAACAAACAAACAGGAAGTAGTTTATGTAAACAGAATCATGGTCAGGAAATCATTCGATATGATTATTCCGAGGATTCCGAGGAATGGTGGCAATAGAGAAACAAGTAAACCTGTACAACCTTTGTTTTGTTTTGCGCTGCATTCACCCTCTCTCAACAGTTACATGTGGTTGTGTTGGCATTCGGTAAGGTTTTGTTTACAAGCGACTAAGAACAGTTCTCTTGACCCCTTGGAATTAGCTACAAAAGTGTGGATTTAGCATGCCATTCTTAGTTGTTCAGCAACCCGTTAAAGCGGATCGGAAATTTCGAAGAAAGCTTGTAAAGCGACAGAGAGCCTGTAGGTGAATGTATTTAATGACATGGAGTTAGTTTGGCTCACAGACACCCGAAATCTCACAGTGGACAAAAATGAAAATCTTTTACATCCACAATATCAGCGGGGGAAAAGGGGGGAGATTAAGAAAGGGGAAATTCAGATTAGGATTGGCCCCGTTCCATACTCGGGCAGTTATACCTTTGGTGACTTTATTGTTTATCTCTCCTAGTGTCATACCAAACTAGACACTTTCATGTGGAATAAGGTAGTACATAGCACTATAATTTTGAAGGCCAAGATAGCTTGTCGATACCTGGGTCTGGTCGAAGAAGACTACTCTCAGGTTATCGATTTAGCAATATAACGGGACGTGTTTATCGTGATTGTCCCCAAACAAGCCATTCACTCCGTTATCTCTGTCAATACCCTCCTATAAATCGATCACCTGTATTCGGCTGACCCTATAGTACAGTCGTTTCATTAGCTACGGTCGAGTGACCTTGGTTCGAAGAATGACAGGTAACTCGACATCGGAGAACAGTGACTACACGTCATAGCAGTTTGTCCCTCGGCTCTGTGGACGCTGAATGGACTCAAAGCTATCACTTTCTTTGAATAAACGAACGTTTGTTTGACTGTCTGTAGTGTTTGTTTTCCATTTCACATTAAGAAATACACAGAAAACTTAAATCTTAAATGAATAATCAAAGATTACAAAATGGATGGATTGCTCATTTCAGATTCATTATTAGAATGATTCTGTTCTTCCGTGGGGTCCAACTCCAATGCACACAAATACTGAAAACGTCTGTTCAAAGATTCTATTGGACCCTATCTAGTTTGGTTCTTCCGTAATATTTGCCTAATAGGCCTACTGACTGCATCAATACACCATGGGCTACGAGATATTACGTCTCATCAATGAGGTCAGCGCTGCCAACATTGGAAACTAGTTGAGAGTGAGACTCCCATAGGCCAATGCTACATAATTTAGGAGTCAAAATGAGTGAGATCAACAGAAATACATGCAAATGAAATCAAGTTTTAGAGTGAGAAAGGACCAAAATGAGTGAGTCTCACTCTCAATGAGTGAGAGTTGGCAGCCCTGGAGGTGCAAGCAACACATCTCAAAGAGCAATAACTATGTGAATGTGGTGTGGCGAGGTCTAACAGGTTAACTAAAATAACGTAATTGTAAGCAACGGTGGTATGGTGATAATAGCACGGCATGAGTGACATGGATGGCGGTAAAAGGGGGCGAAATCGACCAAACAATAACACATTAAAAAGGGCTATCAGGAGGAGACTTTCTGTTCGTGCGTCACCGCTTTGTTTTAGGCTGGTTTCGCTCCCAGAAATCCTATCACGTTGAAAAAGACTAGGCTGGATACCCGTTGCCCATAGAAACTTGTGCAGGTGGACAAACTGTAGACTCCACACCCCACTGCAAACTCGGTGTTTCGATGATGCTGATTGCATGGGAGTCATGTGCTGCATGCTGTTTTCACGGACCACGTGCAATGACGTAGCCTGTCAATTCCCAGCCTTCACGTCCCAGTGCCTACAAAACAAACCTCCAAGCACCGGGTGCCTGGCTTCGGGGATGAGGGCACAAAGCAAACTATTCACTGAACAATAACAACGGTACTAATCTGCTTTCAGGCGAAATCTCAAGGTGAGCTTCACGAAATTAAGAAAATGTGACCCTAGTAAGTATATAAACGTGCATGAGCTACTAAAACAAACACGTGCTCATCATAACAACATTAAATTGTGATTTTTTTTTTCGTCCATCACAGTATGTACAACTTACAAACAGACGCATTGCAACACAGTTTCAGTCACTCGTTGTAGCTATTTTGCAGGTAGACTAACACGGTAAACTGCCTTGTCTGAAGAGGTTCATGAATTTGGTGTCGTACGAATTAATATGACTAAAGAATTATTCACTCAATCACTCACTCACCATGCGCTTACTTGTTCATTCATTCATTCATTCATTTATTCATTCATTCATTCATTCATTCATTCATTCATTCATTCACTCATTCATTCATTCAATCGTTCAGACATACATTCATTCATCCATCCAAACTCTAGCTAATACTCATCCTCAATCCGTCTGCAAACCATCTCTTCGATCATTCATATCCACACATTCACTTTATTCTTACCTAAGGAATATGCCTCCTTATTCTGATGTTCTATAAGTTGGGGTAGTAATTAAGTGAATTATACTGGCAAGGTGCTGAGAACTGGCCAGTATACTTGGTAAAAACATTGTCACCATGGATACTTCACACATACCGCCTCCCATCTCATATATTGGCTTAGCCTCAGTATACTCGTTTCCAGGTCATGGTCAATCAACATTACAGAACCACCCCGTAGAATATCGCGTTGATATCATCCTCATCAATCAAATACAAACAGTCCATCTCCTTTATCATTCACACATGTGCATCTGAAATAGAAACTCATCAACGTCGAACTGCAGAAGAGGCTTACCTTTCTTCTCAACATCGGAACCCTTGCCGTGCTCGCTGTGACTGTGATCATTGTCCGACTCGTGTGAGTGCGTGGCGGATACGGAGTGGCTTGGCGTGCCACCTGCTGCACCGGGTTGGACGGCGAATTTCAACATCTCGGACGTGAATAGGAAATCATTCAAAGCTGGCTAGATAAAATGGTGTCGACTCCTCCAATCCCTTCCGACTTTCTCCCCTTCAGAAGAGAATGATGACCATGAGATGTCTTCCTTCACCAAGCCAGGAATAGAAACTCGAGTGAAAACGAACGAAGATTTGACTCTTCAAGCTAGATGGACATTAGATGCGCCTCGTTATCGAAACGTCACTCCTACAGTGTCGTCATGAAACGAAGACTGCACCTGCAATACAGTTGCAGTCGGAAGTCGATCTTCCTTTCAACGAGGATGATGGTGTTGTCAGTGCTCAGTGACTATTCCACGTGCGAATGATTGATTCTAAGCCGAGGACTTCTGTTTTGTGAATGAACAGTAGCGTGGACACTCATTCGTCGCTACAAGCTGGAGGGAGAGAGTACTCGTTTTTGTGTGCGGGAATCCGACCAGAACGGCGAAGGACTTATGCCGCGGAGCTCCTCGGTACGCACTCCAGCCCTGCAGGCGTGCGATCGCTAACTGAGCAACTACAAGTGGTTTCCCCCTAATAGTGGAGCGTTGGATAGGAGGCTGATGACAAGCAGCCAATGGAATTTGCTGCTCCTCTCATAAGCCGTCATGGGTGTATACCGCACCATACCGCTCCAAGAGTTTGTTTGCATTTCTGTACCACCAAAAAAGAGGGAGAGAGAAAGAGGCAGGGGTGGTGGTGGTGGTGGTGGTGGTGGTGGTGGGGGGGGGGGGGGGGGGGTGATGACAATTGAGGGGAAAATATACATGCTAGTATACTATTATGTAGCAGCATAATTACTGAGCGAAAGTTTCGACAGCGTGACGTCATCCTCTCAAAACAAGACACGCCTACTCGCGTGGCTGTTTATTACTCCCAGTGAGTGGTTGCAGCTAAAATGTTGAACAAGAGAGGGCGGTATAGATTTTCCTGGAACTTACGTGGCTGCAGCCATCCCACGCACGGTCTTGTACATTCATCCCGCTCCTCATCACTTTGTTTTAACAATGATGTAACAAATTGTGTTGAATGTCATTAATAATAAGCAATATTACTTTGACAATAGCTATTTATGGATGACAAAGAGGAATTCCACAACAAAATGTTCGTCATCTTGAAAAAAGGGCATGTTCTTATTCGACTTTCGAGGGAATGTGTCAGTGTTGATTTATAGAACACGAGTTAATTTTGAGAATTGAAAAAAGAGCTTTGCTGACATTTACACATCAGAATAACATGAATTGTCATCAGTTTCAAACAGTCTATTCTCTTTACGTATCTACTTTGAGACACATACATGAGGACTATAGGGACATAGGATGTCCCGCCCGGAAGACGTCATCCCCCCTTCCTTGACAACGAAAATGGAGCACGAATTTCAGCATCATATTATATAACATAATATCCCGGATGACAGTTTGATGTTATTAGGGAATAAACATCTTTTTATAGTCTATTCTGAGCGTAGAAACTACATGATATTCGATTGACTGAAAACATTCCTACATCCGTTCATGCAAATCACACATAAGCACATTTTGAGGCTCGTAATCGAAACAAATATTAAGTTGGTGTATTTTATTTGAAGAAACCGTTATTCCCTTCTGTCTGATTTGTGTGCAGAAGATCAAAAGAACAATTGAAAATCATTACCCTCTATGACTTAACAACTGTAAAAGCACGGATATACACGTTGAAATCATATTACGTTGTATAAATGTTCTTGTTAGCTGACAATAACGGAATCTCATTCTGTGCAACACACTTGGTGAAATGTACCTGATTCGGCTTCCGGCAGATTCGCTTTTTGATTAACCCTGTCTGTGCCATCTGACGACCAGTTTGTGCGCAATGTCAACTGCTTCATGGATTTTTTGGCATCAGCAGTGTTAACCGAGTTTTGTCATCTCGTTTCCCTGATTCAGTTGCGGTAGCCCACAAAGAGGATCCCGAGAGTATCGGAATCTTCAAACGAATATTTCATTCCCATTCTCTCCTCTGATCTTGCTATAAATCCCGACCGGTTTCTCAGCATGACGTGGCGATCTTGAGACAATGTTGAATGAGAGGAGTTGATGAAGGGCTATTTACTTGAGAAGACTGACCAGTGAGAGTGGTCAGCTGGTCTGGCTTGGAGTTAGGACCGACAAAGGAGTGACTCAAGCCTTTACTGCCAAGACGGTCTGCTCTCAGAAAAAAAACCGCGACAAATCGAAAACAAAAGCAAAATATTGAGCTGGGTTGCAGTCTCTACAACACGTATAGTTGCCAATATAGATTTTATTGCCTACTGATCAGTTTAGTAAAACAAAAATAGTAGCCACAAGTTACCCCAAAGGAAGATCCTATCTCATCGAACATTGTGCAACCTAAGACAGATACCTGTAAGCACACTAAAAGGGATGGTATAATATTGGTAGAGATGAGGATTTGGGCTTTTAACTTTTTATGAGATACCAAGATACTACTTATGAAACAATACAGACCATACCATTCTAAGAGGAATCCACGGTTTATTTGATGAAAATCGGTTTTGGAGTGGCTGAGGCATGCAAAAACAAAGTAAAACAAAGTGATCGTAATAAAAGGTGAGTCCCACCTTTTATTAGGATTGCTCTGTTTTGGATATCTCAGCCATTTCAAAATCAATTTTCATCAAATAAACGTTGGATTCCTTTTGGAATGGTATGCTCTTTCATATTTCATAAGGGATTTCTCTTATCTCATCCAAAAATGTTAGAAACCTGAAGTTAGGTCTCAACCAAAACTATACAATCCCTTTAATATTCCTTTTTTTCATTACGAATTCAAACGTGGGGAAAATTTCGAGGATTTCGAGATTTCAATGAAGGGAACATGATTCGACTCATGAAGAAAGAGTGTAAGAAGTGATATCTACCATGTCTATAGCGCTGAACAGGGATGAGGAGTGTTCTGAGCTGAAAAAAAAATTGAGAATAGGCACCCTTCGAAGAAACAAACTCCTCGTTGGGTCACTTCCTAACATTTTAATTGTCTTTACTGTGATATTTTCAGCGTCTACATGCCTGGCTGTTTGTGTCTATTATAATACGATGACCACAAACTAGAAGATGTAAATGAAATGTTTATTCATAATATATTCATAACAATGTCTTCATACCTTTGCTATATGCAATATTCTGACACTTCTATATCAAATTGAAAGGAATCAAGTCAAATTCAAGCACTTGCTCAATTCAAACTTAACAAAGATCTCTTCTTATTTTCATGTATACTTTTGCTGTCTTGCTACAATCAGGGAGGTGGAAGCTTCCACCTCCCTGCTACAGTAATATCTCTTTGTAAAGCTTACTTGTCAGTGATTTCTTTTGCCATTTCAACATTCCATTATGGCCAATAAATCATTCGAGCAGACGTTCTCTAAATTATACGAGTAAGCGAAGCGTGAAAGCCGCGTGCTGCACCTGTCTCGCTCATTCTTACACCCACTTGTGACGGGGAACGGCATCGGCTTTGGGAGTTTGGACGACACGCAATTCGCTCAAACAAGAACCTAACGCGAAGATGATCCTCTTTACGAGTGTCTCTTGTCAAGATCATGGAGATATAACGATCTGTAGTGAAAGGAGGAAATTAATTCGAGAGGTTTTGGCTGATTAAGGCATTCATTAATCGCGGAGTGGCTCCTGGGAGGATTAAGCCACGCGACTGATTAGGGGCGGTCATGGGTCGGGGTCTGCACACGCGCGCGTCTTCAATAATTACTGACAATGGGCAAATCAGGAGCGTCAATACTCGGCAAGATCTCCTTGTTGTATGCAAGTACGCAATCCGGGCAATGTGGTAATGAAGTGTTTGCGTTTGTAACCTCTTGAGTTAGGCTTTCCAGCTGAGATGACACAGTTTGCTCTCAAGAACCAGTCAAAAAAAAGAAAGAAAAAAAAAGACAGATACTTATCTTAACTAAGATTTCAGCAAAGTGAGAAATTTTGATTTTTTTAACGAACGGATGTTAAAAAGAAACAAAACTAGATAACCGTGCGGACATTCATATGTACGCTGTTTCTGCAAGCTGTGCTGATGGAGTACTCATTTTGTCTGACACATTGGTTTAAAGGGTGGTATAGTATTGTGGTTGAGATGAGGATTCAACTTTTACTTTTTGTGTGTGTGAGATACTGAGAAAACACTATGAAAGGTCATAGAGCACACAATTCTATGAAGAATTCAATGTTATTAGATGAAAATAAGTTTTGATGACTGACATATCCAATAACAAAGTAAAACAAAGCCATCATATAGTTAAAGATGGTCCCACCTTTTATCAGGATCACTTGGTCTTTGGATATCTCGGCCATTTCAAAATCAATTTTCATCAAATAGACTTTAAATTCCTCTTAGAATTATATGCTCTTTCATATTTCTTAAGAGGTTTCTCATTATCTAAAAAAACAACAACCCTGAAATCCCATCACATCTAAACCATACCTCTAATAGTCTTTTATGAAAGTAGCTCTATGGTTAAATAAAAACTGCTCCCTAGATTGCAACGCCTTTAAATGTACCTACACTTCCCCCTCTTTCTCTGTGCAACGCCTTTGCTTCTGCGAATCACTCCAGCAGCCGGGTTTATTTGGAAAGGTAGCACTCCCCACTGACCACACTCCGCACCCTCCTCAATGTATTCCTCTGTTTTTGAGGGAACAGATAAACACTAGACCACCACTTTCCGTTGTTGACATACCCGATAGCATGGATAGTGAGGATGTCTAGTGGTCATTCACAGAATCTCACGACCATAATTATAATGGTGTTAAAACTTTCTCTTCCCAGATTTAGAATATCCTCTGATAAACATCCATTACTGTGTATTATGCAGGCCTATAAAGTGTTAATTTCCCGATCATGTTAATCTAAACTAACCAATATACTATTATACTATTTCACAGTTTTGGTATAAACCCCCATATCCACGTGTGCTGCTGGTTCTGCTTTTGCAAATCCTCATGCCACTCGACAGAGCTATGATACGCCTCCGCCCCAGCCTGGATTGGGCTTTGTTGGTAGCATACTATGAGAGTGGCAAGCCTTCTATATCATTCTATATAGTTTTGTTTTGTTTCATTGTTTTTGTTTATTCCGTTTGTTTTGTTTCATTGCACTTTCTTTTGTTTGTTTATTTTTGTTTTTGTTTTGTTTTGTTTGTTTTTTTACTTTTTGCGGACACTTGTAACTACACGTGACCAATGAAATCAATACTGGCTGAACTAGACTTGATTCACGTGACATCGATTCATTAATCGGGCTCTTGGAACTCGTGTTTACAGTTCCACCTCACCACTCGTCATTATCACGCTACTTTTGTACCCATCGTCACCATATTATAGCTTTATTACATACCCATGGAGCACACAATCTAAAAAAAAAAAAAGTATTACAACACAGAATGTAGCTCCATGTTTGCAACAAGTTAGTACAGTGAAGCACACGATCCATCGGTGGTAACACCTTATGCCCCAGTCACACAGTGTCTTACGATGGGTTACGTCCGCCGCGGATAGATACGGATGAGTGGACGCAGGGAGACGCAGCATGGGCGCAGGCATCCGCAGGGTCGTATGTAGACGTAACTGTCCGTAACTAATCCGTAAAGAAACGCAAAATGACGGGGCCAAGCCTGCGAAATTTTGAAATGTTCAAATTTCGCAGAGGGACTCCACGGATGCAGACTTACGCAAGTAACCGTAACTAAACGTAACTTTCCGTAACTGAACGTAACGATCAGTAGCTTAGACGCAGACCATCCGCAAATAAGTTTACCTCCCGTCCATTTTCGTTTATTCCCGTCCACCGTAAATATCCGAAATTAACCGCAAGTTAACGTATTACAACACTAACGACCGCTTACGGACATTTACGGACAGCTACGGATGCTGCGGACAATTGCGTCCTTTGGAGTTTTCCATTTTCCTCTCCCATGGGAATAGAGACTCATGGTAAACTACTAGTACACCACCCGTGTTGCTAAGCTGCAGCGCATTGTATCTGAAGGAATACTTCAACTCAGTCGGAGCGGTGGAGTGGCAGAACGGCTGTTATGAAATTTCTCCCGCAAAATATGGTCATTCTAGGTGACACCCATATGCAGATGACATTGTTGACCCTTGGTGCTGAACTTATTTTTCTTGCACTCTCTGAATGTATGTTATTCGAAAAAGGTCAATATTTTGGGTAGGGAATGGGGTTACAGCATAATATTATTATTTACTTTTGTGGCCGGGGAGGATGTGGGGCAGCGATAAACTATATAAAATGAGAACGACTGTATTTCTAAAAAGTCTGAAAGGGAATGGCTAGTAACTGATCAGTGGGAATCAGTGGGAATGCTGGGGATGATTGTTCCAATCCTTGTGGGATTCATTTAAGAGTACATTATATATCTATTGTTGTGTGAAAATTACTTGCTTCAGAATGGTCTCATATTTAAAGTAATGTGCATGCCTGCACAGTGTCGGGGCGATAGTTAACGGGCCTTTAACGATCGCCCCGTCACTGTACAGGCATGCTAACCTGGAAACATTGAACTGCACATTACTTGAATATCAGGCCATTCTGAAGCAAATAATTTTCACACAACAAGAGATATATAATGTACTCTTAAATGAATCCCATAAGGATTGGAACAATCATCCCCAGCATTCCCACTGATTCCCACAGATCAGGTACTAGCCATCCCCTTTAACTACTTCATGGAATGTGTATTATATTTTTTATTTTATATTTTGGAAATGGAGGGGTGTTCTAAAGTCCAGATGTTTATTTTTTATATCTGGAAACTTATCAAGCATTACGGTAACTTTATTATATCAGTCTCCTTAACATGACGCAGTACTTAGGTCATGACTTTCGATGCAAAATTACAGTCATAACAGCTAAAGCAAAGCTTGTCTATTCCATGACTGTAATTTATTTGTTCCTACTCTATTGTTTAACTTATCGATCTATATTATATTTTATTTATGGTATAATTATGCTATGTATACTGGATTTTTATGATGTATATATACATATTTGAGTTGCACAAAATCAATTCAAACTTACAGTTCAAAATTCCATTTTTCCTCTATTGCTGTAAAACAAATTCAAGGAAAGCGGAAAAGTCTTCACAAGTTGTACGTGACATAACTTCAGCATTTCCCTAATATACAACAGTCCGATATGTGATAACCTTGTTGTCATAATATACTAACTAAGCAGGGATCGTCAGAGAAAAACACATTTCCCATAATTATTCATGACAATCTGTAACTATGCGTAACTCTCCGCAAGTATTCAGAAGTATTCGGAAGTTTACGCAAGTCGAAAAAAAAAACACAAACAAATAAGGTGTCAATTCGTAAGATTATCCGCAAGTGGACGCAGGTGTCCGCATCTGATCGTATCTGTCCGTATCGCCTGCATTTTTCCGTATGTTTTTGTAAAAAATTCTTGTGACGGCAAGGGTTCTGCGAGAGTCCGCAGGAAAAAATGACTTTTTTGGACGTAACTCCGGACACAGAGCATTATGTGACTGGGGCTTTACGGTGGCGCTCCGTATACATTTTATCAAACTTGATGGTTCTGCAGTGTAAACTGGTTTTCAGTTGAATGAACAGAATAAAAACAAATAAATCTCAAACAAACAACCAAGCAACCAACCCAAATACCTAGTCATGTGGAATAATATTATCGGAAAGTCGTACTGTCAGTCTATTCGAGCAAGTATCATCACGCTGATAAAAGTCTTTCGGAGCAGTCATTCCGACAAATATGTACATGAGGAAACACGAGGAAGGTGTAAAATAGTTTCGTGTTTTTCATATAGCTTTATTATAAACAATCTTGCGGACACATAGTATGTGGAATAATGCGGCTCAGATTTTCTGACTAGAAATATTGTTTAACTGCATCAACCTATTTCTTGTTAAATGACCCCCTCCAATGTTCTACAAACAAAGGTGAAATACGTAATTAGATTGGGAGATATGGATTTCAGAAAAAAGAAATCGCATGCTACAACAAATTTAATGACTTTTCTCCACCGAGATTGCGACAAGTTTCTTTTTGCCGTAATGATAATGACTTCCACTGACTCTACAGTGTAGATCGGGCTAATTAGGAGAACGTTCGAACAAGTACGACGAAGCCAGGGTGGTTTATCTGTCCGCTAATGACGTTGGCTATTCAGAAAACAAATAGTGCACGCACCATGATGGAATTAACATCTAGGGCCTAATTTGGATGGCGGATTGTGTCGGCGCCCCTTTGATGCACGCAGTCTTGATTGTTAATGGCACACGTCAGATGTATAGGTTTAAGAAAATCTCTCTTTCTTGGACCATGCCGCTGTTTGTTCCTTTATTTGACTTGTAATCTGTGAAGATAAGGAGGACGAGGCCTATACACAGCCCCGGGCAGCAGCTGCGGGCAAAGACTATGGCTGCTCATTAGGAAAGTTTTCTACTCGCTGCTCACACCTCGTCAGGATTTCGTCGCTGCTTGAGTGAGCCACGGGCGTTGACCTATTATTGCTGGAGAATCTTTCCAAGGGGACTGCTTATCGTGCAATTACACTGTCTTTAACAAAACAGAGCTAGTGAATGAAAATGTGATTTATGGCAAACACAATCTCAACATCATAAACTACAGGACCCGCCCCCTTATAACCGAAGCTGGATCTATAATAATGTCAAGAGTGTTACGGGGTGTCATGTAAAAGGTCCATTTCAAACACCCATTTCAAAACAGTGAGACACAATAAATTGCATCTTCAAATTCATGAAATTCTTCCGTCGAGATGTTTTCATTGCAACTGATTGACAAATGTCCCTACATCGACGTAAATAAGCACTGAATTGACCAGTGTTTTCATTGTAGCCATGTGTTTGCTCTTGCGTGCTTGTTTCGTTCCTTTGTTTATCTATGTTTATGAATGCTTTAAAAAATTCATATCATCGTGTTTGTTATTTCCTCAATTAGTATTGCGACTTTGGACTCTCCTCCATCTTTGAACGTGTTGGTTTTTAAATTAGTGTATGGCACCTTTTTTTTTATTTTACACTACAGAGATAATTGAAAGCAACGGCTCACTGACCAAGTCTACACGGACCACTGACTATTATCGGGCACGCGTGTCTAGTTCATTGTGCTCCGAATGTTTAAAAGCTGAAAGCAACAACATCGAGGATTACCCACGGCGACTCTTTCACCTTCAAATCGACCATAAGGCTTTCTATACTTGTATAGGCCTAACTCAGCTGTTTCTATTACAAACATTACCAGCCTGATTACGGTTACAGTACACGACGAAGTACAGAAGTTTGCTCAACTGTGCGGTGTGCAAACATGGCGGTCACTTCACAAGGCTTCGGAGAACTGACACTGACTGAGAGACAGGTTGCTTTAGCCACTAATCAGATCATAGCCGACCACCTCCTCGGTTTTAATAATTGTTTTAACGTTAATGAAGCCTTTACCCATTGGTCTTCTTCCTGAATGAAAATTTATTGTCGATTCCTGATTTAGTAAGCGGTTACCAGATAGATAACAACCGAAATTTACACGCTAATAAAACAGGCAGGTATAATTTGTAAACAATATTTCAAATTGGACTGTCGGTAATTTACTTTTCTGAGGTTTTTATCTTTAGGGGACTTATGAAGAGATTATTGATAATAATCATATTTGTAGGGATTGGCGAGAGCAGCCATAAGAGTGATCAAAACTGAGGACACGTTTCACAGTCGAATAACATTAGTTAGTCATCAAAATCCTCCCTCAACGTCGAGTTAGAAGTTTACAATTAAAATACAGTCATGGAAACGCGAGTTCACTGACACGTAAAGGTAAACCAGGTTCTACATGTAATACTTTATGCATGTAGGCTATATGAGCTATAGCTTTAGGAACGAAATCACAATAATCAGAAGTGACCAGAAAAGACCAATATTATGATGTGCTTGTGATCTTAGGCTACCGAGATAGGTTGTATGTACATGGTATGTCTATATTTCAGACCGACAACAGTTCAATTTGAAATCCAAGTGGTGTTGGTAGCAACAGATTCGGTAGCACTTGTTTTTACTTTTTACGTACTCTGGTTGTTTTCTTGTGTGCCATTCTCCCGATTCTCCGTTCCACCGGCAATGCCGATTTGATACCAGATTTCGTTGTCTATCATGGTTTCAGATAGAATCCCTTTGGCGCCAAAACCTCACCCGATGTTACAAAAACCCTGCTGTTTGTATCTAAAGGTAAACCATTTTATCTCCTTTCCAGCCAACTTGTTATTTTTTTTTTTTTGTAATCATACGGTAATCCCCTATCCATGAAAGACTATGTTGTGCTTTGTTAGTAATCAATCTTAATCCGTGTAAGATACACTCAGTTGTAGATATAGCAACTGGCGGCAGCTGATGAATTTCGCATGTCTCGTTTACGAGTGAACCATGCAGACAGACCTGTGGAATAACGCACTGAAGGTTGTAAATGAATAGATGTATAATTTGCTGAACGCGCTTCAAGTATAAATGACATTAAACTTGGAGTTTTAGCCATCAGAGAAATTTTCAGCGGGTTTACAAAACATAGCTCAAAGCATGAACTGCATATGAAATGCTGCCCCCTGCTTAAAGTAATGAGATAGAAAACATAAGCAAAAAGCCAGCAGGTATGCTCCATAGGACTATGTAAAATCGGAATAAATAGGATAAAGTCTCGGAGGTGAAAACATCATTGCTATTCAAAGTCTCCCCATGAAGAGACAACGTACAGTCCGACCCATCTTATCCGGCCACACTTTATCCGGGAGTTCTCTCTGTTATCCGGACGCATTTTTTTTTTTTTGATTGCGGGGGAAAGGGGGTTTCAAACTCAAACTACACTCCTACACAAACTCAGATGAATTAATACATTTATTCCCAACATATTTAACATATATTCACATCAAATGTTAATCTAAAATAACATACATTTAGACATTCACTACGCCCAAATTTTGCGCTGATATCAAAGAAAGAGGAATGACCAGGGGTTAATCTGTAGTACTAATAATTGTGGGTATATCTGTTAATTTTCAATTTCCTATGACTTGACACCTTTATAACTTTTTTTTAAAAACTCTTGTTTGCTTCTTTGTTTATGTGCTTTTTTGTTTGTAACGGAAAGAAAATGTTCAGGTTTAGAATAGTCGGTAATGAAGTTTTATATCTTGGCAAGTCACTGAAAGCAAACCATACCTGAGAAGACTGCCACTGAGAAGAAAAATGTTAACCTGTGTTTACCCTGTGCCGTTCGGCCGTGCCCGCTTTGTGCCAAAACAGTGCCCTCGCAAATCACATGAGACCCAGGGTGATCTAAAAAGTGAGGTGTCATCTCATAGAAACAGGGGCACATAAAGAGTGCATTACACTCGTTCGTCAACCACTGTGAAATGTGGGTGAGAACAAAACAAAGACGGGTCTTCTGCACGACGAGCCTTCTTTTTATTCCCACTGGTGCGCAGATGAACCGGAACTAATATGTCCTCCATTGACCCATCAGAGCCAGGGAGGTGAAACTTCAAATTCCCCTGCTGTCTGATCCCCGAGGAGGTAAGCTCACTTACTACTTCATTGCTCTATACCGCAAGATATGTTATAGCATTGTACCAACCATCAAAATAATAACGTTTGTTGTGTAGGCCTAAATAGCAAAGCTTACGTCGTAGGAAAGTTCTCCGCATTGAGGTGAAAACAATTTCTGCATTAATGAACGTTTCTTTACTAACTTGTCTAAAAGCGGTATGTGTTATTTTGCCTGATTCCATGTTTTACAGGGTTTACAAACTATCCAATAACAAAATACTGAGTATATATTATAGGCATCAATGGTTTTGGTAACAATGATAGAAGTCTAGATTGTAATTTTGACTACGTTATATGCAAGTGTTGTCTGTTTCTTTCTTTTTTTTTTTGTCCATACCTTTACAAGGTTTATGTAACATGTAACTAGATTTTTACTTTGTACACTGCCACAGTTTTCCAGGAAAATATTGTACGTTAATCCGCAACCACAAAACAGGGATTGAATAACACGAGGAGCTGTCAGTTGAATATTCATGCCAATGCGATGCGGTTATTCTGGTCACATGACATGGAAGAAACTCGATGATCCAGATCCTACTCCAGTCGACATTTAAATGCGAGCTCCTTTCCAACTCAAGTTTTAATCCAGAGAGTGCATCCTATCTATTTCCCACCCAATTCAATTTGTACGACATAATCACTTCGAGTCTTATTTTCCTTTATCATGTGTGTGTATTGTATATGTGTGCCATCCCCGACGTAATGTGTTTGTTGGTGTGGACACGCGCGCGGTGTTCGATATTCATGATAATGCATTGGATGATCCAAAAATAGGCATTTTATGAACTCCCACTGGAGGCAATTTCATAATTCTTATTTTTGAAAAATGATGAAATTCTTGCGTCGATCAGTTGCAATAACATCTTTATTTTGTTCTGTTTATGCGCCTCCATGAGGAGATCTTCTTCTTCTTTGCTCATGAGCTCTTCCATGGAAACAATTATCATGACTCAATAGATTTAAATGATATTATTGTTTGATGATATCGTTTGATCTGATAACGGTGCTGGCTAGGGGCAAATTATTTCCAACTTTATAGGGCCCCATTTTCCCCATGATAAACAACAACAAACGATCGTTTTTATTGTTATGCCTTCTTTTCTTCTTCTTCTTCTTCTTCTTCTTCTTCTTCTTCTTCTTCTTCTTCTCCTTCTTCTTTTTCATGAGTTCTTCCATGGAGACAATTATCACTATGAGCTCCCTCGTCAAGACATTATTTTGTTAGCATAGATGGTAATATGCCTTGATCTTTTTATGATATCGTTTGATATGATACCAAGTACGGGTTGGGACAAATTATGTTCAATAGGCCCCCACTATTTTCCCCATAAATAACAACAACTAACTACCTTTATTACTATGTGTTCTTTTGTTTCCCCCGGCTACTCGTCCTCTACACGTCCGCGATGGTTTTCATATACTGCTTGTCACATTTTCTTCACAGCTCTTCCATCCCTTGCTTTCTCATTATATATTTCTCTCTTTTCTCTTCTTCTTCTTTCCACCTATTTGTGCCTTTATCAGATCTGATGCCCAGGCTGTCCAGTCGCTCTGATGCCCGTTGCTGAATGTGTTGCGCTGTATATTCCATTCCTGCATGGCTCTCGTAGTTTGACCGGTAGTAACCTCCGCTGCGACTGCTGCACTTCTGGTTAATGAGCGACTGACCGGATACGCCAGCATCTAGAATTTCTGCCGGCACGCTTGAGCCAGGCGTTGGACAGGCATGACAGCTTATCCCGCCGTTTCCCTGTTTTTCTCTTCTGTCTTTTTTTTTTTTTTTTTAATACGTCGTGTAGTTGTAAGCATCCTCGAGAGAAATAACGACCGCAATTAAATTTCTTTCGAGACGACTTGTTTGTAAATTTAAAGTTTACTGGGGAAAAATAATAAGACCGCAATGACGAAAGTATCGAAGTAGGTTTGTTGGTCTTGATTGGCATTTTGTGCATGAGCCATCAGCAGCTCATACACCTGTCTTGCAGTTGAAATGCTCACGTTTGAGTATATAGCGTTAAAAAAAAAGCTCTTTGTGCTTTCGTCTTAAAATGTCGTCCATCGCCATATCGCGACTGCCTTTTTTTTTTCTACAAGACTCTGAGCGGTGTTTTGACGAATGCCTTCATCAGGGATTATAGCTCCTATAAATGAAATAAATTTGTGTGTTTGAGCCTGTGAACAGGTTCGTTCGTTCCGTTCGTATCATTAGTATTACAGGCTTGCGTCTTACAGTGGAGGAGGTAACATTTGGTTTTTTTTTCTTCCAAATTTTCTTGCTTGGTCAGACGATGCAGCAAACCCTTCAGTACCTTTACTCTGAGGTAATTCTTCGTTGAGTAGTTAACTGTCCATAGATATCAAATGTTCTACCAACAGCATGAAAGAAACGGAGACCATCGCCGTGTGCAAAATCTCCAGACGAAGGAGGTTTTTACCTCCAACATAATTTGGAACAATTAAGGAACTATGTCAATAATCACTTATTCCTCCCATTGAATAATAATTGAGCGATATCCTATAGCCACCGTCTCCAGACGACGGGGGATATAACCTACTTGACTATTCAGCCAAACATTGCCCAAGGTGTATTGAAGATGTGCCGCTGATTTCTCTCCGAGTTTTGCAGTGAGCTCCTCTTTCTTAGAGAAGTCATTGACCCACGTCTCTATACATCTCTATGCCAGTACTGCCCCGAGGGCACATCCCTCGCGCATCGCAGACGGCGTATCGCATTTGGTTCACGACAGCCACATCCACATCGGCCCGGCCTGACATGGCCAATGAGGGGGGAATTATAAAAATTATTCAGCGCGAATGCTCAGATCTCGAAGGCGAGCCCGAGGCGAGAGTTTTCCGCACTAATGGAGGAACTAACTTCTTCAGGAAGTCAAACGAGAGATGCTTAAAGGGACCAAGCCTGGGTTGGGGGCGGTAGATATTTTCACGCCACAGTGGATTGTGTGATATCATAAGCGACATGAACGCTCCTCCTATTAATTGGTAATCCATTTACGATACCTGTTCTTTTTTTCCCCTGCAGTTTCACCCATGCTATTTCCTCGTTTCGGTTGACGTTTACTTTATGTTGACTTCTGCAATGTCAATACTTAATACGAAAGTATGAGTTAACCACTGCTGTCATGGTATAATATGTTGTATGCTGATGCCAGATTTCATACCCGTATGAAAAGAAGTAGGCTGCATGCACTTAAAAAAAGTTTAGAGAATATGCAATGACTTCCGTTACGAGAATAAAATATGATTATTCTTTATATACTAAAAAAATTAACTTATGGCATGAACACATACTAAATTCAACTTCAACGGAGTTCTGCTAATTACGTATTTTGGTGTTTGGAATTACGGTTACTGCTCTACCTCAGCTACAAAATTCAACCTTGTGTTTCTTTTATTTTTCTTAATTGTCGGCATTTTTGCAGTGTTTCCCCTCTTGCTTCCTTCTCACCCTCTTCAATTGCTGTCCTATCAGTCTGATTCTTCCTCTCTGATCATACCTTTGATTAGTTTTACTATAATAGATGAAGAAAAAATATGCGATATGTGGCAAGAGCATCAGCCTCTTTTACTTAAATGGCATTAGCATGTGCATTAGCAGCAATAAACCGCAATCCTCAGTCAAGGCGAAAAATAGTGGAGTGGAAGTGAACTTGAACATTTTGTAGCGTCGTAACATAATATAGGTGTGTGTATACGTACTCCTTTAAAATCTAGATGAGAGCGTTTATTGGAGCAGAAATTGAAAACATGTCAAAAGTGGATCGTGTGTAGGGGGGGGGGGGGGGGATGAAATCCAACCTGAACACTTTCGGTGCATTAGACACGACTCCTCATTACTTTATCATAATTTAAAGATTTCCCGTGCACTAATTAAGAATCTCTTCCAGATATTACACTCTGCTGTAATGTGCGCGCTCTGGACAGAAGTGTCAAATTGCTGCGGAGAGTTCGGGCAAGCACCCTCTCGAGATGGAAAGAGGGTCTTTGTTAACACGCAAGAGACCATCACCAGAAAAATGTAATTGACATCACGTGCAATCGGGTTGCCAACCGTAATGACAGTGTTAATATATGCCAGGGAAATGAACTCCTTAAAAGCGACGAAACTCCTCGGGCAATGAGTTATGAGGGGGGGGGGGGGGGGGGCAGAAAGAGAGGGGGCTGGGGACGGAGAATAGGGGTGGTAGAGGGGGTTAGGGGAGACAATGAGAGTGAGTGAGAGAGAGAGAGAGAGAGAGAGAGAGAGAGAGAGAGAGAGGGAGAGAGAGAGGGAGAGAGAGAGAGAGAGATTATTTCATTTTGTCCATCATACCGTTTGCTAAGGTTGTCTATCATACAATGTGCTAGAATGCGAGCTTAGCTTGGTATGTGAGTTGATATCGTGATGCATGTCCTTTGACTTCCATGGAAAATCAAGATCATCTCTAATAGTACTGTACAAGATACTTATAAAATTCATGATGATTAAAATAGTCTCGATCTCCTGTCGGTAATAAATTTATGTTCCTGCTTGATACAGGTTACACCTACGCCCGGAGTCACTGTTTGAGACAATCAAGATTGGCTGAAGTGCTGTTGAATCAGCCCAATAGAGGGAGGTATATAATATGACCCAAATTCAATATTGACTGACTGTGCTGCAAGAAACATCATCCACATGGTGAGCCATTATAGTCATCGTGCTTGTGTGTGCTTGTGTGATGGTGTATGTCTGATTGTGTGTCTTTTCCCCTTTGTTTTTATAGAAAATAGATTCCTTAAAGTCATTATTTGCTCAATACTTTGAATATGTACGTTCTTTCTTTCTTTCTATCAATGTATTATCTATATGTCTGTCTGCCTGTCTATCTATCTATCTGTTTGTCAATCTATATATTTATTTATTGATCTACTATGTATAACATTTATAATTGATTACATATCAAATCAGTAGATCCAGAGCATATTGACAATTACTACTATACTACTACTACTACTACTACTCCTACTACTACTACTACTACTCCTACTACTACTACTACTCCTACTACTACTACTACTACTCCTACTACTCCTACTACTACTTCTACTACTACTACTGTACTACTACGACTACTACTACTGCTACCACCACTACTAATACTACTACTACTACTACTACTACTACTACTACTACTACTACTACTTTTCTACTGCTCTTTCACACACACGCAAAAAAAAATCACACACACGGAAAAAAAAAGAGAGTACAGTTTTGTATCAGCATTTTGTCATTTTGTCGAGGAGACAACAATAACAGCGATAAAGATTGGTATGTAGTATTTATTTCAGGTGTTTATTTATCAAATCCTCACAATAACGCAGGTGCACTGGTTCGCCTGATATCAAAGTGACTCGGAGTAAATTGTAATTGGTAAATACTACAGCAGATGAATCTAAAATTGATATAATTATATATACGATACACGAACGCGTGGTATAGTAAAGGTAAACACTCAACGATTTAATACGACCATGTAATCAGCCGTGAACGGTGTTTCGCTATCTCGCTGGTGGGGGGAGGGGAGGGGGCTGGTTGCGATTAATAAAAATTAATAAAAAAATAAGGGTAGTGTAATACAATAAAATTAACAGCTGCTAAGTTTTTAGGGTGTAAAGACACAGGTTTCTGGACATGCTTCACCTGCCGTGGGGAATGAATTTACTACAGTGAAATTAGTGGCAAAACGACATGATCGTGTTGCTATATTACTATATATAAAGACAAAGTTACCTGGTCCTGTTGTATACAGCGTTGCATGCCTTTGTCATCTGACTTTGTTTGTAACTTACAATGTGTACACGACAACTAAATATCTTCTGACAGAAAAATGTCCTTTTATAGCACACATGAAAGGGATTCATGTCTCAAACATCTTTAAAATAAAAACCATTCTGGTTGCCATGCTATTGCCAAAAAAATCTCACAATCTCTGAGATTTTTCGGTCATTGTGTAGTATATAGCTAATTAGATGAAAAATACTCGACAAGCGATACAGGTTAATCAACCCGCTAGTTTAGAGAGTTGAATTTTTCAATACCCCAACAGGGTCTCCCTTAGCAGTGGACAGACGGCTGTTGAAAATTTTAGTTGATGTTATTGGTTACCGGTTTATCCGATAGCTGGAGTCTTTGAGAGAAATAAAAAAAAGAACAAAAACAAACTTCGAGAGTACAGTCTGTCTACCTCCCACTCCTTATATACAGAGCCAACTAACGATAAGGGGTTTTGTTCTTGTTTAGATTTGTTTTGTTTTTCTGGCAGTTTGTGCTTAACATTAAAGAGAGAGAGATAGATATGCAGACCTCTTTAACGCTTCTCGAGCAACTACTGGGCGACACCCCCGCAGCCTGCCCTCTGTAGTCCGCACAACACTGTCCCTCGACTAGTCTAGCTTCTGGACTCTTTTTACTCGTAGCCGTGATTGTACGCGACAAGCCGTATGAGGGCGTGACAACCGAGGATTGCGATACGCCGAGAACTGCGATACCCGAGAAAAAAAGAGTCCAGTAAAATACTTTTTCGTTGGGCGCGCAGTCTCTCGATTATCGCAATCAGAAAATTTGCGCCCTCTCTTGGTCGCACCAAGGAAAAGGGGACGGAGCCCAGACTATCCCTCGACCCGTGGCAAGTCAAGCACTTATCGCCACACGTCCTTGCCTCAAATCGGCAACGATGCTTGAATGTCGGAGGAGTCATGTCGGTCTCTGGCATCCGTTACTGTATAGAACCTGGATTTAACCGTAGCATGTGATAAATCTAGACGAATTTATTTGGCTTTTCGAACAAAGTAAGGGCGCAAATAGGTACCCGTGATTCCTACGATAAATGAGTTCGATAGACGTTACTGTGTTAAATGACCCCTATTAAAATGGCAGACTCCATCAGATGTTCTGATATCCCGCAGAAAAGAGCAAATCACTCCAAGGAAATTACTATTGGAAGACAATCATAATGACACCATCAGAGGAATAAACCAAAGATTAATTTTCCATGTATGCGTCGAACATTGTATTATACATCTTGTGCCAAAAATCACTGGATACTGCATAGAAGGATTATCGTATGTTAGAAACCCATTATAAGGCTTTCCCTGTTGGCGCATATCGCTCCTGCGACGCATTGGAGAATGATCTTATAAAGCAACTTTTTCTGTTGCTTGGTTGCACCATGCTCCTTAAAACAGGGGCGTGAATGTAGTTGCTAATACTTTATGGCTGGATAACCGGACGTAGTAAGACATCATGAACCTGTGGTGGAAAGAAGAAAAAGTAGGAAAAAGAAAAGGTAACTCAGTTTTAAAGGGGAAACTTTCGTTTCGTTTTATTTCATTTCCAACACATATGAGTACAACATTTAACAAAGAAATGATACAACAAAGCAATGAAAAATGAAACAACTATGAAAAGTTATACAATTATTTTTGTAAATTTTAAGACAAAATAAAGAAAAATGGTTGGAAATGGAGAGGAATGCTAAAGAGCAGAGTTTGTAGTCTGCAGTCCCCTCCTAAAAAACTCTAGTTACAAAATTAATGAAATGACACAAAAAAGTGATGTAAGACAGAGACGAAGTACACCTGACCTGGATTAGAACAAAGCAACAAAAGTGACAACAAGGAAAAAAAGAGAAAATCTGCACTTAATTCATTGTAAATATTAAAGGACAGACAGGAGGAAAGACCAAGAGAAAGAGAAAGAAAGAGATGAAGAATGTTTCATAGCTCTTCAACTCTACCGACCATAACTTTCATTTAACTCCAATGCAAAAGTCCTACACATACATGATAAACAACGAAAAGACTTGAATGAGTGCAGCTGCACAATACGAAGTAAAAAAAAAAAAAGAAATGACAACGTTGGAAACGATGGTGACCTTCCTTTCTTTTTTTATCAGCGACGTTTCAAATATAATTACAAGGATAAAGTGAAAACAAATAAAGACGGAGTAAGCTGTCATGAGCTGAATTTGTAAAAAAAAAAAAATGACTCTAGTCAAATTCTATAGACTTGTAATCACAATTCAGATAGCATTTTGGATACTGGAAAGATGGAGCGAAAGTCGTATGACTTGAAACGAGAACATCTCCTTAACGCCTTACCTGAACATGCTTGGGAGTTCCTAGAATATACTCTACCACACCCGCGATGTCTTCTGGTTCAAGTTGCTATAAATTGAGACAAGGAAGAATTACACTCAGGCGAACTATCCTATATGGGTGGCCATACAGTTCCCTTGTGTAGCATTTGAATTTCTCGCCTGACAGTTTCTTTCCTGATAATAATAAAAGTTATAATGATGATTGACGAAGCACGGCGACTTTCTTTGATCATAGGGACGAGAATGAAATGTTTCCATTCTTTAGGAGGGGGGGGGGGGTGAAATTGAAGTAGTAATAGACACTTGTTAATCTGTTCTCTACAATGTTTTTTTTTCTTTATATCATGACCCCGGAGAGTGAGCACAGGGCCAACCAGGTGCCAGGTATAGGGAATGATTGAGAAACTGAGGAAAACTACTATCCACACGGTCAGAATGATATTATGCATGTGTTATGCGTGTCTCTTTCCTCTTCCTGAAAGTACCCCACCAACGGTGAGAGTTTGCCATGGCTAATTTATCTAAAGGAATCGTGTTAGCATCATTACACCAGATGCAAATCAGATAGCTGATTTTACATCTCGTTTTCGGGGAAATCGTATCTCCTACGCTTTTTCGTCTTCGTTGTGAAAGGGCCTTTGAAAATTGAAATCTACTTCCTGTTATTGTTACTTGCTAACTCCTTATTATCTATACGAAGACTTTATAAATCTTAGAAAATATAATTAACATAATTACATAAAAAGTATCACAGAGAAATCTAGTATAATCATTCCCAAATTTGCATAAATTATCCATTATTTGCTTCTGTCACGTTGGGTAAATTAGTTTATGAGGACGGAAGGATCTTCGGGCATTCATCTGTCATGCAAGAAAATCTGGTTGCTCCCAAAACGAAGTTTTCTTAAATGTATTCATTATATGCATTAGTATACGTATCTGTCAAAGAGAAATACCGTTCACTCATCCTCCTCCATTGACATATTCTATGTGTGTTATGTATTTTGTAAAGATTGTTGCCTGTCCTCGTCAAAAACTTTGAGGTTTCCAATGTCACTGAAAAGGGATATTTGCTTGCGACGGTTTGCACACTACACATTGTACGTTTGCGGTCCGTCATGTGAACATTGTTCTGCAAAGAAATAAGAGAGTATAGTACATAAGGAAATAAAGGGAACACAAGAGGGTAGTATTAGGTATAGCGCGTTAACAACGAAATCATCGTTTCTTTATTTGTATTGCGACCCATTCCTACCTTTGGCAAAAGTGGTATTTTGCTTTCCTTTTCGCCATACATGTCGGGGTAGAAGCGCGTGTTTCCCTGACCAGGTGAGATACCCTGAAAGAAATAACATGTAAATGTCTTTGATCCGTGGAAACTTAAAAAAAGTGTTACTTAATATTCTCATCTTGGTTATCAAAGATATAATCATACAAACAATGTATTAACTTTGTTCCCATGCATTATCTTACTAGGCCGAAGACTGGTGTTAGACTTGCTGTTATCCAAAACAGCAGAATATCATGTTGCGTTTGATTCAAACAAATTGCTTCATCGTAACATATTATGACAAACCGTTAAATGTCTCAAAATTATGTGTAATATACGAAGATCCAACATACATTGATGAGATTCTAGATAAACCATTACAAACTACCTGCCAACTAAACACGGGGATTTTTTAATGCGCGGAGTGAGGTTGGAAATGATGAGGAAGTCTTGTAGTAAAGTCACCGATATTCTGATGTTTGAGTTGATCTCCCTCAGCTCTTGTCGGAAACCTTCCTGGATGGCTAGCAGCATCACCTTGGTAGCACCATAGAAGTGAAGATCACTGTGAGGTGTCCACTTGTGGGCGGCTAGACTGGGGGCAGAGTCAACGGGAGATGTTCGTTATTCCAAGATTTTATTAATCCGTAAATGAAAAGAAGGTGCGTACTAAAGAACGTTCGGAATTACAAACCTTATTTCGCTTTCAGATTAACCAACCTCCGGAATAAAGAACCTCATCTAATTTTCGGATTATTGATATGAACCTTCCGAAGAACGAACCTTATTTCATTTTCGGATTAACGAACCTCTAAAATGACGAAGTGTGACGGAATCAACATCTACTTTTCATATTGAACAATATCACATTTATCACGTTCGTCTGTCTTCTACCCTATTATCCCCGATTTACTTAGAGTCACATTGAGATTCCTTTACTTGTGATTTTTTCTAATGACATCATATTACTATAATTACACATACTATTTCAGTCTTCTATTCTGACACAAAGGACAGGAGATGATTCTGGAATTTTTAACAGAAAAGTTAGGAAAGTATCTTTATTTGTATTTGATTTCACAAAGACACACACAGTTATACCCCCTCGTCAGCAAGCTAGTACAGGAATCCACATGGAACGATCTCTCGACTATAATATCCGTTCGGAAATTACCTGACAAGGTTTATCAACACGCCGTCATCCACGTTGTGCTTCTTCATCAGGTCTACAGCCTCACGACAGCAAAACAACGTCCCCAAGACATTAACCTGTCACAACAGAGAGATTGAAACAAACCGATCAAAATTACGGCCAAGCTTGGTAAGTTTCAGACGAGCAAACTTCCTGCAAAAGCAATATAGGTAGTTTATTCTTCATTCAGGAGCAGAAGCCAGCCAAAATCATTTCTAGAGTCATCACACTTATAGCCTCTACAAAAGTGGAAGGCGATAATTAAACCCCCCCCCCCCAAAAAAAAAACAAAAAACCAAAAAACCAAAAAAAAAAAAAAAAAACAACGGTCGATCTCCTTTCCTGCCTGGATGCGCGTGAGTTTAATCGAACCCATGTCCACTACACCGATGACTTGTATGTTTTGATAATTGGAACTTGCAAATGATAAGCCCCAAAAATAAGAATAGAAACAGGGCATAAAAGAAATCTATACCCTGAACAATGTTCATGATTATATGAATATGTTGGCTGTGTTTTCGGCAGTAATAATTATTTTGGTGTTTATGATTATAATAACACCTTCCAAAGATTGCATATAAAATGCTAAAATCTTACATTACTAAGAGTATAATGTTTGTGGATTCAGACGACTTCATAGATGTTTTTAGTATACAAGAATACTTTTTGTTCAAGAGATAAATGCAAACCTCTGTCATGACTCTCCAGTCGGACGCCTTGCCCGATAGGAGTGGTGCAGGTCGTGAGAGCCCCGCACATTGCACACTCACGTCCACCCGACCAAACCTCTGCTCAACATCAGCGTAGAGGGCTTTCACAGCCGCCTCATCCGAAACGTCGCACTGCGCGGCATGAATGTCGCCCCCATCGGCCGTGACTGTGTCAACCACTTTCTGCAAAGAAACAGCATTGATGTAAAGGTAGTTTATTGCCCTTGAACTTTTATCTAAAATGAATATTCATGATTTTTTTTTCAAGATTTCTGCGACAAAATTTGGTCCATTGGATAACTATTCCTACTCCTAACAAAAACAAAACAGGACGAAAAATGGTAGCCCAGCTTCCAACCACGCTGAAAGCATCTGTGAAAAATAGTGCATGTGAGCCTGAAAGAGGGAAAGAGAGAAATAAACAAGCAACAAACCTAAATGCCTAAATGGGATCATGAATGACGTCAGCATCGAAGCTGAGAACTGATTGCTGTGTCATTAGTTAATGTATGAAGAAGTGTATCAAGATTTGGCTGCTAAACCTTTCCTCTCATACTTTGCTCTCTTCGAGCGCTTGAATAAACTAAACTTGGATTGGATTTCATGGCAATGAAAGACCAACTCTTCGATGGACTCTTCTTCAGAGGAAGCTTGAGGTTGCAACTCATCAACACCATTTTCCAATTGGCTTGGAGAGATAGAACTTCTTATTCTTTTACAAGAATATGATGAAACCTGTAGAATGTCGTTTGTCTTATTCTAATCTATCGATCGCACATGGAGGTCATTTTCAAGCCCGAGTAAATTTGCATTTTTAAAACGTCCACAAGGGAAAGAGGGCAGCCAGTACGTACGCTCTACGAAGATGACGAAACTTTTAGATTTATAAACGGTATAAGAAAAAAAAGAGCGAAAGCAGAAAAAGATGATGACGAAGGAGAATATGCGCAATAATCAATGTGAAAGTAGTGTTAGTAGTAGTATCCAATATACACTTCTCCTTTCCGACGGAGGGTGATGAAGTGCGGGTCAAACACTTATAAACACATGAGTGCAGCCTTGACTGCTCTGAGAAAGCAGGCGTTTGTTGTTGTTGTTTTTTTTATAGTGTGAATAAAGCAGTCGCCATCACATACTCCTGAAGTCCTATTCAATATCTTCAAACGCATGTCTACAATCAGAAAAATTGCAATTTAATTCTCCATTGGACTCTTCCCCCACCCGTTTCTCTACTTTTTTATAGTCTTGGCATAATGACTGGTGATAAAAGAATAGCTATACGTGTACCACGTCCAATCGTTAATTCAGTGTACGTTGTCAGATGTCGTCCAAGTGTACAACGAGGGTCCGGATATAAATAGCAAAAATAGCGAGCTATATAGATCTGCAACGCGAATGGCCTCCTCGGTTGGACAATAAAAACAGCTGTCTCACGCATGTGCAGATCATCATTTTTCCCCCTCTTTAGCGTCGTCCGAGTGTTCGCGTCGTAGGTTTAAATCTCTATAACAGCCAGACCCCGACGACCTGGCTGTAATGGGATTCCCCAGTCGTAGATTTCGACATCAGATTTCACATATATTATCAACACCTTGACGAGGTTTTCTTGTTTGCCTGCTGTTTTCTTGTGAAATGATAGTCATGAATACACCCGGATAATAACAATAATCCTATTTGTATACTTTCATATTTCTATCACAGAGGGCGTATGTTTGTAATCAAATTCTCTTACCAACGGTTGGAAGTCGAATCTATATATTTATCCTATTCTATTTATCCTATTCCGTTCAATTGCATCTCCTTAGTTTAGTCATGTCATGTTGTTGTGTCTCTGTGGTTGTTCCATTTTGTCTAAATCGTTTTTGTGTAATGTATTTGTAATTATATGTGAAGTAAGTATTTTTGGAAGAAATTCTAGAGTGGTCCACAATCTACAAGCACTGCTTTTTAGTGGACCTCTCAGTTCTCTTTTTTTCTCCTCAAAATATAACTTTATATTTTCCTGTATGTATACATGATTCATCTCTATTAGTTTGTTGTATATCGTTTATCCTTCGCACTTTGTACTGTATATATGCTTATGATGGATTTTCTGATTTACCTTGTGTTATGTTTTGTTGGAAAGAAAATGAAAATGAAATAAATGAATTGAATTGAACTGAATTGAATTGAATCTGCTTAAAAAATGGTTACGGCAAGTATAGACGTTATAACGCTTCATCAAATCAAACCACGCGCATCGTATTATGAGAGTATTGTGTGAGTGTACGATGTTAATGTTCGCATAATGTGCTGATTTGTTCAAAATGTTTTGTAACCTTGCTGCAATAAGCAAACATGCATTAACACTTTTTTAATGATAATGACCTCCGCATGGACTTTCACGGGGACCCACTATACGCTTCCATAGGTAACTGGTTAAAACTGCTGCAAGCAGAAAGTTAAGTGGCATAATGTCGTATGCGCCAAGAATACAGGAAAAAACGAAGCGACTTCCTGCGCAATTGTGACTATGAATAATTACCATCGACAGGTCGTGTCGCCCCCACGGCCTTCGGCTAAATGGGAGTAACGTATCTATAGCACGTGCATTTATATGCAAATCTTTCTTCAGTATACTTCATACCTTATATGCATGGTAACCCCACAACCCAACGCAATAACAACTGATTGCGACATGATTTTTCTGCTGACAGAAGAAATTGATTTTTGAAACCAATACGAGGACTAGCTCAGTTCAATTATAATTATTCTAATTCAACAGCTCTTCTCAGATCCGTGAACATTTCATGATAATTTTTTTTTTCTGAGTATCTCCTTCATACGTATTTCAAAGGCCGGACAATCGCCATGAAAGCCTGGATTGGCAGTGTTTTTACACTGTGTTATTACACTCGCGAACACTCTCACAGGCAGACAAGAGGCTGGTTTGCAAGAAAGGAAACCATCAAAATTCCATATTAGGATAGACCGTGCTATGCATTGCTCTCTGTGAAGTTCACTTTACGGGTCATTGTCAAATAAGTCATAAGTGGTCCTAGTTTCCTTCCTTTAATCTTAACTGAGGAAGCATTAACATTGGTAACACGATTGAGCATTTATAGCCACATTATAGTCCTTCGTTGTCGACCCCCCCCCCTTAAAAAAAAGAGAGAGGAGAAAAAAAAAACTGTCAAGGTTTCATCTCAACTGTTCTGACATTATGACTTTGATGGAGTTCCGTATTATACCTGGACCCATTAATTCCTTCTTTTTTTGTGCTTGTGTTATCTCTCTCGCTCTCTCTGTCCAGATATACCTGCATTAAAATTCCCGTTGGTTTTCTGGAAGTTCATGATATAATCTTGAGATCATTTAAAGCTCGATCTCGATATTTTGCTCGGTGTGACTTAATTCATAGAAACGAAGAATAAATTCTTTGAAATGCAAAGCCAAAAGATGTTTCATAATAATATATATGTATAATTTTTTAGATCATTTAAAGCTCTCTCGATATTTTGCTCGGGGTATGACGTAATTTATAGAAATGAAGTCTTTGAAATCCAAAGCCAGTTATATAGATGTTTCATATGTGTGTATACTTTTGTTGTGGACCGCTGGAGAAGCACACTGAGTGAGGAAAAGATGAAACCTGTTTTGGGCTGATTGTTAATGTTAGAAAGCTATACGTGTATGCGCTAACTCGGGTTGTTAGGATCATTCAGATCCTTTATCAGCAGAATTAAAAACCCTTAAGGTAATTATTGATGCCATTAAGTTTTTTCGAACTTCATTCATAATGTTTCGCCAGCTTATAATGTAAGCAGAGCTAAGCCAGTTGAACAAGGGCATACACCTGTGTTCTACAAGATAGCCTGACAAATATCATTTCTATAATCCTAAAATGATGATGGCTTTGAAATCGTTTTGAGACACCGGACCTGATAATTTGAACTCTCTTTCTAAATTGTGACATTAGAAATGTTAAGTCTACGTATTTTAATCCTATTCGTATTCTATAAAGATGTGAAAGCAAATGTTTCTCTTTGAACATCAATTCTCTTAAGGAGCTTGAAGCTCCTTGATTCTCTCAAGCTTCACATTGTAGGCCTAATGTGTAAATAAAACTCCTTCGTGTAAATATTACCGCACTCAATCTCTTACGTAACCAGTTAACCGACTATGGCCTGGTACACAAAATTGACAATTTTGCACCTGAGAGAGAAAACATGTCGTGCTTTGCTGAGCAGGTAATCCAGGTGATATCACGTTGTATAGAAAAATTCCAACAGGCACACAAACCTGTGATGAAACATACCTATCCTTTCCTTCTCCCCTTCTGCTGTTGCATTGTGAATCCATGGACGTACTACACATGGACATACCTCTCTCGTTAAGTGATTCAAACTCCTGTTTTTGTCAAAAGCGTCAATAACATTTTAAGCATGCTTTCCTGCTTTGATCTCATCATGACCGCCGACAACCATCTCGGATAAAAACAAGACGGCGATTTGAGAAATCTAAAAACCACAGTCATGCGAAGAAGATAATAACTCTCTCAAATCACGAAAATGCATTTACAGCTGTAGTGTATCGTGGGAAATCATTGCTCAGCCAATTTCATTTGCGAAATACACGTACTTTACAAGAGAGAGAGAGCAAATATTTTGGCAGGTTGAATGTGATTTGTAATCTAGTTTTTGCAATTTTTCGCACATTGTTTCAGAGTAAACATGGCCAGTAACCACGGTAAATGACAATTATGTCTTCCCATTAAACAACGTTACATGCCTACCTACAAGGCTATAAGAGTCCACTTCAGTATTACTAATTTTGCCACACAAAATTTGTCGTATTTTGAGGTTTGCTGCTCAACCATCAATGGTGTTTATTCAAAGGCAGTTGATTCTGAAAAAGGCACCTCAGCGAAATAAGACCGAAATGAGGGCAACGGTTCTTATTTTGTCAGTGACAACGCACGATTACACAATCATCATTGTCCAAGTATCTGAATGTGCTCATCAAGATGCACTTGGCAACCAAGTGGCGGCGGTGATGATGGGATCAAAGAAAGACATCCGTTAATGGTCCGTAAGTGTAATAGGTTCATGGTAAATCCAATAAGTTAGTGTATACGCAATTTATGTATGTAAGAATAGATATAATGCCAACAACGTGTATATTTTATGTGTACACTGATAATGTTAAGTAATTCTGCCTTATTTGACAAAATTGAATTCAGATAAACATAATTTTTGAAGTGTGGGGGTTGTTTTCTAGTACCCTAGGGGTTCTCACAATCCATTAAATGTCTATGGATGATGTCTGGATATCGTTACATCCAAATAGAAGGAAATTATGTTTGCTCTTCGCTGCCAACTCCTCAACGAGAGGGGAAAATAATCTGTTCTGAGAAAGTTACTTTGCGGTCATCTACACGCGGAAAAGAAAGCTACATGATGATAAATGTTTACACTGAATGTATTATTGCAATCTAATAATTGCAGGAATGACCCACAGTGTTTGACCATGTTTTTTTGTTTTTGTTTTGTTGTTTTTTTTTTCTCCACTGATCCTTAACTCCACAGCCGATTCTTCGAAGACTCGGTGAGTTGGCTCAATCGGTAGCGCGTCTGCCTCCGGATCCAAAGGACCCGGGTTCGATTCCCTAGTCTCACTGAACAATACTGTGTGTAATCACACCATCTCCTCTAAGAGGCAAAACACTCTGTCCCTCGCACAGGACATAAAATGAAAGTCCCGTGTGTGTAAGATTCACGTAGAAGATCCTGCTTCACTTATTCATCGCAAAGAGCAGGGTGTTTAATCCACTGAGGTGGTCCCGCCTCACATCAAATTGGACCCCATGGAAGACCAACCAGTGTTCTCAGATGGAAAATTAAACCAACAAATGAACAAACAAACTCTTCATTTGATAATAACTTGCTCTATACCGTTTGTGTAGCAAGTTGTTGGCAACAATGTATGACACATGGAAATATGGGAGAGCCTGGAAAATGTAAAGATATGATCACGTGATGACGTGGACAATCAATGAATGAGGTATGTAACATAATTATGTACATCTACATATTTTACTCTTTTTAGGAATGATATGCAAGTCGATATTTTGCGATGAAAAATGAACACGAGGAATTACCTTCAGGTAATCTATGTTGATATCAGCAGCCAGTATCTTCATGCCTAATTTGGCCAAGAGGTAAGTGATTGCCTCCCCAAAGCCTGAACCAGCCCCGGAGACCAGAGCCACACGACCCTTCCATTTTGATAGGTCCATGACGGCTTGATGTTATACTGCTATCGTGGAATGACAACATCTGAATGAATATTTTGTGATGTGTCATGTGGTGTATAGAGGCTGCTATCCAGGGTCAACGAAACGCGTTCGCCCCTTTGCCATTTATAGGGTTGTAATTTCCTGAATTGTATTTTGATAGCAGTTAAACAATTGTTATGTAAGTTGGATTTTGTAGTAATGTAGATACGAAAAAATAGTGTACACAGGTAGTTTACGACAAGAAAGCCATTGCTACTGTAAAGATAATCTTAATCACTTATTTTATCATGTTTAAAGAAACGGACTTTGGATCGAAGGCATACCGATTGCATACCGTAAACTCTCCAGTCCTAGACCCCGTTTACAGTGCGAGGCTCGGCCGCGGCTCGGCCGCGGCTGAGCCCAGCCCCGCTTCAGTGTATAAACGCGCAAAAGGCCAAATGCGGGGCCAAAATTGGCCTCGCATTTGGCCTCGCACTGGAGATAGACCCCGTTTAAAGTGCGGGGCCGGGCTCGGCCGCGGCTCGGCCGTGGCCGAGTCCGGCCTCAATTGCGCGGCCGAGCCTCGCAATTTTGTCCGTTTACACTGCTGGGCTCGGCCGCGCTTTTGATTCAAACCTTTCAATATTTTGTCGTAGTGGCGCTCTGCTTGTAAACAAACGCAATTTGGTATTGTCTGGTGTTCAGACCCTTTGCCAAATGAATTTCGTGGCGACGAAGTCGCCGTTCGGGCAAAGGCCTTTGCCGAAGGAAAAAATCCTTTGCAGGACAAAACCACCTTAAACTATACTAGTTTTCGACGTTGAGGGGGTTGATATCCTGAATAGCGAAAGATACATGCAGAGGGTTTGGAAGCCAGACTAAAATTGGCCGCGCAATTGGCCGCGCATTTGGCCCAGTTTGCGTTTACATCAAGAAAAGGCCGGGCTCGGCCGCGGCCGAGCCGCGGCCGAGACCACCTCCAGAGCGAGGCCAAATGCGAGGCCAATTTTGGCCTCGCATTTGGCCTTTTGCGCGTTTACACTGAAGCGGGGGCTGGGCTCGGCCGCGGCTCGGCCGCGGCCGAGCCTCGCACTGTAAACGGGGTCGTGGTCTCGGCCGCGGCTCGGCCGCGACCGAGCCCGGCCTCAATTGTGCGGCCGAGCCTCGCAATTTTGTCCGTTTACACTGCTGGGCTCGGCCGCGCTTTTAATTCAAACCTTTCAATAGTTTGTCGTAGTGGCGCTCTGCTTGTAAACAAACGCAATTTGATATAGTCTGGTTTTCAGACCCTTTGCCAACTGGATTCCGTGTCGACGAAGTCGCCGTTCGGGCAAAGGCCTTGCCGAAGGAAAAATCCTTTGCAGGACAAAACCACCTTAATCTATACTAGCTTTCGACGTAGAGGGGGTTAATATCCTGAATAGCGAAACAGTAAGGGCAGAGGGTTTGGAAACCAGACTAAAATTGGCCGCGCATTTGGCCCAGTTTGCGTTTACACTGACAAAAGGCCGGGCTCGACCGCGGCTCGGCCGCGGCCGAGACCACCTCCAGAGCGAGGCCAAATGCGAGGCCAATTATGGCCCCGCATTTGGCCTTTTGCGCGTTTACACTGAAGCGGGGATGGGCCGAGCCGCGGCCGAGCCTCGCACTGTAAACGGGGTTTTGGTGTAAACGCAAACTGGGCCAAATGCGCGGCCAATTTTAGTCTGGCATCCAGACCCTCTGCCCGTACTATTCCGCTATTCAGGATATTAACCCCCTCAACGTCGAAAGCTAGTATAATTTTAGGTGGTTTTGTCCTGCAAAAGATTTTTCCGTCGGCAAAGGCCTTTGCCCGAACGGCAACTTCGTCGCCACGGAATCCAGTTGGCAAAGGGTCTGAAAACCAGACTATACCAAATTGCGCTTGTTTACAAGCAGAGCGCCACTACGACAAAATATTGAAAGGTTTGAATTAAAAGCGCGGCCGAGCCCAGCAGTGTAAACGGACACAATTGCGAGGCTCGGCCGTGCAATTGAGGCCGGGCTCGGCCGCGGCCGAGCCGCGGCCGAGCCCTCCTTCATTTCAGTGTAAACGCGCAAAATGCGAGGCCCAAATTGGCCGCGCATTGGTCACGCTCTGGAGGTGGTCTCGTCCGCGGCCGAGCCGCAGCCGATCCCGGCCTCTTCTTGATGTAAACGCAAACTGGGCCAAATGCGCGGCCAATTTTAGTCTGGCTTCCAGACCCTCTGCCCGTACTATTTCGCTATTCACGATATTACCCCCCTCAACGTCGAAAACTAGTATAGTTTAAGGTGGGTTTGTCCTACAAAATATTGAAAGGTTTGAATTAAAAGCGCGGCCGTGCCCGGCAGTGTAAACGGACAAAATTGCGGGGCTCGGCCCCGCAATTGAGGTTGGGCTCGGCCGCGGCTCGGCCCAGCCCGCACTGGAAACGGGGTCTTAGACCCCGTTTACAGTGCGAGGCCGGGCTCGGCCGCGGCTCGGCCGTGGCCGAGACCGGCCTCAATTGCGCGGCCGAGCCTCGCAATTTTGTCCGTTTACACTGCTGGGCTCGGCCGCGCTTTTGATTCAAACCTTTCAATATTTTGTCGTAGTGGCGCTCTGCTTGTAAACAAATGCAATTTGGTATTGTCTGGTTTTCAGACCCTTTGCCAAATGAATTCCGTGGCGACGAAGTCGCCGTTCGGGCAAAGGCCTTTGCCGAAGGAAAGAATCCTTTGCAGGACAAAACCACCTTAAATTATACTAGTTTTCGACGTTGAGGGGGTTAATATCCTGAACAGCGAAAGATACAGGCAGAGGGTTTGGAAGCCAGACTAAAACTGGCCGCGCAATTGGCCGCGCATTTGGCCCAGTTTCCGTTTACACCAAGAAAAGGCCGGGCTCGGCCGCGGCTCGGCCGCGGCCGAGACCACCTCCAGAGCGAGGCCAAATGCGAGGCCAATTTTGGCCTCGCATTTGGCCTTTTGCGCGTTTACACTGAAGCGGGGCTGGACTCGGCCGCGGCCGAGCCGCGGCCGAGTCTCGCACTGTAAACGGGGTCTTATTGACAAGCGGTAATGATCAGAGTGGACCTAGACCTTAGCAATTCACTTTGTTCCTCTATCGGTGTTCATTAAAATGCATTGACATTCTATTTTATTTGACAAAAAAAAAAAAAGTATCGTATATGGTTCCATATGACATGCAATAAATAGCAGTATTGTTTATTTGGTAAATATCAAACAGATGTGATATCTCAGTGTGCAAATGATATTATTGATATTCTTTAATACCACCAAGGTACGACCCCTCTGAATGTGAATGAACTGATGCTCCCCGTATCATTATGGACTCAAATGACCGGAATATACAAAAGTAGTTGACTAGTAGTCGACGAATTGAAGAAATTTTGATTAAATGCTCTTAGCACGTCGCGTAGACCGACAGATATGAAAGACGCACGCAATAAAATCAGTCGCATGTATACCTCGGTATGTATACGCCGATATTTCGCGCTTGTTTTACAGTCGGCGGACTTTAATTCATATCATGGATTTACACTGATTTAAACTTAAAGGCATAACTTACCATTTGCAGATGAAACAAAAACCCAGCATTAGTGCTTTAAAATAGTTCTAAATGCGAGTTAGGGATAGAAACAACCACTGTAAAAAATTGAATCCTTATAATCGATGTTAAGTATTGTTAAATACACAAAATGTGAACAATAGTTATAATAAGATTGCTTCCAGATTAAACCGTCCACAGTAACGGTTTATTGAGATGAATACTGATATCTCTTTACATTTCAGGCTTTATTGCGAAAATTATATATGGTAGGATGTTTTGTGATACAACAGACCTACACAATATGCATCAAATGTGATATCTTGAATATTTTTAAAATCACTGCTCACAAACGTAAACTGGACGTTTAATCGGTGTTTGCTTGTATAGCCAACGTAACTGGGTTTGAGTAAGTATTTGTATTTGTTTGCTGTCTAGAAACATGGACCATGTCTGCACCACCTGGCTTCATGATTTTTGTAATCTGGAAACTGGTTTCTTACGTTCTTTCTTCTGTTGTGATATTTAAGAACTTACGGGAGTCTTATCGGTAAATTTACTCGCGACTCTAATAAAAAAGAATCTAGTCTAGAAGTTGTCGGCATAGCGTTGTTCTTTCTCCATATTCTCAGAAAAACGAAAAAAATTAGAACATTTTTAGATCTAGCCTTTGGAGGAGCTAGATTGTAAGAGTTTTAGTGCAAGACTGTTTTCAAACGTTGAGTTGTAACAGAAACATAATCGTTATCATTTACTATCAGTCGTATCTGGCGTTTTCTTTCCTTGCATGTAGTTGATTAAGTTCTTTGAAAAAGAAAATAATGCCCTTGAAGAGTTTTCCATTAACAGACCATATAGGTGTGAACACATTAAAACAAAGAGAAGCTCAGCTGTATATTGAAATTAAAATTTATCTTCTTGAAAAGATTCTGACAGAACAGTGGAGAACTCGGCGAGATCGAACAAAGTGTGGGAGAACTATTGAATTCTTGGTGAGACAGTTAAGAGAAGATGACAACGTTTCCTCATGTAATTGGCATAATTTATCACCACTTGAAAACATGTCCCATCTTTCAACCTCTTTTTTTTTTTTTTTAGAAGAAGACGATCACTTATGTTTATTCGATGTCTTTTGCGATCTTTTTCTTTCATAATTGCTGTACCTATAACTTGAACATTGAGTGGAGATTGGCTCCAGAGCTTTGCACCTGGAATCCTTTCATCAACACAGAGACGATACAATGCATACACACGATGGCGTCCACTAGTAAGACATCTAGCTGGACAAGACGTCATCTCTTGATCGATAGATGCCGATATATCAAACCATAACGAGATTTACCTCAACAGAATAGACAAATGACTTCAATAGTTAATGAACAGAAAGTGCAAATAAGAGCGATGATTTTTTTTTTATTTTTTTATTTTATTTTATTTTTTTTTTAGCGTGATGCCCCCGTGTACATAAAAGAGCGGATAAGGATTTTCCTTTGTAAATAACAGCCGATTTCTTTGCGTCTTTAACGGTTTCTTTTCAGACCATGACATGCCATACTACAGACAATGATAGATGAATCCGACCTCGGAGCACCGCAACTTATGGCGACCATAAATAGTGGGGAGCTTCCAAAGAAGAACAAAATCACTTTCAATAGGTCTGTAGGTTATGCAATGAGCCAGGTGCGTTGCTATGTCAGTGCATAAATTGTCTTTTGTAAGGCATACTTGAAGCCCCCAGTTAGAAATTACCATTCAAAAACAAAAAACAAACCCAAAACAAACAAACAAACAAACAAACAAACAAACAAACAAAAAGCAGTACCCAAACCAAATCAAGACTTTTCGGAGTTAGCTCCATTTCACATGGGGTATACACATGACCTTTCTTTTTTTTTCTGAGTTGGTTAGGCACTTCACTTGTTTTTGAAGCGACAAAATGCATAAGCTTGTCCTATGCGTAACTATTCATGGAATTGATGAGTCATATTCCCACAATGGATGAACTCGAGTAGACCAGGTGACCAGAATGGTCCGTCAATTGACACTTCGGAAAGCATCCATTTCATCATTTTGCAGTGAATGTATTAACAAGCTTTTTTTTTTTTCTGTCAGTGTTGATATTGCCAGCTACCGATGTCAGGCAGTTTTGCTGGCAAGCACAATTTATAAGGATTACTTAGACAATCATTACAACACAGATGCTCATGAATTTAAAAAGCAACATGCCCTGTTGGTACAAATACTTTTTAGTCTGCTCAGGCTCACAGTGGAATTCTGAACTGGATTATTGCCTTGTCTGTATATGCAAAGGAGCATGCGAGTAACAGCAGAATGTGGCAAACTCTGTGTGTGAAATGGTGATTATCTTCAGACAAGTTTCTTTAGAACTGATATAACCTACTGCTGAGAATCGTTGTGCTTGTAGCTGCGTTCACATAGAAGTATACTATTCGGGTATTCGGGCTCGTTTTTCGAGGGCACGCGAATAGCTTGAATCGAACGATAGGATTTCCTCACACCGGTTCACATAGGAGGGCACTATTCGAAAGTACCGAATAGCTGCGAAAAGTATAGCAAAGTGGGAATCGAACTTGTTCGATTTTCTTGCAGCGTGTACCGTCTCTCGTTTATGAAATAATGACAATTTTGGTCTGGATTTGCCCTTTAGCAAAAATAAGCATGTAGACTGACATTCTGATGCAGTTTAGAAATTGTTAATAAGATTTGCTAGGATGTAGGAGGAAGAAATCCTCACTACATGGGATGGTGAGTTGACGGTGCGGGTGATGGTGTATTTGGGGCCCGAATACCGAATACCGAATAGCGAATAGCGAATAGCGAATAGCGAATACTTCTATGTGAACGCAGCCTTATGCAATAACCCTGTGGTAATGACAAATAATTAGGGGACCTATTGACCACCCATCGACGTCAACTCTTTTCCTCGTGTCCTGTCCAGAGCTAGCCACCCACAGGTTTAGACTATCCCCACGCTATCAAATGAACGAGTTATAGCGCAAGGCGTTTGCATACCAGTCTAAGAACTTGAGCATACAGCAGAGGCAGCCCCTTGGTGCAGCGGTTGCAAATCTTACCTGGAGAGATGTCCCGTTGTTGTCCGTGGCCAAAACCCTCATACCGAGTCGGGCCAAGGCTTTGGTAATAGCTTCCCCGAAGCCCGATGCTGCCCCAGTGACGACAGCTGATCGACCTAACCACTGTGTCAAACTCATGGCCGTGAACTTTCCTTGAAACGTTTCACCAAGTTGTCACAAACTGTCCAGTCTATTTAGCGATCTAAAGGACATTCAGATAAAACTTCAGGAGCAAGCCGAACACTGGGAGTCGTATCATGGATGACTCTTCCAACTGACCCTATATAAGCGCAAAGAATACGTTCTTAATTTTCTTCACAATGGGGAAAAATGTATTTCAATCACTTTTAGTATCCCTGTACATAAAAGGTGGAGTAAATACGTTAACGCGAGGGGCTGATTTTCCGTCCTGGTCTTCCCATGGTCGCTGATACATTTATTTATTTTTTTTTTAGTGTACACATGAACTTTGTCCCTCCCCTGCATAAAATCATTCCAGTAAGAGCCCCTGGAAGGAAACCACTCACTGATATTGTTTAAGTATTAACATGGACCTACATTGTTGTCTTAAAGTCCATGGTATTAAAAAGCTCACTTGGCTCCCTGTACACGCACACATGGTTTAACAATAAGGAAATAAGAAGGAAGTTCAGTCGCCCCATAAGAAGTGTGACCTTCAGAGTCATAGCACTTGTTGGTTAACTTTTAGTTATAATATTAAACAGAAGTTGGTCATTGCCAGTTCATAACCTGATACCTGCTTTAAACATTTCCTTGCAGTTTATTTCCAATATCGCATTAAAGCAGTTTGTGCCTTCTAAGGATATGTTTTCTCTGATCAATTTCATGGATCCCTGTGGAGCCGGGAAATGTGCAAACGCCGGGAATTGTGCAAACGTCTCGCCGGGAAATGTGCAAACGCCGGGAATGTGCAAACGTCTTGCCAGGAAATGTTTGAACGCCGGGAAATGTGCAAACGTCTCGCCGGGAAATGTGCAAATTTCATCAACGGGAAATGTGCAAACATGACGCCGGGAAATGTGCAAAAGTTCAATTTTGCCGGGAAATGTGCAAAACGTCGCCGGGAAATGTGCAAATCATTTACTTTAGCGATATTGTGTATAAAGATAGTAGATAAACTCCACATCAAAACTGGCCATGAACTTCCACCATTTAGATTTTCTTAATGAAATCCTTGACAGATTTTCAACAAATTGGCAGGTAGCACGATTATGGCAATGTGATCTCAATTTATGTATAGTAGCCACCCCCCCCCCCCCCGAAAAAGGGGAGGGGGCCTCAAAGTCCCAGAACTACGGTATTATCGAAATTCTTCTTGTAACCAAATAAGAATGAGCTAGGTTGGTTCGTTAAAGATATTGATGCCAGGAGTTCACGTTTAATGACAGATCCAGGGATGCAGGGCACGGGGCGATGGGCAGGAGTCTTCAAATTGAAGCCTCAGAGTCCCTAAACTAGTGCTATGAAGACATTAATGACTGAAATTGCTTGTTTGATTATGACGAATCCAGGGGTGTCCGGATTGCGGGGGGGGGGGGTGTGAGGGGAGGAGAGGGATTTTCTACATTTTCAGTATCTTCTTTAAGAGTCTAGGACAGATTTTCACAAAACTTGTCAGATAGTCTCATTACGGTGATATGATCTTTATGAATTGAAATTAGCCCCCAATCCTCCCCCCACCCCGCCTCAGAGTCCCTAAATTCTGGATTTTTAAAAATCCTTTTCTGTCGAACAAAAAAAAAAAAAGAAGATAGAGCTAAGTTAGTGCCTTGAGGACATTAATGACTGAAATTTCATGTTTGATTATGGCGGATCCAGGGGTGCCCTGATTGGGGAGGAGGGAGGGCAATTGATTGAGAGGAGGGGGATTGTCCACATTTACTGCATCTTCTTGATAAATCTCAAAAAGGATTTTCACCAAACTTGGCAGATACCATCTTTACGGTGATATGTTCTTATAATTATGGTAAAATGAGCCCCACCCTCTCCCACCGCCAAGGGGGAGGGGGGGGGGGGGGAGGAGGAGTTGAAGTTTCAGGTCCCCAAACTCTGGAATTTGTAATCTTGTTCTGTTGAACCGAAGAATGTGGAATTACGTTATATGAAGACACTATAGTTACTAAAATTTCAGGTTTGATTATGACGGGTCCAGGAGTGCCCTGATAAGGGGTGTGAGGGGGAGGAGGGGGATTTTCCACATTTTCTGCGTATCTTGTAAAATCTATGACGGATTTTCACCAAACTTGGCAGATAGTATATTTATGGTGATTCGATCTTAATTTGTTAAATTGAATCCCCCCCCCCGACGAGGAGGGGGGGGGGGTTGAACCTTCAGAGTCCCTATTCTCTTGATTTTTTTTTTACCTCTGTCGAACCGAAAAAGTTAGTGCTGTAAAGACATTAATGACTGAAATCTCATGTTTGATTATGGCGGGTCTAGGGGTGCTCTGATCGGGGGTAGGTGAGGGTGAGGGTAAGGGGTGCTGTTCGTTATTCCGAAGGTTCGCTATTCCGAAGGTTCGTTATTCCGAAGGGTCATTAATCCGAAACACGCAAAGTCTCTATACCTAGAGGTTCGTTAATCCGAAAATTTGTGGCGTTATTCCGAAGGTTCGTTATTCCGAAGACTGGTTAATCCGTAAATGAAATTCGGAACAATGAACCTTCGGAATAACGAATCTTAGGAATAAAGAGCCTTCGGAATAACAAACCTTCGGAATAACGAGCTGTAACCAGGGGGGAAGGGAGGAGGGGAATTTTCAAAATTTTCTCCATCTTCTTGAAAAATCTATGACGAATTTTCACCAAACTTGGCAGATAGCATCTTTATGGTGATAGTACTGTAAATACAGTTAATGCATGATGTAGGTTCAAGTTTATTATGACAGATGAAGGGATGCCAAAAAAGGGGAGGGGGTAGGAAGGAGGCTTATTTTTCACATTTTTTGTCTTTTTCCTCGGATAATAAAATTATATATCAGCTTTAAAAAAAAAAATTATATACAAAAATGGAGCTAATAGAGTGCTGGTGCCTGTTATGGTAAGTTAATTCATGAATTAATGTTAAGTGCGGCGGAGGCGGATTTGTCACATATTCAGCTTCTTCTTGAAACCCTTATATAATAGATATTTGCCAAGCTTGAAACGTAGCGTAGCGTATTTATCTGGTGATATGACCTCAATTTGTCTAAATGAGCACTGCCCCAACCCCTAAGGTGGGAGGAGATGGAGCCCCCCCACCCCATCTCCGCCCCTTGAACTTGAAAGGGACCATGACGAGGGGGGAGGGGTCGTTTGGGTGGAATTCAGAATTTTTTTGAAAACCCTATACATATGAAAAAAAAAAACGGAATACATACTTTTTAAAGACATTTTCTATACAACCAAGAGTAATAGAACACAATTTTATCACATTTTTAGAAGGTAGATCTATACTTTGATGAAATTTCACGTCTGCTTACTAAATGACGTGGGGGCTACCCTGGTCTTATCCCTATCTTTGGGGAAGGGGAACAGCTTGGATTTGTTGTCCCTTCGAACAGAGTGGAATTCTATTACCCTAGAGATGCTACCTCCCACGTTCGGTGCAAATCCATCAAAGATTTTTCAAGAGGATGCAGAATAAATACCCCCTCCCCCCCCCCCCCCATATAGGACACCCCTCGGTCCGCCACAATCAAACGTGAAATAAAATTTCAGGCATTAATGTCTTCATAGCACTAACTAAGCTCTTTTTTCCGGTTTGACAGAAGAATATAAAAATTCCAGAGTTTAGGGACTCTGAGGCTTCACCCCCCCCCTTAAGCGGTGTGTGTGTGTGTGTGTGTGCGTATGGGAGGGGGCTCATTTTAACAAATTAAGTGCATATCACCGTAAAGAGGCAATCTGCCAATTTTGGTGAAAATCCGTCGTAGATTTTTCAAGAAGATGCTGAAAATGTGGAAAATTCCTCTCCTTGCCCTCACCCCCTCGATCTGGATAGCCCTTGATCGGCGCCGTAACCAAACATGAAATTTCATTCATTAACGCTGTGTCTTCATAACACTAACTTAGCTCTATCTTCGTCAGTTTGACAGAAGAAGATTTTAAAAATTCCAGAGTTTAGGGACGCTGAAGCTTCAACCCCCGCAGCACCACCCCCCCCCCCCCTTCGGCGGTGGGGGAGGGGAGGGGGGGGGGGCTCATTTGAACAACTTAAGATCATAATTATTACCATAATCTTGCTATCTGTCAAGTTTGGTGAAAATCCCTCATAGATATTTCAAGAAGATGCTAAAAATGTGGAATATCCCCCTCCACCCATCACCCCTCCCCCCCCCCCCCCCCCCGATCTGGACACCTCTTGATCCGCCATAATCAAACATGGCATTTCATTCATTAATCACGTTAATGTCTTCATAGCACTAACTTACCTCTATCTTTTTTCGGTTTGACAAAAGAAGATTTTTAAAAATCCACATTTTTTTGGGATGTTAAAAGTGAAGCTTAAATCCCCCCCCCCCCCCTTCGGCGATGGGGGGGGGGGGGGGGGCGCATTTTAACAAATCAAGATTATAATTTTATTGACATAAATATGTCTGTATCTCACAAGTTGGGTGAAAATCCATCCTAGATTTTTCGAGAATGTGCTGAAAATGTGGAAAATCCCCCTCCTTCCCCCCGATCAGGGCACCCCTGGGTCCGCCAAAATGAAACGTGAAATTTATTCATTAATGTCTTCATAGCACTAACTTAGCTCTTTCTTTTTCGGTTCGACAGATGAAGAAAAAAAAAAACAACCGTTTAGGGACTCTGAGGCTTCAACTCCTCCCCTCCCCCCTCCTTAGGACTGGTGTGTGTGTTTGGGGGGGGGGGGCTCATTTTTACAAATTACGATCATATCACCATTAAGATGTTATCTGCCAAATCTGGTGAAAATTCATTGTAGGGTTTGCAAGAAAATGCTGAAAATGTAATTAACAACTAGAAATGTCGCTATGGCGACTGATGCCTCCGCCATAATGCATGATTCTCCCAATAGGTGTATAGTATAATGTCTTCACAATAGAGATAACAGTTTCACATATCTGGCAAAATTCTAACTGACCCTTTTATAAGTTTATGCGTTGAGTAATTTTCAAGGTATAAAGAAAGAGTGTAATTAGAGTATAAAATATATTTTTTTTTTTTGCATTTAAACCTGGCCTTGACCCTTAACCTTTGACCTTTGACCTTCTGGCAGGAAATTTCCAAGAGAATCTCCATTAGGTAATATATGTATACCAAGTTTTAAAAATAATAATGCAAGCATTGCATATACTAGTATATGAGGGAAATAGTAAAATTTTGACGAGTTGACCTTGACCTCTGGCCCATGACTATTGACCCATGACCCCCAAATTCCCTAGATAATCCCTGCCAGTCACTACATGTGTATATACCAAGTTCCTTGAAGATAGGCCTACATTGAACCATTTGTGAGAAAAGTGAAATTGTAACATTTTCACCTAATCTTTGACCCTTTGACCTTTGACCTTATGACATGAAACTCCCCTTGGAGAATCCTTATGCAGTAGATATATGTCTATACACTAAGTTTCAAGAAAATACCTTTGGGCATTGCATGTATATGGGGAAATAGCGATTTTTTTTTGCATTTGACCTTGACCTTTTGACCTTTGGACTCTTGCCAATGTCACTAATATCTACTCAACTAATTGCCGTATCATACATCATCCTTGGACCAAGTTTGGTGAAAGCTGCTTCATCCAGTTTTGAGTTATCACGTAAAAAGTTAGATTTTGGGATTTGACCTTGATTTTTGACCTTTGACCTCTGTCCGATTTCACTCAAAAATTAATCAAGTAATTTTGTCCCACCATACATCATCCTTGGACAAATTTTGGTGAAATTTGCTTGATGCATTCTTGAGTTATCGCGTAAACAGATAAAATGTCATGACTTGACATTGACTTTTGACCTTTGACCTTTGGCCGATTTCACTCAAGATCTAATCAAGTAATTGCCCCATCATACTATATACTTGGACCAAGTTTGGTAAAATTCCAGTAAATATTACTCAAGTTATCGCGTAAATGAATGCGGACGGACGTACGGACGGACGGACAACCCGAAAACATAATGCCTCCGGCACCACTTCGTGGCGGAGGCATAAAAAACAAGACAGATGGTCGCTAAAACAGGTGTTAAAGATGGTAATGGTTCGTGCGCAGCTTTGATTGAGAGTTTCTCTTTCATCTCTACATTATAGGTGAAATGAATGGTTTGCACATTTCCCGGCGACGTTTTGCACATTTCCCGGCAAAATTGAACATTTGCACATTTCAGGGCGTCACGTTTGCACATTTCCCGTTGATGAAATTTAGAGATTTGCACATTTCCCGGCAAGACGTTTGAACATTTCCCGGCGTTTGCACATTTCCCGGCGAGACGTTTGCACATTTCCAGGCGTTTACACATTTCCCGGCGTTTGCACATTTCCCGGCTCCACAATCCCCCCATTGATGTTCATATTCCGAACTCTCAATTTCATGCATTTCACGCCGCCAGCAATGAATAAGCCTTCAAATTGATAATAATAATAAAAAAAAAATAATAATAATAATGATAATAAAACATTCACATTCACTATCCGAGTAATCATAGTTCTTTTGCGTCATTCAAATTCAAAGCATGATCATGCATTTCAGCAATAACCAGTTGAATTCATATCAAGCCGGCGAAGGAATCTCGTTGGTCATTCATATTCGTGGAAAGGCAGCAAAGCTCCAAACATACTAAATAAATGCATTCAATATAAGCAAACCCTACCGTTTAGTTAGGTTGGGGGCTATGTGGGTCTTTTAGTGTTGAATGGATTGGACTTCAGGATAAAGGCACCTATAGTAGGTTCACCTGTTCATTTTCAATTGAAACGTTATACCGGTAAAATACCAGAGCAGCACTTATGCTACAGACGCGTTATTATACGGTCCTACAAACGAGGATGGGTGAGGTTTATTGACGCCATAGAGTACAGCAATCTAGACTACATTGAAACTGATAACATGCACATTATAATACACCTTAATTTCCTGATGTTTGTTGATACCTTATTGGCTTCCACTTACGGGACTGAGAGATAATGTTGAGTGTCAGTGGTCTATAAATTGATCCATTGTGTGGTTCATGTTTTGGTGCTGTCTCTTTGTGTGCGGTGACATAAGGAGTATAAGTCAGGATATTATTGTCGTGTCCTTTGGATGCACTGCTTACTGGACCTTTATAGAATTCCTTGAAATGAAAAAAAAACAAACAACAACTCAAAAAAGTATTGAAGAAATTGGACACCTGAAATTCAAATTGAACGGCCAAAACAGGCTCATTTTGACTACTGTATTGCGAGAATTTGGATGCACAAGTAGGAAAATGGGGCAATGCTCGCATTTTGAAGTTGAAAGCACGTGTAATGTGTGAATTTAGACAAGAGTGCCTGTAAATGAAATTCATCGATACGATTCTGAATTGTGTTTGGAAGCCCGAATATTTCCGCGCTATTTTTTGCGCTTTGTGAAGTTGAATGTAGATTTATGAATTGGAAAGGAAAGTGGCGTGAAAACATGACATTGATACTATGAACACCTGTATAATAACCTACAATCTATGCATGGAACATATTTGTCGTCTTTGTCAATGCCGGACTGGAGGTAAGAATTTAAACAGTTATTTGACCTCACGACCAATCGTGCTCCAGTATATTTCACAAATGTGTTAAGAAAATGATGCCTAATCGTAGGGTCTATAAGAGCAAAGCCTATATTCCATTTCAGTTCATTTTCCTTTTTTTTTCATTTGATTTCCATCAACCATTCGTATTACCAAATTACAACGTACTGAATAAGCTTGGCGTGACGTTGGTTTCTTTTGATTTGCTATCGTTCATTCGACAATATCATGATATCATAGGCAATGCAGAACCAATTGGAAAAGAAAAGTTTTGTATTTGCATGTGAATAAATGTCATCTAAATGTAATGCTCGTTTTAACAGCTGAATACGTTGATATCATTATGACTACTATTCTTATTTACACTGCCTCCAGGCTCCAACAAAGGGTCTACTCAAACAACTCTTATAAACAAAATGTAAATAAAGTATAATTGGCTGTGAGGGGACTTTGTCCTTTGCTGGTTGTTCACAAATAGTGTCCGGAAAAGCATACCCTGGCAGAGCTATATTCTTAGATTAGATTTTGCAAATATTACTGTCTCAGCTCACCCGTGTATCAGCCAGAATTTGATCTTGGGGGAGGAGCCGAGGGTGTGGGAGGGGATTACCTCCTTACCGCAGTGAGACATTTTTGCATTTTGATGTAGTAAATGGTGCAATTTGACGCATGTTTTGGGGGTATTTTATCGACTTGAAGATTGATAGTCCCACTGGTTTAATTATTAGGCAGCAGTATTTGGATGTAGATTATATTTAACAATTTGCCTATAAAAAGTATATTGCAACTGATTGACAAATTGCCCTACATCGACGTTAAAAGCACTGACTTGATCAATGTTTTAGTAGTAGATATGACAAAATTAATAATGGGCTTACATACTCGAGCAGAATTCAAACCTACGACCTCCTGGTCACCGGGCAGACGTCTTATTGCCACTAGACCACCAAGATTCCGCCCGCCAGCTAGTATCGGTTCTAATTCTTGTAGCACGCAGCGGGTACTGCTTCATTATTTTATTTGATTGAAATATTGCGTCGAGTTTTGTTTTTGTTTTTGTCTTTAGTTTTTTTTTTTTTTTTTTTTCAGCAGGTACTACCACCACTTGGGACCTTTTCGTTTTGTACTTGTAAATCAAATTTTGTTTTGACACAAGCTGATGACAAATGAGCCAAAAGGAATACAAACATTTTTTCTCATGCCGACAATGTTATTGCACAAATCAACCCTTTTTCAATACTTGTCAACACCCACAAATGGTTCAGGTTCGTGTTTTGAGATCCTGCCCTTGCAAATCATCTCCGAAATATTCAAACTTTTTACAAAAAAGAAGAATGTTCAGTGGCACTACGAAATATATCAAGCATCAAGCATTTACAGTTCGCATGTCGTTACATTAATTGAAAATCTCCGAACGATCATTTATTCGTTTATTATTTTTTTTTTGCATATCACACACCGATTCCGTGAATTTCAGAAATATGGGGTGCATATAACAGAGGCGAAAGTTTTCCTTTTATTTTCTTTTTACTGTATCTATAAAAGGACAAAGCTGCATGAAAACAGAGTTGAGGTTGGGGATAGTGCGTAAAATCAATCAACTCCAATTATCAATGATTTTGAAAAAAAAAATATTTATTAGTGGCAGAAGCATGATGATAATCATAATCCTAATTATAATGTTAATAACCTAGCATATCAATCTTTGTACCGAAGAAATTACATGACATTCTTATTTTCATGATTCCATGTTTCTTACTGATAACAGTGCATACATGTGAAACGCAAATTTGAGATGTTTTCGATGCATTTGACAGACAGTAAACATGGTAAACATCTCTAGTTTGGGCAACATGGCTTGTCCTTTGCCCGTATATCTACAAGAATAACAATGGTTTACACTGCTGACTATCAAAGTCTGGATCTTTCCAAAAAGACTTTCCTAAATAGTTTCAGAATATTCCCATACATGATTATCTTTAGTCTGGTTTCTAGACCTTTCGCCAACTGGACTCCGCGACGAAGTCGCCACCTTTGCCGAAGGCAAAACCACCAAAACCTACTCCAGTTTTCGACGTTGAAGGCGTCAATATCCTGTACAGCAAAATAGTACGAGCAGAGGGTCTGGAAGCCAGACTAGATTATCTTTAAATGGTGTGTACAGTTCTGGTCGAGGTGAGGATTTAGCTTTTAACGTTTTGCGAGAAATTCAAAAATCACTCTATGAAATGTCAAAGAGCATGCAATTCTAAGGCGTATCTAAAGTTTATCTGATGAAAATCGGTTTTGAAATGGCTTAGATATCCACAAACAAGGTGAAACAAAGAGATCCCAATAAAAGGTGTGGCCTGTAGTCTTTTATTATTAACATCACTTTTTTGGATATCTCGGCCATTTGAAAACCAATATTCATCAAATAATCGTTGAATCCTTCTTAAAATTACATGCTCTTTCATATTTCATAAGAGGTTTGTCATTATCTCACTTAGGAATGTTCATAACATGAATCCCCACCTCAACCAATACTGTACAGTCCCTTTAACAACCGGTGTGATAAACACTGCGTTACTTGGTGGCTATGCGCTAAAATCAGACTCCCCTACTGCCAAACAAATGACATAAGGCCTCGCAAAATATATCATACGAGACAAGGAGTTATCAATGCAAATCTTCGACACTCTTTCAAGGAAATGAAGTCAAATGCAGGAAAAAGCATCCAAAGAAAGGCATCACGATCGATGTTTTTTCAGTGTTAATGTTTCTTTATAATTATATTCATAAACAATGAATAAGAGAAGGAAATTATTCAACTCAAAAGTGTATTAAATTCGAACCGTTTCAGAGAGCCATATGCCATAGTTATTTTCACGGTGTCACTCTGATAAATTAAAATTATTGATAAACACTGTACAGTTCACTGGAACTTACCTGCTGGTTCCTGTTTCATGCGGATGTATCACATTAAAATCCATAACCTCCATGATCTCGAAGACAGTAAAAGAGTTCTAAAATTCGGTAGTTCCGATGGAAATGGTAGATAACATGATTATTCTTATGTGTTTGTAACTGGAGTTACTCGCATTTTCGATGATAAATAACTCTTGTCGATATCAAATTTTCAATCATCATACTGAAAAGGTAGACATCGAACTTACTTCCACATAGCAAACACTATTGAACTGTCGTTGCTAGTAAAATGATACATGTTTGCAATCGTAATTTCAATACCACTACCGCTAACACGCTATTGAGGTCTCAAATGACGACGAAGGACTTTAAACTATCCTTGCAATTGCGAATAAAAAGTGATGGTCAACTAGTATCTACATAAATGAAGGTATAGAGAAAAGCGATTGTTAGCATACCGGTTAGGCGCTTATTGTTTATGCGACATGCTTGTGTGTGTGTTTGTGAACTTGACCGCTTCTGTTAATGTATTACGATTTATCATGTTTATGGAATGTTTCTTTTCCAACAGCCCAGTAACGACACATTTCATTCACCGGTTCCCTCCAATTACGTTCCATAGGCAGGAATGCACGTTAGTTGTTCCTGTATAGGAAGAGCAAGCCTCCGGTAAGCTTTGTGATTGTTAAGGGCAACGTTTGTGACCAAAGTATTCATAGAATCTGAATGCATTACAGAACTGGTCCGTTCCACGTCTCAAGCATGTCAAATGAACAAAGTCCTTGTAAAATAGTAACAAGATGATTTCATATATACACACAATTCAGCAATGAAAGATCGTTTTTTTTACTTTCTGATGTACCATGACCAGTGAAAGTGGACTAGTAGGGATCACGCGGTAGATAGTTAAATCTGCAGCCATTAATCGTTAAGACTGGTTTTCTTGTCAGACTACTGATGAATTCCAAAAGCAGGACAATGACAAGTTCTAAACAGACTTTGAAATCCAGTATGGTTCTCTATCGTCAAGCAAGTAATGCTAAAGCGTACTCAGTCAGAAGAATTTATTTTGTGAAGTCTATGCATGAAATATTCTAATTTAAAAAGTCGTTAAAGGTCAGAAAACTTGGTACATTGTACTTTGTACATGGGCGAAATCATATTCTTCTGTGCGGAGTCCTTGTTATTAGAAACAAGCGAATGGTAAGGCAAAAGATGAGCACATGGTGATGACGACATTCTTGCGTCATTCTTCTCTCCCTCATCCTCTGAAGACGAAATAAAGCACTACGACGAAAATAACGATTAAGGTTGAGACAGCAACACAAGCTCCAAGCGTCTTGTCCAGTTTCCTAGCAACAGTCTTCCATTCCTCGCGGATCAACTCGCGCTTCATCATCGTCGTCTCGTCATCGAAGTCCTCGTCGAAGTCCGCGTAGAGCTTGCAGGGGGCGTTCTTGTCGGACTTGTCGTGTATGGAGGCGGGGACGTTCTCCGTGAGACTGAGATGCACGTCGTTCTTGCCTTCTTTCACCAGCGACACGCTGCAATTGCTGGTGCGTCGGTAGGTACCTTCCCGATTCTGGCAGGACGACTTTTTGCTCTGTTGTCTGGTGAACGCCGCCCTGGCCCGCTTTATGGAGTAAGGAAGGAGACCCCCTCGGAGAAAGACGTGTCTCAGCCACGATGGTACGGGCTCGTCGCCCAGGCGATGGTACAAGCGCAGTATCATGACGCTGGCTCCCAGTGCAAGACAACTCATCAGGACCATGAAAAGGAAGAACATGCCTGGAGTATGACACAAAGAAGACCGCAAGGCAAATCAATGTAAAGCACGTAAACATCACAATCAAATGTAAGCATGTCACTTGGTAAAGTCACCATTCAAAAAGTGTCATGCCAAAACTTTCATCATTGCGTGAGGTTAGACAAAAATAATGTATGTTGGTCATTTGTGTGTACATTTTTTTTTTGTTAGTGGGTTAGTCATATCAGGAGTCATATCAACAGAAACGAACATAATAACATGGTGCTTTTCATCATGACCATGATTACGCTACCAGCATGCTACCAGCTACCAATTTTAGGCAACACCATTTATTTCAGATGAAATAATCATTCAAGAACTGTTTGTACTTTTGCAAGACACTTCTCGTGGCTTACCATAAAATCTGCAGATCTTGCAAAACTAGTGGATGAAGAGTAGAGGACTTGAAAAGCAATTCATATGTATTACCATTTGCAACAGTCAAATGACCGTCAAGTGACAAACACTGTACATGGCACCTATAATAATTTGAAATGCTCTGGACATCACGAAAAGTAAAATGGACAGCGGTCGTTTAAACTGACTCTTTTTGCAATTACTTTCTTCTGTTTCGGACAAATTCCCGGTTTATTATCCAGCAGAATCCAAACATCAGACCTTGAAGATTACACTGAAAACATATCAATGACATTGTTGGTGTACATTGAACAACCATGATAATGGCCTTTTATATAAATGAATACTACTGAAGTTACGGAATGAGACGTTATATTACAACCATATCTTTGTTGACTAGTACACTTCATGAATTTTGCATGATATCATACTTCCATTAATTTTGATTTCAAGGGAATAAACAACTCCCAACAATGCCTAATCCAAATGATTCCAAAAATATTACTTTACATTTGTAAAAAATATTCGTCTATATTCTTGATACTAGATACACACTTAAATCAAAAAGCAGAAAAAAGATTGAACAATTTACATTATTCTCTTCATGGGAACGGTGGAATATCAGCTTGTTGTCGTTGTTTTTCTTTGGAAGAAATAAAGCTAGAACGTAAGGAGGTGATTATGTTGGTAAGGGTCGTCCCTTTGGTAAAGAGGTAAAAGGATGAACTGTTTTGCCCGCCTGGAGCTCACCTAGGAGGGGGATCTCGTCCCCCAGGGGCGGCATTAGCTCGCCGATGAGCTGCTGGAAGAGAATCGATGCGAGCAAGTTCGCCACGGAGAACGAGATCTTCTCGCCCGACTCGGGCGGGACCAGGAACACTAAGGCGTTGATGGCCGACAACATGATGCAGGGCGCCACCATATTGAAGACGTAGAACTCGTAGCGGCGCTGGAGAACGAGCCTCACCACGACGTAGCTGAAAGGGTGCTCACAGCAGGAGAAAAACCGGAGCTCACGTTCTACCATGATCGTGCGCAAATCCCAGACGCCGTTGTTGAGAAAAACGTTCTGAATTGATAGAATAAACGCAAGATTCAAGTCCCGCTTTACTGTATTGATGTTAACATGACAATTAAAATGAAGTGTACATCTTCTGTCACACTTTTGTAAGGGGCCACTCGGCTTCATTGGCAGCATACGTCTCGATATTGCATTCACATTCTTATGATCTCCAGTTAAATCTTTTTGGCTTTAATACACACCACATTTCCATTTTGTAAGAGTTAATAAATCATGATATGTAGGGTGTACTCAGCGACTTAGTTCACCTTTCAGAATCATGTTTCAGCATCTAAAAAAACAAACAAACCCACTTTACCCTTATTAATGATAAACAGTAACTTTGTGTCACAGTGAATCCATTCTAGAATATTTCAAACTATAGGAATATTAAGTACTTCACCCCTGCTGAGTAGTCTAACCAAAATACCTTTGAAAGGAACAAAAAGACCAGCAGAAAGGTGTACATCTACTCACATTCCACTTCGTTTCCACTTTATTTGACTTGTTAAACATGCAAATATCATGCAAATCATCGTTGCTAATAGCGAATAAACAATGCCTTACGTTTACCCCAGCTCAATTTGCATGAAAGTGTTGTGCTTGAGCATATCTCACTTATCCTGCAATTATCACTTATCCGCATGGGCAGATAACTGAGGTTGGACTATACAGGTATCACGGGAAAACTTTATCAGCTACGAGTGATACCTGGGTGATGCATATCTCACTTATCCGGTAATATTATATCCGACAATTGCCTTATCCGGCAATATTGTATCTCACTTATCCGACAAATAACGTGTGTTGATGGGCAGTTAACTGAGTATGAATTGTTCATATTATTATCGGAAAAGTTCATCAGCTACGAGTGATACCTCACTTATCCGGTAATATTATACCCGGCAATTGACTTATCCGGCAATATTGTATCTCACTTATCCGACAAATAACGTGTGTTGACGGGCAGTTAACTGAGTATGAATTGTTCATATTATTATCGGAAAAGTTCATCAGCTACGAGTGATACCTGTGTGGCGTCATCGGAGTAGTTGAGGTCCAGTGACATGGTGTCATAGGCCCACGAGCCGAAGGTCAGCACACACGTCTGGGTGTCGAACGGAAAGTAGCGCACGTTGATCTTACACGAGCTGCTGATCACCATGGGCGTGTACCACTCCACCATGCCGTCCGACTGGACGATGGCATTGACGGCGTCCTCGCTCTGAAAGTCCTTATCGATACTGGGAGTGGGAGTATGAGATGGAAATGAAGTGTAGAAGGAAATGACTGTAGGAGTGAAAACGATACCACTGGACAAACATACTGTCGTTCCACATCTATTCGGCGATACTTCAGTGGGATAGGTCATCATATCTTAACAACGCGTTAGAAGTGGGTACTCGTCACGAGGTCATTTCATAGCAAAACTGAGACACGAGTGGGTGCGGCTGGGTTATTTCGTCTCATAACACGTTTAGCAGGACATTGCAAGGTATTTTTTTTTCTCAACACACGAAACTGGTTCACATGACGTCTGTAATTAATTCCTTGTTGCTGTTCTGTCAGCATGTTTTGGAGATATTCAAACAGTGAGATTTTAACACTTTCTTCTTAAGAAACGCTAACGACACAAGGATGAATATTTAATATGAAGGCACATGTTGTGTGATATGAAAATGGGTGAAGAGACACAAAAAAAGTGACCCGCCATGACAAAGTGAGTCCAAGAGTCGGAAACAGCTGAGTCGAGAAAAAAATCTCTTTTGAAAACAAATTGTCAACACTAGTCAAAATCAGTAATTTCTGTTTCGACACGATTGTGTAGTCCAAGGGTTTTTCTGCATACCACTTGCAGAAGTTTCGTGACAAAATGATCGAAAGAGGTAAAGGTAAAATTTTGCCGGCAGGCAATCGTTCATAACCGCTTAGTAGATCAAAGCCATATATCCGCGTTACACTGACTTGTAACAGCCTGACAGCCATGCCGGTCCCACCTTTTGTGTTTACCCGTCGTATCTGCCTATCACTATTGATGTGAGTGTGTTTCTGGAGATTACCGATCATTAATGCATATTTGATGATTTTAGCATTGTTCACGCAGGACTGGAAATCATCGACCTCGTATCCTCGATAAGTGCATTCTAATCAACAAAACAAAACAATCGACAGATCATACACTTCGGCCGAGTGTCTGAATATGAGATTACAGGTCAAAACCCTGGGCAACATGGTGTAGGGCCTACATAATTAAGTGAGCAGGAAATAGATATATGGTGATACATGACACATTTTTGTCCGCATCTGGCTCAAGGTCCAAGATATTTTTAGTGAGTCGCGCTATTACCCCACTTCGCAGCTGATTTCTACCCATCCGGTCCATGCTTAGCATTAGTTTATTACATTGATATTCAGGACACAGCACGCTAACAGATAAAATGTAGGTTAACTTTCATTGTCTGTTAATATAGGCGCGCGCTCTTCATTGCGAGTATATGGCTACTGTATTAGAGTTTCATGAAAGTGATTAGCAACAAAAACGCCGCTGTATGAATGTTCATGTTTTTCCTTCGCAGCACTTACATTAATATGTCCTAATCAGCAAACACATTATTTCAGACTAAACGGGATTGTGGATTTTTTTCCCTAACCCAACACCCAATTTCGACAATGCAATTTGATGATGGTCGTGCTTTTTTTTTTATTGGGGGGGGGGGGGGGGTTGTGATACCATGAAACAGTCATAATGTGGTTCTCCTAACTTGTTTTTCATTCTTGCGTGGTAACATTTAACGAGGTGCAATATCATCCCATTAGCGGTGCAGCCCTAGTTCCGAAAACAGTGTAGAACAGAAATGGCCCAAGGTAACCTGGGTGAGAGCTTTGGTACACATAACACCAAAGAACTCAATCAATATTGATTTAGGAAGACCTGTGGACTTAATCAACAGTCGGCGCTAACAATCATCAAGTTTTTACATAGGAGTGAACTCATATTTCATGTGGAAAACACGGGTCTGAGTTTCACACGTACTTTTCAACAGTAAAGATGATAACTTCGGCATTGTTCTGTCCAAACTTTGGGCGACGAACGGAGGAAGGCTAACACAGTGAGCTCTGCCTGCACTCCTCAGACGGAAGTGGCTACAACGACACCAGCCCAAGAATCGTTTGAAAGGTAATCCGAGGATAAGGCAAGATTCGAGAACTGCAGGGCTATATTATGATCTTCAGATATGCATTGACTCTACAAGTAGGAATGAACACTAAACAAGTTAAAGTTGAAAAAGTCTCGTACATGGATGACAGACGCGCTCAGCCAGGGTTTCCGAAACCTCCTTCAAAGTCCTTCTGCCATTAGTTAACGTCGACAGCAGTTTAAACTGGGGCAATCGAGGGGATTATGATTATGCCACACTTTAAACAACATAACATAACAATTTAAATCAAAATAAATACTGTCTTTGCCAACACAATCATATACACTGATTGGCTGTTAAACACAAATCTTCAACATTTTAGGCATTTATGCAATCTTGATTTATGATCATGATAATTTTGTCACTTTGGAATCATGCGCATGAAGATGCATCGCATTTGGTCTGTAGCTGAAACACAAACCAAGACTCTTTTCATCCCTACTACCTTCCTTGTCCACACCACTCTCGACTATTGGAACTCTCAGCTTTCTACCCATGTTGTCGGTGGATCATTCTCTCGATAGAAAAGGGGGCAGCTTATGATGCATTACGGCGTCTGTCAGATAAATTAAGGCACATTTTCGAACCAGAGAGGTGGAATAGCTCTCCAACCTCCATCGTACGAAGTAAAGTGAAGAAGAAGGCAAAAGAAAATAATTGCAACAATATGCAATCTGAAAGGGCTATTATGATGTCTGACAGGTTAATATGGGGGTAAAGCAGAGCTCAACACTTAATAACTACATCATCCAAACATAACACCTCAACGCCTCGTTCTTCTCAACTTTGTATCATTCTGACATTATTAGAAAGATTTATCTCCGACAAAATACAATAAGCTTTGTGCTGTGTGATAAATTGCCCTACATCGAAGTAAATATTTACATCGACGTAATTATTTACGTCAATGTAGGGCAATTTGTCAATCAGTTGCAATGAAAACATCTCGACGGAAGAATTTCATGAATTTGAATAATTACGCAATACCCGCTGCATGCTATAAGGATTAGTGCGTGGCGAATTGTGAAATGCACGCGAAAGCATAATAATCAGAAGATGCGATATGAAATCTGTTAAAGTATTTGACACGTTCTGTGCGTTTTTAGATGATGACTTTTTTCGACCTTTTGACGTCAATTAATGATGCACCGCATTAGACGCTTTTTTTTGGCAAGAAATGAAAGGAAAAACAATGTTTTTTGAGTACTTTCATATCTTTCTTCTTTATCATCATCGAATTCGTAAAACGTTATCACAATTGGAAAGCGGTAAATAAAACACGTGTGGTCAACGTTGTAATGAAAACTCTGAGGGTGGTTTTATCGAAACACTGATTTCAAGGCCAACTCGGTACATGCTCTTCTACAACCCTCGATATATCTCGCTGTACACGGATATCATATTTTATCTCACTTAAGCAGACGAATATACGGAATAATGTCAAGCCAGTATTAGAAATTGGCCACTCCGATGTTGGCACCGTTTGCTGTTGCGGGTACGTTACAGATAGTCCTGCGGAATGAGCGGCAAACTGTAGGAGTTTTTTTTTTTTTTTTTTTTTTCTTACGATAAAGATGTCGCTAAATGCACTTGTAATGACGATGGCAATCATCTTTGACGGGCTGTTGATGAAGCTGGATATGACGAAAAAGGATAAGCGTAGTATTCTGATTTAAACAAACGAACAAAAAACAAACAAGCAAACAAACAAATAAACAAACAAACAAGTAATCAACAAACCTACTTTTCTAACAGCTTCACGTCCGGTAGCCAGATGCTGACAGGAGAGACCTCCAGGGTGTCGATACCGCCGTAATCTTCCTTGTCCCACTTCAGGAAGTGGTCCAGCCAACTCTGGAGGAGAAAGAAAGAGAATTGAATAGAAAGATAGGTAGATGGAGAGAGAGAGAGAGATATGAGATAAATATATACGGTGACAAAAATATCGTTAAATCTTCACTGACCCATTAATTGATTCATTGATTAATGGATTTATAATTAATTTTTCGTTTATCTATTTCCGCATTCTAGGGAAGGCACATACTGAACTACATGTATTATTAAAATTGATCATTAATATATGCCTGGTTAGTTGATGGTGCGTAACGTAGAATAAGTAAATAAGAATAAACAATAATAAAAAAAGTAAAGAATGATAACACAAAATACCGACGAATGTCCGGACCTTTCAGCTTTAGGGACTCCGCGGAATCTTTAATAAAATATGTATGTAAAGAAGGTCCAGTTAGACGGTACAGCTAAACAAGCCAGCAGGTATCAAAACAGAAAAGTACATATATCAATTATCTGAGATCTTAGAAATGACGAAAAACATTTTTCGTAGGATTTGACTGCTGCTTAAATTCTTTAAACCGGTTTTCTTGGGTAACTCCCCAAACTTATCTTAATCTTAATAGGCGTCTGAAGAGTTTTAATCTAGACGTGAACAAGTAACGTCTTTAACGGAATCTCATTACCTTTGTTTTGAGTGGTTATTGTTTCTGAAAGCACAAATAGGTAATTACCATGCGCCTCCATCCATTGATTGTTATCTGCTGCTCCTTTTCGTTCTGAAATATGAAGAAAAAGGTTACAAGAGAAGTTGATAGAATTTTAAAAGGGAGACACTACCTTAGGTGGGGGTTTTTCAGTCGTCTTCACTTATAAAAGCAGGTATCATTTTGTTCTGTTATAGATATTAACACGACGGTAAAGAATTGCATGGATAATATTTTAAGGTACGTTCCATGATGTCAACTTTCCTAAAAGCTTCAAAAAAGTCACTTACAAAACAACATCAGGAAACCCTCGTCTGATGCCATTTGAGTCAACAATACTCTTCATCAAAAAAAAAATAATAATAATAAAAAAAAGATACAAATCCGATACTCGTATCACATACTTGTTCGCAATAACACAATGACTGTTATGAAGAAGCCAGGCATAAAAGGCACTCCCTCATAAAAGGCAAACTCTGCACGCACGTTAAGTTAGCATAAATTGAAAATGATGCACGCTCACATCACTCAGCTAAAATTACACTTCACTCAGTATTGTTGACATTAACTAAAAGGTTGTCAGTGGTGGTTGCGTGTAATAATTTGTACTGCCCATCAGTTATGTCATCCATTGCAAACTCAGAACAAATATCTGCACTTTTTTTTTTTTTTTGCTTCCCAGAGGGAATATTTGTTCTTTACTTGAGACGGTGGAATTCTCATCACCGGTTGGACCCAGTAATGACTATTTTTAAGCTAATAAAAGAGTCAGAGTTGACTCAAAAGAGAAAATACGTAATGAGTTAGATGAATGGTCATATGAATATGCAGATTGTTCCCAAGATCGATACGTATCTTGAAGGTAAATGTTTGAACAGAGGCAAAGACAGACAGAAATGCATGTAGCAAATCACTGTGGATAAAGAGACGCTCAAAAATTGACCGAGAAGAAATGTTGATTATATCTACGTTTTGGAATTATTTCGACAACAAACAATGCTCATTATCAGATAATGTAGATGTAGACTGATAAAGCTAAAGCAAAATGCCATCGAATTATACAATTTATAGTAAATATACGGACTTTCGATTTAAACGACGACGAGGTGGATTGCTACTTATAAAGATGACGTATTTCTAATCTCTACGCTCTCATCACATTATTGCACATGTCCACTCTGGCAACCTGTCTGGCATAAACTGATGTCCTTTATCTCGAATGGTCGTCTGGTCTGTGACGTCTTGTAATCTCTCGTCACATTCACTCAGCTCCTCGACCTCTCGAGTGGAATCAAAACATTCTTTGAGAGATTGACAACTCGAGCACTTTGACGTGTCCATCCTTCAGTAAAGGTGGTCTTGTCAATTCGTACAAAAAGTCCGCAATAGGGAGCTTTAGATTTGTGACGAGGACGTTTGAGACGACGATTGCGTTGGACGTTCCCCTCTCTCCCTGCGTCGTGCTGAAGAGTAACTTTAGATTACGCGAGAACGCTACCTATATGAAGTAAAATGGCGCCCCCATTACGATCAGTGCATAAAATAGCTCTCTTCGTCGTGAATTGAGCGGACGTAAAACTAGCCCACAACGCGTAATGAAAATTCAGACGACGCAAGCTATTATAGATCGGTTTTGACAAGCGATAACTCAGAACAGGTTCTTTTTTTTTCCTCTGAACGTTCCCATCGCGAAAATGTAAAGCTCCCTAATATTTCCACAACAACAAAAAAAAAAAAAAAAATAACGAGAGTGTGTAGTTCGTTATGCTAACATTCATTGAATAGATTTAAATCCAAATACTGGCTACACAGTCCAGCGGCAAAGTAAAAGATAAAATATCAGACCAACTGTTCATTTTTACCTAAAAGCACCAAAGTTAGCACATATGCCGAATGATATATTGTGGGTAAATTTTAGATATTGAACCCGTGATGTCTTCTCCCTTTGCCATCGTGGACATGGCAACGAATCTTCCTTTTTGTTAAAATACATGTTTTGAATTATCAAATACTAAAGTGTAATGATAGTGACTAAATTTATAGATTTGTAATTACTTGTGTCATTGCATTAGTACCCTAGTAATATCCTCTGACGTCTATGCTAATGCAATGGTCCCCCACGTAATGCGTGAAGAACACGAACACTACAGACAATGCCATAGAAATCTGAGCCTGGGAGGAAAATAAAGGTAATTGTGTTTTCAAGAAGGGGTAAAATTTGTGGCATTTTAATCAGTCTTCCTCGTTACGTGTCTAAAACTAAGCAGTCATGGTGAAATCTTTTTGTATTTGATTTTAACTAAGTGCCGACACTTTTCGTCGCGCAATTCCCGCGGAGCTCGCCGTGCTGCGATTCCAACACCTAGTGCTGGTGATCGTTAATTTTAATTTAGCGCTGTTATTTGGGGGCTAGCACTAGCACAAGCATTACCACCGAATCAAAATCACCCAATGTACCATGTGTAGTATGTGCATAGCACTATCATGGGACAATCTTGTTGCTAACCAGTGTTGTATTCATGACCAATGCCTAACTTTACCACCCCTCCCCCTACTCAAAAGAAGGAATCTGACCCATCATTATCAATTTTCTGTTACTGCTTCACAATTGCCTTCCTCCCTTTCATAATCACAGCTAACGGAATACTGTAAGCGCTTAATTGGTTCGTATACTCCAGGTATTTCGAGCGGACGTTAATAAGCCTCTTGTCCACGGTAACCCGGGGCCAGGGCCCGATCGATCTAAGCATTAGAATACGTTTAAGCTGGCCATCAATTATTTAGATCATCACATTAATGTAATTGGGTCATGCTCTATCTCAATGAGGAAAAAAATACGTGTTTTCAACATCTAAGCCGTAATGAGAACGTCATTGTCCCTTCACGCTAGCTATGACCCTCCTGCAAAATTGAAATACGCCTATGTATATCTTTGACAGGCTGGCTTGAAATGTGAAGCACGTCAAACTGTAATTAAATTGAGTGTAAAGACGGTGTTTTAGATTTTAAAAGAACGAAGAGAGACCAATTTGGGAAGTGAAATCCTTACTCGATAATTGGATATGATAGTCCATCTCTGGCTCGCCGTTTTTTATATTGGTGAACCTGTGTAATGGTACAAAGGATGGACATTTCATTAAGGACATTGAAGGAAGAGAAAAAAAAGGGGGCCAAGATAGATTTGAAGTCGCAGTTAAATTGTGCCTCTGTTGGTGCACGTTTTTACATGAGATTGAAATATAAATTAACTGCCCATTTTGATTCGTTTCCATATGAAATAACGTTTTCATTATGATATATTTTTTTTTTAATGATTCCCTTCATTTTTTTTCCTGTCTCATCAGCGTGGTGCTTGTGTCATTTGTAAGGACTCATGAATGAGAGCGTAGTGAATCACGAGAGCGTATGGGAAATCCCAATGTGTTAAAAAAAGTCCAAATTATGGCATTGTACGCTTCGATTATGAGATTTCGTTTCTAAATTCCGAGGTGGAAGCCCCAGTGATGCTACGTAGGGACACAAAAGGCAAAAATGTCTGGTAAATTTAATTCAAATCTTTTTTTTTTAAAATAATATTGTTCGACAAAACATAACACACATGATAGCACCATTGATACTAAATTGAGATCATTTTATTTCAAGTTTTTGCATAAAGCTACTGCACTAAATGATTTCCTTTTTAAGATCAAATCTAAAGATTCACCTAATTGTGTTTTTTGTGATAAAAGTGAGGAAACAATGGTCCACTTATTTTGTGAGTGTGAAAAGGTTATTCCTATTTGGCAAGCCATCCTTTCCAAAATTTCCCAAAATGATGTTCAAATAAATGTCACTAATTTTGAAAAAAATGTTAGGAATTTCAACTGATAAATTCATTCCATATTTGCTTTTACTTTTGAAGTATCATATTTATATTTGCATATGTATGCTTTATCTAAAGTATTTGTGAAAAAAACAACAGGACCTAGAATACTTGATAGCCAAGAAAACTTGAAAATATGGCGATTCGATATATAATTTTTCCCTTACAGTCAACACATCATAAGATTATTGAAATATAATTGTTTTATTTTATGTTTCAAATGAAATAATATGTTGAGATTTAGTGTTCCCTTTTTGTTACGATACTGCACTCTATGTGTATATTTTAACAGTACTTTATTGTAGACATCACATTTCATATTTTGTCATGCAACTCATGCTTAGTAATTGTAATTCAGTTTATTTGATGTAGTAATTGAAACTTTTATACATGTATTTTTTTTTTCATGACCAGCTGGTGCCTATCAATGTTATCATTTAATTGCTAGAATACTACTTCATAATTCCAGCAATTTTTATCACGATTTTTTCAATTTTTCTAATATTTACTAAATCACTTAATTTTGTTTTGATTAAACTTATATTAAGTCTTTTTAAGTTAAGTTTTTTTTTTGGGGGGGGGGGGGGTGGGGGATGTTTATGAAGGGTATCATATTTTTGCTGACGTACCTTTCTACTCTGGTAATTTATTTGTGCGATTTGTAATCATTAATGATTGTTTTAAATGTTGTAATTGATTTTAATTTGTTCTAATGAAAACCAAAAAGAAAATAATATAACATATGTTCTAATTTGTATACCATGTTGCCTTCCCATCACATTTAAATAGAATATTATTGGACAAATGAAAAAGATATGAAGTTTTTTTTTTTTTTTAATTTACTCGAAATGTCTTCCATGGACTTGGGTCGTTCTTATATTCATATATATATATATATATATATATATATATATATTTTTTTTTTTAACAGCAAATAAATGATGCAGACAATACATTGCGTGATATACAACAAAGCATACTAGCGAAACATTTATACCGAAAATTCTAATAAAGCACTATGAAAGGTGAACAAACATTAACTATGACTATAACATTAACTATGACTTGTAATGTTAGATTGATATGTACTGGGACCTTAATAAAATTGTAACAGACATTGTCAGAAGAAAATAACAAAAATCAGTTTAGATATTATTTTCATCTAGATGATAATGAATACTAACCATGAACATAGGTTGTGTTTGTGTGTTTGCTTCTCGTTTGCTTGACATTTCCATACCGAACTCTGGAATTTCTATAGGATCCCTTTTATGCATGTTTACCGATTGGAAACCACCAGGATCATCGCTTTAAACTATAAGTGACCTGCCAGGTATTGTGGTTGAGAGTGATATAATTTGGCAACCTTGTAAGCACGTGACACTTTGCTCTGAATGATAATGATAGAAATAACTGAAAAACGTCGTTGTGTTACTCATTACGTAGCCACGCTCGCATGAAATGTAGTATATTCGGACTGAAAGAAGTAGTTCGAATTAACTAAATGAAAATTGATGGTTGGGCATCTTCTTTAAAGTGCTTTCTTCATTTACACTATGAAGGCCGCGTGTGCACGCACCGATAATTATCACGCACTTTCCCGCAACAGTTAATCATTCGTGATTAGCATCACCCCACGGTGGTCTGTCATACTCGAGCTAGTGTAGATACGATCTCAATTTTAGGCTTAATTTGTTCATTACCGATCTAGAATGAATCACTCTTCCCTCAATAAACTCACTGTCTGAGTAATACAGCTGCGGTAGGCGGCATCCCGAGGCACCAGCCCCACTATCACACAATACATGCACTTATACTATAATGATTACTTGTTCTATTCAACCCTTTGTTCGCTATGAAAATAATGCACACAGGTAAGTGCAATATCAAGAATATTTGCTCCTTTCAATTAAGTTATAATTCACGAAATGATTTGATGGATCAAATTGGTTGAAATTAATGTCCAAAATATTGTATCATCTCTTAAAACTGGATTCATTGCAAACAGTATAAAGCCTAAACTTGTTCTCGATACCCAGTGTTACAGATTTACTGCTCCCCCTAAAAAGGACAAAATAAAAGGAGAAACATACGACCGATCATATTGAGAAAACAATAAAAACAGCAGTAGCAGCAGCAGCAGCAGCAGCAACAACAACATCAACAACAAAACAGAAACCAATGAATAAGACCAACATTGGGAAAAGCGAAAGAGGGTAAAATGTGAATTGATAGTCCCTGTGAGGTCAGGTTGAGCGAAATGGATGACTCTAGACTGTTGGAAATTATCAAAGAATCGTTGTCGATTTCGTCTTGTTTTGAACCAGCTCTCCGTGAGATTGTTGAATGTCAGGGCGAAGGACAGTAAAATTGGTCGCAAGGTGGCGCACTATTAAATAGGGGTTTGCACTGATTCGTAACGTTTGTTTTCGGCGTATAGATTAAAAAAAGTGACGGTTTTTGTATTTGTTTTTTTTTTATTCATTTTTAAGGGCCTCTGAACAGAGTCTTAGTTTATGCTCCTGCAAATTTCGGGATTGAAGTGAAATAATTTGGCCTACCTAGATACGAAACACGTAAGGCATTGAATCTTTTTTGAAAGATTATTTATCTTTAAAGTGTGTAATAAAATACAGGTATGAGTATAGTAAACGGTTGTTTTTTAGCGTCATACAAATATTCTTTTGTTTAGAACAAAAGAATATGATATTAATATTTCATAGACAAAATAAATATGAAATATGGAATTATGAATTATGGAATCATGGAATACTATAAATGGGAATATGACTAGTAAAAGCAAAAGAAATATGAATTATGGAATTATGAATGATGGAAATATTAGTTTTGGATGAATAGAACAGAAGAAATATGAATGATAGAAATATTGATTATGAAGATATGAATTATGGATAATAAGAACAAAAAAACTATGAATTATGAAAATATGGAAATATGTTTTATGAGATATGGAAATATGAACGTATAAAATATGAAAAAATGAATGACTAGTTATGGATTATATGAATATATAATATGGACGTATTGATTTTAATCATGTAGGGGCTGTGTAGCTGTGAAGAGTGACTCTTGCAACGGATTGTATGGCTGGTGTGGAGTGTATGTCGTGGAGTCGTGTATCTTTTGCACGTTGATACGAAAGGTTACTACGATATTATGCAAATGCGTATGACAGTAACGTATAAGCATTATGAAACTGAAGCTCCAAGATGACCTCGCACATGAATATTTATGAGCTTAATTCATGAATATGTATGAATATGCGTTTATGTCAATACTATATATGAATTATGTTTGAGCAGAGGAGCCTGCTGTGGAGAGTGACTCTTTTGCAACCGATTGTATGGCTTGTGTGGAGTGTATGTTGTGGAGTCGTGTGATTTTGCACGATGATAATATAGAAGGGTATTTGATAACGGTGTATATGCAAATGTGTATATGGTATAATGTATAATGGCCCGGAGATGATTAGCGTGTGAATGGGTGTGACAGTAACGTATGGGATTAAGCACTTTTGTATAGTGGATTGTGGATCTATGGAGAGTTAGACTTTTTTCGTTCTTGTTGCTGGAATGGATTACATGCACGACATGTCTATAGTGTGGAGTGTATGTTCTCATGGAGTCGTATACTTTTGCACGATGATACGCATAGTTGATACGAATATTTAAATGCGTATATGACAGTAACGTATGACGATTAAGCATCATCAATAGCAAATTGTGGAGCAGTGGAGCTCCAAGATGACCTAGCATATTGATTTGAATGAACACGATGAAACGATGAAATGATGAAACGATGAAATGATGAAAAAAAAAAGAGGAATATTACTGGCTAATTCATTCTCACTTTTGATGCCAAGTACTCACACCGCAATGATATTACGTCATGCAAAGTCATATAAGACTTCCATGACATACTGCAAACGCACACAGCTCCACCACACCATAAACTCTACATAGGCCCTGAAGTTCATACGATATCAAGTCATAAACATTCATACATCATATAGCATCTCTGGAACTCCACTGTTCCACGACTCCGCTACTTGGCGGGTACGTGATCATTATTGTATGATCCTACATCGTGTTTAGACATATTAATGTAATGATATCAAATTTCCGTATGTATTATCGTTCAAACATGCGACTCTACAATTTAACTCCACAATTACCATTGATTCACTTTAGGAGTCTCACTCTCCACAGCGCCACAATTCCCTACTGATGATGCCTAATCTTACAATCATACATAATTCATATGTATTTGCATACATACATATTCATACTTCTCAGCTCATTCAAATGCATATGCTAGGTCATCTTGGAGCTCCGCTGCTCCACAATTTGCTATTGATGATGTTTTATCCTCATACGCTACTGTCATATACGCATTTAAATATTCGTATCAACTATCCGTATCATCGTGCAAAAGTATACGACTCCATGAAAACATACACTCCACACTTATATAGCCATGTAATCCATTTCAGCAACAAGAACGAAACAATTCTAAATCTCCATATCATGCTCCACAATTCACTATCAAAAGTGCTTAATCCCATACGTTACTATACATTATATCATATACACATTTGCATATACAATGTGTACTGATATCAAATACCCTTCCATATCATCATCGTGCAAAATCACACGACTCCACAACATACACTCCACACAAGCCATACAATCGGTTGCAAAGAGTCACTCTCCACAGCTCCTAAGCTCAAACATATTCATATGTATAATATTGACATTACTGCATATTCATACATATTCATGAATTAAGCTCATAAATATTCATGTGCGAGGTCATCTTGGAGCTCCACAGTTTCACAATCACTATTGAAATGCTTATACGTTCATTCACAGTTCTTTTGTTCTCATTATCCATTATTCACGTCTTCATAATCCATATTTCTATCATTCATATTTCTTTTATTCTATTCATCCATAATGCATATTTCCATCATTCATAATTCCACAATTCATATTTCTTACGTTTCCCTCACCCATATTTTGTATTTCCGTAATTCATATTTTTAAGTCCATAATTCATATTACCACATTTCATCATTCTTTTGTCTATGAAATATTGATATCATATTCTTTTGTTCTAAACAATATAGTATTTTTATGACGCTAAAAGCAACCCTTTATCACTTATGAGACCTGCATGGCATTGATTGGTAGGCGATTTTAAACCTGTCCTGACTCACAGTGACACCTTTTCGAAAGTAGTTGCAATTTTGTCACTGATGGGAGATTGGTGTAGGCCTACTCATTTGCATATTCATGCCAACTTTTCGAGAATTGTTTTGCAAAAATTATCAAATATTTAAAATTTCATAACTTGACGTCTTTCATATCCGATTTTGATCAAATTGTCACTGATATGCTCGTACAATTTCACTCTTTCTTTTAGACTAACCTTTTACTCGTCCAAAATTTGCCGTCGGACAAAATATGTACCGAGTTTTGATTTGTGTTGTTTCTTTCCAGGTATGTTTTCGTTTGTTTGTTTGTTTGTTTGTTTGCCTTTGTTCAGAATTCAAAGATCATGCCCCAGTTCTGTTCAAATCGCCATTGTATGGTCACACGTATTTACAAAATGCAGAACCCTCGACACATCAAGACTGTAGAAAAACATGATTATTCGGAAATGATGATAATTTAAATAAGTGAGAATACTGTGAAAGCGGGGAAAATATTCCCATAATCAACCAAAATTAACTGCTACATTGCCACCAAGTGCAAAGGCCTGCGCCTTTCATTATAGACAGCTAAGGTCCAACGCGTGCAGAAAAGCAGGGAAAGAGGATAAATCTACTGTCATTAATCATTCATCGGTTCTGGTTATGACGAAGTGTGCAATTATCCAAATTAACACTCTACAGCAGTGACCACGTGTGTCCTGATACTGCTCCATGACGCGCAAAAATCCTTGCTGACTGCTCAACCAAACATGGTGGCCGACCACGCGGGAAGTGACCCGTGAGGGAAGCTAGACGATTGATAGCACCGTGTCTTTCTGAGATAATTTATGATTATTGAGACGCTTTTGATATATTTTTTTTTTTGTGTGTGTGTCCTTTCTTTCCGGTAATTTCGCGGAAACGTTGAGATTAATGATATTCGTCTGTCATGTAATTCAACCTGCCTTCATGCTCCAAGGGAGAGAGTGAAATGACTAGATAAAGGAATTTTCTGATTTTGTCTTTGACGTAAATAATACATCAATTTCAATTGCTTTTGTACAGTAGTACCTTTCTAATTGTAATAACATTAATTTGTTTTATGATGACCCAAAAGTAGGCTTTCTGAGAATTATTTCTCTGACTTATTTTACACACTTTTAATTACTATATAACTATCATTTTAGATACTAAAAAGTACTCTGCTTAAATAAATGTTTATTTTTTTCTTAAAAAGGTTCAATGTTATTAGACATCCATAATAACATTATAATCGATATCATTACAATTATTCCTGTCATAATTTACAGCATCCTTTTGATTATCGTCACCCTAAAGTACCATGAAATTCGTAATTATAAGTAATTCTGATGTATAACAATCTCGAATGGATCGGATATGGCTGCCTAGGTGAGGAAAGGGTCAATTCAATCTAATGACAATGATCTCCACGGAACGCCCCAACCCTCCCCTCCCCCTCCCCTCCCCCTCCCCCCCCCCCCACACACACACACCAGATGGATTTTCATTTTCTTTTAGCCTGTGGGGACACTGAGTTGTAATGAAATGAATATATTCATTCAAACACGTTTATACGAAACACTGCATTGAGACAATGAATGGCATGTGTGTCATGTGTGAACCAAGGGCCTATATCTCATTGGAGGAGACTTCATCGGAGGCAACTCTAACGATCAAGAGATGGCTTGCGTTTAGAAGGCGACTCCACGGCGACGGTCCAAGACGTCTAACATGGCGGCAACTTATTCGTTCGGAAGTCGCAGAAACGTCAAAGGCGACGTTGTCGAGACGTCTCAACAACGTCTTCTCAGTCGCGGAGACGTCATCGCACGTCTCCGCGACGTCTCCGGAAGGTTACCAATGATTCACCGCAGGGAGATGTCTCAGAGACCTCGCGGATAAAATTAGTCTCCTCGACTAAGGAGACGTCTCTGAGACCAGCTGGAGAAAATGGAACATGTTTGACTCCCCGTAGAAGAGGCTAGTGTCTAGGGGACTTCGCGGAGATGTCTCTGCGTCCATTGAGACTTGAGTCGCCACAGGGTCGCCACCTATACTCTTCATTCCAGTGAGATACCCACTTTATAGAGATACCCACTTTATACCCACTTAATAGGCATGCCACCTCTTGGCAAGCCCCTGCTTTCATCATGTCCAAATGGTAGGAGGCAATCTCTGATCAATACTTTTATTAGATTTTAAAGATGAAGGTTTTTACCTTTCATGGTTTGATAATGAAACCATGTATCACGATTTCTTTGCCTAAAAAAAGAAAAAAAATCCTATGGCAACGTTATACCATGTAAGGAGAAATTCTTAGAGTCACGCATTCCTCATTGATGATACAACTTAATTTCCTTATTCATCAAAACACTCTCGGTTATGATTTTATATTTATGTCACATTTCGAGATTCTCTAGCAACGAAAACATCATAGCAGCTGATGATTTCATGTCGTCCTGTCATCCTGCATTGCACATGTTGCAAGGATGACATTCCTCTTACATCCCTCGTCTTAGATATTAAAGAAACACCGGGTAATGATGGATACAGTTCGGTGACCAAGTGAGTGTGGGGCGGTGATCTCGCTCAGAGTCGATTTCATTTAAAGTCCAATGATTTGCTTCTATATACGAACAGCTTACATTAGCCGCCAATCACAATAAGAGTGTACTCCACTATATAAAACCACAGGTACATGCTTTGTGTTGCTATACGGCATCTTGGAAGCGAATTCATGAGGAAAACAAATTGTCTTAGGTCTGGGTGCCAAAGTAAGATTTTGGGCCTAACCTTGCTTTATCGTCCACCCGATGCTCTTTGACGGTTTTACCCTAAGTATTTCGAGAATGTTTAATCGGAATCTGGATGATGCAACTCTTGCATCCTTGAGGGTTTTGAGATATTCTAAATTGCAGCCAAAATGGCCGCCAAAATCTAAAATTCCTATATAATCTCCTCATAAATGGTGAAAAAGAAAATGGACACAAAAATGAAGAACACTGTATTTCGAGTGTGCTGAATAACTTACAATCCTCAAGAATGCAAGAGTTGCATCATCCAGATGCAGATTCAGCACACTCAAAATAGGGTACAACCATAAAAAAACATCGGATAGACAATAAAGCAAGGTTGGGCCCAAAGTCTTACTTTACCACCCAGACCAAATACAATTTTGTTTTCCTCATAGTAATATTAACATGATTCCGCATAGCAACACAGAGCATGCACCTGTGGTTTTATATAGCGGAGTACATTCTTATTTGTGATTGGCGGCTACTGTATTATAGAAACACATCATTGGACTTTAAATCAACTGGATATGGCAGACAGAACACTCAGCGCTGAGTCAGCTTGATTCGTTCTGATTGCCATTACACTCTACAAATATGATGAATTGCAACGGCAAAGCATAAATCTGTAATTGATTGCCATGCAGTGCTGATAAATGCATTAGTGTCAGAGAAAACTGTAATATATTTCTCATTTCTCATTCTCTGGTGCATTAAGGGATGTCATGAACAACCATTTACCAAGGATGTCTTGAGCTTGTCATGATTGATTGAAACATCATGCCACAGGATTTTTCGTGCCACAGGATTCTTCTTTTGATTTTTATGAGACGATATGACAGCACCCTAACAGTCAGTAAGAAATAGGATACTGATGGGAGATAAGTTTGAGAAACAGAGAGGACAAACACTACGGAATACTTGATGCTCTCTGTTGTCAAGATCGTCAATATGGCATTTGTTTTTACCAGCTCACATCTAAAGAAATTGTTGGAGAACATCACTTAACGTGATGTGTATGAAGGATGAACTGTATAATGATATCATATCTGTTTTCAAACAAAACCTAAGCAAATCGGAGGTAATTTCATCAACGTTAAAACTGTTTCCTGTATACTCCATAGAGAAGCATCCACATCAATTAACGATATCTTCCATTAGTGGAGTAACTTCATTGTAAATCACGTGCCAACACGATTCTATGGTGACGTCACGTCCTGTGTCTTCCTGTCAGTAAACTGACTGTGTGCCTAAACTATTAACAACCGCTGAGACTTTGTTATACTTCCCATTAAATTGGCAATCTACCGGGCTGGTTGGTAAGGCTACCGTTGCCATGACAACATACCGACCCATTTTGGAATGATGCTGCATAGATTGCTGAGCGCGCGTACATGGGGCCAAATTTTTCTGACAGTCTGATCGACTTTCAGACAGTTTTCCTTTACAAACATTTTAACCACTTTAACTTGTCCGCAAAATTGACATATTACACTATATTAATACATATCAGGTTCCTTTTGTGAAGCGAATTGAGTTTGAAATCCTCACTGGAAGAGAATATCTGTAGCCGTAACTCTAAGAATAATCATTTTGAAAAACAGTGTCAGCGTTGGAAAGGAAAGTTTCTCTTGCTGATGTACATGACTTTAATGGGCTCAATCAAACCTGTGACATATAAAAAGGCTATAGTTTGTTTTTGAAGAATGGTCATGAAAATAATGTGAGACACGCGTAAATTCTAACACCAAACTTTCAAGATGAGGACTGTAACTTGACAATGGAATTTTAAAAGAAAAATGTGAGATTAGCAAAGAACGGAATATTACTCAACGGAAGTGTACAATGACATGCATTAAGAAAAAGAGAGAAATATATATGAAAGGAAAGATAGAGATACATGTGGGAGGGAGTATATGCAATATATATTTACATTCAAACGAATGGACAAGGACACTGGAGAAGTGATGCATAAAAGCAAATGTAATCATCTTAGAAGTGGGAGGGAGACATGAACCTCGCTTGAAGTCACATTTTAATGCAACTCTCCATCCAAAACGAAATCAAAGTCGTAGACCCATGAACTTTAATTATTCCCATCCCCTCATCCTCTTTTCTCTCACTCTGTCATGTTTTCTTTTCTCACCTTCAGAATCCACAAGATATTGATGAATGCGTCAAGATGTAATTTGTCTGTTCTATGTCAGGGACTACATTGACAATCAGGAAAAAAGTCGCGCCTTTTATCTTGAATATCACGAAAAAAAAATCACAATTTGATGCAGGGATATGTCTCGCTGCCGTCAGAAACATTCATCCAAAATGCATTTCATTTCGTGTATGGTCGCAATCTTTATTGACTTTATCCAGTTTATTTCCTGCTTTGATAATAAAATCATGCGTGAGCCGCCCGTTGCAATGAACTGTCATGTGATGGATGTAACGACTTTTCACTTTGTTCATTGCGGCATCTTAATCAGATTACCAAATAATTGTATGTCACGAACCCTTTTGATTTTAAGGTGAGGGTAAGAGTCTGAGATATGAGTTATGTCACGTCGCTCTAAGTAAGCAATTAAATGCATGCATATGAACAAGCGACCACATGAGAGATGGTGGTGGTTGTGGTGATGGTGGTGGTGGTAGTGGGAGGGGGGGGGGTTCCCAAGAAGATTAATATATAAATTAAGTAAATGCAAAATGTGACTCGTGAAAAATTAGACCGCCCTCTTTAGATGGAAGCCGGCAACAGTCCATGTGGTACGTCACATCAGTAAAATTTAGAGATAAAATATAAGGGACCTTTTTTTCAAATTAGTGAAAAGTAGACATCCCCTTGACTTGTCACGAAGATGAGCTCAAGATGTGTTAAAGCAAGTATTATTCTCCATACATTCTGTAGGAGCTAGACCTAATGCTCTTTAGATGTTCTAGAAAATATTTGTTTTTATGTAGAAAAGGTTAAATGTTCTTTTATAGTTTTTGTGCCTAATGAATCAAGAAATGCTGAAAACAAACAGGGGACTTTTGAAACTTCCACTGTATGCTGCACGTTGAATTTCTCTGCAATCGCTTCCACCATCAAAGAACTTCCTTTTGAGATCCCATTTGCAAGTTAGAGAATAATAACGAGGACAATGTGGCTTGCGGAAAACACTTCTGGCAGCTGCATTATAGCGTGAGAATCCGCACCCTTAATATTCACCGAGTCCCAACAGCTCACATTGGACTGCCGATATCACGGTACTTACAAAGTCGATAACTTGGGCGATCAGGATCCTGAAGAACACCTGAACGGGCTGAGAGACGTTCTTGACGGGGCGGAGGGTCGGTGAGCCATAGTCGTCCAGAAGATAATTAGAGAGCTCCTTTTGGTGGGAAAACGTTGCATGTTCATCACTAGTGGCAGATTCAACTGCAGGAGTAGAGGACAGAACTTTTTATTTTAATTGAATTGATACATGTGTAATTATCCTCGAGTGAGAAATCCTCTTGTTCTTGTTCCCCCTACCTTCTGTCATACAGACAATGTTCGTATCAAGCCAACTCTAAATATACAAAAGCTTTTAAGAAGCAAAATCAGAAGCAAAGACAAAGGATCAGATTGAAGGGATTGTAAAGTTTGGTTGACATGGCCTGCTTTAGATTTCCAACTTTTTGTGAGATTAAGAGAAGTCTCTTATGAAATATGAAAGAACATACAATTCTAAGATGAACTATGAGTTTATTTGATGAAAATTGGTTTTGACATGGCTGACATACCCAAAACCTAATAAAAGGTGGGACCCATCTTACATTAAAGGGGACCTCCGGATGATTTTCAGACTTTTACATTTGAACAACTATAAATCAGTTAAACTGAGTACAGAATTTCAGAATTTATAGTGATTGGGATGAGGAATGAGAATGTTTCCAAAATTTGTAACAAATTGCAATGAACAAGGATGATGACATGGCAGCCTCATCATAGGAATGCATGAGTTGGGGCTCACGGAAGCAGAACAAAAGAAGAAGGCATGCATAGATTCTTCACAGGTGAACTTGTTGAGCAAGTGGTATTGTAATGGAATTGCACTGCTACATTTCTGAAATATATGAGGCTCTGATGTCATCAACACTGTTCGGTGTAATTTGTTTAAGATTTTCAATTTATTGGTTTCTCTGCTCAAGGACCACAACAAATTCCACGAATCTATACATAGAGCTTTTGATTTATGTACTACATGATGTGAAATTATGAAAATCGTCCGGAATGTCCCTTTAAGATCACTTTGTTTTACATTGGTTTTTGGATATTAGTCCATGCTAGGCTCCATAGCAAGTGCACCTAACCTTGTTTTATATATATATATATATATATATATATATATATATATATATATATACATATACAATGTTTTTTTTTTTTTGATGGTTTCTTGTCAACTCGAGGGTACTGATTCCAAATCTAATTGATGCCACTCGCGTAACCTTGAGCATTTTTGGCAAAATGCAAAAATCCAAAATGGCCGCCAGATATGCTAATTTGGCCACGATAACCCCAGTTATGTCAATTTTATGACCGATTATTCCATCAAACTTTTTGAATTTTAGTTCCTTGAGTAATTCTATTAGCACATGCAAGAAAATTTTCATTTGAAGTAGGTACATTTAGCATTTTAAGCTAATTTTCATAATGGCCGCCAATCCTATACTCATGTACTATATGAATGGTAAAAAATATGCATAGAAATGGAAGACGAATTTGCTGTATTTCCAGTCACATAGCTACGCTGTTATCAAGTTTTGCATGTGCAGTACAAATCTGATGAGTGCCACTAGCAAAAAAAGCAAGCAAGCAAGCAAACAAACAAACAGAAAATATATTGTCTGTAGGCTTATATGTTCTTCTTAATACAAAACTTCAAAACAGATGCCACTCATATACCCCTGTACAGTATGAACGGCAAAATGTACATGGAAATAAACAAATTTTCTTTTTTTTTCTGACATGCAGCTACACAGTCTATTGATATGGATGCTGATTAGAAATCAGAAGGTTGTTTCTAACAAAAAGCTGTTTTATTTGTGATGCAAACATCCAAATTTGCTATCTCAATCTGGATTTTTCCCTAGGAATTAGGGAAAAAACCCACCAAAACTTGAATTGACGCTTACATCAAGATCGTTTATCAGGAATTATTAGATATGAACATTTGATACTTATTTGTCTTGAGATGTTCAACATCATAATATTCACTCTGATTTACTGAAGCTGAATATTAAATGATGACACAAATGAAATGTCCAAATAACTGCCTTTTTCTACATTATCTAAAAGCGATATCATACAAACTTTTCAATCCCCTCTTCCGACAAAGAACATGAGGCAGGGAAAAGTGGAAAAAAGGGACCATCTCACTTCCTCTCGTCAAATCTCTGAAATAAAATAAAAAAGGCCCCAAAGTTTTTTTTTTTATGCTAACCCAGAATATGACTTGCTTGAAAATACAAATGACAAATTACCTTCTGTCTTATCTGTATATCGTAGATTACGTTTACCACTGGTTCTGTGCTTGCGTGATTTTTCACCTATTTGCTCAAGACTGGTTAAAGTATAACAGCATGGACTTGTGTTTGGAGGATTACAAAGAGTTTGGTAAAGTATAGATAGTACAACATCCACCATATTTCTTTTTTTAATGGTAAACAGAAAGTCAGAAACAGAAAGTCATCACACCACAGTAGTCTTATTTTGTAACATCCAACAATGATTTTATATTTTGTCTAGAAATACAATCACTGAATGGAGTTGACGCATATGATGCTGAAAGACGCATATTATAAGAGTGCTACTTCCATCAGGAGAAAAGTCTGTCTTACCAGGGAGGTGTTACAGAGATGGAGTGGCAACTCTTCGTAATTCATGCAAACGCATGTTTGGGTTCAAGGCGTTACAATGGGATGTCTAGCATTCCATTACGCTTTGAAGTCATGCTCGGCGCCGCTCTGGTTTGCAAGACGAAGTTGGGAGACGAAGAACGCATTTCACCTTTCGTTGAATTACAAGTTCTATTTCACCGTAAAATTTTAAATGAAATAGAAATGTCTACTCGAATTGATTTAGAATAGTTTAGGAAAGAATTCAATATTATAAACATGTATTTCTAGTTTCTTCGTAATGCGCAAATCAAAATGAAATGAAAATTAGGCCCTCTTAAAAACCTAATATTTTTCTATAATGCGCATATTTGTGCATGTTAGTTTTTTAATCTTTTAATCTGGGATATTTTGATCTTTCAAATACAGTACTCCGCTAAAGCGTATTCCAGCGTGCTTTTAAACTATTTGCTGTTAAAATTGTTAGTTTTACACTGCATTTTGGTTCGCTGCTCCAATTCAAGTTACACAAATTCATTGTTGCCATCACATTGAAAGAGAGAGCGAATTGCAGTAGGGGCAAGTATTTCTAGATGTGAGAGCGCTAGTCCCGATTATTGATGCTCTCTTTTGTCAAAGCACATGGGTAACACCTGTAGTTGAACGCATAACTTCTCGGCGGCGCCGCGCAAGACTTCAAAGGAGAGCAGTAGTTGTCTCTCCTTCTCTAGCACCTCCCTGGTCTTACCCCGCACGACTGTGGGAAGCGCCTATAGCTACTCATACTAAAACAGATTTGACCTCATAAGTAGGCACCTATTATCACTCAACATGCTCAAAATAACATCAGGTAATCTTAATTTTGTGCTTGCCAGTAAAATTGACACATTTTTGTGTCTGGAGATGGGTACTTTGCTCACACCTTTCCTTCAGCGATGAAATGTGGAATTATGGAACATTTACCAATGTTAGTACAATGCAGGTGATTCATGATACGTGTAATGACAATCACGATAACCGAGGGGCATTTCATGAAGCGTTTTGTCTGGCACATTTGTCTGACAAACTTGCTCTCATTCAATCAGATGCAAGGATTTTAGTAGCTTATAACAGTTTGCCCAAAAAAAAATATAAATATATATCTGACAAAACGCTTTTAATGTCCCCCTGAACAACCTGCCATCAATGCGTCTGAAATCCCACAAGCCAACCTAGATTTCCCTCCCATCACTTGAAAGCTTTTACCCAAAAACTGGATGGTGCAGATGCTGATCTGATGCCATCTCTGATACCACCCAAGTTACCTACAATAGTGTCTCTGGCCTGGCAACAAAGCCAAAGGGCTTCAACGGGTGGTGAAGCAAGTCTTCATGTCTTCATCCTGTTTCTATGGCAAATAATCACCCTCTGACCCCTGAGGAAGTGCTGAACATCATCAGATGTGGTTGCAATTAAGGCAATTGCAGGACTGGTATGCATCTTTAGCCTGGGAATCCTGCAAATTTGGGGCTGATGTCGCCTGCTGCCAAATATCCAATTAAAGAGATCTTTGAAGACAATAAAAATGACAGTTTTAGTTTTAAGACAAGACTGAATGACCTCATGATGTCAAATTGTATATATCCACACCTGGGAACTGTGAAGGAACTGAAAGAAATACCCCACTTTGCTCCTTGGTTGATGTTTAATGAATAGTTAATACGGTCTTGCCTTTGGACAGTTTCGTTTATGCCTTCACTAGTTTTTGTTGTTGTTTTAATTCAAGAAGAAAATCAAGTTTGCTCGATAATATCAAGGCGGTACTCCTAACTTATATCACATATTAAAGTGATGATGGTTATGAGCCATTTCAAACTCGCTTCAGGACCTCCCCCCTCCCCAACTCCATGCTGAAAAAAATCTACATTGTAAAAGTTTTTTTTTTTTAAAGTTTTGTCATTAATGTTCGATGTGTTTTTGTCCTCAACCATGTATCTCTGCAGTAATGTGTTGGGTTTTTCTGTACCTTATTAATAATGGTTTTAGGGAAATGCATATTAGAAGCTTTGCTTTTTAGCTTCCCCTCCATTTTCTACATTATTTGATAAATACCATGCATCAAGGCTTCTTGAGATATTGTGTTAGTATTACATTTTTATATTCAACCTGCATGTAGAATATGATGGTATATTGATTTTTGCGTGATGTTAAGTGCACTTTTATTCTTTGTTGAAACAAAATAAAAGATATGAAATCGTAAGGTTATGAATATTCAATGCTCAAAACTCCATTCATAATTCCTAGCAAGAATCCTAATTTATGTGGCAAATTGGGACTTTTGCATCACAAAAGAATATCTTTTTGTTAAGAACATCCTTCAGATATATGATCAGCACTAAATCTTTATAAACAATGTAGCTGCATGTCAGAAAAAACAGCAAATTGGTTTTCTATTTCCACATATATTTTTGTCATTCATACAGGAGAATAAGAGTGGCGACCTATTTGAATTTTTGCATTTAGAAGAATAAAAATACATGTAGGCTCTCTATATTGTAAGTGGCACCCAATATATTTGTATTATTGCACACGCAACACTTTATAAGAGTGTAGGTACAGGACTGGAAATACAGTAAATTTGTTATACATTTCGATGCATATTTTTTTTTTTGCCATTCATATTGTAAATGAGCATAGGAATGGCGACCATTTTGAATTGAAAATGAGCTTTAAATACTAAATGAACCTATGTGAAATGAAAATTCTCTTGCAAATGCAGATGGAGTAACTCTAGGAACAGAAATGTACAAATTTTGGTGGAATAATTGGCCATAGAATGTACATTGTTGTGATTACCGGGGCCAAAATTAGCATATTTAGCGGCCATTTTAGATTTTTGCATTTTGCCGAAAATGCTCAAGGTTACGCGAGTGGCATCAATCACATCTGGAATCAGCACCCTCGAATTAACAAGAAACCATAAAAAAACAATGTATATATATATATATATATATATAAAAACAAGGTTAGGTGCCTTCTAGCCTGGACTATATCCCAACCATTTCAAAACTAATTTCATCAAAATAAACTTTAAATTCTTATTAAAATAGTATTTCATAATTGGTTACGTAATCAGTTAAAAATTAAAGCTAATTCTCCACCTTCACCAAAACCACACTATCCCTTTAAACTACCCCCTCGTGAATAAAATCATAGCCAAAGATCTGATGAAAGAAAGCAGGCAGTGTGATAAAATTCCCTCTATCAGGGACGTACCTGTGTTAATAATAATTCTTTGATTTGATGCGTGTTGCTTGGTACTATGACGCGTTGTCAAACACATTATGAGGACGTGTTAGTTCAAACATGACGCTCCGCTCTGCCGCTCGGCTTTCCAAAAATAAAGTCTTTCTCTTAGTCAATACCCATTCTCTCTTCCCGATTTAGACGATCGATGAGATAAAAGAAATAGCTTCAATCACAACCATTTACATAATCGTTGCATCTTCCTTCCTACTGTCACGATAAAAACACGGAAAGACGAGAACATAATAACCGTTCCCATATTTCGAACAATTAGTTCCATATGTGCATATTCTTTCATTGTAATACATTGTACACTTTTTAAAATCTGTATCGATAAAAAGCATGTGTTATTGGAAATAAAATTTTATTTGAATTGAATTGAATAAAGCACATTACCCTTTCCTCAGGTGGCAGTGTATCTTATATAAGTTGACTGGAAAGATCAGTAATTTACTTCCTTGAGGAAGAGGGAGGGCACTGTAACATGGAGGATGGGAACTCTCGAATTTCAATCTGAAGTTCCGGGTTCGAATCCCGTTAAGTTCCTACGTCCTTGGACTAGATGTGTTTAGCCACCATGAGTTTTTACCCAGCCACGTGATAGGCTGGAAATACATGTACTGGTAGTCGGGCTCTTTGGTCGAGTAGTGGCAACACTGAATAATAAAGTACCCTGGATAAAGATCGGAAACCATACCTTTATGAAAATAAAGAAATTCTACTGCAGTAGCATTGTAACAGTTCACTTTCTTGACGTGAGGGACTGCGGGGTCTTCCCTGATATGACTGATTTGATCTTTACGAGATGGGATGTCAAACAATATTACCTTCTGTTTTATCAAATCCCCATTTTCAAACTCTGAAGTTCAAATTAAGGGAAAATAAACGCCGACGGAACGCTGATGTCACGATATGTGACAAACATTACCTAATAAACTCTGTTCAAACCGCAGGGATGATATCAATCAGGAGTACTATTTTCCTGTCTCCTTGCCCCCCCCCCCATCAATCTCTTCTACATCTTTCGTTCTTTCTCCAGACACCCAGTTGCTCACAGCTTTAATTCTTGGGAAATCATTAGGACCCAGAATCTTATATTGGACTGTCGAGTCTAATCCACTTCATTTTTAATCAGATCCACGAGAAAGATGAAATGAGCAAATGGAATTATTTTTCAGTTCATCAGATTTGAAGTTATTTTGATGAAAAGAACTGAATTTAACATTCTTCTTTTTTCTTAATTTCTGGTGACAAAGTAGAAACAATCAACACGCCAATACTGGTTGAAATTACTCAGAAGGGTACAATGAAATTGAAAATGGCGTCCAGCGTGTGTCCAGCGTCCTCCTGTGAGCACACGATAAATACCTATTGACTCTAGAAATGGTGTACAGAAGCATCACACACACACATACAAACACCCACCCACCCACCCACCCACACACACACACACACCCACACATATACATACACAAAATGTAGGGTCATGCATCCGACATCTAAAGACAAACCATTTTTAAGTGTGATGTACCAGTATGACATACCTTGGTCTACGCCTTACATAGTAAATTTGTGCCAAAATAGTCCTTTTCACAAAAGAGGAATGCATACAGTGGATAGCAAAGTGAAACAAGTTTGTAGTTGTACGAATATTGTGTTCCTCCTTTTCCTTTTCACAATATGATAGCTGTACTAAGCCGATTGAGCAATGTAAATGCGTTGTGTTATAATAATAATCGTAATAATAATAATAATAATAATAATAATAATAATTATTATTATTATTATTATTATCATTATTATCATCATTATCATTATTATTATCATTATTGATTATAGTAAGAGTAAAGGCAAAAATATCGTGATTACATGCTGCAGTATTAACATGACATATAGGCATAAGTTTTGGCTTGTGCAAAAAGTTTTTTTTTTATTGTTAGAGATTTGTCTACATAATCCTGTGACAAATACACAGAATATGTTTTAGAACCTTCTCATTTCACCTCAAGATGAAGATATAGATAAATTAAAAATCACAACAACTTGCCGTTTCTATACAGTTTTATTCATGGGCAAAAAGCTGTAACTTGGTTACTCTGATACATTTGGCCGTAGACCAGCCATTCAAGCCTTCATACAATGCATAGTGTTTTGATGACCGTGTAACAACCACTACAGTATCAATTGCTAGTCAGTTTGCTTCCAATTAGTCTAATAGATTTGAATTCTTTTCATCTGAAATATTAGCTCCACCCTTGTCTTTTCTCAATCATGTAACAAAATGCAACGTATTTTCAAGCAATAATTTAAAGTAACATAATCTTATATATTATAAATGTTTTTGTATCTGTATGATTTTTTAACTTTAATCAGCTTTTGCTGTTGTAGTTTTTGTTTTGCCTCTATGCTCTTTCTCGTGTTGTGAATGCTATGTTTTGTTTTGTGTTATCTGTGCTGTTTTATATGATGTAAATTGATGTACGGACTCACTGGAAAACAGCCCTGCAGAGCTGCCTCATGAAGCTGATAGTGATCTTAACCTAATTGAGATAGATTAAACAAACAAATAAAACTAATTCATCATTTTCTACTCAGCTATTTCAAGTTGTGTTTTTTATTGGGGACAAGATTTTATGTCATATCTGTACCTCCTAAACTAATGGGTATTAAAAGGAGAAGAAGAAGATGAAAACACGTGATTGATTTCAACGTTAAGCGCATGCTTTTATAGACAAGCCTCCTGGACCAGTGGACTCCCAAAGACTCAGCAAGTAATGCAAGCCTCCTTTAACTCAAGGGAATTGTATTGCGCAGTACCTCGCATCTCATACTGACAGCCAGATGAGCGTGTATATAACGAATACTTTACTTACTTACTTACTTACTGGCATTGTGCCCGCTCAAATGAAAATTGCCAAAGTTTTACCAATCTATAAGAAGGGTAGAGAGGATGAGTTGGGAAATTATCGACCAATATCATTACTGTCTTCTTTTTCTAAAATACTTGAGAAGGTGGTTTATAATCGTTTACTTAAATGTGATATTTTAGCTGATAATCAATTCGGATTCCGGAAAAAACATGCAACCACTCATGCTATATTATTTGTAGAGAAAGTTGCGAAAGCTATAGACTCAAAGTCGCATACAGTCGGCTTGTTTCTGGACTACTCCAAGGCCTTTGACACAATAGACCACGAAATACTTTTGTACAAATTAAATCACTACGGCATTCGTGGAAAGGCCTTGGAGTGGTTCAGAAGTTATCTTACCGAAAGAACTCAGTTTGTTACTGTGAATAACCACGACTCAGAAATAGGTTCGATTTGCTGTGGCGTTCCACAGGGCTCCCTCTTAGGACCTCTTTTATTTATTCTTTATATTAATGACTTCCGCAACTCATCCTCTCTGCTGTCTTTTCTTCTGTTTGCGGATGACACAAGTCTTTTTTATTCTCACTCAGATCCTTATGTGTTGCTTGATTCTGTGAATAACGAACTACAACTGGTATTTGAATGGATACAGGCGAATAAATTATCGCTCAATATAAACAAGACTAATTATATGTTTTTTTAGTAATACAATAAAGTGAAATTATGTCTAAAATTGAATGTTGTGTTATACATATTTTACTCCGAAATCAAATGGAATATGAAGCCTGAATATGGAATGTGGAATATGGAACTTGAATTAAAAAAAATAAATAAAAAAAGTAAATATTCGTGTCATCAAAGTTGGATGATTCACATCTGCCATGACAGTCATTTAGCAATTGTTTGAAATATTCAGTTTTCAAGAGGCAGTTCAGACATCTTAAAGACAACATGGACGTATAATGACATCAACTAGAGATGAAAAAATCATGAAGTAACCCATATTCAAGTTTATTTACATGGTAAACAGGGTTAATTTTTTAGCACAATTGTTATTCACTTTATTGCATCTCCGTCTATAGGCCGGCTCCTGGTCGGTTGGGAACCTAGCTCCACTTTTCCACTCTTAAAACCTTTCAAATCTTTCTAACATGAATGACTCTCGGATATGTCTGAACCGGCACGTCAACCAGGATGGAAGTAAAGTATATGTACATTCAAACAGAAGAACTCTCAGTTGAGATCATAGACAGAAGAATACTCACACACTTATATTTTTTCTTCTCCTTTTCCTTGTGCTTATCATGCTCTGCTAGAGGTTAACCCTGACCAGGAGATTTAAACGAATATATGGAATTCAAATGCCTGTTGGCTTGTGAAAATCCATGATGAAGTCAATATCACTTATGTGGTCAGATGGAATACATGTATCTAAAATGTGTTCCATTATAATTGTGTATATTTTATATTAATTTTTCTACCTTTTTTTTCCCTTCAGATTACTCAAACATTCACCCACAAAAACCTTCTAACCAAGATTCTGCCAGTGACATCATCTGTAGGTCATTGATAAAGTATACTTGAATAAAAAAAACCAAACAAACATTGGATTGCACCTTTCCTTCTACCGAGCATTACTTGTATGTTTCCATGTTAGTATATAATATGAATAACACAAAAACGATGCAGGGGAACATGAAACTTAAGCTCTGTCTAGGGAGGTGCGTTCTAGTTTGCTTATAAGGTACTGTTTACCATTGGAAGTAGTGATTTAAAAAATGTTCGAGTTATCACCTTTGATGCATATGTGTAGGTCAGTTGTATCACAAAACATTCTACCATATAAATATTTCGCAATAAAGCTTGAAATATATGGAGATATCACTCTTTTTCTTTTCTAAACCATAACTATAGAAGATTTTGTCTAGTCTCACACTTTAGAACTATTTTAAAGCGCTTAAGCTGGGTTTTTGTTTCATCTACAAATGGTAAATAATGCCTTTAATCACACTAGTACTTCAGCAATATTTGACAGATGAGGTCATCCCGAGTGGAATGAAATCCTAATTTGTTAACTCCTCTCGGCCTTAAATAATATAGTAGTTCTTAATCCACTTTTCATTTTCTCCATCTGTATCCCCTCATAGAGCACGGACACAATCGGGTGACCTGATCGGTGGCAACTAATGAAGAAAGTTGCCGGCACTCTTTATCTTCTTTGGTCAAGCCATGAATTAGATGGTCAGCCTTTGCACGCATGTATACATCCCCCTGTAAAATATATCATTAGACGTGTTTTTAGACTTTTGAATCGGCCTTTAATGCATCGCTGCAGACGAAACTGATATGTTTGATTGTCATTGACGGTCTTATTCTTATAACGGCCCCCACCCCACCAAGAATGGAAGACCAAGTGTATTGAACCGGAAAGCGGGTAGCTGTGAAACAGTTTCATAAAGTAACATTTAATAACGCCAATATCTCAGACTTTATTGTGCCATTTGCAAAAGCATACATGTACGAGTTTGTGTTGAAAGTGGATTATTAGAAGTCAGCATTCTATAGGACTGCAATCAATCAGTCTGTGGAAAAGTACATTGACGCAAGAGGTTACCCATGGTCACTCATGATAAGGCAAATCTAGCAATGTTTATCGATGCGTTTCTTCAGAAAAAAGGAGAACAAACCGCCAACTGCACCGTTAACGAACGCTCAAAGAGATGAGAGCCAGCACCGCGGGCGTTTATTTCGAAGAGGGTTGGCTTTTTAATCATCTGTCAGCTGTACCACCTTTATCTTGGATGCTTTCTAATTACGGGACAAACTGCTTCCCACAGAACACTCTTGCCGGCCAAACGGACATGTACTTCTTATGGACAAGGATGAGCAAACTAATCATCATCCAGCAGTTAGTCGACAAGGCGAGGGAACGCCTTCTTTGCAAAGAACCTTATAATAGGAGATTTGAACTTTACTTTGCTTACAATCTGCTCCAGTGCTTGTATGTGTATATGTGCGTATGTTGCTGCGATATTTGACATTATGGCATAAAACTTATTTGTCTGTATGTATTAAGAAGAGTTCCCTTCCATCAGGTGCAACATCAGTTTAACGTTAAACTCTTTCAAGGATTAAAATAAAAAAGGGACCACCATTGACAGGCAAATGGCCTTTATAGGTAACTCAATCCCTGCATTACCCATTTATAATTACATTTGCTGTTTTACATTTTTTTTTTTGCTCGTGAAAGAGTTGTTATGATATGTATACAAAATTAATTGTTATATGTTACGTATTAATAGATTTGAATAAATGAAAAGGATGATACAAACGGATGCATTGCCTACATTGTGTATATATTGTTATGTGTAATGCAAATAGCCTCAGGTTTCAAACCCACAAAGGTGGGTTTTATATATGGGTTATGAACAATGAGCCAAATATATGTGTACGGTCAGGCTCTGTCGCTCTGTGATCGGATATCTTCAAACACAGGACACAGAGGAAATCTCCATCAAGAATGGAGGGAAACAAAGATCACAGCAGAAGAAAGAGATTCCAGCCAACAAAAAGGACACTGTCAATTCAGGGAGATGGACAGATAAACAAAAAGATAGATAGATAGATAGATAGATAGATAGATAGAGAGAGAGAGAGAGAGAGAGAGAGAGAGAGAGAGAGAGAGAGAGATGGATTTGAACGAATTCACTGACAGATAAACATTGCAAGAAATTAAAATTATAGGATTTTGAAAATGCTATATACTGGGTTACTGGATAATCGTAAGAGAGTAAGACATTACTAGCTTGTTTTCTTTAAACATACCATGTCTGAATCTCGCATCACAATTTTCTTCATGGTTTCGGCGAGATGCGCCCTCCATTTAGAGCTGTAATCATTTAATCAACTCTAATGGAGTAACGGGCATGTAATTGCATAAATGGAAGCGGAGAAGTGGGGGTATTGTTCATTGAGAGCCTCTTCTCTTCACCTTTCCTCCATCCTCTCACCCTCCCCCCCCCCCCCCCCCCTCGGGCTCATGGAGTGAAGACTGAAATAATTGTACAAGGTGTACCCATACATTAACTGGATTGCTGAAGAAGATTAGTGGGAGATCCCGCCATAGCTAACGATTCCAAGACAATCAGAAAGAATGAAAGCTGCTTGGTCAACAACGTGATAACATTCCTCGTAGCCTTGAAATGTCTAATTCTGATTCGTCTCATTATTGTAGTTTTCTGTCTATGTTAATAAGGAAACGCTATATGACATGTAAAATAAATGTAGGAAATTAGCAGTTTCGTGCATCTTAACGTGTACGTTTCTTTGACATTAACCTTCTGATATCGATGTGTATCTCCTGATCATAACTTTTATTTTACAAAATAAAGATGTTTGAGCTTAAATTTGTCATTTAGTAAATGACAGTGGTATTCCAAATACCCTGTATAATGACATTCAGCATGTGTTTCTGATATTACATTTATTTGTTGATAACTTCTGCGTTTAATAGAAACCTGTAGCAGATTTGATAGTATGGCTCGAAATGTGATGCTTTGATTAAAGTATAAAAAAGTATGACAAGAGTTCTTGCTCCGCTTTGTTGTTGTTTTGGCTGTTTCAGTTTCCAGAAATAAGTCTCAGAAAAACGAGACAAATTAAAAAGATTGTGAGATTTCCCATCGAACCGCTTTTCAAGTGTCTTCAGTGCAATTTTTCTAACAGCCGTTGTAGCAAACACGTATGCGCCTCTGATTTCAGTTTATTCGATATACCAGCATTTTGTTTATAGGTGATCAAGGCATCAGATAGGAAGACACCAAAACAAATTTGCCCAGCAATGAGTGGACAGAAATACATACTCTGTTTGTCTTGGTTGGATTTCTATAACTATCATCTCACTTTCTAAGAACAATATAAAATATTATGATGGTCCATAGAAGCTTCGTTATTTCATGGTGATTGCTGCGAATGCCACATGAGGATTCGAGTGAATACACCAACTTTCACGGTAAGAATTGTGACGGAAATTGCGTGCCGCTGAAAAGACGGGGGCATCCCACTAGACCGACACCCACGAGTCATACGGTCCACGAGACCGACATCAATAATAGGTCCATGAGTCATACAGCCCACGAGTTATACGGCTCAGGAGTCATACAGCCCATGAGTTCGACACTACGCATAAAAGGCTCATGAGACCGACACTAAGCAGACATAGCCCACGAGACCGACACTAAGCAATAAAGGCTCATGAGACCGACACTTCATTTTCATTTCATTTCATTCATTTATTTATGCACGGCACATACTTCAGCCCCGAAGGCTGTTCTTCCGCAGGTCCGTGCGGATAAAAAATACAACATAGATATACATTTTATACAGAAATGAACAAAGAAACCAAACAAACAAAAACAAAACTCATACTTAAAAAACCGAAAAAAAACATATAGAAAAATATATAGAAAAAAAAAAACACATAATAACTAAACACTAAGCAAAGAAAGCCCACGAGACCGACAGTAGGCAAAAAAGGCCCACGAGACCGACACTAAGCTAAAAAGGCTCACGAGACCGACACTAAGCAAAGAAAGCTCACGACACCGACATTAGGCAAAGAAGGCCCACGAGACCGACAGGATAAACAGCGCCATCTACATGTCAATCACCTGTACAGGGTGTTCCACGAACGGAAAAATAACATACTGGCGGTTGTAATTTGTAAATTTTAATGAACGACATCAAACATGTATTTCTACATACTTGGGGGGGGGGGGAGGGGGGGGGGGGGCAAGTGTTTTAGGGAGCGACATTGTTATTAAGTAGAAAAATAGAATTGTATTCTTCATGCCCCCCCCCAAAAAAAAAAAAGAATTAGTATTCTTCTTCCTCCCCCCCCCCAAAAAAAAAAGAGACAAAAAAAAAAAAAAAAACACCCCACAAATGAATTAAAAAGAGGGCAAGAACGATGTTCGGATTAATTTTAGAGCTTTGATAATGCCATCGTGCTATTTTAATAGGCTTTCCCAGTTTTTAGCTAGAAGATGGAGAGGATATAATTTTTACCTCTTCTCTTTCCCGATTCACTAGTTACTTTTTCTATTTTAGATTTTCTACCCTCCTGCTTGGAAGTTTTGCTGTAAGATCTATTTGTAATTTTCTCTGTAGCTGTAATGTAATGCTACTGATTAAAACGTTTTATATCGCAGGGATTCACCTCAATTTGTGGCTTGTGTTATTCTCCTCCAAACAGTACATTTTTTGTGTGAAATACAATAGCTGTTTTAATGGATGCATATAATTTTTTCCGAATCCCTTACGCTACCTTAATAGACGATTACGTTATTTTTTATTTCTAATTAATACTATAATTCAACACCCTCGCAGGTTTACTGTGGAAAGATCTAAATACACACTTTTACTGTACTTTGTTCATTTTTTTTTTTTGGAACAAACAACCTTGCAAACACAATTAAAGATCCTGATCATTTCAGGGGGGGGGGGGGGGGGGGGCAACTGATGGAGTTACACCCTGCCGGAGATGGCTACTCTTCTCTTCCATCTTTCATATCTTCCTATGCTATTATCAGGACACCCTATACAATTTATTGGTCTATAGGTGGTGCTTTTCATCCTGTCGGTCTCGTGGGCCTTCTTTGCTTAGTGTCGGTCTCGTGAACCTCTTTTGCGTAATGTCGGTCTCGTGAGCCTTGTATGCGTAGCGTCGGTCTCGTGGACCTTTTAAGTGTAGTGTCGGTCTCGTGGGCTTTGTTTGCTTACTGTCGGTCTCGTGAGCCTTTTGTGCGTAGTGTCGGTCTCGTGAGCCGTATAACTCCTGGGCTTATTTTACTTGATGTCGAACTCGTGGGCTTTATTTACTCAGTGTCGAACTCGTGGGCTGTATAACTGGTGGGCTGTATGACTTGTGAGCTGTATGACTCGTGGGCTGTATGACTTGTGAGCTGTATAACTTGTGGGCTGTATGACTCGTGGGTGTCGGTCTCGTGACGTGCACCCGAAAAGACTGCATGTTTCAGATTGGCGGTAAAACGAAACCGAGTGTGGCGACACTCGGATAAATATTTCCTTTCGATTTTTACTGGATATGACATCAACATCACTGAAAACAATTTGGCTATCTGATGAAATGTTTATGTACGTGGACACAAGATGTTCCGAGGCGTATGGCTCGAAATAAAGGTTATCCAATATATCTATCTAGCTCCTCGGTTGCCTCAGATTGCAGGAAGCGTCTACACCAATTTGTGTTATTTCAAAAACGAGTATTTTCCCGCTGGCAATCACCCCAGGGGATCATATCTGCCTCCCCCTCAATACTCCGTCCATCCACAGGGCATCACATACTGCTGGAGACGCCATGGCTGATCGCGATTCGTCTTATGACTTTACTGTCCTTTTTGCATTTTGATGAACCGTCAAAATTGGCTCGATGTCATATAGTTTTTCGTTAGACACCAATTGATGGGCGTAGGAATCAAAGTCCTGCCTCAGTAGCTTTGAAGTACCATATTATATAGACCCACCGAAGATACTTTGCTGGTCAACTTTTCTCTGTATTGCATTGCATAAAAGGGCATCCGGAAATTTTCACTTTAGAATGTATAGGTATCAAATGTATATCATATATATATATATATATATATATATATATATATATATATATATATACATATATATATATCGCGAAAATATTTTAGAATAAAGGATATTTTGATGATGACGGTTGTTTGTCATGACATATACTCGTGCACAAACACACACACACACACACACAAAGAACACACACCACACACACACACATCACACACAAACACACACACACACACACACACACACACACACAAGCGCTGAATATACCATTGTTTTGCTTCTTGTGCTGCCAGAGAGAAAAAAACCCCACAAAAATGCCCATGCCAAAGGTCAATGGGGAAAAAAAAAGCGATGTCATACATTATTCACTGTCTATCACGGCATAACTGGATGCACGCATGGACTGCATTATACTCTTGATCGTTCACATCCTTGAAGTATATAATTACCAACAACTATGTCTGGATTTGTCGTGGACAGTGCACTGCATCCTTTCCCCATGAACAGGAATAGAAATGCTGAGATCATGCTGGGATGACAGTTCGGTTCTTTGTTGGAGAAACGAAACTGGGGCAGTTTCAAGGGGAGGGATATGTCAGGATTTGCCCTTAACTGGTAAAGCAAACCATCAAGGAAATCATCGTGACTCACATTACGTTACACCGGTGATCTTCGATTTATTAATTTCTTGACCATTCACAAAAGAGTTTTAATTTAGTCAATACATTAATCAAATTGATTGCATTCCTTTAGAAAGAAGTTCATTTAGTCTTTAAAAAATGCATTCCATTTAAAACCTCTCTATACGTCAATTCATGAAATAGTCTAGTGGGATTTGGAGAAAATATGACTGTCAGAGGCATTTTTTAGTAAAAGTTGGGAACCGGTCTATTTTGTATAATTCGAGTACGCTGAATCCAAAAATTTCGGTTCCTAAGCGGAATTTTGAGTCTAAGAGCATCTAATTTGCATAAACAAAATGACCGCCAATCCATCACTTTTTAAGGTATTTCGATGATCTAATTTTCATGAAATTTAATCTCCATTGACATGCAGAAATAGTAATAATTTTAGAAATTAAGGTGCGGAGACAATAGCTACGTCTTTATTGTTTATATCTATCACTTATATATGCAAATTAAGAAGTGAAATATGCAAATTAGGAGTTGCCGCTGATACAGCAATGCATTACCACATATGTATAGTACTGTTCACATTTTATCATTTTAACAAGTTATCGGGCAAACAAAAAGTACGTGGTGTCGTCAGAGTCCAATCAAGTCCTGCAATCAATCAATTCATAAGAACTGAATAACACTTATGCAAATATCTATGCAAATTGGTATACAAGAGGATACATAACTGGCAGGGTTCTAGATTCTACAACGCATCACCGCAATATATGAATCTGAATCATAATTCTGATGATAGTTATCATTGTATCACGACCGGTTCACGATTCCTGGTGTGATAAAGAGATACAAGAACCAACTTCAAGTATTAAAATAAAACACGCATCTCATTTGCATAATAGATTATGCAAATGTTTTTCCATTTTCTCAACATATTTTCCCCTTAAACAAAGTTTTGCTATCAAAATGTACCTTGGCGTAGTGAAATGTGATATGCTATCGGTCAAACAAAGTGTACGTGGTGTGGTCAGAGTCCGAGGAAAATCAAGCACTGGAATCAACCAATTCAGAAAAAAAAAATATTTGCAATTACGTATGCAAATTGGTAAGCAAGAGGCTATACTACGACAGGCTTCGAGATTCCCCAACACATTGCCGCGATATATGAATCTGAATCATTATAGTTATCATATCAAGACCTAAGTTGATGATTCTTTTGTGATAAAGAGATACAAGAAAAAACAGCTATTAGAAATACATTAATAATCTAATTTGCATAATGAATTATACAAATAGTTGGCCATTGTATTTTCTATAAGTATATTCCCTAAAACAAAGTCTTGCTATCAAAATCTACCTTGGCGTACTGAAATACAGCTAAGTTATCGGGCAAACAAGTTGCACATCATAGTGTCGTTAGAGTCCGATGTAAATCAAGTACTGGAATCGATCAATAAAGAAGAACTGAATAACACTTACGGAAATATTTTTTCAAATTGGTATTCAAGAGGCCGTAGATCAGGCAGGTTTTAAGATTCTTCAACGCATGCCGCAATATATGAATATGTTTCATAACAGTTATTACATCAAGGCCTGTTAATGATTCCTGGTGTGATTAATAGATACAAAAAAATTAACTGCAACTACTAACCAACACACCTCTATTATCTCATTTGCATAATACATTATGCAATTATTTACCCACTTTCTGTGCATATTTACCACCAAAACAAGTTTTTGCTATCTAAGTTATCGGGCCATCACATCAGACACATTACTCTATAGATTAGTGCAAGGTCACTTTATCCTTCCCTGTACTTTGTCGTTTTCATTGGATAACTTGGTTTATAATTATTTTCAATCTGTAGTTGAATGTAAAATCAAGTGGCAACTTTTATAAATCTCGTCTGCGAACATAATTTATTGCTTTTTTTATCTATCTCTTCACCCATTCTGCAGGCTCAAAAAAAAAAATCCTGGTATCTCCTGGTATATTTTGGCTGTCGAAGAAACATAATCTGAGTCGAAAAGTCTATTTCTCAATCGAGCTTAATTGATCTACATTTATGCAAGGTTTGCATCATCACATTGTTGCTAACATGCACACACTGCTGAACATCGTAGGCCTGATTTGTGACATTTGCATCGAAACGTTCTGCATTGCTTTCGCATGCAAATGAAATCATCTCAAGGCAACTTTGCAGGATTGGAGCTAGATACATCAGTTGTACAGGCTGTATGCCAGATCAAAACGTTCCCACCCATTGTCTACTGGTGAAGAAAGATCAGGTCTGGCACAGTAAGCAGGTTTTTCTTCTTCTTTTTTTATACAGGAGTATTGTCGTTGATCTGCTTCAGCGAGCGTTCAGTTTGCTTTTGTCGGTAAAATGGCGGAACATATTTTTTTGCCAAACGAGCTTGTGTGATGCATCTTTTGAATAGAATATGTTTATTTTTATAAAGACGACTGATAACAACCATGTTCTTGGAATCCTTTAGTTTTCTTCTCGTACAAGCAGCATCCTTGATGATTGTGAGTCCTTGATCACTTGCTTTACTAAGAGTGCTACTGTCAGTATCAGTCTGGCAGAAAAAAAACACAACTCCAGTATCTACGGAAGAAGGCCTCTTTGAGGTAGCTATCGGATCGATGTTATCTCTACAAGGAACAAAAGTAACTTCATGTTCGCAAGGTGGTGGAAAACCCAGGTCCTCCATAAAAAAATCAATATCCTAATTCTTGGGCAGAAATTCAAGTGACAACATGGATATTCAAAAACTATACTTGATAAAGCATATAATGAGAGGCGAAACGGCGACTATTTACGTCTGATACGAAGTGGAATCTTCTGTATGTAACATGGTTCCTACTGAGTATTCAGTATTCATTAGTTCTTACAAACCACTGGTCCTTAAAGCTAGAGGCCTATTTGCTAAGAATGTCATTTCTATGATCTGAATCACACCTCGTGAGATATATCAGAAGTCTGACAGACAAGGGAGCGTGGCGTCGTCCAGTTAAGAATAAATTGAAATGCATCAATACCTGGTGGTTATCACTGGCGGCAGGTTATCCACGTATCATATTGAGAACAAAATTAAAAAGGACCAGGAAGGTGTAAACCCCTTATTTCGCAGATTGCACTGGCCGAGGCAATTTCAGAGTTCAAACTCTCTTGAAGTTGACTAAGTTACATTCTTTGAACAGATGTAGAAGGATCAAATCTAGGTAGATGTATGCCACACGTCTTTTTTTTTTTCATTTCCTCTCCCTCACTGCTATTGTAACATCGTTATTTAAGTTTATCATGATAAGGCGCGGTCAGAGTGGCAAAAGATCGCAAAGTTTAAGATCGCGAAGTCTTCGCGATCTTTTGTTGTCCGGTCACGCTGGCAAGAGACCGAGAAGTTTGGCGGGGATGGCATTATAAAATGAAATATCTCTGTAGTGGGAAGTTTCGCGGAAAGTTTGCAGTCACACACCCTTGAAAAACTTTAAGATCTTAAAGATTGCGATCTTAAACTTTTCGATATTTTGCCAATCTGACCGCGCCTTTTGAGATTTTGGAGATCGCGATCTTAAACTTTTTGATCTTTTGCCAGTGTGCCAGTATTCTACAAGCTTAATTTCCCAATGGATCCTTCTCCAGTCTTTAAAAAATATATATAATTTCATCTAACGGACTTACAACATAATTTTGTATATTCATTGGGGCATCAGTAATGCTTGTTGTGAAATTAAGGGTGTTTTTCTTCGACTTGCAAGAAAAAAAAACGCCTCAAGAGAAAATACTATAAAACCACCTATCCCATTTCAACTTATAGACGAATGCTTGCTATGTATAATCATATGTTATCATATATGAGAGTACCATGCTCTGGCTAACTGGGAAATAGAATTTCCGTGCTGATGCTACATATTTGCATATTGGAACAATACAATAATGGATGTTGCATATGAACAAAATGGCATTGATCGATGACATTTTCCACCCCCCCCCCCCCATAAAAAGTTGAGTCATGATCCGCGTAGAGAGAGTTTTCATCAATTCGTTTTGCGATTATCGATGTACTACGCAATATTGCGGCTATTTTGTATGTATTATGCAAACTAGATGTTAAAGTTCATTCTCTTGAATAAGAGCCTTTTTTGTTTGTTTTGTTTGTTTTGTTTTGTTTTTTTTTTTTTGCCCTCGCGCAATAAATTTTGGTTAAGAATCGGGTTCCTAACTTGAATTCTAAAAAAAAAAAAAATCCAAAAGGACCTTTTTAAAGGATTTGAAAAATAAAATCCCACCAGGGTATATAGGCTATTGAATGAACAGCATGCACATATTAAAAACTCATGAAGCATACATTATGATGTGCATACCAATTACAATATTTGCAATTTATTTTGATACCACTGAGAAGGGATTCTGGTATTTATCTAACCCTTAAAACCTGAAAGTCTACATATCTAATGTTTTTAAATTCCCTCTCCAAAAAAAAATGTGAAAATTACTCTTCAGTGTTAATAATCATAATTATAGTCATCTGCATATTTCAGTCCTAATTTGCATAATTTTGAAAGAAATATACTATTTACCACCTGAGAAACGTTTATCCTTCAAGTTGCTAATTCCATTCTATGTACAAAGATTTCAAATCACTTTTTCCAGCTCATTTGCAAAAAACAAAAAACAAATCTAGAAAATGCTTGGCCGAAACTGACAATTTCTGTGGCTGGGCAGCCATTTTGTTTATGCAAATTAGATGGTCAAGTTTGGTGAATTTTGCTTGGGAACTGGTGATTTCCTCACCCTCAAAACCTTACAGTCTACATTTTTAGTGTTTAACTTGCCTCTCATGAAAAAAATTGTAACAATTACTCTTCCAGTGTTAATACATATACATATATATATATATATATATATCTGCATATTTCAGTCCTAATTTGCATAATTATGAAAGAAATGTACTATTTACCACCTGAGAAACGTTTATCCCTAAAATTTCTAATTCCATTCTCTGTACAAAGATTTCAAATCACTTTTTTTTCAAGCTTGTTTGCAAAGAATTTTTAGAAAATGCGTGTCTGAAACTGACAATTTCTGTGGCTTGGCAGCCATTTTGAATATGCAAATTAGATGGTCAAGATCGCTGAATTTCGCTTGGGAACCAGACTTTTCGGAGTCAGCATACTCAAATTAGGTAAAACAGACCGGTTCCAAACTTTTACTCAAAAATGCCTCTAACACCTTTTTAGAGAGCCCTTTTTTCAGAAATCCCACTAGACTAAAGTAATTATGAATTTTTGTAGCATTTTCCTATTTTCCCCACATGGCAATGTCACGTTTTCTCTATCAAGAGTGTATGTGATGATATATGCTCTGTCGAATAACTCTTAAACTATCACATCTACGGTAGATGGGAACATATTAAATAAATATTCGCACCCTTCAATGTAGAGTCATGGTCATAACAGATAAACTGTTTTTATAAAGGCACAATCATTCCTTGGACATTTTTTTTTTTGGTTAAATGTTATAATGGCGTCTTCTTAATGCATATTGTCCCTAACGCTTATTAAAAGAACTTTCAGTAGGTGGTAAGCAGGGGAAGATGTGGATTAAAAATAAGATAATAAGGTTTATCACTGTCTCCCAGAGAGCATGATTTCGTAACATATACATCTACGGTCTTGCACGCGTACAATATGTCATCAGCAAATTAGTTTTGCAACAAGTTTAATTCATCTTAGCCATTAGTTAAATTACCATTTCACAAAATTCGCCTTCAGTTACTTGTCAAGCTAGCCAATGATAATGATATAAATGATAATAATGTAGTGAGCTGATACAGACGATAAATTGGCTGAAGGCGGAGAATGAAGTATCAATACTGGCTAGTGTGAAATACTTGCTGATTTAATGAGACTACATTACATAAATGTCATTCTTTTTGATGGTCCCTATTGGATCTTCAATGCGTTTTCAGCTCTTACGCTTTCGTATGAGTATGTTTGTTTGTTCATTGTTTCACTAATTCCGGAAATAAACGTAAACCTGTTCAGGGCTGTCTCTGAACAAAACAATAAAAGAAATAAATACTATGTAAGCATGAAGTATTGCAAGAGAGAGAGAGAGAGAGAGAGAGAGAGAGAGAGAGGTGAATGTGAATGCTTTCGAAATAATTATATCAACTTTACAGCTTTTGTTAAATCCTGTACAATCATTCCACTACATTCGAATCTTCTCAAATATTAATCTTGCATTTCGTTAAACATTGTTGTTTTCCATGTTAAGTTATTTTTCTGTTGAATATAGATATGAGCATGATAACACAGATCTAAGAACAAATTCAAAGTTATTTGTGTCATAAAATGGTGTCCCATTTCCATTTGTTGCATACTGTTCTGCCACTAATATGTTGGTCAAAACAAAGACGGCATCAAGCATCGCGTCTCCTGGCCTTTAGTGGCTAAATGATGGTTCCGTCTTACTTTCTTCGACCATTTCATCCTTTGAACGGCATTTGCTTCATTTCGAACGACCGTAGAAACCTCCGCATATTCAAAGAGATTTGATAGAGGTCACGTTTTCTTATTGGTGCATGGGTCTGATTAAAATTAGCTCTAAAAGGATACCTGAGCGTACTATAGGAGTAGGATGAAATATACATGTCGTCTATGAAGATACGGAGAAGATGATATTGAGTAGACGTGGACAGATTTTTACATTTGTCATTGTTGATCAAAAATCAGATGACTCATGGAATCTAATACGCTGATCCATTGCCTTTGAAACGCGACTTAGCTAGACTGCATAAAAGGTGAAGTTGGCTCAGGAGGTATGCGCCTTGAAATTTCGATAGTTTACCAGACCCCAGCACACCTGCATGTCACTAGTGGTCTCTACGTGTGGAAGATTCAGAGAAACCGCTCCAGTAAATATTTCAAAGCTACCGCAACTCATCACATTGTGCAACAAATATTCATAGTAAGAGCACACGAAATACTGGAAGCTTAGTATCATTGCAACTGTAAAAATAGAGTTTGGGGAGCTCTGTTACTGCTGTACTTGGTGAGGTGCTTATCATTAGTAACAACTAAATACAAATACTGTGTTCTTTGTGTACGTATGTATGTATGTAAGTATGTATGTTCACAGAAAGAATACGCTGCGTGATACGGATGATATCTGCTGGATATTCCTCTTCTACTCAACATCAATCCAATAGGCCCTACTATATAGTTGTAATTTACCAGAATCTCTCCTTAGGCAGAATCTGTGGAAGACCAGTCGTATTAATCTAAGGTGACACTGATTAAAGCTTAGCATCGCTCGGCCATAAATGCATTGCTAGGATAAACCACTCTGTGGGGAATTCCTCTTTAACGTTCAGCTTCCAACCGGCTTCCAACCATCCATACACAACGAATAATAATCTTCTCATGGGGAAATTGTTGTTTTGTTTGTTTCTCAATGTAGTTCTTTTTTTTTCATCCCTTGAGCGGATAAACTGATATAAACAAGACCAAGTCGATGTAGGGCAATTTGTCAATCAGTTGAAGACAACGTCTATTATGCTGTTCATGTATGACTTGCGATTATTTTTGTCTGTCTGTAATGCAACTGGGTTTGACCAGTGAGCTATTAAAGTCAAATATCGTTTCACTCATGTAGCTGGTGCTCAGAGCGTGCCTTACCTTGTTTTTAAATAAAACCTGTCTGTGTTCCATGTCCTAAATAGCACTATCAGTACTTTTCTTTTTTACTAAGAAATCCCTCTGTGCTAAAGCACATGTGCTCACCCGATATACACACAAACAGAATGATGAAGGTTCGTTCACATTCATTTTATACCTGTGCAAGTGGAGTATGTAATCATATCGTTTAAAAGTGGAATTCACACGCACATGAATTAGCAGGATACAAATCTCGAGATTTGCGTCGGGATTGGAATGTCGAGATTTTTGCCCGTGTGGACACATAAATCCAACCAATAGTAATCGCAATCGGCATCGCGATGCAAATCCCACGAAATTTTGCGCGTTTGAACGTGATTATATGTCGAGATTTTATGTCCCATCATTCAAAGCACACATCAAACCAGCTTGCGCGCACCACATTTGGGATCTTTAGATTTTCGCGACGGGGACGTTCAGAGGGGGGAAAAAAAAAACCTGTTCTGATCATGTACAGAATCGCGTATCACAGTCGATCTATTTATAGCTCGCGTCGTCTAAGTTTTCATTACGCGTTCTGTGCTATTTCACGTCCGCTCAATTCACGACGTAGAGAGCTACTTGATGCACCGATCATGATGGGGGCGCCATGTTATTTCTATAGGTTGCGTCTCGGCGTATCAAATCTAAAGCTGCTTTTCAACACGACGCAGGGACGAGGAGAACGTCCAGCTCAAGCGTCGTCTCAAACGTCCGCGCCGCAAATCTAAAGCTCCCTATTAAAGGTACATATGACTAAAACACCGGGACCATGCACCTTTAACAGCGCGCACAACACCCCTGTGACATTCAAGAACAAAGGCAAAGAGAAGCGCACGCAATAAAACGCACACTATGCGCATATTAGCTGGATATTTCTGTCCTGTGAACGCTCGCAAAGAATCTCGAGATATGGATCGCGATCATTATCCCATTATTTTGTACGTGTGAATGCGGCTGTTGGAGCTATATTCAGTCACCAACCTGGAATGCATCATCAGTAATGCGTTACTAGTATCTCCCTGCATCCGTTTCATTTCCTATTTACAATAAATTCACTAAGGGATATTGATAATTGCTGCTAACAATGCTTACAAAGATACCGACACCTCTTTTGCTCATTCACGTATACCTATAGACGCAAGTATTATACCCCTCAATTAGGCGCAATTGATAGCATAAAATACTCATAAAATTATTACGTTTAGTGCACCCCTTTGGAAATACAATTATTTCATGTCAGTAGATCTGATGGGTATTTGATTAGGAATGATCCATAATTGCAGCACATTGGCCTATTGATAGGTCACAACAATCGCTTATCTTCCTGTGAAATGTCACTGTACTTTAAAAGTAGGATTTCCCCCCATTATTACTGTCTTTCTGCGTCATCCTTGCAGTTGCCTCGTGTCTTCTATCCCCAATTTCGCCTGATGTTGTTTTGTTTTATGCACGATCCACATAACTTACAATATAAACCTTGTCACACACACATCCGCACATCCGGTGACTCGCCCGCTTGAACGATTGGCACGTTCGTCCTGACACTAACAGCCAACAAACGAGGACCTCCCAGTCCCTCTATATGTGACCCTGCACGTCCTCAAAACAAACAAAAAGTCGCCAGACATGAATTTTTAGTTAAGACCATATTCTGAAAGAGTAGACTTTAAGCTTTAAAATGACCTATCTAAATATTGGAAAGAAAGCACAAACTCAGGAAAAAAGTGAACTGAGAAAAGAGGCTCTAAAGTACAGTGTCTATTCAAGCGCTTAATCTTTACCAAACCGTGCTGGCTGTGCGATGAATGGGACAAAAAAAAAAAGGAAGTAAACCACCAGAGTAACAACAATGAAGGGATTATCAGATTAAATTGAAATTAAGCATGCCTCATCAACACATGCTGTCCATAATTAATGCCAACTTTCAAAGCAGTAGCAGTATCCTTTCAAAAGTTATTAGAGTTGAAAGTGAAGAGTGTGGACAAGGTTTTTCAGAAATGAAAAAGGGATTCTAAAGACACACCCAGTCACACTATTCTACCAAAAATGTTCCAGATAAACTGCTGAAAAACACACTTTCCTGCCCGTTTTATGATACCAAATTTTAGCATAATGTAAAAGAAGACACGCTCTTTCAGAAAATATGAAAAGATCAAGTTCGACTAGGTTGACCCATTTCACTTATTTTCAGTCCTCACGCAAAATCAGTGTGTGCGACTTTATGTTCTTTTTGAGGTGCACGGTCACATTTACGGTATCACGATACGTCCTTGGACTTTATTCTCTCGTCCTGGGATAGGATGTTCGTACATACGCACGATGTCTTTCTCGACCCAAATGTTACTGTATATAAATGGGAAACTATCAAAGGTAATAATTGTGGCATTGTCATATGGTAGAGCAGTAATAACATTGAAGAGAAAGCTACTCTGGATTTGGTTTTACCATGTCATTTTATGTTGGAGTGTGTCATTGTAAGCTGGAATTGGTTATACAGCAACATTTCGCGTAATGACTGTAAAGTGAACCAATGGAATACATCGAACCAAATGACTTTTAAAGACATCAGAATCCCACGGTAAGGTTTGGATTTAATGTAATACGTATCCACTCGCCTTTCCTCTGTGGACAAAATCTGACCTAAATCTAGTTTTACTTGTAACCCCATCTTTCAAAATGCATCTTAACCGTATCCTATCCTCAAAGCATGCAATTTTACGTGATAAATCGGGCATCAATGCAGTTTCGTCATCATTAGTCCTCTTTTCGCTAGTTCTATGAATCACTGTATCCTTCGACTCTCAATTTACTTCTCGTCTACTGTCATACTTGACTGTCAACGTCTTTTTTCCACCAACGACGTAGGCCCTACATCCATCACATTGTCTATTTGAACTACTGTGCAGCGAGACCTCCACTCAAATACCAGTTGACAGCACTGGAAGCACTCTCGTTATGACGCCTTTTCGTTTGAAGCAAAACAATAAAAAAAAATTGAACAAAACGAAACAAAACAAATTCGACAGTGTAACAGAATATCAAATTTGTCACAATAAATCACCTGCCATGGGTACTTGAAAAACACCCATGCTACACGCCACCCTCAATTCTGAGAGGGAAAGATCGAGTTATGACCAGATAACGAAGTGAAAGTCGATGTCGATACATTATCATAACTGTGACTACACTCCCTGCTGTCAGTGATGCACTTGGGCTATAGATGGCATTGGTGACTGTTTGTATACACAAATGTTTATTTCTACTTGTGACAGCAGTCTTGCCCGCTGTGATAATAGTTTGAAGTGAGGCTATGTTTATGAAGTGATAACGACCAAACGTATCGGTATTGGCCTTCTCGTTGTCAGCTACAGAGCGTAAGTAAAAGATAAGCTGTCAACAAACTACCCTTAATGTTATCGTGGACAAGGCGAACACACTCTTACATAATACTTCGGTGGCTGATAAAGCAGAACTGTGTGCCTATATACATGGCCATCTTGGTGTCTATATATGAAAAGGTCAATACTTTCAGTTCGTACAGAGATTACTGAGTGACTCTTCATGCAACAGAGTAGCAGCTAAAATTATTCACAGAGATTTTCTCTAATTCATTTGTTTATTTATTTATTCATTTACTTGTTTATTTATGTATTTATTTATTCATCTATCTATCCTTTTGTTGTTGCTCTTAAGATCTTACATGCTACATCTGCACTATTAAAAATACCAAGTGAAAAAAAACCACTAGCTTTCTTTTTGATTGAAAAGATCTAGCATATACAATCTTATTCAAGGAGAGTAACAACAACAACAACAAAGAAAATTAGAAAACATAATAACCTCTGTAACTACGCCCTTTCGGCAAAGAAGAATAAGATACAAATATTAAAATAAATAATCCTTTCAGATAAAAATTCATTTCAATGTGAGACCAAGATGAAAACTAAAACTCAGAGTGCCCTCTCCAGGAAGTCAAAGTTTTGTCTGGCTTTTCCAAGGCGTCTGCCTTGGTCTTATACAAACACTAATCTTTACACATTCACGCACTGTTTTTAAACAAGGATTGCACCCTGAAAAGGCTATTATAAAGCTACAACAATAGGACAAAGAGACATAAACACAGAATTATTACAAGAGGTGCCAGCAACTTCCTTAACTGCTAGGGAAGGATAAAGACACTGAATTGGGCACAGACAAAATAAGGGTGACAGTATTGCTGCTGTACCAGTGACAATGTTCGAAGCTTAAACTAGTGTGTCTGTGATCTTGCTCTTCTTAGTTTATATAGGACTCCAGGGACAATTACTGATAATAGGACATTGAACTCGACTGTGGTCTGTCTAGAGCAATAAAAGTATTAACTGTACTGTTTACCATTGGAAATACTGATTTAAAAATGTTTGAGATATCACATTTGATGCATAAAGTGTAGGTCAGTTGTATCACAAAACATCCTACCATAATATAATATACAGCATATATATATATATATATATATATATATATATATATATATATATATATATAAACATATATATATACATACATAAAACCGCAATAAAGCCTATTAGATATAAGGAGATATCATTATTTTTCAAAATAAACAATAACTGTAGACTCATGGTAGACGGTTTAGTCTAGAGTCATTTTTTTATTGTATTATTGTTCACATTTTGTATATTTACCAATATTAACATCTAATTAGAAGACTACAGAAGATGAGGAAAAAGTATAGGGAAACCAGACAGAATCGCATTAAGATATCGCTGCTTCAGCTGACTACCTTGAATCGTTCCGTATAAGAGTCTGTCTTTATTGGCATCTCTTCCTGTCCCTGATAATATAAATTTACTAGTACTCAAAAAGTGTAGTACGCAAAAGTTTATGAAGTGGCACTTAAACAGTTTATCATATTACCAATCCTGAAAGTTTGTTAGTTGTTTCGCTTGCTTGCTTGTTTGTTTTAAATGTAATCAACATCGCCTTCATCAGATCAGTTACTTAAGTGATGCAATAAATCTGGTTATGCATTTGTGCTTGTCCCATTTTTAAAAAGAAAAGCTACATGTTCATTCTAATGCAGATTCAGAGATTGTTTGTCAGCAAAAGTAAAAGAATCTACACCAAAAAAGACACAAAGAAGTTCAAAGCTCTATAATATAAAACAACACGATCACCAAGAAAAATAAATGAAGCGAAGCCATACACGGACTTTGATTGAACTGCGCTGCACGAGTATCGGTGATTCTGATTTTGATTCGGATTTTCATACCGATTTAGCTTATGAAAGCTGTTTTTTTTATGTGTAGAAGGTATTCTCGATGGTGATGATATTTATAGTTGTGTTTGTTCATTTCCGATTGAAAGAAACGTGACTGCAATGACCGAAAGATGACATTTCTTGGGTGACATCATAACATTGTAATACGTCCAGCATGCAGGGCTATTAGGGCAGAAGGCTTGCAATGTTGAATATGCTTGTATAATTTCTAAGCTGTCACCTACTTGTCACAACGACTAACTGAATTCCTGGTACATAGTATCAAGTTGCAGCTGAGTATCATAACGTTAGGAAACAAAACACGACGGTCTTACAGTACAATACACGTAGTTCATTGAGATATTACAGATATAAGGATTCGGAATGGTGCAGCAACATTCAACTGTTTTAACGGTTGTAACGTTCACTTTAATAGACATAAATGGAGCGCAAATCCATACTGGCCAGGTATACAGTTGCTGATGTGAGAAAATTAATGCGCAGACAAGCTCATTTTGGCTGTTAATGACCACTCATGTGCCTCATTGTGGATCACTTGGCAGACACTCATGTTGCAGTCTCGCAAGCTCTCAGAGTCGGGGGACACTTATGCATTCAGCAATCATTGCAAACTGAGAGAATTAATTGCCCAAGAGGATTAGCCAAATACGCTTGATAGTAAATAGATATCAGCCAGAATAGGAACGATCAATCTAATCAAAGAAATTATATTCTGATAAATTTGGCAAATGTTGGAGGCTGAGTGAAATGGGTTACGACATGAAGTTTGTTACGTTTGTTTGTTGTCTGGGGTTACGCACTGGACGCCATGGATGCATAGACGCTGAGGTTGAGTTAAGTGGGAGACTATAAAACACGCATATAGTACCTAGTAGCCAGTGTGTGGGCTTGTATGGTCATACTGCAAAAATTATCAACACGAGTAATTAAGGTTGAATTGTAGGTATGCGTAACCACTGGTTACCACTTAAGAAAATTGGCTCATGTTTTCAGGAATATACAGAATGTTTTATCATGAGGATCGAAATGATGGGGAGACAGTTTCAAATTTCAAAGAAATCCTCCGGATGTAATATTTCATATGTTCCTTCCCACACCATTCATTATTCATGCAATGTAACCCATCAAGCTATTCGTGTAAAGATAAACAGTTCTGGCTCATTTTTGTTTCATCCTCCACCATTCATTATCTATACGCAATATGACCTTTAAACAAAGGATACGTAGTTTGGGTTCACTTGTTTTTTTTTTTTTTCATTCCTTCCCACATTTTTTATCACCTATGCAATATCACTCCTCTAGATATTCGCGGAAGGCAAACGATAAACAATTCGGATTGATTTTTGTTCCTTGTCACATAATTCATCAGCTAGGATATATGACCTTCTAGTCATTCAAGGACGATCAACCGATAAACAGTAAACAGTTCGGGTTAAGTTTTGATATTATACTAGCAATTATGTTCATTCCAAAGCCACTCATAAAGACTTAAGTATAAAATGATATAGCCTAGCAATCTATTATTCACGGCTAATCAAGTGTTTCTGTAGTTAAAAAAAAAAAAAAAACTGTTACAAAGCATATATTATGTTCATAGACCGTTGTCCAAGTCAAGCGTTTTCTTATTGATAACGGTCTCCCCCACCTGTACACTTGAAGATCTGTAATGAAATTCATGTATCATTTCACATGATTATATACTTGTAATGTGGAATGTTGTTTGTATTTTCATGACTTGTCAACAATATATTTGATATTGTTATACTTATTTTCTGTTATGTACAAGTGGAGAAATACAACTTACTGAAACTTACTGAAACTAAAACCATGAGAGTTGATTTTCATTGTTAAATGTCATATATAGTCTTTTCACTGCGTTAATTTTCAGGTCAATATCGTTTTCGATATAATGGTCAGGCATTATATACTCCGTTAGTCATAGTTATATCAGTAAGTATAGTATTGATGCCGCTGTATCTTCTCTTCTTTTCTCTGTCGTCACTAATGTCACTGTTGGCTATGTGTAGATAAATGGTATTCTCTTGCAATGATGGCTTAGTCCCCCCTGTTTTGTTGTAAATAAAGACATCCTGTCCAGTTGTTCAGCGTGCGGAATACCGGAACCTTATCAACACCTCTGTTGCACTCGATTAAAGAATCCTTGTGAAGCATTATCACCGTTGTTCCTATTCACATAAGTAAACGTAGCACGTGACCGCATTCGACTAAAACAAAAAGTACATGCCCAGGCAGAACAAACTTCGACTAAAACAAAAAGTACATGCCCAGGCAGAACAAACTTTAGAACATAGTGAGGAGATGTGTTCAGGCTACTACAAAGAGGCTTACGGTTGAAATCGAAATTCACGTCTTCCGTGGAACTGCAGCCTGTTTGTTAGGATCAGTGGTAAAGTAAGTTAGTTTGTGTGTGTGTCATTTGGTTGACCAGAATGATACTGTCAGGGACAAATATGGACACGAAATTTGGATCATTGACGCATAGATACTGCTAATAGTTAGAAATTGCAGGTCATATATGCACGTTTTTGACTACAAACTATCCAATCACACACCAAATTGATCACCCTAGCAGTATACAACAGGCGCAACCAGAGATAGTTATCAGCGCAGCATATGTTATAATCTGTCTTCCTGCCGGAGAAGGTTGCCAGAATATTTACATAGACGAGGCATATACACCATTTCATCGTGCTGGAATTGGATTTAACTTCTGGTCATAATCTCCGGATATTAGTGAACACAATTAAATGATGTTTCCCCCGGCACACCAATTATACTTCATTATTGATTTAAGAATCATAGTTATGAGTTTACCGTATAGAACGGCACAATTTGCCACACCAGAGCAGTACTAGTAATCTGTTATGCTCGAAATTAAACAAGTGCAAGGAATCAGAGTGCAAGGTTCATACTGCTAATATTCAATACTCATCTACTCCATACTGTTCTACTCTAATGAGATGTGATTTCAGCTGTCTGTGATACAGCAAATAATTATATGTTGTGAAGTCTTGAATTGAAAGTACGAAGTGCAATGCCTCCCATCAAATATCATTTATATCATGACCGGGCATGCGTTATCAATAGATTATAATCCGGTCTCATAAAATAATATGTGTCTATGTGTAGGGGATATTTTCACTATATACCTCATGAACTGACGCAAGATGACAGTCAAATTTGTGTGTGTGTGTGTGTGTATGTGTGTGTGTGAATTTCATGAATGATTTCATTCTAGATTTGTGTAATGTATGTTTTTATTTTCATGTATAGATGTTCTTGTAAGTGATGATGAGTTATAGAACTCAATATATTCAAGGGATATATTATGTTTGGTATTTTTGTCAATGTTTTATTCTCGTGAAGGATTTTATTTTATCATCAGTGGGATTGATTCATAGTCGAGTTATTGATTATTTGCAGTATGATTATTTGACAAAAGTGGATTTGTTTGTGTTTTGAGTTGTAGTTGTATTGTTTTTGTTCATGTTACATCCAGAATCATAAACGATTTGAATGAAATCAATGCATATCAAGGAAAAAAGTGTGTGTGTGTGTGTGTGCGCGCGTGTGTATGTAAAAATCTGTAGTGGGATTGATTCATAGTCGAGTTATTGATTATTTGCAGTATGATTATTTGACAAAAGTGGATTTGTTTGTGTTTTGAGTTGTAGTTGTATTGTTTTTGTTCATGTTACATCCAGAATCATAAACGATTTGAATGAAATCAATGCATATCAAGGAAAAAAGTGTGTGTGTGTGTGTGTGTGTGCGTGCGCGCGCGGGCGTGTGTATGTAAAAATCTGTAAGTTTGGAACAGTGAGGTGAAAGTCCGTTTGCAGTTGAACTGTAGTCTCTTATTACTTCCGAATTCTTCGTGCACAATATGTAATGGCGAGAGTCAGTAGACGGCTGTAAGTTTCCTTTCTCGAGGCCTCAAATACCCTTCAACGTGGTCCATCGAAGAGGATTTATTTTCTATTCATAAATGATCAACAATTGTCGTGCACTTTGCGCTAAACTAGATGCGTCTTGTGAACCGAGAATCAAGAAAACACAAGAATCCATTCGACAAAGGCTTGGGGAATACCGTTGTAAATATTATACCAATTCGTATGTACATATGTATGTCTTATTAGTATTTCGGTCATATGTGTGTGTGTGTGGGGGGGGGGGAGGATCAGCCTAGCTGAGAATGTTCATTAGATAAATAATACTATAATACGCAGAGTCCCATTACAACAAGATGGACATGTGACAGGGGTCTTTGGTCACGGGTGAGAGTTTTGTAGTCATTAGATCTGTAACTTATCTAATGTGCATCTTAATTTTGTTACAAATTACACGGTAACTTACACTACGTCCGAATGTCATACTTAGTGACCTTTTTGTCGACCTGCTGAACATCCTAAAGCAACAAAAACAAAAATGACAACAAACAAACAAACATACAAACAACAACAAACAAGCAAACAAACAAGCAAGCAAGCAAACAAACTCCAAGCAGAGATCTAACTGAAAATAGATAAAGTCCCAATAAGGATTCAAAGGAACTATACTAAGGTTGAGAACTTGTCAAATGCATTTGGAAGTTAAATTGCTTTTATACATGTAGAATACGATCTAGTAGTAAATAATTGCACATTTGAGGCAGCATGTATGGAGATTCATTAGCAACATTCAACCAGTTGAGTTGGATAACATTAGCCTTTACCTGAATGTGGTGCGCTGTTTCTGTGCGATCAAGAATTATAAGCATTTCTTTACGTTATGTATTCAACAACATATTACTAACATGATGCTCCTGATGAGACCTAGAAATGAAAACAGCTTTGAGAATTATCTTTTAATCATAGGATATAGAAAAATAAACATATATTTTCACGTGTTGAAAGTAGTTTTTGTTGTTTTTTAGCAGGAGTAGCAACACGCATCACATGGAATTGCGTTTATGAGTTTGTATGTAAAAAATCGTTATCTGTGTAACAAGATTTGTCTTTCTGTTTCTCCCCCTCTCTTTAATATACCAGTTTTCTCATTGCTTGTATGATTGGGTCGTCACTCTGGAAATTGAAAGTGCTCACGGGCGGACATCATAATTGTTCATATTCTATGTGTGTTTTTGTTTTTGTTTTTGGGTGGGGGGGGGGGGGTGGCGGCGGACGGTGGGGGTGGGATGGTTGGAGAGCTTTTAGGAGAGTCTGGCAGTCATGGGCGTACGCATACTTCTATATAGACTCTCCTTCAACTCACTTTCAAGGTGGACTAACATATATACGGGGTCTTCTTTTCAGCTGGCTAGCACGGGCAATACTAGTAAGATAACCTAGGATTATGTCAAATAATTCCTCTTTTTGATGTTCATATCGTTATATTGAACTGTATATAGAACATAGCCAGTCACTTGCACGAAAATGTGTGTCCTTTCGAGCTAGCCTCACCCCTTTCCCTGTATCGCGGTGTATGAAAGGTCATAGTATTTCCCGAGGTAAAAAAAAGGAGAAAACGTTGAAAATTAGAAGTCCACGATGAAGGCCTTTCCTAGTGTTTAAAGATGGGTATGCGTGTGTATTCATACTTACTGAAGTGAATGGATGCTCGGTTGCACATGTTCTAATGAGTGTTTGTATGTGTGTGTGTTTTTTTTTATGTAAGTCTGTAACTTTCTGTATCTATTATTATGTATGCATTTGCGTATGAATGTTACAAAATCCTGCTGCAACCGACCTTCTACTCTTCAAAGTCTGAAGCCTCTACCTGAACACGACGACACTCAATCAAAATCAAAACTAATTTCAACACATTAGCCACCATTGGATTCACCCACCCAATTACACTCACTAACGCCTAGAAAAGGCGCCACAACCTGGCGACCCGATGTGCTGCATGGCAGGCACCGCTAATAAGACTTGCATGTGAGCCGTCTATCTGTTTTTATGACACGTTGGTTCTCTCGCAACTTTCAAGGTAAACACTGGAGCGGAGCGCCATGTAAAAAATGAGGAACAACACTCGAAGCAGAGGATGATCAAGCGGGAATAAGGAATAAAGGGGGCTTGGGCAAAGTACCTCCTCTCTGAATCATTATTCTCCGGGGTAAAGATGCCTTCTCCAGGGAATTAATCATTAATGGCAGCTGAGAGAAGGGCAAATGAATCAAATGCCTCGATGATGATCAATGAGTGTATGGAACGGAAATACCGATTTAATGGACCAACTCGCCTCGTTATTCAGCTCGCTCTATAACTACGGAAATATATACCCTGCAAATGAACTTCACCCTTTCTAATCCTAATTCCTGGCTATCCATGCTAATGTGAGGTGTCAGTAGAGATGCGAAAAATACATTGATTGTCGAATGGACACCTTTTTTTTTTTCATGCTAACGCTCAAGAAAGATTGTGGTTGCTCCTTCTCTTCAACATTTTAAACTTATCCAGATGAAATTCCATCAACATCATGACGTGAATCATACTGAGTTTTCTGTAGTTGTTATTTCATTGATTTACTCTTTTTTTACATTCTCAGGGCTTACAAACTTTATTGCGATTAAAAAAAAAGGATACCAACTTCCTTCTCTAACTATGCATGACGGACACAATCTTTGTTGATCTTTCGACATGTGAACATAGCTGTCCACATACTCATACAAAATCCTAACATATCTATCATCAATATAATGTCCTTTTAACTTTTTCGTAAGTGGTTAAGGTACGAAAATAATGAAAACGAACGTAAAGTATTTAGTCTAATCTAATCCACACGATTATTGAGGAAAGTGGGTTACTGATATATTTTACCGTTATGATTGAAACCATTGATTAGGTATGTAAAATGTTCTGTGGGTACATGCTTGTCGATTTGTCAATTTTAAAGCCTTGATATTTGGTTCAGAACGGTATACAAATCATGCGTTTTATGGATGTGCCGTATACATGCATTTATATTTGATGTTCATATATATTGCACTCAGAATGAATCATATATATATATATATATATATATATATATATATATATATATATATATATATATATATATTTCTTACTTCTTACTTCTTACTTCAAACTCTGAGTTTGATGACATTCACAAAGGGTGGTAATGCTAGAGAGATCCAGTAACCTTTACTGGAATAATCCTGCAAAGTGTGGACATCGTGTTTTAAGTATCACCTGAACATTAAAGCTTGTGTTTGAACAAAGCCAGGATTAATCCTTTTAATAGCAAATTGCGCCAAAAGTCAACAATGCACCAACGCCCTGTCTCGACTTCAGCCAATCACCGTCTGAGTCCCTCTGGAACCACTGAGTACGATCATGTGAGGCATGTTATCTCACCACCTTCTGAAATAGGCATTTTTTCTTTGTTTTTGTCTTCTTTATCTTGTCATAATTATCTAAAGGGTGGGAGAGCTCAAGACAGATTATGAATGGAAAATAATAAATCAAATAAGGTTGTCAGACATCATAAAGTTAATTATGAATAATCTTCATCAACGATATTTGACTGGTGAATAATCACAGAGCCCCGGTTGCTGGAAAGATAACGGCCTTTTAAATAGTTTGCCTCGTAAAGTGTTAGCCTCTTCCAAAAATCATGCTCAGGTCTCTATCGCTTTGTTTCTTTCCCGCAAACACTCAATATTGAGACCTGGCAAGGATTAATACAACAAGCCAATGACAATCACGGCAAGAATGATGGTATCTGCAGGAATCGCAGCAATGAAGATAAAATGCAGTTCTGTAGGCCCCTTCAGCATAATGACAGTAATTTTGCGAGATACTGAAAACATAAGTTCTTCTTTTACCCTCGTGCTTTGTACACTCTCTTGAGGAACATAATCAATGAGGAAAATAAAAAATTCAATAAAGATTAATGTAGACGCATGTCGCGTAAATCTTGATAAATAACATGAAAGCACTACAACAACAACAATTTGTATAAGACGGCGACAATTGAGGAAGACCCGTGAAAATCACACAAGAAATGAAAAATGACAAGATACGTTACACGTCCTTACATTTTATTAGAAGTGAGAAATGAGAAAGAGAGAGAGAGAGAGAGAGAGAGAGAGAGAGAGGGGGGGGGGGAAAGAAAGAGAGAGAGAGAAAAAAGAAGAAGAAGAAGAGAACAGATAAAAAAAGGGGAAGTTAACAGCAGCCAAACGGTTAATAATTTGATCGCAGAATGCTCTTCGATAGAGACTCAGAGATTGGTGTAAGAAGCATTTGGGCAAGCCTTGAGTGTAATCAAAAGCTCGTTTGGATGCGGGGAGGGATTTCCTCCCAGTCCGAGCTTGCCACATCTCCCAGAAATGGACTGTTATCCGTTCAGACATGCCGACATTTTCCTGCGCACGTGCAGAATGTTCAATAAATAGCATGTTGTATTGATTTCATAGTTATGCAGAAGCAGGCCTACAAATCCTGTGTCACTAATTTATCTATGATACTGCCTCAAATGTACATTGCATATCTCCTTTTCCGATAGTGCATGTATCTGTGTGCATGATTTTGAACCGGGGCATTCCATTTCCATGTTACTGAACAAAGGCACATGGCATGATGCATTTATTATTTCAACTTTTAAGCCTTCCTTTTATCCCATGTATGTATATGTATACCACCCTTTGAAAGCAAAATTGTATATATTAACGCCTCTTCACGAAAGCGCGTATGAACACTACTGAAAACACTGGAAACTAGCTCGTAAGCAATCACAGCCAGGTAAAGAGTGCGCTGATGTAATCATGACTGAATACTAGGTGACGTTAGCAGACTTGTCGACGCACAGAAGGCTTTTTACAGGTCCATTTGTAAGCCGATCCATCCTTTAGCGAAAGGGAACTGTATTACGATTGACAGCCAAATCCAGAGACCCAGATTAATTCACGTTTCCCTCTAAGATGATTCCACTTATCCTCTTTATTACCTCTAGCATGACGGTTTACGGTTAAGACGGCTTTTGAAGTCTGCACTGTACTTCATTTTAACCATCTACTCTTAAATGACATCTTACAACAAAGGCACCTGAGACCTTACTTATCAGCTTATACTCTATTGTCCAACTGGCAAATCATTTTTATAAGCTGATCACCTTTAGGCATTTGCATGCCTCATTCATTTTCCTGTCCCTATGTAGGAACTATGTGTGTGAAATTTGTAGACATTTGACGAATTAGCACAGAAAGAGTTAAAGAGCGGTTTCCTACAATGTACGAAATGCAATGATGAACCTTTTTCAATTTGTAGCACTAAAATAAGTCGCAGCTGAAACAAAATGGCCATTTATGGACGTCCTCATATCATTAACAGCTTTAGATCTGCGACGCTAACGCTAAGACGACGCAGCCTCCATGCAGGTTGAACAATGGAAACGACTGTCTCGCCCATTTTGCAGAACACTATTATGGGCCTTTAATAACCGTCGTCCTAGCGTTCGCGTCGCAAATCTAAAACTCGCTAGTTAGGGAGTAATGACCACTCTAACGGGGAGATAAGACATTCAATAGTTTGTTGTTGTTGTTGTCGCAAACTCAAACCTTACACTGATTAACATGAAGAGTGTAGAGCCCATCCGTAGAACCAAGCCCCCCCCCAAAAAAAAAAAACCCCAAAACATAGTACATGCAAACTCTTTTTTTTTTAGCTCTGATAAAATCTGACGTAAACCTATCAATCTTTGATTTCACGGTCTTGATAAGTTGTCCTATCCATTATTATATCAAATACCAGCACTTTTCTTCAAGCAGTGCAACTTAATCTATCAGATATAACTCGAACACTTATTGCCCCTATCTTGATATTTCAACTCTGAAATATGTATTTCACGAACACATATGACTACGAAAGCCAAGTTCCCGTCCCCGAGGACTTGGGATTTACAGACTTGAACGTTTTCTTTTTTTTGTCGTCAGTTTTGTGCATACCTGGTGTCTTCCTTTTGATTTAGACATAATTATATCAGAAGCCAGTTATATTTCCGATCGATACTAAATGACGATTGATCGGTGTCTATTTTAGTGTAGATATACTTTAAGTATATCTACACTAAAATAGACACCGATCAATATATAGATAAGCAAGCATTACGACCATGTGCGACGAGATACTTGTGTTATTTTTGTAAATTCTTTATATCTCCAAAGCTGGGAGTTGACACAGTTATAATGTCCTTATCATTCTTTTTCAAACATTTTGTTTTTCTCTCACCGTCTCTACCTCCATTTCTCTCTGTCTCTCTTTCTTCCGCTGCACATGTTGTCTCCCTTCTTTCCCCTTTTTAGGATAGCTTTACCAAAGAAAAACCCACAGTCACGATTCTAAAGCTGTCATTCTTTTTATTTTCTGAGAGTACATTAGGTAGGCATCATTCTCACACGCCAGCAGCAGAAAGAAAAAATGAAATCCCAATTTTTTTCATGCATTTGTTGTTATGACAGTTAGTTGAGGGTATTAATATGCTTCTTACCTGCACTAAGAATGGAAGTAGAACACACGGCGAAGCAGAACGTCGCGAAATGAGCTCCAGAGTTGAAAAGAACCCTCATCTTGAAGAATCACTTTCGATAATTTCAATGTAAACAGTAAGAATATGCTTTTTTCTCCTTATCCGCAAGGACGCAGCCACAGGAAGTCGAAGCAAGAACCAAACACGCGCTCAGCAAGCAGCTATTCAACATCGTACTACCGTCCGCGCGCTGCCGATTGCATAGTATCGAGACACCGCAGATCATTGCGCGCGCGTCCGATTTCATCCAAAGCTAACAACATGGGCAACGGAGCACGCATGTGACTTCGAATTTCACGCCACACTGTTGTAACCGATCGCCCATTTGCTGAGAGCTAATAGAGTCTGATGGTAAACACACGACGCAACTCTTAATGCAAATTACTCAGGCTGCAGCTCGACGTTTAGTAAATTTTACGGTGCTCGTGCTTTTCAGAATTGCGTGTTAATGGGAAACCAAGGGCCCCGTGAAGCAGAAATTACGCGTAGTTAATGGGAAAGTAATAGTCAAAATAAGGCATGGGAAGTCTGATGATTTGAGTAAAGAAACCCTGAACGATTCGGAATTGCAGTACGGTGGTGGTGGGTATCCGTGCGGGGAACATGGGGGTTTTATAAATCTGCATGCCTTCTTCCTTCTGATTAATCTGTGAATTCATGATGAGCCGATCAGGTATGCGAAAGCGATTCGGATCACGTTTATTTTTGCCAGTTTGTCCGAATATTTTCAAAGCTATATGAACACTCAAAAAGTAAAATGAGTGATTATACAAAAGATGTAAAATGACGCATTTGCGATTCTTGCTTTCACTATAGTTTTTCCTTTTATGGGTAACCTTTCACATTGAATATTACATGCCGAGCAGCGCTCTGCTCTGTTTATTTGTGGTGAAGTTAATTCTTTCATTTTCGCATCACAAATGATAGTGAATATCATTATGAGACAATAGGGGCGTAGACAAACAAATTCACTTTTGATACCTGCTTTCATGACATCAGGGATTCCAAACTAGGCAATAAGCTCTGAGACTCGTACATGTCAATGTGTCCAAATTTGTCTCTTGTCAAAGGCGCCTCTTTCGTTCAGTGAGACAATGAAAATCTGAAATCTGAATCTGAAAATAAAAGAGTGCAAGGTGATATGTCAGCAAAAATAAAAGAGAAGCAGTTCGGCCAGACGATGCGAGTCATTGCAATCAAGGTATAAAATCTCTACCGAAATTTGCTTTGGGTAGTCTTTAGTTAAACCGTCATTCACTACCAACCCCCTCTCCCTCTCCATCTCTGTACATGTACAGTATGTCCCTGAACAAGATGCGTGATTAGTTGAAAATTTGATCCAACCATGCGAAGTTGTCGAATAATGCATTATAATTTCTTCTCTTCATCTCCCTCTCTATATATATACAATATAGTAAATGTATGTATATGTATATATATATATATATATATATATATATATATATATATATATATATATATATATATATAATTGATATGATTATATATACATATATAGGTAAAAAACAACAACAACAAACAGGTCGGTTTATACTTGTCCTATACCGAAATGGTACTCTTCTTTTCCAGAGGATGCCATTTTCATTTCGCCGTTGATGAAGAGATTTATCGATCATGACACGTGGTTTACGTCTCGCCACGCTGGAAGAAGGGGTATCATCGTATTAGCCATGAACCACTCGCTCTAATGTGACTGTGCTTCATGTTACGCTACAGGCTATTTGGCTCCGAGTGTGTCGTCGAATATCAATGTGAGTACTTGGAATTAGATATATAATGGCGTCGGATATTTGAAAACTTGTGATGGGGTCCGTGGGATATATTATCACGAGCACAATGCGTCACCTGCCAGAAAATGATGGCATATTGATTAAAAATGAACGGAGGACTATCTGTGCTTAGTGCAATAATTGATAATGTCACACCACATAACACGCACATTAATATCGTGTGATTAACAACAGTTATGTATTATGAGAATCTATTCTGTGATATTACCTCATCATTGATAATGTTTGTAACAGAAAATCTATGAGCTGCGAAGAGCATTTTGTGATATCTATAGGGAGTTTTGATTTAAATCAATCCTACCCTTGCCACACAAACCTAAACGAAAATCAAACATTTGACATTAGTGCACCATAACTGAGGGAGAGGGCCACAGTCATACAATATGAACGACAATGGATGTACGTAAAGCTCGATGTGACGGAGCTATTCCCAGCAGTTGTGGTGGGAGAGATGAGGTTATGATACCAATGGACTTGATTGATGAATGTATAATCATTCCTGGGCAGTTCTTTGTTTACACTTTGAGTTCTGTTGATAAGACTTGTTTAATGGAGGAACGTTATATCTTTTCTTCCCCCTTTTTATGTCGTAATCAGAGCTAAAAAAAGGCAGGTGTTTACTCCTTCGTAAAAAGTTTGGGGGGGGGGAACACGCGACATTTTGTTTCCGTTTTGCATACGAAAACTGATTTCATGTGTGTAATGTGCGTCGAATCCGTACTTACGCTTGGGCACAAGTTGTGGTAGTCATGCACGTCAGTTAATGTTGGTACATGCGTTTGGGCGTGTTCGTGGACATGCGGTAGTAACGTAGAAAAGGAAATTAGACGTTCGTTCGAGACTTATTATAAGTCTTTAATTATCGCAACCAAAGCTCTTCATTTGCGCATCTGTAATGATGGAGAAAACCGAGGGCGGTTTTTTAACATCTAATAATGTCAGTCGTCGTATTTAAAGATCGTTTCTAAATAATATCATCACTGAACAAAGAAGGGAAATGAAAGGACGTAATAAGCCGTCAAGTCTTCGACACGCTCAACGATAAAGCTGGAAGAGCGCCATCTTTTGATGGATTTCTCGATGACCACTGTTGGGAAGTAAGTAGCATTTCGCAATATGACGTGCTCAGGCGGGGCGACACAGGCACCGTCCTCTCGTGCATGCATCGCATGAAAGCTCGCGCCGTGTATAGTGTTTAAGCCACCCCCTGTTACGAGCAATCCCGTAAATGTCGCTGGTATCGCGAAAACTGTGAGTGTTCCTAGCCTCCTGTGAGCATTTCACGGTGTGAAAAAAGTGGAGTGATTTTGTACTTTCCAGCTATGGACAGGAGAAAAAACAAATAAACAAGAGACATACATTTCCGGACACAGGATGGCGACGTCGTTGTTTGGTCTTCAGGCAGCCTTGCTGGGGATATCATGGATCATCCTAAGCCTACTACTTGTTTGCCAAGGCAAAGGTAACGGTTTTGATGCGCGCATGATGCTACGTTTCTTTCACTGTATTTTATCACTCGTCATTTACACTGGTAACGGTTGTGGTAAGTTGTTAAAGACCTAACTGGAGATAAGATCTTTAACAACATATTGCGTTTATGATCTTTTTTGAGGGCTTGTACGGGTTAGTTGTCATCTAAACGTGCGTGATATCATATTTGTGCTATTCGGAGAGTGGTCTTTCTTATCGTCGAAAACAAGTGGATAACTTTCTAAATCTTACCCTCTTCATTTAGAGTCGTTCAAGGATGACCACCTGTTAAAAATTTTGTAATGATTGAAAAATTGCATTTTGAAAATCCAAGCAATATCACAACTTTTTTTTGTGTTTTTTTTTTTTAATTCTACGGGTTGTCATCGGCGTCCATTCCCCAGTGCTTTCCTATTCTTTGTTATAGGTTATAACGTCACACCAACAAAATAAGAGTCCATTTGTTGACCTAGATACCGTTTATGCCGACACATTACATCGACAGGAAGAACTTTTGATTGTATGTTATGAATTGAATTCATGATTATTTCAAGGAGGGCAGGAAGTTAAGTGATTCATGAAAAATATATCCAAAGGTCAACCTTATGCTAGGTTAGTGGTTTTTAACCCTTAGTATACCAGCAGGGACTTTGGACATTGTTTACAACGAAATGGTGTTTTTTGCTCCAGTTGGAACTTAAAGCAACACAAATGATTACAGAAATCCACGAAATATATTCCTTGAGGGACTCTATTAGGCATAGTTATTGTAACATTAGAGAGTTTGCGGTTTTGCTTGTGTGTGTGTGTGTTTGTGTGCGTGTGTGTGTGTGTGTGTGTGTAGACCTGAAATTTTCTATTCGGGCAAAGAATGGGTGTAAGAAAGCTAGAACGGTATGAGAGAAACCGAGAAATAACAAAGTGAAAGAAAAATGGAGGAAATAAGGGGAATGAGAAAATAACATTACTCGAAATGAAGACGGTATTTTTTTTGTCAGTTCTTTAAAGAACTGAGTAAAGATCCAACAAAACAATATATCAGAAAGGCAGAGTAGGATAGAAGAGAAAAGAGAGAGAGAGAGAGAGAGAGAGAGAAGAAGAAGTAAGTAGAAGTAGCCAGTGATGAAGGACTGGAGATTATCCTTTCTTGAGGAGCTCTGAAAAGGGCTCTGAAACCGAAGTGAAAGTATGCAGAGAGAGAGATTTGTTGTATACATTCTCTCTCCCACCATCAGTGTTCGACCTTTTCTACTATTCTTCTTCAAAACAGAACATTTCAGGTGTACACACAAAGTGAACTGCGAAAGCTTTAAAACCGAAGAAGAGAGAGAGAGAGATTATCCCGGATGACTACATGATTTTGTCCTTCTGGAAGTATTAAGTGCTAAACTTTTGAGGCTTCCGATTGTGAACTAAAAAGTAGTCAGACCAAGGGGATATCTAAGGTGGCAAAGTCTCAAGTTTGTTTGTTTGTTTGTTTTTTTAAATAAAATGTCACCCTATCCTCACCTTTTTGATTACCACTAATAAATTACTAGCTATACACGTACTTACGGATATCTCCTAAAAAGACCCCAAATGTTTCAGCTTGAAAATGACTGGTTACTATAGTGAAACCTGCGAGTTTAAGAATTAAACTTATGTCATGTCGAATCAAGGTATGATGTTCAGAACAAAGACCTTGCATGTATTGTAATGATGTCAATTCAATTCAATTCAATTCAATTCATTTATTTTCATTCTTCTTTTTTTCCAACAAAACATAACACATAATAAATCTGGAATTACATCATAAACATAAACATTCGACTTTGCAAAAGATAAATGATACAGATAAACAAAAGAATGCATACCGGCAAAAAAATACATAGTTTGCTTCAGTAGAAGAAAAAAAAAATCAATTATAGCTCGCTGTTGTCTTTTTCGCTATATTATTTCAAAATGAATTGATTTACATGAATATCTCTTTCTTGTTTCGAAAGCAGAGCTGTCAATACGTATGAGGCTTGCGAATACTATGTATATATATAAACATGTTGAGAATTCACGTATTGGCTCCACGAAGAAATGAGAAATAAACTGGTAATGCAAGACAAGACTCCTGAAGAAGGCGGAGGCCGCTGAAAATTTGAGTCGAATAAAATCATTCTTTATTGGCAAAAATGTATTACCAGTTTATTTCTTCATATATATATATATATATATATATATATATATACATATATATATATATATATACATACATATATATATATATATATATATATATGTATATATATATATATATATATATATATATATATATAAAGGTATATGGCTTTACGTTGGCATGGCTGGTACGAGATTTTTTTATTGCCATGATTGACGCGGTTTTTTCAGTCAGCAGACTTTTGCCACGAATCTTCCTTTGTCGTCCTGCGGGGAAAGCGGGCACCCATTAGCCGTGCTGCTCCCGTCCAATCACGTGTCATGAAGCAGTAATTTATGAATGCGACTACAAGCGCAGTATGCTAACATGCTACCGTGTGTAGTTGGCTTGACCATTACTTTGCCTCCCCCCCCCCCCTCCCCCCTTTATTTTTGCACGGAAAGCATTTTTAATGTGGTTTCGGGAAACTCGCATGTTAAGCTAATGTAATCAAATAGTCAGCAGTCACAACCTTTGATTATGTGTAAGCATAATCAGAATGTTCACTTTTTGATGGGAGGATTTCTTTCGTCGATGCTGTGAATGAAAAAAAAAAAGAAACAATGTACAGGTTTCTGCATTAATGGTGTCTAATAGCTTGATTCGTTGACGTCATCATAAAGAGATTGTCGTCAAGAATTTCACCGAGTCTATAGATTGATTCGTTCACAAAAGTTACCATTGATATTGAAATCTCCTGCTTAGCAGTTGTCAAACAAAATAAATAGTGGGTCCGCTTGAATGTTTTATTGCATCTTTAATAGCCCCTTTTCTATTAAAACAGTAACATTTCTCCAAATTCATGAAATTCTTCTGTCGAGATGTTTTCATTGCAACTGATTGACAAACTTCGACGTCGAAGTAAGACAATTTGTCAATCAGTTGCAAAGTAACATTTCTGTATTTCGTCTCCATCCTTTAATTTGATGGGTTAAGAGAATCTCATCTCGATGAGTAATCTACATCATTTAAAAGTTGAGACTCGTTTCATTTGTGATTTGACAAGAAATAGGTTACCAAACATGATGATTTTTTTCAAAGCTTTGTGGTTTAATTGTATTGAATTGAATTAACGGAAATTACACGGGTCTTACACTCGAAGAGTGAACAATTCCAGCACGTTTGTTTTTACATTTCACTTGAAATCTTTACAAATGCTAACCCTTACCCACCCCCACCCAAAAATACAAACGAGCAAGATACAAAATGATATAAGCGGATCATGACTAGAAAGTGTGTAAGCATTATGTACATAAAAAGACAATTCTCGTGAAATATGAATGAACCCCAAAGCAAAGTTTGTAACCGCTGGTTCTAGGAAAAAAATATACCAATGCAAATTTGCAGTGGATATAAGACACAAAACACTCATGACGAAACTATATGAAAGCTAAAATAGCAAGATACGAAGGGCAGAAGAAGTAAAAGTGAAGAGAAAGAAAACGGAAAAAAAGAAGAAAAAGAATAAGAACTGAGTGAGAAATAGCATAATTTTCATTATGTATAAATGCACAAGTATACGAACATATAACTAGAATCAAGTTCATAACGAGTTCAACGATGAGTACTAGTTTAGTGATTACAGGGAGCATAAACGCCAGAGCCAGAGGTAAAGTAAGCGTACACTGCAAATTGATCAACCATGCATTGATTTGAGTTTTTGTTTGAAGTTTGAAGTTTGAAGTTTATTCATCTTTCTTCCTTCGTTACAATATAATATTAATTGAATGTGTCAATTAACAAGAGAATAACAAGCATACAAATATAATAGAATACACTGGTTAAAGCAGAAAAAATAAGAAAGACGAGGAGACCCTATAGAAAAGCAGAGCTTGTGAAATTAGGGGTCCTCATAATTAAAGAGTATTAAACAACTAATTAAAAACAAGAGTTTATACAAAAAAAAAACTATGTGACTATAACAAGCAAGGGGGTATAGTAAGAGAGAAAAAACTATTTACAAAAGGGACATAACATAAAACGAACACAAAGATAGAGAAAAAAGAAAGACGGAACAAAAGCAAGTAAGTGAATGATGTTATTCACAAAACAACAAGGGGGGGGGGGGAATAAATAAGTTGGCGATAACTAAGAAGACAAAAGAAAGTCCGCAGTTCTCACGAAGGTTATGCAGCAACAGAATAATGAACTGTTAGAATACCATAATTAAAAAAGGCAACGCAGCAATTTAGAGTGTAATTACTTAATAAGTATAACTTCAGTTTACGCTTAAAGACAGATGTACTGACAGCACAGGTAATGCTCGAATCTAAAGAATTCCAGAAAACAAAGAGAGAAGAACAGCAACCTTAAGGAGTCTGTTTTCAAAGATATTATTTTTGTGACAATAAAAAAAAGCCAGGTTGCTTGAACGAATAGCCCGTTTTTGTATTTTGAAATTTTTCTCAATGTGGGATTTTGCACAGCTGCCAAGGCAAGTATATCGTAATTCAGATAACAATTAAACGTGGAATATATTTTTTTTTCAAACTATACTGTACTTGGGAAAAAGATTGAGTTTTTTTTTTTAATTCTAGTATTTCTTGAAAGCATCTTAGATAAGATATCTATGTGTTATTCTCGTGATAATTCTTGGTTAATATAAAGACCTAAAAATCTAGACGATTTCAACTTGAATTAGACAGTCATTATTCAATTTTATATCGCCTGGCAAATGAGTGACAAAATTAGTAAATATCATATAAATGATTTTGCTTATATTGAGAGACAACTTGTTTGCTTAAATCCACATTTGAACTGATTTTAATTCTCTGGTCGCTACATCTAAAAAAAGAAGGAGTTGGGTTTCGATGTGAACAAAGGATATACGAATCATCGGCAAAAAGAAGAAGGACAAACATTACTCGAATTTTTGAAATCATTCATATAAAGAATAAACAAAAGCGGACCCATGAGAGATCATTGAGGGACCCCGCAAGATAGCGTCTTCAAAGTGGAACTAAAGCCGTTAATACTGACAAACTGTTTCCTGTTGAGAATCACAAAAAAGGTATTGCATTCATTAAAACACACACACACACACACACACACAAAGAATATGTTCGAGTATCTTGAAAATTGTGGTCTAATGAGAAATTGGACGATAATTACTTTCATCTTCTTTAATAATTTTTTTTTTTAATCGTATTAACTGGAACAACTTTAGCAATTTTCATTAGACTAGGCACTATGGCAGTAACAATTAGGGACAAATTCAATATATATGTTAAGGGAGACAATATTGCGGATATAATATTTTTCAGTAAGAATAATGCCCTCGTGTCCACCACTCTTTTTTTCTGCTTTTAACTTGTGAACTACGTCCTTCACCTCCCTCGTATTCTTGTACGGGACCAAACGGTGTCGAGTGGGTTAAATTGAACCATGCTAATACTAGTATGCGTGTGGTTGATGTGTGCAAAGTTATGAAACTTGTTTAGTAAACAAAGATTGACATTAAGCCGAAGTAGCAGGGTATTGCATACCTATTTACGAGTAATGGCTGTCTAAAATATCGTTAAGAAGTCGGTCTGTATAATACAAATGTACCGGATCGCCATCACAGCCCTATGTACAATAACTGTTACCTGAGAAGATTTAGGCGCCGTGGCTATTATGTACAACTGTTTTCAGCCATTTTTTGTTTTGTTTTGTTTTTTGCTGGTATTACAGATTTATTCCACATCTTATACCGATATTTCATTCTACGAATATAGGTACACATGAGTACACATATATTATGTGAGTACACATTATAACACAAACACACACACACACACACACACACACACACACACACACACACACAAGCAAGAACACACTATTTCACCCAAACACACGCTCAAGTACATGTTAAAAGAATGTCCTACGCTCACAGACACACGACGAAGAGCAGAACAATTATGTGCGTCTGTGATTATTACGACGCTTTCACACAGTTGGCCCTGACAGAGAGAGCAAGCGATTAGGAAAGTGCGTATCCACACATGCTATACTCTACGACCATGAGTGACAATAAGAAAGCTTAGAAAGGAAGAGATGGAGAGAAAGGAAGCCTGATGTATACCGTCCCTATGAACTTTAAGTTAAAGGGGACCTCCAGGCCTAGGAATACTTTGATTTTGATATTGATTTTAGTTTTGTTTGAATTGATTTAGTTTAATTTGATTTGATATGATTTGATTTATTTGCTTCTGCATTATCACGCTATTGATAGCATAATTAGACATAATTTGCTTATTGACTAATTTCATCTCTGTTGGATTTGCGATGTGTAAAAAATGTGTATGAGCAATACAAGAATAATGATGAAATTCAGCGGCTGTTGCTTTTAAAACACCTACAAGCAAGTTATCTATAGGATGACTATGACTTCTGTAGAGAGCAACACTCAAAAAATGATTGATGCATGTATTCAGTGCGCGACTTTCGTTTGTTATGCTTTTTATGATCCGCTTATTGAAGTTCGGTGCCTTTTGCTTCGAAATTACCGGTCCACAGAGCCTATACTGTTTGAAGTAATTTTCGCTTCGGAATGGAAGCACACAACCTACCGTCACATCTCTGGCGTTTTCACACTGACGACGAGGATAAAAAACAACAACCAATAATTAATTTGATGTATATTTCCCTCGTTTGTCCTGTCTCAGCCTTTCATCTGCGCATGATATATTATGGAGTAATTATAGATTAAGGCAGAACGTGTGCCATTTTGGCAGACCATATCGATGGTTGATTCTGTTCATGACGGAGCACATGTATCGATTTCAGCAACACAGAGAACTTACCATCAGCGCGACGGCTAATACGGGGATGAAGACACTTGTGATGTTGGTTTTTTGGTGGGGTATCTTTCATATAACACACACGAAGCCCTTATCTGACGTCACCCTTTAAACTACACATATCCTCTACTCAGGTCTCCACTGGAAGTGTGACCTTTTTGTAATTTCAGTTTCTCTGTATTATTAATTTTTGCTAACGTATGAGTTTCATTAGCTAATAGCTTTAATGATTATCAATTCATTTGAAATATATTATGTTGTGGTGAAATCGCACAAAACTAGTGTGTAATATGGTAATGTGTTCCCAAATAACAATCTTTGAATAACGTTCCCCATAGCATTTTGTTTTTGAACCACAGATGCTATAGTCTTTGGCGTTTCGTTTTGAATTCATTTTTTGTAGCCTATATGAAACATAGTGGATAATTGCCTCATTCCCATCCGATATTTATTGATAGGTGGTTATAGTAAAAAACAAACAAACAAACAAACAAACAAACAAACAAACAACCGCAAGGCCGCCGTCACCCCCCATACACACGGTGTAATAGGAAGAAGTATCTGACAAACTTACACGCCTGTTGAAACCCTTGAGACGTTTTCTATCGGCCAAGGTCACTTCTCCAGCTTTCTACACTCATGCACCCCCTTTTGCATTCTTTACTCGAATTTTGTTCAATGATGTCAAAATCATACTAAATAAATAACACAAAAAATGATAGCTAGGATTCCACTCGCTTAATCACTTCAATGCGTACTTGTAAAGAAAGAGTTTATTCAGATTCTTACAAAATCAAAGAGATATACGAAGACCTGGCAACCACGATATGATTATAACAGTCTCACTATCAATATTAGGGAGCTTTAGATTTTAGACGCGCGGACGTTCAAAGGGAAAAAAACATGGTCTGAGCGTGCGCAGTAACTTGACGTGTGCTACTGCGCACGCTCATACCATGTTTTTTTCCCTTTGAACGTCCGCGCGTCTAAAATCTAAAGCTCCCTATTATTAGTCACCTTGACCAACTTGATCAGAGTTATCAATATTGCGTAATCGCACTGAATACGTACAGGCAAAGACAGCATTACACAAAAAAGCAAATTACATTACTACACACACAAACACGCACACACACACACACACACACAAAGACACACAAACTAATATCTATAAAAGAAGGAAAATGTTCTAAAGCCTCTTACAACGAAGAGTATTCAATGGGCTAACGACCTAACGACCAATCACAAAAATGCTACGAAGATAGATGTCACCAAAAAAAAAAAGTGTTCAGTAAGTTGAACGCACGCCTCGCTACAACACTTTTCATTTAACTATAGAAAGGAACGTGATCTGGGCTTTGATGTTATACATCAAATGGGATTAATGTCAACGTTATACTTGCTTATTTTTCCACTTTTAAACAACATTATCAATCACTGTGCATAAAATCATAAAGTGAGCAGCGTATATCGCACTGTCATCAGGCTCGTGATTGGCAACCTTGAGACTTATGTCACGCTCGAGTGTCAATTACAGCCGTATCTCTCTGGCTCTTAATTGCAGCTTAATACTTAATGCACAATGCACTCTGCAGTGGCGGCCAGTAATGGACCAATTTATGGATGAGGTGTCTGTTTAAAGTGGGATTTGTAATCGCTGTCTTTGTCATATACACAGAGAGTGGATGACGCATAGAGTGAATGCAGACTCAAATGAAAATTCTGTCATAGAGTCGGCTTGGCCTATCATCCTTTTGTAACTCCACGGCAAAGCGGATCTTTTTGAACTTTTTCATTGTAAACCAATGATGGTACTATATATTAATGGTGTATTGATTATCGGGGCCTAACTGACTACTATGAGTCTTTAAACCAAAACCGTTTAACACACACACACACACACACACAAAATAAAACGTGGGAAAATGAAATTAAGGATATGAAAATATAAAAGAGGTAGAACTAACCTTCACGAATTTGGTATCAAACGACTGCTTAGATATAGGCCTAGAGAATTTTACAGACATCTTTTTCCTGACATTACAAGTAGAGAAAAGAGGATCAAAAAGGCTTGAACCGTCAGGCTTATCAGCTGAATGTAATTCTATAGCATACCGAGTTTATACATGACGTAGTAAAATGATTTCTGCTATTGGTGGAAAAGTATGGTTCTGAAAATACAGGGACACTATATAATCACAAAACTGTAATGTTGATGAACTTACTACTGAAAAGATCATGGCTCCACTAATTCTACATTGATGTTGACTTATGATGACTTCCAGGGCGGTCATGACTGCATCCGTGCATGGCATAAAGCGTGTCTTACTAATACCCAAGAAAATATGAATAACATTGACATCATGATTGAATAGTTCTGCCTTGGACGATATACAGTAAAAACAATGTATTTTCAGCGATTTCCTTTTTTTTCCATCTCATCTTGACGTAGTCAACTAAAAAGCCATGTTTGACGTATTTCCTGTAGCGTCCATTGTTTGCCATGCAACGTTCGACGTTCAGTGTTCACGCGTTTTACATGTTCAGGTTTTAATAATGATACCGTCTTTACATGTTACCAATGTTCTGCCATGAGAGTCCTGCCATTATTATAACCTAGCATTAGGTACCCATTTACACGCCTGGGTCTAGAGGGACATTGTGGGTAACATACATCTTATTCAAAGACACTTAGACACTTCACGGGATTCGTACTCGTGATCTCCGATTGAAAGTCAGGAGACTTATCTACTATGCCACCGTGCCCACACTGCATGTTGTTCAGAACTGTAGATTTTTGCATGTCCAACAGGTGAGATTGGATTCAAAGCCTACAGAGTGCCTTTATCGTTGGATAAGATAATGACTCATCAAGTCCCTCTTAACCAATGGGCAATAGGCATAATATACCTTACAAACTTGAGTATCTGGGAACTTCAAGAAGATGGACCCTCAGGAATAAAAAACAAACAAACAACGATGGTTTTATTAAATGTGGCCTTATAATAATGGTAATCTATGCCATTGTAATCATTTTTTTTTTCAATTTCTCGTGAACGTCTGTCTTTTTCTTCTAGTTTTGATTCGTTACTTTCCTTATCCTCTCTCCATGCAATGTGAATTTTGATTCTTTCTAAACTAGTTCTTGTTTTTTCTTTCGACATTAATTACGACACTCAGGTTCTGCCAATTTGAATCCCAGCAAACGTCTATACGAGGACCTCATGTCCGCCTACGGCTCAGTCGCTGTCAGACCGATCGTTAACATGTCTCAACAAATCGACGTCTACCACCGCCTTCTCATCTCGCAGATAATTGACTTTGTAAGTACACACACACACACATATCATATATATATATATATTATATATATTAAGGAGGGTAGGGGTCTGATTGCACCGCTTTATTCATTGGACAGTCACAGTCGTGGTCCGTCATTTCTCAATATAGGTAGTAGGTTAATCGGGATAGACAAGGATTAACTGAATATTCAATATCAAACAGCAATACAACGACCAGTCAAATCTATGACTCAAACCTCAATAGTAAGGGGAAGTCATAAATTCCTTCTCTTCTCTCGCAATCAAACAGAAAGAATGAGCAAGCTCTGATTATGAAGAGCGGCCCCTTGAAACAGGTAGTATCTAAGATTCCATGAAACCTTAGTGGCTGTCAATGGGGCTTTGCAACAAAGAATCATGCTTTGCATATATGTCCCTGTATCACAAAATCACCAAAAAGTCGCCATTCTTAGTTTAGGGCAGATTCTGAAAGAGCAGACTCCATGCTTTAAAATGACGTATACTTCAAAACAGGGGGATTTTCCAAACCCATCTAATTTAATGGAGTGTGTATTGAGAAAAGAGATCGAACGTAGGTTCAGTTGAGTGGGTAATTAGTTCATCCCGCTGTATTCCCTTTAATGAGTTGAACAAAGAACGTTACATAAAGTTCCATAGCAACCATTATGATGGGATTAACAAGCTAAACTGAAAGTTAACACATCAGTAAGTGCATAATAGTCATGACCAATATTAACTGACAAAGCAATAGCATGATCCTTTCAAAAGTTGATAGAGTTGAAAGTAAAAAGTGTTAGAAGGGTTTGTTGTCGATACTAAGAAACTAAGCAATAGCATCATCCTTTCAAGAGTAATTAGAGTTAGAAGTACAAAATGATAGAAGTTGTGCTTCGAATGCGTTAATTAAAGTGCTCTAGCATAAAAATGCAAAAAGGTAATTTCTCATTCGTTTTATGTTCTCAAACTTAAATATAATATAATATAAAAATAGAAATATATTGAAGAAGAGCTGCTCTTTCAGAAAATATACAAAACAAATGAATTACTAGGTTGTCCCTTTTCACCCGTCTTGAGTCGTCTGGGGAAATCAAGTCTTTTTGTTAGTTTTATAATGCACAGTCAAATATTGGGACACATTACACATATTTTTTTTTATGGTCTTATATGGGATATCATTGTCTTGCAATATTATACGAGCACAATGTCAAACCATTGTTCATCTTTTCTCGCCTCATTAAATAACGATCTCACTGCTTTGACCGATGCTTCACCATTTGAGGAGATTCAATGTTGTGATGATATTGCTAAACAGATAACGAATTTTTCTTTCCATAACATATTTGAAAACAGCCGAAGATTCTTGTGACCACATAGAATTATGTTGTTCATACTGTCCTGCAACGGGCTATCGACAGTATTATCACGTCATCATTTATATAGGATGGAATAATGATGAGAATAAATTTCTTCTAGGTATTGAATATATCTTCTCTCTATGTATCTATCAAAGTATATGGTGTTATATAAATTGATCAAAGTAAAATGATGTATTTTTTCCCTACTTGTCTCTTTCCTGCTGCATGATGTCTCCTGATTTGCGTAGGACGAGCCTCTCCAAAGACTGACCCTTAGTGCCTGGCAGAGACTGGTATGAATAATATCACGGACTATGACATCATAAAGAGCTAATATGATTTGAACTTAAAAAAAAAAAGACATTCATTTACAAAATGCACAGAGATTATTAGGTTTTACATAATAGCAGCAATAACAAGAACCAAACCACAACACGACACACGGACAATTCTTGTCTTCCATCCTGCATGATACGCATAGTGTTATCATAAATCATAAGCACTGTCTGCTTCAAGAAAAAAAATGAATGATTATCTCAAGCAGCATAACTTACGTGCATGTATTACGGAGGAGTAAGTAAGTAGGAACACGGACATGAGAGGTGTGCCTGTTACCTTTCATATCACTCACCAACATAGGACTGTGCACCCACAGACGCAGGCACGTATGTAACGCGATAATGACGCTCGATTTATGCAGTGAATCCGACAACGTGCTCCGTTTTCATGAGCTCCTTCATCTATGAAAAACGCCGACGAGTGTTTTCTTGCTTTGGCGGTTTCCATTCAACTTGCCGTGTGAAACATGTATGTATATTCCTTTGGAGATTTTTAATGTAATTACCGAGAAGGGGGGGGGGGGGGGGGGAGAGATCTTAATGTACTATTGTTGTAGCAATAGGTAAATGTTTCGATGGTCGATGCAGGGCAGAAGTTATAAAAGATGATTTTGAGATGATTCCATACCAGTAAAGAATAGTTTCATTATAGCATCAAATGAATATGAAGAAAAAAAAAATCCCGACAAAGGCGAACCTAAACTGGTGGTGTTTTATCAAAATACAAAGTCTGATCAGCGCACTACACTCAACACATTATTTATGACGGTCAGTACCATCGCGCCATAGCTAGACTACAGTTTCATTGTTGCGGGTGCCGTCTATCTTGCTTTGTAACAAGGCTTAATGTCACCTCCTCTTAACCGTTGGACAGTATCAATAACGACATCATTGTCTTTTGTTTTGCAGAATCTTTGCCACACTTGCTCCTGTAATACTACAAAACCACAAATAAACATACCTGCAGTTTGTCCTTAAATTCAGGAACATCTTAAATTTTAGTAGCATTTGCTGAGATAGTGTGGAAATACGCTGGTTTTACGTACAACACGCCTGTTTGACCATTGCTCATCAAAAGATTGGGACAAGACCAGCTAATAAATTTTGATTATCTATTATCTGCCACGCTGCATGTCTGTGTGAGAGCCTCTGCGAGGGCCAAACATCGATATGGAATTCAACCTGTCTTGGTCCGATAGAGGAATGCTCTGTACATTACCTTGACAATAATCATTTAGTTTCAGTGGGAGGCTTTTATCATTATCAGACATGACTCCAGCCTCGCTCCAGTATGTCGCTTATCATGCCGTTCCAACTTTCATTTTGCATAATACTACCAGTTGAAGGTTATTTCTACCAACTGCACGGCATCATTTATGACATGAGTTTACTCTTTTCCTGTGTGCCCAATGATTTGCTCTGATGATAACGTTTAATGCGTGCAGCGATTACTAAAATGTGCAGGCAGTGACATGTGAAAAAAAAATAATTCTTTTTCTTATTTTGAATTACGTTGCACCAATGGGGAAAATGCACATGATATTCAGATTTTCTGGACTGATATCTAACATCGCTGGCAGTATTCCTGATATTCTTCTATTAACTACTCTGACGACCCTGAACGAGATAGTGCTATTGGAGGGACGAAACAGTTAAAAAAATATGCACGTTAAAAAGACACTTCTTCATGACTTTACAGTTCATTTTCTGATTTTCGTGCTTAAGTTATAAATCAGCTGCTGTCGATCATCACTGGTGACATATGTGATTTAACTCGAAAACATGTCACGATGCCTTCCCAACAAACATTAGACCATCGAGACATTACAAACAACAGCAGTATGGTGTACGACCGTGGCGGCTTAATTGATGCAAATGCCACTTTCAATTACAATTAAAGTGCTGGCACCTGTTAGTGTAAATGTCGTCTTTTCCTGCCCGACGTCAGTCATTAAATGAAACATGTTCCCAATACACATGTCTTTTATAATCCAATACACATTGAGGCATACCTTAGCAAAGTCGTGACACATGGACTATTCTATCAAAATTTTGTTTCAGCTGTGTGACGAGCTATTGATTACTAATGCTTGATTCAATGATAGATAAATGAGGGCAGAACGTGCAGAAATGTTGCAGTATTTAACATTATCAATTTCTTAATTAATTCTTTGAGACTCTGAGGCTGCCATCACTATCAAGCCGTTGGTTAAAGACGGCAGGCTCCTGCATTTTTTTCTTCCTCTTTACCTGGAAACAAGTGCATCGTCGATTCCTTTGATCTCATTGTCCTTGTAGTTAAACTTTAAAGATTGTGCTTATCGATACTATGAATGTAATATTGTTTTTTCCTATTCTTTTGTCAGATACACATGTTGTCATTTTCATATATGATTTCCTTGAAAAAATGCAGAAATAAAATCGAGCTGAACTGAACCGAATCAGTATCTAAACAAATTCCCACGAATGTCAACGCAAGTTCATATCTACAGTAGATGACGATCTTAAGAGCTCATTGCAGTCCGGTTTTTAATATACATCACCTAACCCTAGATCTGCATGATATTGCAAGAGTAATACACTATTATCTTCTAAAAGAACAACAGTGATAAGTATGGGTGCCTCAGGGAAACTACGTAAAGGTCAAACTGCAGGCCTGGTCTACCAAAATGCATCTGGAGAAACAATCTCAGTGCTATCAGAAGCCTGCGCTCATTTGGGACTTATTTAATTACAATGGCATAGTCACTCTGCTAATCATTATAATTATTACGGTCTGCGATTACCGAACGTTGAGTGTACTTCTGCCCCGATGTTTCCTTTTTTTTTCAGGCAATCGATTGCTGTAAGTTAAAATATACATATACAGCATGCATATAATGCATATATATATATATATATATATATATATACATACATATACATAATATGTGTGTGTGTGTGTGTGTGTGTGTATGTATACATACATATCGTCGCTGGGTCGACAAAACCTCGTATCTCAAAAATGTCAAATTTTCAGGAGAGCCAAAAAACATGGCGGCTAAAGCACTATACTGAATGGGATAGCCGTTCTTTGACATGCCGTGGTGGCTTCATTTTTGGGGTAAGACAGCTGGGATTTGGACAGGACATCACTTAACCAATTATTTGACCACTAATGCAAAAAAGTCATTTTCACCAAAATTTGAGATACAAGGTCTTGTCACCCCAACGACGATATATATTTATGTATATCTACGCATATAAATGTGATATTAATGTGTGCTTATATGTATTTACATATTGTTGATAATAATAATAATAATGATACAGGGTACTTAATATGCGCCAATTCCACATAAGTAACGTGCTCAAGGCGCAGTAGAAGAAGTGAGTTATGAAATACAAAAATCCTTACACAAAACATGCACATGAAAATGAATGACACAATAATGATTGTAATGATGATGAAAAAAAATCATAATATAGAATTCTACTGGGAAACGGTTACAAACAAATGAGTCTTGAGGGCAACTTTAAAGGAGTCAACATTCGAAATGTAACGGATAGCTTGAGGCATCTGATTCCACAGGTAAGGTCCAGCATGTGCAAATGACCGATCCCCCATGATTTCTTTATTTTTTGGAACAACAAGCAATCTACAGTCGGATGACCTTAAACATCCAGGAGGATTAAAAATGTCAGCAAATTAACATTGTACTCCGGGGAAGATCCGTGTATGCAATGAAAAAGAGATAGCAATAATTTAAATACAATGCGAGATTCAACGGGTAACCAATGCAATGAGGACAAAACAGGGGTAATGTGAGTATTTCTCCTGGTAAGGGTAACAATGCGAGATGCTGAATTTTTGTAACCGTGAAAGTTGAGATTGTGGTATCTGAAATAAGAGTGCATTACGAAAGTCAAATCGGGACGATATAAGAGCATGAACTATTTTTTTTTTCTGTGGCTGAACGAATTAAATACTTGCGAATAATGCCCAAATTGCGTAATTGATACCTCACAGATTTACAGAAAGCAGAGATCTGAACAGACATGGACATTGTAGAATCAAATAATACCCCAAGATTTCTATACGATTTAGATGGAGCAATAACAACATTATTGTCAACCGTTAAAGAAGGAAGACTGACCTTGTCAAGTAGAACTTTGGAGCCAATAAATAACAACTCTGACTTTTCCTGATTTAACTAGAATAATCGATTATCATCATAATCATTTGTTATTCATTCTTACCTGGTTTTAATTCCCTAAAACAGCGAAAAGACAAAAGCAGAAAAAAGTCTTTTATGTGAATTGAAGAATTATTGAGATGATTAATACATCTTAAGGTAGATTTAAATTGTGATAATTTGTTGTTGTTGTTGTTTATGAAAGCAAGAATGATATAAATAAGGCCCTCTTCAAAAGTAATTTGCCCCAGGAAATACTGAGTACTAATCAAGTGATATCATAAGCATCTCCAACTTATGTTATTGTCTAAACTTATATCATTAAAATGATTTGATTTTTATAATAATCTAATAATTTCTTGACTGCAACCTATTCCTGATTCTCACGACAGAGTGGAAATATGGTAGAAACAACGAGAACCTGGTCAAATATATGAATGTGTAATTCTTATGGTATAGATAATTCATACGTCCTGTCGTTGTTATCATTTGTTGTCTTAAACGGTTTTTCATGATCATAATTCATATTATGATCGCTGAATATTCGTATTCAGGGTATTTCTAAAGCTTGTTGAAATATTCCCGGACACTGCTGAATGCCTTAGTAAAATAACTACGTGGGCACTGATGTAAACCGATGTTTGAACACTACACGAGATGGCGGCAGTGACAAGATCCCAGCGCATTAAGAGAACTGTAAACATTTACTTTCTCCCAAGACCCACTCATATTTTACTGCATTATGCTAGACATTGATAATTCATGGATATTCTTTAACGACACGCACACTTGGGCGGAAAAATCCTAATGAATGATTAACAGTTTCTTTGATGTTCGAATATCTTTTTTTTTTGCATAATCATTAGAGTGATGGATTAGGCGCTTCACGCTGATATGTGCTTTATCGCACTTTTACTGAATGAAATGTAAAGATTGTACTCGGTTAATTTTTTTTTTATTTATGCACTCAGGAAAGTAGAACAAAAGGTAAACACAGTTTCAAGTTCATATTTCTTATACAAGCCTTTAATAACACTCAATATATCATATGTCAAATTACAGCAACCTCAATTGTCTTCAGGCAAGGAATAACGAAACACAAAAGCGAAATGAAATTCAATCATATCGCAGAGAAAGTAAAACAGAGCATGACATAAGTTTGAGTGATCCAGTGCACTTGAAAAAAGAAAGAAAACACTATTATCCAATAGTCAACTTTTTTTCCCATTAGAGTCAGTATCTTTCTTCTTCACATTTTTTCTTTTTTTTTATAGTCCATATACCTTGCTGGGTTACTATAACTGTCAAACAATGCAACTCATGAAAATTGATTTCTTCTTTTCTTTTTCTTTCCTTTTTTTTAAGTGTGTGTGTGTGTGTTTGAAGGCTTCGTTATGCTTCATCGATCGTCTCTCATTAATAAATAAAATCTCTGTGTAACCCTGATCATTTGTTTCCAATTAACAATTTACATTGTGGCAGATTGTCCATATTGCAAATTTTGCTTTTGCACCTTGATAGAGAAACTCGAATGTGCTCATTCATGCATGAAATTCAGTGATATGTTACCTTAACAGGCTGAAGGTGTATGGAATTGGCTTTTATATATTGTATATTTTTCCCTCGCATCTTCTAAAAGGATTGGAAAGACGACTTTCTGACTTGGAATCCTGCTAATTATTCTGGAGTCACCACTATTGAGTTTGAACCAGACAAAATATGGAAACCAGATATACATCTCTATGAAAAGTAAGTTAAAATACAATTGATTTCCGAACCATGAGATTAATCAATATACATGTGTACTGGGCATTACAAATCGGTTTAGACATATTACCATTATTCCGAGATATGTGTTTGTGTGTTTGAATCTATAACAAACATCCGGTTTTAAAGTCTTGTAAGAATTTTCCATGACGCTGAAGAATATCGAAAAATGTCACATGTAAACAGCTGATGAGAGTGTATTTAAGAGACTTCCAAAGTTACATTTTAATTGTTCATCTCCAGTCAAAATTCCAGGCTTCGAGCATTCAAGTACGAGTCTCTCTACTTCTTTATCAGCATGCAAGCTTGATGCTTAGGGATACAATGAATGAAATGTAACATTCATAATATTTTCTAGTTTCAAGAAAAATGTATCAACATGAAATTGAGGGAAGAGCTTACGTCTTATTACCTATTCTTGTTAGCATTCAAGTCGAATCGGTTCACCGGCTTTTGATTATAAATGCAGATTTGTTTCCCTTAAAGATATTGATATTCATTCAAATCATACTATGTCTGAAAGCATGCAATACACTTAAAACAATTCATTTAATCTCAAACCGGGCTGTTTCTATCCTTGCTGCACCAATCAGAGGATTAATTTGGATCCTATTCCCTGATTACCCCTGTTGAATAGACAGTACACTTTGTACTTCATTCACTCCATGTAATAGTAATGGCACAACCCCACCAAAATATCGACTACAGCAACGTATTAAAAAGAGTTCAACGGTCTCTTTACACTTGGTTGTCTTCTAGCGTTGACAAAGACTTCGTGAGAATCTCCAAGACCCTGATTCTCGCTCATTACGAAGGAAATGTCACGTGGTACGCGCCCATCATTGCCACCACCTCGTGTCGAGTGAACGTGATGTATTTTCCCTTCGACGTACAGATGTGCGAACTCTCCTTTAGCTCCTGGGTCTACACCCGAAAAGAGCTCGATCTCCATCTCTTGCAACACGCGGATGCAAACCAGGTTGGTAGTGTGAACGTCCTTAGAATGACTTCAGTGATAACTCGAACATACGTTCCATTTTCTTCGGCCGTAGGCTAAAAAAACAACAACAAATCTAATTGAAAGTCTAATGTTGTGGTACAAAAGGTGACAAAAGTGATGGAAAAGCCGCAACAAAACGTCTACAACATAGAAATGGCCATGGAGAAAGAAAACCTTTAAAGCTAATTCATTTTGGCCACAATTTTCATAGCATCAGCATGTAGACCAAAGTAAGCACAGACTTTTTAAGCCACGGGCACAATTGTCTCCAATATGCCTTCGACATCTTGATATTACCAGCAGCTTCCATGTCATGGGTGTAAAAATAAACGTGTACGTGTGCCAACTATAAAATGACTATTGCAATGTCCTTGTGAAGAATGGAAGAGGTTGTAGTCCCTACATCGCCTACATTGTATCAAGTATAATTAGTTTTCTATGTTAGAAAATATATGATGTACGTTGTATTTAAATATTAACAGCCATTTCAACCAACCATGTAATAATTTTTCGTTTGTGTTTAGCTTTTAGTATGAAGATCAAGGTGACCAATCTCGACTAGCACGTGTGCTAACTTTTGGTTTCCTTGTTAACAACAACTTTGTAGAATTACGCTACATGTATCACATTTAAATCTCAAATGTCTTCATTTAATCATGTTATTGTAAAGGAGTAATAGATAAGTATTTTTTTCATATATGTATGTAAATACAATTGTATAATGATTGAAAATGTACATGTTCAAATGTTCTTGCTAATAAAAAACTTCAAACTTCAAACTTCAATAATGATTTCAAATGCAATGACTATAATTCTAGTTTTGCAGTCCATGACATATCATTCTAAACGAACTATAAACACATCGCAACTCTTTTACGTCGACGGCCTAGTACGCCTTCGGTCCATTTCACGGAAGTTGGAAATACGAGGAGCAGGCCGATTACAATATAGAAAAAGTGAAGACAGTCATCCTTTTAACGCCTCGCTAATTCAAGTCTTTAGTCATCATCTTCAACTGATGCATTTTTTCTTCTTTAGAATGTCTTCATCGGGAATGGTGTGTGGAATCTGTCGAGTGTCCGTCGAGAGGAGCGCTTCGTTACATACGACTGCTGCCCAGCCGAGTATACGACAGTCCGCTACACACTTGTTCTGACGCGCACGTACGCCTTCTATCTGCTCAACATGCTCATACCCAGCATTCTTCTCTGTTTCACCAACACCCTGGTCTATCTGATTCCACCCGAGTCAGGAGAGAAGGTGCAGTTTGCCGTGAGCAATTTGCTGGCCTCCATTCTATTTCAACAGCTCATAGCTGGCCTGATGCCGCCGCTGGGCGAAGAGCTTCCTCTTCTTGGTGAGTTGGGGGAATTCCCATACTGTGCTCAAACTGGTTAACACTTGGCATTACAGTATCTCATTTCAATTTAGAAGAATCAAAGTTTAAAATAAGCCGGGATGGTGTTTCAAAAGGAATTTCAGTCGATGTGAGAAGAGAGGTTTTATCAAAATCACGGTAATATGCAGTTTGTCTTCCCTGATATTCAAACTTTCAAGTAAAAATTGACATTTTGGAGATTTTTACATGCAGCTAATTATTATGAAATAAAGTAAGGGACAGTTGAAGTGGATTTTGAAAAATTAAGAAAGACTGAACAGGGAGATCAGTGGCATGCCATAATTTGTAATTCTCCTTATTCACCACTCTTATTTTAACTTTCCAGATCTTTTGCTTTCATCTTTATCTATCGCAATAGGCCTACTCTTCCGAACAAGCGATGTCAAAAAGCACCATCCAATTCTCATGAATGGCTTGCTATGCTGGAAAGTAAAGGACAATGAAGGTTGATATATCATTTGATGGAGTCATTGTCTGTATTAAAGCTGCTCTAAATTAGTTCACATTTTGTCTTCCCACAGGAATATTCTTTCTCTTCATGGTCATGTGTAGCTGTTTGGCCATTGCCTGCAGTATTCTCAGTTTGCGCTTCTACAACGTGAGTGGATTCAAACCCGTCCCCGCTAGCCTCCGGAAATTCATCCTCCTCACCCATGCACGCGCACACCGGAAACTCCTCCACCGCGTTTCCACGGTGCGTTCGCGCCACGCCCAAAGCAGCCACCAGGATAATTGCGCCAATGCCTCGTCCTCCTCGAGGCAAGTCGAGTTAGAACTGAAGTCAAATGGGTCAGAGGTCACCCCGATGGGCATGAAGGTGGATGACCGGAACAACATGGTGGATGGTAACGAGTCTAGCTCGCTCGACCGTCGGCAATCGTTGGAGTTTTCTCGTGACGTGATAATAGAAGAGTGGCGTCTACTCGCTCGCGTCATCGACAAGCTTCTGTTTGTGACAGTTCTCGTGGTAACATGCGCAGTTTTGTTGGCACTCATTGTGAAATTCGCGTCAGGAAGAGCCGTGTAAATAAGAAAACAAGTTATCAGCTGCATAGAGAAACTGCATCGCCGGTCGACCTGACAAAGAAAAAAAAAACCTTTCATTTAAAGGACAAGTCCACCTTCATAGACACGTGGATTGGACTTAGCACCAACGTATCCTATTATTCTTCTTCAGTCTTGTCAATGGTCATTCTCATCTTCATCCTGATCGCTGTTTGTGACTCCATTATCAATCACAGAACGCTTGACTTGCGGATTCGCTGATGTCACTGATTATGATTCGTGAATAATGTTTTGACTTGGCCTAAATGTCGCTGCAGTGACTTGTTGACTTTACATTGTGACCGGAGTAAAGTGTAAACTGCAACATGTAGTTACGTTCTATGTAAGATGTGTGCCATTAAAGTTGTTGGCGAATAGGTGATGGGATGTAAGCTAAGTCATTTTAAACATGTCGTGATGCCGATGATCTTTTGTAAGTGAGTTGAATAAATTTGTTAGATATCGATATCGAAGTGTTCATATCTAAAACACCAATCTCTGATATGTAGCAATTACTTTGAATCTGCAGTATATTTTGCACTATGTATCTTTGTAGATTTAATCGTAAAACAGCTAGTGGTTTAAATTTTAAGGGATATGGGACACACATAGATATTCGACTCAAAAAATATTTAAATACAATGCAGCATTTTTTGCATTCACATTTCGTTCATACATTTGCCTGTACTACTGTTCAGAATATTCCTCAATTATGTAGATTTCTTTGCAGTATTCCATCACGTGTCCATGTATCATTCACGTTAGCTGCTCTGGTTACACGCCCTGGTACCTCTCGGTATGTGTGCGTGTGTGTGTGTGTGTGTGTGTGTGTGTATTTTCAGTCACGTGACTGTCACGTAAATTCCGTAATGCTCATTGTTTTTTTTTTTCTCCTAGAATGTCACCGACTTCACATTTTCTCGTGGCACCTTTTCTTTTCCACTGGTTAAAAGGATCGATTTGCCGTTGATCTCTAGGTGACAAGCTTTGTAATTTGTACTATCGCTTGACTTCTGGATCACAACTTGAAAGTAGTCATTATGATAGACACATCAACTGATATATCACACAGAGTGCTGTATTCACTTTTCTGATGTATATCTTACACGAGTTCTATTCAGAAATACTAGAAAAGATTGTAATGTCCACAGACACGCCCACTCCAGCGTTGATGTAGCTATAATGATCTTAGAAGACCGCATCGCAACTTCTTCTGAGATCTCCGTGAAAACTTTCGTTTAAAACACGAAAAGTGCATTTCTACCATTCTACTACCAACAAGAATGTAACTTAAATACTCAGCCCTTAATTGCGCGATCAAGGAAATAAAAGCGAAAAAAAAAAACACACAAACAAACAGACAACCAACCAAACAAACAACAACAAAGGCAGAGAATAAGGAACAGTCTTTCCCTATGGCTATGGACATTGCAAAGGAGACATAGAGAATCGCACCAAATTCGTCCATATTACAAAGAGGTTTCCATCCATAATGCCTCGGCTCTGCTAGGGTAACCATTAATAGGTAGGTAGGTAGGTAGATATAAGTTGATTTAAATGAAGGTACAATATTAATCTTTTGGTATGAGTTATGAGAAGTTCTAGGTGATTTCGCACATATTCATAATCCCCTAGCAGTGCTGCAGGTTACCAGATGAGTATGATGACATCATCTGGCGATATTCTTTGCTAGCAGCTGACTCCGAATTAAAGAGTACCAGACGCATTTTGTTGTTTGTTTTTGTTTGTTTTTGGTTGTCCGTCTGTCCATCCTTCAAAATCAGATATCTCACAACACTTAACGGATTCACGTCAGTTCAATTCAACCATAGTTTAATTCCATCTAGCAAGAGGGTGAGACATAATACAAATCCTGCATTTCACAACCATGTATTGTTTCATCGATTCATAAGAAACACGTTAGATACAAAATGAATCATAAAGCATATTTCAAAAGATATAAACTAATACATTGAATGATAACAGAAGCGATTCATACTTTGCAGAGTTGACATGAAAGTAAACGTAATGATGGAAAAGAGTTACCATTTGAGAGCAGAGCTTGTAAAATTGATCACTCAATAATGTCATTAGTACAATATTGTGTAAACAAACACTGACAAATGACACAACATCCAAAATCAATGTGCACCTAGATTGTAACTGTTGAATGAAATGCACGTAAATGAAGGTATGTTTTAAACATGAAGTAATCATTAATTTTAGTCCGGAAAAATAAAAATTAAGAGTAAGATATCAATGCCTACCCAGTATTCGTTGAGCCGTGTGTACCAGGAGTTATGGCGACAAAATCAGCACTCCTCATGTACAGTACTTTCCCCAGGTACATGTTTGGTAAAGTGAATGCTATATAAAAATTAACATATTAGATGTTGTCACTTGTCTGCAAATCTTTGTTAAATGTTAAATGTAACACTAAAAATGCTTAATTTAACACTAAATGTTGGACTGCCATTTCAGAAATGGTAAGTCCATCAATTACATTGCTAATTATAGCCATTGTTATAGGGTACAAATGTCGGAGGAGTGACATTCAAAATGCTGATTTACCATTTCATTATTTTTTTGACTGTACGTAGGATGTTATGACACTGATTAGAATGCTAATAAATTCACCTTGGGTTGGACGTTGCAAACGGTCATAATGGTCTTTGGTGAAATGCTGTAAGTTCAGCTTGGATTGCCCAAATAGTAGTGTAATTTGGTAGGAAGGTTAGAAAAGAAATGGGCGACTATTAACTCTAAAAAAACATGCAAGCCGTGAAGGTTTTTTTTTCTGTCTAAAGGTAAAGTTTCAAGGTACTTGAGATGTATTTTTCCGTTACTTCCGCGAGATATTTCAAGTATTGAATTTCATGGAGAGGTGTAAATGACTTGAAAGGTAATTGTCGGCGTTAAACAAGGTAGCTGTACTTTCTCTCTCTTTTTTTTTGCCAAGAAAGTATGATTTTTTTTTTTTTTTGGGGGGGTCATAATTGCAGCTTGAAATATACTGTTGAATCATTGATTGTTGTGCAGGTAATAATTGATAGATAATGTGCAGAAATAATTACTTGTAGCTGCCCAAAATACCAGGCCCGAAAAATCAAAGTTCAAAGGTTAGCCAAATCAAGTTCAAATGCCATTACTTTCCATAGATACCATTCAATTAGAACACTGCTACGAATTATTTGGTGAAATGGATGAAAGCAAAACTTAAAGAAAGAAAGAAAGAAAAAAACGTTTCGGCAGAGAGGATTAAAAGGCATTCTGTTCCATTCGCAAGATCAATAAACTTGAGAAATATGTTAATGGAGGGCCACGTACGTGTGTATATGTGGCACATGTGATTACATTAAAGAATCATATTAAATAATTCAAGTCAAAAAGGAGACAGTGAATTTCGGTAAGTTTTTGTGTTGTTTTTATTGTTTTCTGTGGGTTTTTGCTTTATTTGGCAGATATTAGACACATTTTTCTGTCAGGTTGGAGCTAACACATTGACCTGTTTGTTTGTTTGTGTGTGTGTGTGTGTGTTGGATCCTACGCTGTTTAAATCAATAGATAAAATAGATACAACAGTAAAATATCCTCACAGCGAAATTCATGAACTTTGTCGTTTATTTTCGCTATCCACATCTACTAATTTGATTGCAGGTTCAAAGTCCAATGATTAATGTCAATGAACAACTAATATCTGGAAAGTGCATTCTCCTAATAATTTTTTTTTTCAGTTGTCACCTTTACAAATCTAAGACGTTGTATATACGGAACCTTTCTCCCACAGGAAATGCACGATATGTCTGTTCATTTTGAGTGCAGTGGCCCGGCACACTGCTTCACACGCAACCCTATCCCACTACTTGACTGCCTGTGCATCTAATTACAGTGGTTGAGGGGCACTTCAGGCTGGGCTTGGCGTCCTTCAGAACTGAAGTTTATCACTTTGTCAGTTTATCACATCAGAACAAACCTAGGGTAAACTAGGTTAAATGTTGGCTTTCATAACAATTCTCACCCTGTTGTTATCGTGACAACTCGTTCCTTCTGTATCGTATTTTTTTTTTTTTTTTTTTGGGGGGGGGGGGGGGGTCTCTGATGGGTGGACATAATAAGCCATTTCATAATTAGGCCTACCTCATGTGCTCAATATTTTGGAAAATGACCTTTCTTTTTTGCCCTCTCTCTCATTTCGTCAGGTACATCACTCGATTCACACACATGTTGCTAGCTTGCCGGAGGTAACAGTTTATGGAAATCATGAACTTGTGTACACCAGAAGACTATATAGAAAGGTCCATTAATTTACATGCTATGAAACATCCATTCCATTGCTAAGCACTGAGTTTATCAACAAACATTCTCTCTCTCTTTTTTTTTTTTTTTTTTGCCAAATACTAGGCATTCATGCCATTTTACCAATGTTTACTCTTTGATGCTGGCAAGTGGATGTACTTACAAAGCTCCAGAAACGAGGATTACCTGAATAATCATTAAATCATAGATGTTTATCTCGGTGAATTGCCATGGCTGTTATGGTAAATGACCTTTTTCTGCTCATGCGCAAAGTGGAATTACGAAAAGGCGTATAGCAAATGAAAAGATCGAAATGCCTCATCAGTCTCGGTATCTTTCTAGGCGATGCGTTTGACATGTGTGGCAATCCGACATTATGCCAAGACCCAAGTTTTCACTCTTTATCTCTCTCTGTCACATACTCACACAACACACACTCACACACACACACACACACACACACACCCACACACACACACACACACACAAGCACACACGCACACACGCAAACATTCGTTCTCTCTATCCCAGTCAAAGATTATTTTTTCTCTTTCACTTTTCATTAAGTACCCACGAACATGGTATTGCGTCGACTTAATCACAGAGTGCATCCTTGGAAACTGGAAGGTTATGATAATTGTAACAGCACGATTGCGTGACCAGAGGAACACTAGAAGGCTTTGGGGACAAAGGTTATATGCCACCAATTTTTCGTGTAATTTACACCACGTTTGCTGTTTGCTATATGAAATAAGGTTAGTTTCATTAACTCTGGGGGATAGCTTTGCGGTTGTTTAAGCTTCTGCATTCTCAAAAAAAAAAAATATCAGGATGCTATGCTGTTTTGCATAATTCCAATGGGGGTTGCATCCATGAATTTAAACAATGCATATATGAAGAGATTGTTTCCAAATATGTACTACATCAATTCCTTATCATTTCATTTTTCATTTAATGATGTTCTTGTTTTTAGTAGCTTAATTCACTACTACTAATGAAATGATGATCTTCTAACTGGAAATTTAAAAGAAGACATTTAAAAATCAGTTCGTTTGCAAATGGTACTTCATCCATTTTAGTTCGGTTTAAAAAATACTACTTCCATTCCAATGCCATCATAAGGGATTGACAAGCTTCTAAGTGCTCTACATTCACCATCATAAATTATATCATAACAGACATAACCATATACTTATATATATGTATATATTGTATACACTTATGTTTATATATATTATATACATATACATATACATATATATATATATATATATATATATATAGATACACACATATTTCTCTCAGTAAATCTCGGGCAAGCACAATTGAATTCCCTGAATACCTCTCATTTTGTGCAAATGAATTCAATGGGCTCCGTAATCACGACACCTCACCAATCTCACCTCTCACCAATCAAATGGCAGCGGAGAACATGTGAACGAATTTACTTAATCGCATATGGTTTTATATATTACACTCAGTTTCAATTGAATCACCTGCCGAGATACATATAAAAATAACTCGACAAACACGCATTGTCGAACTAGAAGACACGCATCATGTTCTGGTCTACAATTATCATCTTCTCTTCACAGCCTTGTCAAATATTTTAATGAGTGTGGAGACATGCAAAAAAAAAGAAAGAAAAGAATAGGTTGGATTCCTTGGCAACTGCTCTTTCGTTAATTCTTTTGGTAGTGACATAAGAAAAGATAATATGCTGGGGTGAAGGAAATGGATGTTCGCATTTTGTAAGGTGCCCTGGAACAGACTATCTCTCGTATAAGAATTGTACATCCAACATATCTCCATGAAACCTCTATGAAACCTTCTTTAATTTCCGATCAGACTTATTTGACCATTATTCATCAAAATGATACGGATGCAAGCTGTTTCCTTTTTTGGGGAGGGGGTGTTTTTTTTTTTTTTTAAGTTAGGCGTGTGCCTCAGCCTCAGTGCCTCCAAATCCCTATAACTACACACACATATGAGCCTGGGTTGCAGCTCCTCAGCCTCACATCTTTCTGCAAGAAGCTCTGGGTGTCGTCTGTCCACTCTCACACTTTCTCTCTCATATCTGGGCACTCTCATACTCACTTGCATACACAAACAAAAAAGATTTTGCATCCTACCCGATTAAACCCACCTGTGTGAAATATGCCAAAACCCTGGGCTATGTGTTATTGACTTGCTAGGCAGACTGGTAACTTATCCCGTTCCTTATAATAATCCCTACCTAGTGAATTCATAATAAATCTAAGATGTGAGCATGATCCTAGTGCGAATGAGAGGAAAGGGGGGGGGGGGGTAAAACTGGGCACATTGTGAAAGTCATCATTTGTCAAAAATTTAAGAAGAACACACGTTATTCAACAACCGGGCTTTCTGGTCACTCAGAACGCTCAGAAAGATATTCTAGGAACCCCTTTTTTCATTCACTTCCAGTCACATGATACAAAATACTACACTTCTCTTCGGTATTACTGCACAAATATAAGATAATAATTCTTTTAGAAATAACTGAAATAATCATACATTTTCATGTTTCAATATAAGAAATAAAATGGTAATATTACAGCAAATAACAAACAAGAAAGAAAGAATGGAAGTATACTTATATCTAAATAAAACCCATTCCCGCAGCTAACCTGACTACCCGTCCTAACCACTACTTTGCTATACACTTTTAGTAACACTCGGCCCATACATAATTCCCATCCCTATACCCATTATAATTTTGCTACTTTATTACCTAAACACAAACCACACCTAAAAAAACCAAACCAAACTTGCAGTACCATCGAACACACACACACACACACACACACACACACACACATACACACATATTCCCGAGTTCCTTGACGTCATTAATTGTGTATTAAAGAAACTAATGCTTCATCAGGTCAATAAAAGGAGTATATTAGGGACTCGGGGCCTGAAGGGTTTTTGTACTGCCCTCGAGCTCCGGTAACAATCTGACATGAACTCTTGACGGCTGAATGGATAGCTGTTAGTCACATACTCACAGAAGGGGATTGCGTGAACGTCAGTATACAGTAATTCAATGTGATATTCGTAAACACTTCAAAAAGCCCTTCAGTTTCCTCGTGCGAGACTTTGGTGCTTGTTCTTTTATTCATAAACTCGGATTGGTTGCAATTAGCAATTTCGGGACTCGCTACAAAATACGAATATGTATGGTAGGTCATTACATCATTATGCTTGCGTTCATACATTGATATATCCAATATGTATAACATAGTCAGCTGAGAATCAGAAGGACGCTACCGCCCTTGGAACTTAAAATTGCTATTTTCTTTTCCTCATAGTGAAAGTTAACACTCGTGGGAGTGAAACTACATTTCCTTTTCCATATGGGAGATTTTACGATTTGTTTGTGTCTCAGTACGTATTCTATTGATTCATGAAATCCGGTGTCAAATCGAGGCTAAGTTCCTTGAAAGTTGACAGACTGCTGCCACAAAGTTTCTTACTTTACTTTGACAGTCCGCAACTCTGTTGGGCAGAATGACCTAGTTCCTAATAATTATGGGCAGGTTGTATTCCACCGTGATGGTACCATGCGTTTTAGAATCTAGCCTTCTGTGTTAACAGATCTGTAACTTAAAACTGTGTGGCTGGTATGTTTACTTAAAACCGCAAGACACCTAAAGAAAATAGACCGTGTTGTCTTTAAAATCTTTTTTTTTTTTTTTTAGGGGGGGGGGGGGGTACTCGTCAATCCGTCAACTGAGCGCACCGATGAGCAGCCTTTTCTGAAGGGGCACACACACACACACACACACACACACACACACACACACACACACACAATATTGTTTCACCGCGGCACCCGATGACATCACTTTTTTTTCGAAAAGCCCGATGATCGACGCTCTTGTCGGTTTTTAAGCGTCGGCGAGAATCAGAAACGGTGTCTCTTTAATCGTGAAAGGCCAAATATTTCAATCAAGTTAAAGCATTGCCATCCATATTTACCTTCGAAGCTCATTTTATCACGTAACCATATATTGTGATCTCCTTCCTTGCTAATTGTCTCACATGAACCATTCATGCAAACGAGGCCGCCGAGTGCCTGCATCAACGATTTGTTACTGTAGCTAACAACCTCTTGCATTCCCCTTCAACGTCAGCTGCTATCTTAAGAGACCGAAGGAAGTTTAACTCCAGTTCGTTTGTATATCTACGGTGAATGCAGACACGTAGGCCTACATCAGTGATGCTCAAGGAAAATCAAACAATCCGTCCAACAGTTACGTATTTTGAAAGGCATCCTCTATCCCTATATGCTTCAGTTCAATCGCACAAATACTATCTCCTCATATCAGTTCTTCACACGTATGAATATATAATAGTGGTAGGTCTATTGGTCACAGAAACAACTCACTCACCTCTTTGGCTTTTGTAAAGTGATATCACACTTTAAGTCAAAGTTTGACATGAAAGATCATTACAGCTGTGTTTGAGTTTGCAGTACTTTCAATCTGTCATGAATTATTATACATGAAATGAAATTTACAGTGAAAAATACATCTATCCCATAATCAGCGGCCCAAAATAAAGCAAACCTGGCCACTTTGAATGGTCTCGGGCCACCGACCAACCGGGTCACCGGTAGTGTCGTATTCTGTCGTAGTCGTATATATATAAATATATATATATATATGATACTATATATGAAGAGTTTGTTTGCAAAAACCGATAAGTCCATATTTGTCAAATGGAGATATTTGCGATTAAAGGTCAAGAAATGTAAAGAGAATAATAAGAAAATGTTTGCTTCTTTTGGCCATAACTTCAAAAACGTACCTTTATGTGACCAATATATCATTTAAAAGGTATTATTTTGTACTTTATGACAGAGACCGTACTTCAAAATCTTCAAAAATGGACTTATCGGTTTTTGCAAACAAACTCTTCATATACTTTCATTTATCTTATATTGCAATCACGTGATTCGTAGAGTTGACATTACGTGGCAATCATCTCTTTTTTTTTTCCTTTTTGGCCTAATGTATGGTCATTAACAACTGACATTATACCACACTGTTATCTACAATAACCTTTTGTTGAAGCTTTATTATCCATCATAGCAGAAATCGTGATACATACAGTAGCCATTGAAGCTGCAATGATTATAGGTAAAATGAAATGTAGTCCAGCCAATAGGGCACTCGATATCACGCGCTATGGCACTATGTGTAACCATGGTAACAACGATTGATCAGGGGTGAATTAGAAATGATACTCGGAAATGCCTTTTTACAAATTCATGCATTCATGGGAACAAATTCGGAACGTACGTCCTGAAGGCTAGCTATAATTTATATTAGCAACAGCCATAAATACTTTTATGATCATGTTTCACTGTTATGGCCATCCGTCGTTCAGTTCCAAAGTAATTTGTCTATTTGTCACGAGATGGAAAATGGACTACAAAATAGTTTTTGCCCATCACTCACGAAATCATTTTGCCCGACTCTCACGGGGTTTTGTCTCCGCTGTTTTGGATAGAAAAACTAATTTGGCATTCTAAAATCAAACAAGTGGAAAACAGTCATATGCCCGCCTTTGTACGTTTCACACAACACATAACTAATGCTCTCAAGCATTACTTGAGAACATCTACCAATGACAATGAGTCCCAAAGAAGGACGGAAAGAAAGACGGAAACAAGAAAGTAAAATAGAAAGAAAGGAAGAAAGGAAGAAAGAAAGAAGGAAAAATTGATCTACAATACAAAACGAAGAAAGCACTATTAAAGTGAAAAAGCACCGAAACATTAATGACACACACACACACACACACACACACACACACTCACACACAATCCCAGACACAAACACACAAGCAAAATCACATGCGCACACATACACACACGCACACACACACACATACACACACATACACGTACACGATGTCTATCAATCCATGAGTTAACCTTTTGCTAAAATGGGGAGGGCACCCACAAAGTCAGTGAGATGCGAGGACTTTTCCAGATAAAATGATTGGGATTATTAGAATCATCCATTGGCTAATATAAAACGTAGATGGCGCCGCGAGTTCTTGATGCAATTGACGGGATAGCATGATAATTTACATACGATTGTTTAAATGGTCAGGTCGTGGGTATTATAGTATGTACAGTGATAAATTAGCAATAGCAAAATTTATTGATGGCACTTTTAAAAAATTGCTTTGTATGAAAATGGCTGCATTTTCTACAGGTAAAGTAAGTTCGTAAGATGAATAAATGTGAGTGTCTATATGGTATGGAAGGAAAGAAAATGGCTTATATCAGAACTATTTATCAGAGGAAACTCTAGTAGAAATCCAGACGGCAATAGTGCAAATGGTTTATATTCACATTACTAAATGACCATATGACGACCGAAGGATGATTTCATAAGAATTACCATTATGAGATCTGCAAGGGCTTGGATTGGTTGATATTCCATACAGTGTCGGAGTTGTGGTTAGGTGCTTATATTTGGGGGTGGGGGTCATCATGTGATTTCCCGACGGTGAAATCCCTCCAGTACTGCATGCAGAAGCGATGGGATAGATAATAACACATCTTGGTTGTCCTTGCAGATAAACAGAAAATTTACCACCATACCGTAAGCAAGGATTGGCTGACTATTCTGCATGGATACGGCTCGTTGGGTTTATTGAAAAATTGTCACAACTTTAACTGCTGTTTTTAAAATTGCGAAAGTATCGAAGTATCGAAAGCGTCATGATGATAATCATAGTCGTTTTGTTTGAATCCATCTCCAGCATCTACACTTTTAAACCAACAACCAATCAAGTATAATGATAATGATAAATGATTAAACACATTTTACTGTTGGTATCAAAAGGATCGCGTATTCCCTCCTCGTCCACACGGCGACAAGGAATCTCCTATCGTAGTCATATAAAGTCAAAAATCTTTGCATAATATAGAACAATAATCATAAGATTTACTTTCTCTTTATGATACACACATACACAACACATTCGCACACGCGCACATAGCACCTTCTCATCTACACAAACTCTTTACAATTTGTGTCATGCTGCAGATTAATGTGACCCTGCACCTCAAAACAAACAAAAAGTCGCCAGACATGAATTTTTAGTTAAGACCATATTCTGAAAGAGCATATTTTAAGCTTTAAAATGATGTATAACTCAAATCAAATGGACTCTCCTAACCTATCTAAATATTGGAAAGAAAGCACAAACTCAGGAAAAGTGTGAACTGAGAAAAGAGGCTCTGAAGTACAGTGTCTATTCAAGCGCTTAATCTTTACCACACCGTGCTGGCTGTGCAATGAAAGGGACAAAAAACAGGAAGTAAACCACCAGAGTAACAACAATGAAGGGATTATCAGATTAAACTGAAATTAAGTATGCCTCATTATCACATTCTGTTCATAATTAATGCCAACTTTAAAAGCAGTAGCACTATCTTTTCAAAAGTTATTAGAGTTGAAACTGAAGAGTGTGGACAAGGTTTTTCAGAAATGAAAAAGGGATTCTAAAGACACACTTAATCACACTATTCTACCAAAAATGTTCAAGATAAACTGCTAAAAAAACAAAATTTTCTGCCCGTTTTATGATACCAAATTTTAGCATAATGTAAAAGAAGACCCGCTCTTTCAGAAAATATGAAAAAGTTAAGTTCGGCTAGGTTGACCCATTTCACTTATTTTCAGTCCTCACGCAAAATCAGTGTGTGCGACTTTATGTTCGTTTTGAGGTGCACGGTCACATTTTACCCACTCAGAATCTGCTCGATCTTTGATTGTATTATGTGTATAACGCGAGGCCACTATTCTCGTCAAGCATGTGCTTACTATATTGGTCTCCTGCATTCCTGTCACTCCATGTAGATTTGTTCAATACCATGATTATTACCATTTCAAAATATTGTATAAAAATTGAAAGCATGTGCGAAAGGTGGACCACGTTACTCCTCTATTACTTCATCGTCGTTTAGTCAAGACCATTTCCCAGTGGTTGTGTTTTCAGTAATTCTTCTCTTACCATATTCTCTGCATTTACCCTGGGCTGACGCATTTTTGCCCGGTCATCAAATTGAATTTCATTTATTTCTACTTCTCACCTTCCATGTTCAATCACACCAGCGGTAGACATGATAGCGATGCATGCGCATTGACAAGAATACAAATGAGTCAAGATGGCGGTCTGAGCGATATGTATTATGTCGTATTCTGACAATGATAGACAACGTAAAGGCAACGAGATGTGACGCTGTTGTAATCTTATATTCATATTCTAGAATTATGATTGATATTTTAGTACAGATACAGATAATCATTGTTATATCGTTTAATATGAAATATCTTGTAGGCCTATTTCATCAAGACTGTTTTGTAATTCATACTGACCGACAGATCGATGAGTGCGCATTACAATAGCTATTTGGCAGGAAATTGTCATAGCGTTATTGGCCTTGGACTACACAGTAAAGTGTTGAAGGGATGGTTTCTATCCAATAAAACAGGGTATTGCCTGCAGAAACCTCCCGGGTGCTGGAAAGTCATCTAAAGTTTAAGATCCTTGATCGCCTACAAAGAGTAAATGGATCTTTCGTCGATATATTATTTCATCATATTTTCATAATTCATAATTTTTCACGGGGAAAATCGTCCATTCTCTCAGGCACGAGGACAATGTAGCTTGCAGTTGTAGTCATTAAACATTGTAGTTGCAGCCACCAAACGTTAGAGTGTAAAATGGCTTTGATAGACAGACATGACGGATAGATACGTTTTCTTGACAGTTTCAAACATACCCTGTGTATAAAAATCCATTTTAGGCGTTTCTTTACAGAGAAATCCAACATGGAATTAATGTTTCATTCCCCGTTTATCATATACGGAGATTAAAATGGCTAAGATAAGGAAAACCCGCACCAAAAAATCATAATTGTGATATACATGATATATTGAGAATTAAAGGAAACCAAAACCCAAAGAGCAATGTGGAATGAGTGAAAGCTGCAACATTAGTAGAACACATCAGTGACAGTTTGAGGAAAATCGGACAATCGATGCAAAAGTTATGGATCTTTAAAGTTTTAGTGTTGGAACCACTGGATCAGGAAACTACAACAGAGTATGACGTCATTTTGTTGACAGCAATGTAAAGAAAGTATAAAGAGAATTCCACAAAACTTCATTTTTCATGAAAATTACACATTCTATCAACTTGATACTGACATAATTATATTAAGGGTAGTAATAATTTCCCATGCTTTCTGAAAGTGGTTAGTCAAGTGCTCTTTCATTACGCAAGAAAAGTGAAAGCATGTTAAATTTTCTTTATTATCATTTTCTTTATATTGTTGTCCACACATGACGTCATGAACTCTAGTAGTCTCCTAATCCAGTGGTTCCAACACCAAAATGTTGAAAAATCATAACTTTTGCATCGATTGTCCAGAAGTATAGGGATATAACAACGAGACCAAATTGGTTAAAAATTCATTTATTATGACTAAGCTACTCATTTGGGAATGCTATCATAGCTTGATAAGCATATCTATGCCCGACAAACAAAATGACACCAAAAAGGTTTTGCCACCTCAGGTGGTACCAATATCTGGCCTGGCCCATGGACTATTATTTTGTCTCGGTATTGGCACCACCGACTCCAACAGTACCAGGGCCGTTGCCAATTTGCCAATAGGCTTATCAAGCCTCAGCTTTTACATTGACCATACCTGTAGATGATGTTTTAATCCAATGTAATCGGTGTGATATTCTTCAACGTTTACACAAAATGCTTGAAAACACCAAGAAAAAGGAGACGATGTATTCTATCGAAGCAGGAAGGATGCGATCAGGGAGAGAATAATGACTAACGTTACCACGACAACGAAGATAAATAGGTATATGTCACACATCCATGCAAGAGCCTGCCACTCCTTCTTATTACGCTCCAGTTGCATCTCCGTGCTGACGTGCGAGCGCGTTTCCTGTACGAGTCTGCGACGAAATTGGTTGGATGTATTATTTTTGCTTTTCCCTCGAATTTCCTGGGACAGGTCTGATTGGAATGAACCTCTTTCTTGCAATGACATCAACCTCACTGGATTTAAGTTGAAGTCTGGTCGCTCGTCGCCCACTGAATATACAGCACACTGAAAACATAACAAGAGTACATTCAAGGAAGGGGTACACATTACACACTTCCAGTCTGCTTGATAATCAATATTTGCGGAATACACATAATGTACAATCATCGTGGGTAATTGAGTTTTTGTTTTCGTCCTTTTTTTTTTTGCATTAGATAACATGTGTCGCGATTCATAAAGTGTCTGTGAATTTTCTTTGGATTCAGATAACTGAAAATATCACACCCGTTATTCATGTATTGCGGTGACAATTAGTTAATGGTATCCAAGGAAAGAAACCTAAATGAAAAACTTACAAGAAATACATTCATCGAATTGTTTTCTTTGTCAAGCCCTCTATAGGTATATTGGTTGAAAGAACGAGGCTAGGACATTGATGACAATCAGTTTTTTTTTAATATTCAAAAAGTAAAAGATTCGTTAAATGACATCATCCGTCAATCATTACTCTTCTGTCCAAAAGACATTAGAATACACCTTTCCCTATACCACACACCATACAAAGTTAGCACATAAGGCTGCATGCTTCCATGCTACGAAGACATCGCATGGAAACAAGCAATTATTTTATGTTCAGTCTACACAGGGAAGTCAAGAGTGCCCCCGTTGTCTCTTGTCGGTCATAATTATTTCCCTTTCCTTAATTATGGCAGGTGATGACAGATCTTAGTTTAGATTGTGTGTGTGTGTGTGTGTGTGTGTGTGTGAGTATTTAAGTTATTTTTGAAGAGAAATAATGAAAACGCTATAATATTATGATATACTACTGACATATATCAGTATAACCCCTTTTTTTTTTTTTTGACCACGTAAGTGATGAGCAGGCTATTATGAATCAATACAAGTCAACAATGTATTTGCATTGCACAGTCCCTTTAACGTGATGTCATGCTTTGTCGGAGGTCCCGGTCATTATTCTCATCCTAGCGTTGTTACAGGTACTCATTGTTACACCAGCAGCGAGATGGACATCTTTGCATCTTGTCGAAGGACGTAGGTATTCACTGGTCCGGACTCGTACTCAAATATTGATGAGTACAGTACTGTACTTACCTAACACACCTGTAACAAGCAAACGCCGAGGTTAGCTCTTCTGACGGGGCCGGCGCAATGTTATTAAAAGTGAGGGGCCCCAGTTTTGTTTGTTTGTTTGTTTGTTTAATGGGAAAAGAGAAGTCGATTCATTTTAACATTATCTGGTGCCACTTCCGGGGTTAGTCGGCTGACAAGCAAAAAAAAAAAAAAAAAAAAAAAATGTTAAACATTTTTTGGTGTCTCTCCCGGGGTTAAAGGCGTTATTTACCATTTGCAGATGAAACAACAACCCAGGTTTAGTGCTTCAAGATAGTTCTAAAATGTGAATTAGGGATAGAAACAACCAATGTAAAAATTTGAATTAGTATAATTGATGTTAAGTTTTGCTAAATATACAAAACGTGTACAATAGTTATAATAACAATGTTTCTAGATTAAACCGTCTGCAGTTATGGTTTAGCGAAAAAAATTATGAAATCTCCTCATATTTTAGGCTTTATTGCATAATTTTTACATGGTAGGATGTTGTGTGATACAACTGAACTACACATATGCATCAAATGTGATATCTTGAACATTTTCAAAAATCACTGCTCCCAATGGTAAAACAGTAACTTTAACTGGCTGACAAGAAAAACAAGGCTTAATATTTTTTTTTTTTTTTACTGGTGCCATGTCTTTTCACTTCTTTTGGATGCCATTTCCCTACCAAAATCGGCTGACAAACAAATAAACAGCTTCACAGTTTTTGATGCCACTCGATGCAACATCCACGGCTGACAAGCAAATAGACAACAAACAGTAAAACCCATCGTTCAAATGTGATGCTTTTTGTTAAGTTTTGAGTATTTGAGTAAGTATGAGTATACTTCATTAATCCCAACACTTCTTCATTTGTTTTGTTTTTTGTTTTATTTCTTTTAATAGGGGAAGGAGGGGGGAAAATATTTATGATGTGTTACCTTGAGGTTTGTTCTCCGTTTGAGGGCGCTCTCGTTGTTCCGCTTGATGAAGCAAAGCCGACGAAGACAAAGAGGAGGCGCTTTTTCTCCACACTGGTGGTAACAGCGGAGTATCACGATGCTGCTAGTGACGCCGAAACAGTTTGTCAGCACCATGTAGACAAGGAACAATCCTATAAAGATTAATATAAATATCAGGCAATGAAAGCATACAACGTCAGGGCCACTCCCCAAATATCGCATCAGTCAGTCAGTACAAAAAGTGATATACATTTTTGAAGAAGCACGTCTACTCTCCTGCTCCCCCCCCCCAAAAAAAAAACCAACAAACAAACAAACACAAAATCAATTAAAGATCTAAACCTACAGCAAGCAAACACAAAGCCTAAGGCGCCTACGAAACGCAGTTTGCTCATCGTGAATGTTCATTTTTCTTTCAAGTTAAAGGGATCATATAATTTTGGTTGAGGCCTAATTTCAGGTTTCTAACATTTTTCGGTGAGATAATGAGAAACCTCTCATGAAATATGAAAGAGCACGTAATTCTATGAGGAATTCAACGTTTATTTGATGAAAATTGGTTTTGAAATGGCTGAGATTTCAAAAAAAGAGCGATTCTAATAAAGTGTGGGACCCACACTTTATTCCATCGCTTTGTTTTACTTTGTTTTTGGATGTTTCAGTCATTCAAAACCCGATTTTCATCGAATAAACTTTGAATTCCTCTTAAAATGGTATGCTCTGTACTATATCATAAGTGTTTTCTTGGTATCTCACAAAAAGTTAAAAGCCCAATTTTCATCTCCACCAATACTGTACTATCCCTTTAATGATTGTGTAAGTCTCTCGTCTGTTAATCATTATAATTTACAGGCGAGGGATCGTTATTTCGTTATGTTTGTATGGTGCCTTGGGGAAATCAAATCTGAGACAGATAGGATGAAAAATTGCTTCATCTTCTCCAGGGGGATTACCTCGGAAAGTTAACCTGCTTTCGACAAGGGCAACATAAAAACCGAGGGCATGATATTATTCAATGTTCAAAATAAAATCTTGTACAGAAAAGGAAAATAAAATATACGAGAATCTTACTAAGTCTTGTTGAAATTATTGTACAAAAATAATACAACTAGTAAAAAGCAATTTTTTGAATGTGAAAATCTTATGGCGTATGCAAAAAATGTTGTGTCAAGAAGGATATAAACCACGCATTTATTGAATGCAAATTGAATGAACCCCTAATTGAATATCTAAGAGAATTATTACGAGGTACATTCTAAGTAAAAGCTACTGTCGTTCAGGGTCCAATGCATTTGTTCGAGATAGATTGTGCAAACAATTGCATTTAATTTCTTATTATAAGTTTTTTGATTAAAACTGATTGTTGATCGAAATATTACAGGAATGGACAAAAGAATAGCTGCTGCCAAATAAATCTTCCAATGGAAAATTTCGAAAAGATTTCAGATATGTTTAAATAACAAACCGTTTGGACAAATCATGTTTTTACAAAAGAATTCTTGTTCGAAGATAGAAAAAGGAAAGAGAACAACAGCAAAGTTTTTTTTTCGTGTTGATAATAGTGAGTTTTTTATTGTTGTCTTGCCGACAATGATGATTTTGTAACGGTGTAATTTAAGTCGTAAATTATTTTTCCTCTTTTATTGAAGACCATGTTTATGTACTTAATAAATCTTCTACAGGAAAGAAAAAAGAAGGGGTACATAACTTCGCAGAAGTTAAGAAAAGAATCCTTCACCGTCCGCGCTCTGCTTACCGATGAGAGGCAGCTCGTTTCCCAAGGGAGGCATGATTCCTCCTATCAGCTGCTGAAACAATAAGGCAGCAAGGAGGTTGGCGACAGCGAACTGGACGCGCTCGCCCGACTCCGATGGCAGGAGGAAGACGAGGCAGTTGATGATGGCGAGCAGCCCGCTGGGCAGGATGATGTTGAGCAGGTAGAATAGGTAAGAACGCCGCAGGGTTAACTCGTAGACGATCTGAGAGAACGGGTATTCGCAGCAGGCGTATGTCTTGTTTTGAACCTCGCCCACGACTTGCTCCAGCGACCAGACGCCGTTTTGAAGAAACACATTCTGTAGAGACGCACCCAAATGAATAGTTATGTTTGCGAAGAGAAGTTTGTGTATCGATGCAACAGAGGATAATGTGTCGATAACGAACTAATAACCATGGACGAAATCGACTTAGAGGAAGAGGTTGTAGCAAAAAAAAACAAAAAAAAAAACAAAAAACAAACAAACAAACAAACAAACAAAATCGCTGAAATACGGCTCACTCAATCCGGGAATCGTCATTCATCAATGCTTAAGCACCATGTATAATTTCTACATATATATGGCGATTTAGGGGCTACTTTTTGTTCGCATTTTGATGGGTTCGTGCAACGCCAGACTTTACCACTGCTGGCTGCGAAGGCATGACAGAATCTGAGTACACAAACTCAAATGTTAACCTTGGCGCGTCATTATGCCGTTCCGTACCTGTCTATTAAAAACCGAATGAACTAATCATGCGAGTACTGATTACGTTCTCGTTGTTCAGGACTCTCGGTTACGCATAATTCTCTGATGGAACTATTTAAAGAGAAAATGACTCTCTACTCACAATTAAGAAAGCTTAATGTTTTTTGTTTACATTCTTCAAACACAAACCAAATCATACATATACAGTTTGATACTTAGATATCGTGAGAACCTTGGGTATGCATTGCAAATACACGATATGATTCAGAGAAATATCAAATCAATATGAATAACATTGCAATGTAATCATGTCATTCATCTATTAGAAATAATAATTGAAAAGTGAAAATTAAACAGAAAACATATAGAGCGCTAGCGAGAGTGGTTAATTACATGTTGATACTATAAAAAAACATTATTGCAGCATATTCAAAACGACCTGAGTGTTGAATGTTTAATTTGAATGTTATATATAATATATATATATATATATATATATATATATATATATATATATATATATTATGTATACATCAAAGAATTAAGTTCTTTTTCATAATAGCTTTAATGGAATGAATTGTGGTGCATGATCTAGAATTGGCTGGGTCAGGGTCATGGAGTCTAATATGTATGTGCTTATATCAATGGCATTGTGAAAGACGTTGGGAGTTGGTTATTGCAACATTCAAACATAAATATCGCCACCTGCAATGTTTTCGTACCATAGTTTTCAATGGAATTTATCTTCATTTTTTTTCCTACTTAAGTAAAATCTGCCATAACATAAATAAAGTGAGTGACGTGATGATGACACAAACCTCAAACCACTTTATGGCTTGTAATGTGACCATTTTTTCGATTATTTGATAGACATCTCAATGGATCATCGTAACTCCGAACTGAGGTTTACGAAGGTTGACACTTTTTCTTTTCATAATCATCCCATAATTAGCTCTAAAAACAAGTTGTACGAAAGCAAATGGAAATTTCAAGGAGACGACAATTAATGTTCAATGATGATGCACAGGTATACGTGATATCACCTCATGGCACCTCCATCCTAAATGACTTTATACGAGTGTATCACGGCCGAGTGGAATAGCATGATCACTAGCTTTTGTTTCCTTGTTTCTGTTTTTTTTTTGTCACGTGAAGGTGGCTCTCAGTGCAATTTGCAGCACACACGGCTACCTTGCATCTCAGCAACCCTACCTTTCTCTATCACTCTGAGAGCCAGGTTATTGACTGATTCAGCCGGGGGGGCCATGTTTTTTTTTTTTTTTAAATGCACATTGCGTAATGATACCGATAATAGCGTTTCACGTCATGTGCCTACATTTATTATTGTACACTGTTTAAAAATGGATAGGCCTACCTGACAGTGCTTGATGCTTTTAGTTACACGTGGATAGATCCGGATAGCATGCAAAGAGTAGTGTTTGAGTTTGAGTTTGAGCATGTTGAGTTTATTTTATTTCACTACGGGTCACTCGCTTCAGCCAATGACTGTTCTTCTGTTTTGTAGTTCGTGTAGTTTAAAAACCATACGAGTGTTAAAGGTACAGTATGTCATTCAATCACTGAAATTAATGTCTGATTGCTCGGGCGCTTATCCCTGTGCACGCCACATCAATTTCTTTTGCGTAAATAGGGCCTATGTAAAGGAAATTTGCGCTGATTTCACTCATTGGTAAATAAGGTTAAGCGAAACTCACGACAAAACAACTATGGATACGACACTGCTGTCATTTTACATCACGTGCTCCAAATTTATATAATCTGCAGTTTCACCGGGAGGAAAGATATTACTGACATGCAAATTGATATTGAAATTGAGTATTTCAATGAGTTATATCCTCGGCAGCCCGCAGGTTGAATTGCGGAAATTTTACATGAATCAACAGGAATACATTGAAATAATATGTAAAAAACAGTAGAAAGAAAGATGATTATCCTGAATACTACACATAAAATTGATCTTTACAGCAAATCACAAACAAGAATTAAATTACGATTTCCATCCACTTTTCTCATTACTATAGATAATCATTGTTACTTTGATATATTATGATACTACTCAAAACCTCTTTCCCACATCCTTCTTCCTTTCCTCTCGTTTGCCTTCCATAGTCTTTATCTACCTCTTTTTCCACTTCTCCTCCTCCAACCTCATCCTTTTCCCTTCAATGATATTGAAATTATCACGTGCTATAATCATACATAGTGTGAAGGATTTATCGCACAACACGTATAACCAATGTCCTTACCAGCAAAAATTCGCCCATATATCAAAAAGCATATTGCATGTTCCAGTAGGGAGAGAATTACAAGACGATGATGGTTGGATGTGATAACAGAATTCTTGCAATGATTAAAGCAAGTGTTCTTTGTGATACCCACCTGACTGGCGTCTTCGTCAGTAGGCAGGTGGAGGACGAGTCCAGATGAGTCGTAAAGCCAAGACATAAAGGTCATCTTACAGGTCTGGATGTCAAAAGGAAAGTAACGGATCTCCACCTGACAAGCCCCCGTCATCACCAGGGGAGTGAACCATGTGATGCGGCCGTCGTAATAAAGGGTGGCATGGTTGTCGGAGATGCTGATGAAATCCTTGTCGACGCTACGGGCAGAAAAAAAAAACAACAACACATTACTCTTTGAGCATTCCACATTGACAGAAATTTACCACTTTAGGTAGCTTTGCAGGTAGCCGTGAAGTAAAAGATAATACATGTCGCCTGAGTTCCCTGTAGCTTAGTACAAACATCAATGAGGTGTACTGAAACAATGTAGAATTCTTACACTTCGCTTTTAGATTTTGATATGTAAACAAATGACAACAGATACATCACGTTGAGTGTCTATTTCCATATCAATACATATGAAAGAATACATCAGTATACGCGATTTTGGCACTTTCGTTTTTTATTTAATAGTTCAAATATATTCAATTGAAACATTCTAATTTGCAGAATCGAATTCAAATATGATAGCCCCCAACAAAAAAAAAGTCATTCTGAATACACCAACATTATTCAAAGGAAACGCAGTTAAGTTAGGGAACATTAGACAAGTAAGATTTAAGAAAGCAAATATCAGACAATATTGGAAAAAAAGCATCATAAAGCATAAGAAACAGTAATAATGTTTCTTGGAACAGAAAATATATACCATTCTTCTGCATAATCACATCGTGATACCGCGACGTCTTTACACTCTCAAACATCAAGCAGATGAAGAAATCTGTGTTCAATTTCAACCAATTTTAAGGTATTGATGAGTAGATCTTTTTTATCTCATGTAAAATCATCCATTAATCAGAATATAAATAGTCACTTTGAGATATACTACATGTCATACAATTATACACGTTTATGACAAATCGTTTCAAAGAATATCACTGGATTGTAAGACAGCATGTATGAGACCATTCGAGACTTTTGCTTAGGTAGGACCAAACCGTCATTTAGATGCAGGGGATGGTTAATAGAATGCGCCAATTCAATGTTCAAGGAGCAGTGGAATTTAAATGACAGCTCCGTGTGGCGGTAAAAGATTTCCTCTTTAACACAGAAGCAGTTCGTGGGCAGGCACGTAGCTGAATGGAAGGATTTCTTATACTTGCCTACATGCTTTATTTTTAAAATCTTTTGCTCTACACACACGCGCACAGAACACTACACACATGCACGTGTGTGTGCGTGTGTGCATGTCAATGTTTATATCACAGCGTTAGGTTGGATGAAGAAAAAAAGAAAACAACATTGAAACGGCCAGATTGCTCTTGCATAATATACCTGCACTGTTTACCCGCAAACATAGCAAGGATAATGAACAGGTGAACAAGACGATAATGCTCTTCTTGTGTTTTGAATTTCGTTATTGTTGCAAATACAACCCACTGCAAAAGAATCGCTTTAGATACTGCTGATTCAGCAGAGATAACCAGTAACATTTTCAAAAATCAAATATCAAACGCAAGCTGAGGCATTTCTTATTCGTCGCGCTCATGTTTGAGCTTTATCAAATCTCTTCTTCGCTAAAAATGAATGCCCTACTTTCGGGATCCCTCCTTTCGAAATCTCGTATCACGTCTTCACACAATCAGGATGACTACGGATGACATTCACAGAAGAGTGAACATTATGAGCGCATGTCACACTCATACACTGTGTTGTATTACTGGACTCTTTTGACCTCTAGTGAAAAATGCATGTGAAAATACAATATTATTGAATTTGGCATAGTATCTAGTTTAAGCCACTTTTGAAGGGCAGAAATCATATCTCTTACTGTAAAATTTTATCTTTTTTTTTACTCGTATCTTGTGAGGTGTTTTTTTTTTTTTTTCATAATCACAGTTGTAATAAAACACGTGAATTTTCATTTGTTTGTTTTTAAGAAAGATTGCACTTTCTGTATCTAGGTTACAGAATACCCGCAACCTACCAGCACTTTTTGGTATATAAACTTCATCTTTCTGAGGAGATCAGGTGCACCTTGCAACGAATCATATTTCAAACAGAAATTCCGGGATCACATACGCACTTACGTAATCGTGATAGCGCGTCGCTGTTTATGTCTCTGATCTGCTTGCATAAATTTCTGCTTCATAATTCATGCCCATAATGATATCAGCCTTGTAAAAGTACATTGGCTTAAAAGCTGACATGCACTGTCTCTACCTAATGTATTTAATCAAGTGCTCATATACATACAACCGTGTTATGCAGGAGAATGATCATGTGGGTTTGATGATTTTATTTTTAAAAACATCATCATGATCATAGCATATGCTGAATGTCACATGTTCATAATAATTCAGAGTGAAACCTTAGCACATTGAGATAATGTTTCACACATTCCATATATATATATATATATATATATATGTATATATATATATATGTATATATATATATATATATATATATATATATATATATATATAAGGTAAATTTTGTGAAGTAAATCGGATTTAGAGATTTATTCAATGATTTTATTTCGATGTCTAGAGATAACAGCTTGTTTCCTTTATAGTGCAGACAGGAATATACTGTTCACTTTCTCGAATGACAAATTTTGCCAGTAGCCACATCACACTTCGAGTCGTTTTGCAGGTTATGCCGTAAAATGATCTCAACGATAAAAAAAAAAAGAAGAAAAGAACAAAGGGGTCCCACTTCACAGGGTATATTCCGTTGCGTGATTCACTCAAACACTCCCAAAGGCACCAGTACAATGGAAAGATCAAATTTCGCGGAATTTTCCATTCTTCAGCACCGGCTTCGTTGTTGTAAGATGAGACAAGTCGGATTGAAAGCATGAATCCGACTTTTGTCATCATCGACAATACTTCAACATAGATTTCTTTCCTTTTTTTCTTTCTTTCTTTCTTCTTCTTCTTTGACTTGCTTTCTATTCCCTTCTTCCTTCTATGTCAACATTTCTTGGCAAACTCACACATATACTAGCAAACGAAATTGATATGCTAAGAAATGTCATCCTCAGGAAAAAGGAACCTGTCATGAATGTGCAAATCGACCTTAATATTAATTTTAGTATAACAGTACAAACTGCTTCAAAAGCCCAACGTGTGAGGATTTTGTCCTATAGCATGTGAAGACATAAGTTTTATTTGAACTTGTTTCTCCGTGATTTCAGCAAGAGAAGTTGTTCAGGAACTGTTCGACATTCATACCATCGTCTTGTAGAAACCATGAAGGGATGGCATTCGCAATGGCATTTATAACCAGGTCAAGAATAATCAAATAAGAGTAATGAAATTCCTTGTTTCTTTATAGCCTGAAAGGTATGATACACTTTCATATATGACCTTTAAGAATTCGTCCCTGTCGTTGTATAAATTCTGAGAATGGAAACTCAAGTCATATCAAGGAATAATGCGCAATGAGTACATTGTTTAACTTGCTCGAATGCTTTGCATTGATTAACCGCTTCGTGGCATGTGTAGGACGACGAAGAGCCCTTTACCTCTCAACGAACTGGATGTTAGGGGTCCATAAGCTTTCTGGGTTGTAGGTGATGCTCTCCAGTCCACCATAGTCGGCAGGATCCCACTGCAAGAACTCGTCTCTCCAGTCCTGGCGGTCAGCGTACGATCAGGCAAGAAAGCACCAAATGCCCTTATTTTTTTTTTCTTCAATTTCACATCCATTCAAACACTTTGAAAATGCGTATGGGAAATGGCCCAAATTGGTTCAGAAAGATGTATGTGTGCATTTAAATAGACATCAAACTAGGTGGATCACATTTTTTTTTTAAATGTTTCATTGAGGTTTTGTGAGAAAGGCTTCGTTTTATTTTCACTGAAGCCTCAGAGCTCCACAATAGAAATAAAAATTAATGATATTTCACTCCAATTTCTTTGCTAATGTTGAAAGAGCATCGATCCGTGATTTCACAGTTATTTTACAGTAGGATTCACGTCACCCCTGCATGGCCAAATACTCTGCATTGAAATATACATCAAATGTGTGAATTGAAAAAGACATCAAACTAGATGGATCAAATTTTTCAAATGTTGCCTTGAGGTTTTGTGAGAAAGGTATCGTTTTATTTTCACTGACGCCTTCGAGCTCCACAATAGAAATCAAAATTAATGACATTTCATTCCAATTTCTTTGCTAATGGTGAAAGAGCATCGATCCGTGATTTCACAGTTATCTTACAGTAGGATTCACGTCAACCCTGAATGGTCAAATACTGATATAGGCTTTCTTTTGGGGACCATGCCATCACTGAAAGTAGTCAATCACGTCTGACCAACTGCTAACTCGGACGCGTGATCAAGTGGACACATATTCGGCTCATGGAAGACAGTAGTGCTTTGCGCGCGTCTTTTGCATTGAGTGACGTCATCATCAATCCGCAAGCAGTCAACAATCCGCAAATAGGCAACAACAAATTTTGAATACACTTAGGGCATATACAGTGTATTGGTATACATTGTGTATGCAGCGTCTAGCCGCTAGCAGCGTGGCTAAGATGCATTCCATATATTGCTATGGTTGCATTTCCTTATTCAAAAGATTCATTATTCATTCATTCATTCATTTATTTCAACATGGAGAGACCCATTGAGCATGCGTCCGTTTTTTCAATGGGTCAGTGCATAACATTTATAACAATTATCAATTTCAAAGTGCAAATGAATAAAGCAAATCACGCACAGTGCGTCAAAAAAGAGATATGTGTATACAAAATAAGAAATGTTCAACAATATCTAAAAATTAGCGAAAGAGGAACATTGTGAAATACGAGTATTTATACAAGTGATCAGTTTCGTTTGACAAGTACCAGCACAGACTCATCTCATTGCAATGTAAAGAATGAGTGTATGATGTATTCCTGATTTATTTTGTGTTATGTTTTGTTGGAAAAAGAAGAAGGAAAATTAAGGAATTGAAAAAAAATTGAATTGAATAAATGATAAACAAAATCGCATCTTAATATAATCATCACGATAAATTCACATACACATAGGCCTGATATACCTTTAGAAACGTTTATATACCTAAATATTCCAAATATACAATTTATTTGTATTTCATTCCGAAAATGAAATTTTACGTACACTATTTCACATGTTCCATGTTATACACACTATCTTTACATTTTCGGAATAACGGACCTTATTTCTTTTTCGGATCAACGAACAGACTACACAAGTTAGGCTTGAAATTACTTCATTGTATGCCAATGTGTGCATAGAAATATACGAACCTGCCTCCTCCATCCGTCGATGTCGATGTGTTGTTTCCGTTCGTCCTGTTGAAATTTTTTCATAGGAAAACAACAACATCATGATAAATTCTCAAAGTAAAAGCTGCTTGAAATCAACGAGAAGAACACCCTTTCATACGAAAACAAAAGGAGCATTTTAAAGGTCCCGTCATGGCAACGTGGTTCTGATTACTTTTCTGTTTATACATTTTCAATAAAAGCAGAGTGAACTCGTCTCTGCAATTCAAACCGCCACCCTGCATTTCAGTTCAGTTCAATTCAATTCAATTCAAGTTTCTTTTTATGCTTAAGATTGAATTCTTCACTGATTGAAAATGTAACAACCTGGCTATATTTTTCGGAGCATTTGTTCATACTCCAAATGTTACGTAATACCCGTCACGTCAAAAGCAGCCGCAAGTCGGAGTCTTCAAATTTTCTGTAAGATATTCGGTCAGTTCAGTCTCTAAGCTTTGATTTAACTTATAATCCATTAAAAGACGCATTTTACATTGAGGGATATTTCAAATAGAACGTGGTGAACGTGGGGACTTTGCGACAACAAAATATGCAAAAAATCGCTTCTGAAGTTTGCTCTCAGCTTCATATTTGTTCCGAGATTGTCCGCCATACATGCCCTAAGGGACGGAAGACATTGCGTACATAAACATCATCTTCCGTTGAACCATTACTTACCAAAATTCACACAATGCATACAAATTTTTATGACTTCATACTCATATAATTTCAGAAAGACCGAAGGAGAATTCCTGTCTTGATTACAGTTAGGAAAATGGGGACTTCTTAAGCTGCTTACGGCGCATGTTATTTTGGAGCGAGTATGTTACTCGGTTTTCTGTATACGTACACCGGTACAAGTTCGCGTATTCCACCAGATCATTTGTATGGTTTCCATGCCCCGGTTGCCATGGCAATACTCACAAATTCTATGATCTGGGAAATGAGCACTCGAAAGTTGACTAACACAGGTTGTGAAGAATCGCGGACCGGTCTTATGGACGTGGAGCCGTAGTGAGCGGACAAGTACTCACTCAAGTTTTTTGCAGCATTCTCATATTTCACAGAGCAGTGGCCTGTACGAGAAAATGTATACATATTTATGTCACAGATTTCAAGACAGAGTATTTTTTTCCCTTAATAAACAGTGTTATCAGGCAACTTTGGTATAGATATTTCAGCTCTGTGTGAAATTTGAGCCTACCTATTCTGGCATCGAGCTATTATATTCATTTCAGAGTGTTGACTCATCTTTGATAACAAATAATACATCTTTTTTTATTGTAGGCGTGGATTATTTCTACAATTCTTTCATGAAATCGAATGTCTCTAATTTGGTAAAATTATGCAGGATGGTAGAAGCAAAATGTGGGAAATCAAAGAATTATTTCATTGCAATAATATAATATTTTGGAAAAGACCTTCGCAAAATCAAAATGTCTCTACGTTCATAAATTATTGACCAGTAAGCTATAGCAATTTGTGACTTCCGGTAACCAGTGGTAACTTCTAGTTTCTGTTTATTTTGTTCGAATGAATTTTAAACTAAATAATTTCAAGTCCATCCACAATTCACATACGCACACAAGCACACACAATTTAGGAATGTTCCTACATAGGCCTAAACTACAAATTGAAATAAAAAAAAAAAAAACAAAAACATGTTGGTAGACGGAATAAACCGTCAAATGTCAGGCATTTAGGCTTTGTGTCATAATGACAAGATACATTTGTGCTTGCGTCGTCAACTATATTATTTAAATCAATTATTTTGTCTTAGGATGTATGTTTACGTGGATGATATGTGTAAAGCAAACATGTATCACACAAGCAAAATGAATTAGAATGGCAATGAACACATCAGTGCGAGGCATTCGAAAAAAAATTATTCTTTCCACCCACACTACACTCTCATCCATGAAAGGTCAACATTCCAAAACTCTCCATTGAATACAGAATATTTGTTCAGTTAGCACCCATGATATTGCACATACCTTTGTCTTGAATGAAAACAATGGCAGCAAGCGTGATAAGAATAGTGTTTTCCAGCCCAGATTTCCACATTTTGAGAAAACTATATACGGGTGTTCTTTTTTCCACCTCGCGTCCATAAAATCCAAATGCCTGACGGTCACGCTGGGAATAACGCCATAACGACGCACTGTGTCAGTAGTAGAACAACTACCCTTCTCTACAACGAGCTTGTCCTCCAGTCGAACACGCAGATCGCCACCGTATAGATTATGTCTCTCTGGTGAAATATTTTCACAAAAGAGGGCGCATGACATAGTGTCCGCTATCAATATGTCGATAGCATGTAGATACCACACTAGGGTCGTGTAAAACAAAGTAACTCGTATCATTTTTTTTTTTCAGACAGCAGATGTTAGTACGCCAAAATCCATTGCAAATTTCATTGGCTATTTTGTTGAGTTACTGTTAATACCATTAGGTTACTTTATTCCTGTCATTGTTTATGCTAACTTTAGCTGTACCTCATTCTGTTTGTTCCACCGTCTTTCTCTGTCATCTTTCATTATATTGTATTATTTTGTTCTTGATCATCAGCATTAAATCAATGAACGATTACTCCATTTGTCGTTTAGTTTAAGTTGTATTTTCTGGCCGTTCAGTCGAGGTACGCTAAAACAATTCCAGATGATTGTGTTTTGGAAATTAGGTTAGAAGATGTGTGCTTTCATCAAACAGATGAACAAAGAAAGTATCTTCAAAGTCTGGTGTTTGTCTGCAAATCCCAAACCGAAATGAACCTTGCATTTTTCAACTGCTTGGCGAACCTGTGGACTTTGTGGATTTCGCTCGAGTAAGCTGAATGATCAACTGCGCTGCTAGACATGGCGCGGTTTTTTGGTACAAGGGGGTGCCAAACAGAAAGCCACCATTTTTTTTTTCAGCACTATACCCCCCCCCCCAAAAAAAGGTGAAATTTTCAGTGCTTTATATACAAAAAAAAAAAATTGTTTCAACGATAAGGTCAGCAGTGCAACATGGCTCTCAACACCCACTGCACCAGTTTTCAAAGACAGAGAGAAGCACTGCATTATGCATAACCAGCCCACGGAAGAACACCAACGTTATCATTGGACAAATTCTTGAATTATCAAACTGATCTCATTCTGCAGTACTATTCAACATTGTGATAACATGTTCCAGAGGGATAATGAATATAATCATCATTTACATCATCATTGCGGAGATAGAAAAAAATGAATAGCTGAATTGGCATTGCTATCATTATTGCCGACTGCATAGAAGTTAGCCACAATGATGCACTGTGTGACTGTACATTTTACGAACATAAGATGGCGCTACAAAAAGCTGTAACTTTGGATATAACAGGACCACTTGGTACGGCTTAGTGCATCACATGCTGGTGAACGTGCACACCGATAGAATAAAATATTTGGAAGCTACAAGGCGAAATTGAAATATTGCACCACTTTGTACTTCGGTGAAAGTAGATCAGACGATTAAGTTTCGGAAGCTGAAATTATTGTATAATTATTTAAGTTCTATTTTTTTTTTTATTTAAAGAGAGAAGGTAATGGTAATGTTAGGCACCTAGGATAACATAATATACTTGTAATCAATATAAGCCTTGATCGTTAATAATGATGAGCTGGAAACAGTATCTCTGTGAATCCCTAGAATCTACCAGCAACAGACTCAAGGTCGCCACAGCTCACCATGAAGACCCAGACCACAGTTAAAAGGGAAGTCCAGACGATTTTCGTAATTTCACAACGTGCACCGTCGTGTATAGTACATAGATAGACAGTTCCGTGTATAGATTTGTGCATTGTTGTCCTTGAGCAGAGAAACCACTACTTGGGAGAAAAAAAAACAATAACAACAAAAAACAAATATTACACCCAGCTAGGTTGATGACATAAGAGTCTCACATGATTTCATAAATGTATCAACGTAATCCCATTACAATATCTTTGGCTAAACAAGTTCACCTGTGTAGAATTTCGATGCATGCTCTCTTCCTTTGTTCTGCTTCCTTGAGCCCCCACATATGCATTAATTCTTATGGTGAAGTTGTTATGCATTCATCCATGTTCATTGTGATTTCTTATAATTTTTGAAAACATTTTTTTCCTGATCCCAGTCCCTATAAGTCCTAAAACCTTGTAGGCCTACCCAGTATAACTATTATTCATTGATGTCCACATGTAAAAATTTGAAAATCATCCGGAGGTCCGGAGTTACTACTAAAGACGCCGTGGGATTGAGGGGCATCGTCAACTGTGTAATGGCACGCTAATACCTAATCTACTTGCCCAATTCCTGTACATAGAACAACTCCATAATACCAACCTTCGCATTTCACTGAATTCATTCCGTGTTGTCATGAACATAAGAATCGGGGAAATGTGTCTGAGGTATCAAAAAAAAAAAAAAACTCAAAGGCAAAGATATCAGTGGTAAAAATCCACGGGTAAGAATGTCGAAGGAAATATGTCCGGTGTAAAGCTACGGTCACAAAGGCTCGTACGGACGATTCGTTCGTACGAATGTCACTGTTCGTACGAATTCTAGAGTTCGTAGAGATTCGTAGATGGGGCACAGATTCTTATACGGCCTTCTTACGAATTTCGTACGAACGCTGTTTAATTCGCAAGAACAATTTAAGACCTTTGAGAGAAACGAAATGATTTTCAGTTATACAATGGCCCTGGAATTCGTACGTTTTTCGTAAAAATGCCTTGGGTCATTCTTTCGTCTCAGACTTACGGTCATCTTACGATTTCTTTTTGTCTTGAGATGGTCGTGCGCGCAACTCATGACACTCTCAAGTCATTCGTAAGAAGATTTTACGATTTTTCTTTTTTTTTTGGTATATTTTGTCGGATTGTTAGACGCTGTCGTGTCCTATCGAAAAATTATGTAACAGTTGAGAGTTTTATACTTCAAGATGGCAGTATAAAGTGCCAAGGAGACTACAACTGCAGCTGCATCTGCAAGTAGAGGAGGAGGAGGAGGAAGAAGAAAATCGAGTAATTGTAGCGGTGGCTTTAGTTCAGAAGAGACAGAAGGAACTTTTTTTTTCTTCCCTTTCCCGATTTTCCCTTTGATTGCCTTCCCATTTGGTTCCATATTTAACAGAGATGCTTTCTGGTCGAACACCTAGAACAAAGTGAGGATTTCGCGCGTTTGGCTTTATACCCCCTAAAACTCAACAGTTGCACAAATTGTGTACCTACGCCTTACGAGTCATAAATAGTACCAGGTTTAAAATGGTATGGCTCTGTCACAAATACCATTAAGAATTGCTACGAACGCCGTACGAACGATTTTTAGACAATTTCGTAAGATCGTCCGTACGAAACCAGCGTTCGTAAACCGTTCGTAGATTCGTAGCCTGATCGATGGTCTTGTCCAAGATTTTTTTTTTAACTTCTTACGAAACCCTCTCTTCGTAAGGCGGCCGTAAGAACGTCGTACAAACATTGTAAGAACTACGCAAGATGTTGTAGGGTCAAGAGACAATTCTAGAAGCCTTAAATTCTTACGATGACTGTAAGAACGCCTTAAGTCGTTTATAGAGGGCTCTTACGTCCTTCGTTTGTGCAACTGCGAATACTACTGTTCCCATCTCTATCTCATTTCTGCAAGATTTGGTATAGCAAGACAGAGTGAAACAGAAAAAAAAAGATAGAAAGTGTGATTAAAAAAAGAGAAAAACGGAACGAGGGGGAGATGAGATCGTCGTCAAATCACGGTGCCTCTATTGGCAAGAACTTTGCAAGTCACACTAACCTCCACGAGTATGGTCACTGCTTGGACCTGTGTCCGGCGTCCCAGGTGACTCTTGTCCTCTTTGCCAATCTGCGTTGTTCGACAGGACACGGCATCGTCTTTTGAACAACCCGACAAAATATACAACAACAACAAAATCGTAAAAGCTTGATGACTAATTATTGTGCTCGTACTGAGTATAAAGTTGAATTTTGTTGTTTTGATGTCCTTCTTCACTTAAAAAATAGGCTCCAAGGGAGATATATAATGCATTTTTTATCTTCTTTCATCATGAGCAATCATTGACAGTAAAACAAGATTGTAAAAGTTGCACCTTTCTCTGTCTATCTCAGGACCTCTCCATACGAAGGGATGCCCAGAATAAATGATTTTTAATACATCTTTTGAAAAAAAAAAGAACATTCAGAGCTCTTTCTTTCTTTCAGGAGAGCTGTTCTATTCCTACTTTACACAGGGGTATGTAACCTAATTGGATGGGCATACGATTCCTGAAAAAAAAATATTCACAAATAGGTGCTGTGATATCATTTCTTTATTTTTTACTCATTGAGTTTTTCTGTATTCTGTATTTTGCATGATATCAGAAAACAAATTGTGCAACGTACATGACTGATTTTGATAAGGCATAAACTGCACAATGGGCATCGAGACAGGCTTCTGTCAGCTAAGTGCCTTGTAATTTCAGCTGCTGCTTTTAAGTGTGCAGACTTGTCAAAAAGTTAGAGTTGAGAGGCTTCTACATCAAAGTAATTGATCGTTCAAAACCGAAATCTTGCATGCGTAGTTGGATTTGTAAAGACGAAGATGTCCATATATCTATCACTCATGCTGATCATGGAGAGACTAATGTCATAGATATGAAAGTGGCTGAACTTTTCCTCATCAAAGCTGTGAAAAGATAACCTGAACAATTTACTTATATATAACACTTATGAAAATGAATAATCGTCATGGTCAAGAGGCCCCTGTCTCGCCTATACTGCGTGGTTCCCTGAAAGCCTGCGGAATTATAATGAGGTATGGGATGCCATTATTCATGACGAAGCTTCCGCTTGACATAAGCAAAAGCAAAGTAGTTGAGCAGTCTTTTCCTTAGGCAAAGTCGGGCCATTTTCTTGCGCTAAATCCAGCAGGCACAGAAAGATCAGGAACCAAATAGTACTTGGCATTTAATCCCAGTTGCACCGAATTTCAGATCTGGCAGTCACCTTTTGTGGAAATTAACCCTACTGTTTTGTGATCAGCATGGATATCCTGCAATAAGGCTTAACTCGGTTTTCATTCAATTTTGCCAAGTGACGACTTTGAACGATTAAGAAAAAAACAACAACACCAACGACCAAAACCAATGGCTTTCTTAGCATCGTTGATTGCAGGTGTTTTGCTCTTCATACCGTTACTTACTTCTTCAACTGCGGAAAGTAACTCGGCGTGTACGTATTTCGATTTTTTATTGTCAGTTCTTGTGTTTCTGCACATTCCTTTTTATATCACTAAACTGAAGCATACTGGCATTGGCACAGGAAGGAATCTCACACAGAAGTGACGCTTGTTATAGCGAAGTCCTCGGGACCGGCTGTTTTCTTTTAATATAACGAAATTTAATTATTGCCGAGCAATAACTTACGTAAAGAGATGAAATCGATAATTAATTTTGGGACCTGAATATTTAACTCGTTGTCATTCTTCACCGTTTCGGTGTATTCAACAGTGTTTTGATAATAATCTCCCCAAGAGCATTTTGATGACATGAACTTTTTTTTTTTTCTGACCAACAAGAAATTACCTAAGATGATAAAAATAGAAATAAAAGATCATGACTCTCAAAATGGAATTTCTGACATGAAACTTTGTTGGCATAGCATACTGGTATAAGTAACAACCTTAGTATCATGGATATTTCATGAAGACCATCTTCACCGATTTATGATTAACTTGCCCCTTCATGTTGCCCTCTTTTGTCTTCTGCAGACTTTTATCTCACCTGTTTGGAGGCGTCTCTAGAGCACGAGATATGGTGTGATCGCAATTGCGTCGCAAACGGTAATAGTTGGATGGTGCAGGCACCTCGTGGACGTCGAATTCTCTCCGAAGTTGAATCCCTCAACAACAAAGTGATGGGGTTTTACATCGTAGACGAAATATCCAACAAAACGTCTCGGACTCTTATACTGAATCATACACTGTCATCCCCCGTTCTATCACTCACCCATCAGACAAGACTGCGGGTCTGGCATATATCTTATATCTTTCCTGTGAAATTCAAGATGAAGGTGAAGTGTTACGACGGTAAGTGCAAATACCATTGAATGATGCTACCTTTATGATAAAGTTATTAGTCTGAAAGTGGAAGAATCTTGTCTGTTTGTCATTGTTTATGTATTTTTCAAATTATGTTGTATCTTTGTTTCATTTTTTAATTTTTTTTTATACGTACGTGTACATGGATGGAGGCATTGAATGATAGGCAATGATCACGAGACATAATGGCCGATCTCTTCTCCTGCAATGAAGTGTTAAGCTGCAATGATGGAGCTTCAGGTTTCCAACGTGTTTTGATGATGATATGAGATAATCAGAAAACTCTTATGAAATATTCAAAAACCCTTATAATTCTAAGAGAAATTCAAAGTTTATTTTATGAAAATTGGTTTGAAATGGCCGAGATATCCAAAACAGAGCTATCCTAATAAAAAATGGGACCCGCCTTTTATTTGGATCACTTTGTTTTGTAAGTATCTCGTAAAAAGACAGAAGCAAACAAGATTTAAAACAAATAGAACGCTCATCTTTATCATTATCTTATCGGTAATTGAACCATCTGTTGACAAGCTGTATTATGACCATGTATAAGAAGAACAACACACTGCATTTTCAATAGGCCAAAAGGGGTGAACTGATTACATTTGGCTTATATTATTTTTTGGATGTTTATTCGACATCGTTACTTTTTCTATCGAAATTCTTAATGAGTACTGAAAGCACACTAGAAGGAATAAGCATACCCTGATATAATGGAAAGAATTAAGTGTCTCACAGTGTTTTCATATTGCTTGAAGAACTTTTGTAGAACCATTTGTTCTCTCTTTAAAGATGGTTTGTGTTTTCCAACAACAAGGCACGTGAAAGAAGAAACAAATACCCAAAAATGAATCAGACAACAAAAGACAGAAAACAAGAAGAACGTTCTTCTGAGCAAGTAGGTGGGCAAAAGCAAAAAAGGCCTTGAAAAGTAAAAAACAAAACAAAAACAAAAACAAAACAAAACAAAACAAAACACACACACGCACACACCCTTTTACATCCTTACAAGCAGATTCCAACAAGTGGAACCACAGATTGTAGGATGGTCCGCGATCGGCCTAATTCTTTCATAAGATATCCGTGTATGTATCTACAAATCCGTATTTTTTTTTTCTTAAGCGCAAAATGAATGTCCATTTCTCAAAAGTATCAACTATTAAAAAAAAGTGCTGGATTTTGCTTTTATAAGTATGAAGGGTTAGAATTATGAGCTATAATGACTTAAAGTTCATTTGTGACCGTGCATCACAAAACAAACAAAAAGTCGCACCCCATAATTTTACGTGAGGACTCAAGAAAGGTGAAATGGGTCAACCAAGTCAATTTTGAGTTTTCTATATTTTCTGAAAGAGATATTCTTCTTCGACATTATTGAGATCATAAATTGAATGGGAAAGTGGGTTTTCAGCAGTTTTTCTACAACCCCCCCCCTTTTTAGTGGAGTAGTGTGATCAGGTTTTTCTTAGAGGCCCCTTTTAATTTCTTGAAAATCCTTTGCACATTTTCTCTTTTAAGTCTAATATATACCTTTTGAAAGGATGATGCTACTCCTCTGAAAGCTGGCATTTATCATGGGCAGTATGTGTTAATAGGGTTACAGCTCGTTATTCTGAAGGCTCTTTAATCCGAAGAATAACGAACCTTCGGAATAACGACACAAGTGTTCGGATTAACGAACCCTTTTTCATTTTCGGATTAACGAACCTGTAGATGTAGGGAAGTTGTGTGTTTCGGATTAACGAACCTTCGGAATAGCGAACCTTCGGAATAACGAACAGCACCCGTTAAAAGAGCAGGCTCAATTTCAGCTTAACCTGATAACCCCTTCATTGTTGTTGTAACGTTGCTACAGTGTTTTCCATTCGTATCCGGGCAATTACCCCCAGAGGGCAATTACCCCCCGGCTAAATACTGGTTAGTGGTAAGGTTAGAGTTAAGATTAGGGTAGGGTTAGGTTTAGTGTTAGGAGTTTGGGTTTGGGTTAGGATTATGTTCAGGATTAGGATTAGGATTAGGGCCAGGGGAAGGGTCCGGGGTAATTGCCCAGGGGGCAGTTGCCCTAGACCCTTTCCATCATTTGTTTTTTTGTCCCATTCACGGCACAGCGCCTGATTAGACACTGTACTTCAGAACCTCTTTTCTCGGTTCAAACTTTTCCGAAGTGTGGGCTATCTTTCCAAGATTTATATAGGTTAGGACAATTCATTTGAATTAAGTGAAACATCATTTTAAGGCTTAGAGTCTGCTCTATTAGAATCTGCCCTTACCTCACAATTCGTGTCTAGCGACTTGCTGTTGGTTTTGTGGTGCAGGGTCACATTTAGATGCCGAGAATAGGGGCGGGTGTAACATCTTACTTCGTTAATTCAATGTCATTTCATTAATGATAACGTCAAAAAAGACTATTGATAAATAACAACAGGAAATGCACACAATTGAGTTCACTTTTTTTTTTTTAAAGGAGTATCATCTGTGGAGTTGGTTGACGGACCCTCTCCACTTGAAGGTCTAGTGGTCCTTAAATCAGACCGATACGTCTGCTTTGATGGATTTTCAGCCAAAGCTGCTGAATTAGTTTGCGGCGAGCTCGGCTTCCCGGCGGCAGAAGAATTTTCAGGTCAGACTTTGCCAAGCGCTGCAACTCGAAACAGGATTCAAGGCCTTTCATGTCCTGACGGTAAGTACGGAATCAAACGTGTACATAAATTAAAAAAAAAAATAGATAGGAACAAATGACCTACTTTACCAATAGTACAGGTGTATTATCGATTTTAGAAAGCATGAACGATTTAGTTGAAAAGATTGTTTTCGTGTTCAGGGTTATTCCCTAATCTATTGTCCAATCTATTAGCAAGCGTGGAAAATCTACAGTCATAATCAGATGAAAATGAATTGATGCAATTTGCTGTTATCATTCGTTTTCTCCACAAGTTGTCTATTCCTTTACCAGCTGTCTACTGACTTTATTAAAAAAACATGTAAACACAGGTTAGTGTTTTCCTTTTACTAGATATTAAAATGACAAATTTGTTGTTCACATGAGTATCATTTGGTGAGAATGATATCATTGAACCTTTTACTTGCCCCATGTTTTCCTTCTCTCTCGTATTACTGCAGGTTATCAGTCTCCACGTTTAATGGGATGTACATTGACCACCACTGAGTGTTTCACAAACAGAGCTGTGAGACTCAAATGCCGCAGTGAGTATAAGATTTGCGACATCACTGATATCCTATATTATATTATAATACACACACAGACACACCCTCACACATACACATACACACACACACATAGAGAGAGAGAGAGAGAGAGAGAGAGAGAGTGCATCACCATTCCAAATATTATTGTTTAAGGAAGGTCACGCGTTAACTTTGTCCGTGCTCTTGAAGTTTTGTGGCAATTATCAACTGCCTGAGCACTTGAGAGGGGACTTTCTGTTAATTTATACATTTACAGGTTTCGATAACCACTTAACCAGGATAATTCAAATCAATTGATGCTCTAAGTGTGTAGTCTTATATATTACTATATCTTGATCAAGCATATCAAACACTTGGGGGATGCTCATTTATCCAATGCACCGATACCATCATTATTTTTTTTTGCGCTTTTTTGTTTCTATTTTTGCTATTTACAAATGTTGAACCTAAGAGTTTCACTTCATGATATTATTATTTAGGATGATAATAATATGGACCTATCGCATTATACTGGGAAAGACAAAAAAAGACAATAAAAATATCACGCAATGCTGAATATAGGCTATCCAGCCATCTTGTCAGATGGAAAATGAACAAACAAACAAACAAAACAAACAGAAATCATTCATTTATTTTCATACAAGTAGGCTTTACAGAGTTCTAGGACAATGTAGGAATTTCGGACAAGGGGTGGTGAAGAGCAATAAATTGAATGCTATCTAAACCAAAGTGAACACTAATTGAAATCATGTGATAAAACATGATATAACATAAAAATATCACGCAATGCTTACAAAGGTAACCGATGGCAGTTATTAACCAATTTTTCTATTTCTACATAGAACCTGGATTTCTCGGATGCTACCTTGGTGACCAAGACTTATTTCAGTCTTTATCTAACTTTGGATTTACTGTTCACTCCGATGATGAGTGTGTGTTCACCTGTAGAAGACAACCCCAGAACCGTGATGTTGCTGTCGTACATCTCAGGAAGTGCATGTGTTTCCAATCAGAAGCGTATTCCAATGTAATATCGAGTGGAAGTCATTCTCACGAATGGACATGTTCAAACGCGGGAGAATTTGAATCCAATCAGCTTGTCCATTACTCCTTTAACCGTGAGTATGTGTAGATTCTTCTCATGGGTGAAGAAAACCAAGGTTAATGAATAACCGAGTGTGAAATTGATCGGATTTGTCCGCATCACTTTCATTTTTCATATCTAAACACCGTTCAATGTGGGCTTGGATAAATGGGAAAACCACAGTAAAGTAAAAAGCTAAAAGAAAACCCGGCAGTATTTCAAAAGTAGAATTTCAAAAAGTCGGTAAGCAGTGGGCTGTTAAGTCTACTGCCACATTTCGCTCACTACTGCTTAATTGTTAAGATCCCCAAACCTCGATGCAGTACCATTGCTGTAAACAGAGTGTTGCCTTATATTAACTTGAATATATTTCTATCATAAATAAGCGTGGTAGAACCCAAACATACCAAAAATACCAAACACGCAAAATTCAAAATCAATAAATATTGAGGAGCAAATTCTAGTTATCGTTGGATTTAAAGGACAAGTTGATTTTTTTTTTTTGTAATATACGTGTGGATTGAATGAATATAGAAAATGTAACAATTTGTTCAAAAGGTTTGGCTTTTTAAAATTTCTGCACAGTCCCTACTTGATGAGAAGACTACAACAGTTTGTGTTGTCACATGCAACGAACGATATAAGGAAAATAGATAGAATTTTACACTTAAAAAAAATCACATTCTCTCAACTTGTCACTGACTTATGTTGAGGGTAACAGTTTTTCCCCGGCCTTCCGAAAGAGGCAAGTAAAGTTCTCTTTTATTGGGCGAGAAAAATGACAATATGTTAATATTTTGATATAATTATTTTCTTTATATCATTCTAGACATGTGACATTACAAGCTGTAGTAGTCTTCTCATCCAGCGGTGGCGGCACTGAAACTTCAAAAATCCATTACTATTGAACGAATTGTTCAATTTTCCTCAAACTTTCACTGGTGTATTCCATTCATATTGCTATTTTTCTCTCAGATCGTATGTATATAGAGGTTGACTTGTCCTTTGAATTAAAAAAAAAATCATTACCTATCACGGCCTTATCGCAAAATATAAATTCCTGACGAAAGGACTATTATTTAAGTATTATGTTTCATATTTGTACAAAAGATCATAATGCATTTGTCTTAAACGTAATTTCTCTGCCCAGTAAACTAGACGAACTTGGAGTTATTTCCAATATCTAATTATTACAGTAAGTTAGACGCCATTACTTTGACGGCGACTCATTCCGATCACCACGTATCACTTGAACAGCTGCAATCTTGAAATTTGAAAGTTTGGTGGCCTGACATCAATCTTTAGGCGTCCACCACCGGACCACTGCTAATGTCCAACTGTGTACATCTTTATCCCTTTAACTAATCTCTTTTCCTTCGCAGTTTCACACATGTTTTGTGATCATCTCAGCAGCGTTGAAGACGGTTATTGGGATTCAAAAACAAGTCATTTTGGCTCCACAGCAACTATGACCTGTAAAAGAGGATTTGTTGTCAATGGCAGTGCAACGCTACAGTGTGTTGGACTTCCAGGACTTTCGGCCTTCTTTCCCGTTTGGAATACGTCGGTCCCATCTTGCGAACCAGTCGAAAATAAACTAAACGGTTTGACATGTGCGTTGATCTAAAAAAGGAGCTAAGTAATGTTTCGTTTTACAGTGGATTTACTTTACAAACAAAAAGTGATATTTTATTACCGAGTTCACTCTTTGAATATTTACATTGTACGTTCTGTTACGCAGAATGCATAAACCACTGTTTCAGAGGTTTGATTAACGGTTTGATATCAAAGCTTCGTTATACCGAATGTTCGTTACCATTTAAAAGTATTTCCTCGATCATATATAAAATAGCAACTATTAATCTAATACCGAGGTGGGATTCGTTTATCCAAAAAAAGTTAGGAGTTACCAGAATTTGAATTAAAAATAATTTAAGAATACGTTACAGAACGGAAACAAGTTTCTCTAAAAGAAACGTAAGAGAGACATGCGAGATATAAAAGAGAAATAGATATCTGCTGCTTTCTTCAATGTATTCATATGGGTTTTAATCACTTCCTGAATTATCACAGTGTATTTTTGGCTTTCAGATATAGTTTCATTTTTGCAAACCTAACCTCATTTTGCGTTTTTTTAGAATCTTTTTTTTTTACTCTTTAAAGCACCCAGTTACTGTGTTTCTTTTCCTTTTTTTTAAGTAGGGTTCCATCATATTCTTTAGCATTTTATACTTAGATCTCAATTTTCATAGTTTGATCACCATGTTCTTTATATTTGCAATAATCTATTTTACATCCTAGCCGGATGTCATGTATATTTGCACTTTGCCATATTTGATGTACAGTACTTTTTCATTGAGAAATATACTCTTTTTATTAAAAAAAAAATGTGACATTGAAATTAATCAACCGTGTTATGGACCAATCGTTTCATGCATATCAGATGTGGCGCCATCTGCGTCATGCCTTCATAGTCTCATTATTGTTTCACATCTTTGTCCACAGACCAATGTGTTAATAGAGAATACAAAATAAATAAACCTTAGCATCTCTCACAGCAACTATCATATTATATGACGTGAACGGAATTGTAATGATTAATGCGTCGCCCGTGCAATATATATGATATTATATGAAATGATATGTATATGAGTATCGTCAGGTATGACGATAACGTCACATTGTCAATTCAGTTCGATTGGTAGTGAGGTTGTGCTCAAATTCTGTATCTGTGCTTGTATGAATAATCACGTCCAAGAGGTAACTGATGCCACTAAATTATTATTTTGGTTTGTTACAAAAAAGTAAAAAAAAATATATATATACTTTGCTCTTAATATATTGTTATCTCTTGTCCCGTTGACATGTGCGATCTTGTCAAAATGAAAACAATTTCTTGATTACTGTTGGCATGACACATGTTCAGTGTTTCAAGTTATGCATGCTATCACCTTTTGCAGTCCTCTGTATGACACCTATTCAATCTCATGCGTTATAGTCATTAATGAATTTTCTTCAATATCTTTCAAAGCATGAAACTTTAACAGGCAAGAAGGCACATTCTTTTATCCAGTATAACACATAGAGTTGATACAAAACATTTCATTTCTTTCTTTATCTATGTGTAATTAACAGCCCTTACTTACGGAATGATAGGAGGATTTGCTTTTCTGGCGCTGCTGGGGGCATATTTTCTCGGAAAGAAAGCCAGAGATTGTGCCAACAATATTAGAGTAAGTATAGTTTATGAACCTTTGGAATAACGAATCTTACAGTGTATTTCATTTTCGGATTAACTAAGCTTCAGAATAGCGAAAATTATTCCGTATTTAAAACCGCAAACCTTTGGAATAACGCCGCAAATGTTCGCATTAACAAATCATTTTTTTCATTTCTGAATTTAAGGACATCTAGGTATAGGAAATACATGTATGTGTGTTTTGGAAAAGCGAACCTCCTGAATAACAAACCATATATTTCATTTCGGTACCTTCGAAATAACAAATCCCACCCCGAAAAGCTAACTGCTTTGGCTTTCTATCAAAGCCTGGAGAAAATATACTGTCCCACCTAATTGAAAACCGCTTCGCTCCGTTTTAATAGGGTAATGCCACTTAATTTGATTCTGGTGAAACAACAACAGAAATAATAATGACTAAAACTTAAATCTAAAAATGTAAGATCCTTCATTCTTTTTCTATGAAAAATGCAAACGCGTTGATCTCTGCTGAAGTTGTATTCTTTCTGTTCATAGCGCTTCAGATTACCTTGTATTATTGTTGTACCAAAGAAAAGGTTGTGGTACTGGAATAATAATTATTAAGATTCTTATGTATTTTATTTTAGTTTGTCAAATATCAAATTATTACATTAAATAAGTATCTCATCAAAATCAATTCCAAACTGATAGAGAATCTGTCATGCTTCGGGTTCTTATGAAGCGGGGCAGTATGTTGGTTTATAAAATCAGTATTCTTTTAAATTTCAGGAAATAAGTCTTTTAAACTTCCATAAATTGAGTGTTTTGGAGATTAATTTCCTTTCCGTTTCTGTTGTGTATATCATTACCAGTATTTAATTTCGTCATGTAAGCTATAAACACGACGTTTCTACAACTTCAGTTGGTTCCTATCCTTTTTTTTTGTTATTTCACAGAACCACACAATTGATGCGGAAATGAGTGTCAAGAAAGAACCAAATATAGATAATTCAGCTCTTGTGAAAAAGAAGGGAGAGAACGACTTTACCCAGTCTACAAATATCGATGCCGAAGAAAGGAGCTTTGATGTAGACGGTTACCTTCTTCCCACTGTTGGTTCGCAGAGAGTCAGATACCAAGCCCATGCGAGTCGTCCATTGCCAGAGATTTGTCACATTGACACCAATCTTGAATCAACAAGCTACGAAGTTGACTCAGACTGCCCTCAGTCGGTGGCCATCCCAAAACAGCAGGATCGTCCCGAGTTCGAAGTTACAAATACGACCAAAAACCGCTACACAGTAGCGAAAGGCCTGAATGATACATCTTATTCAGTTTCCATCTATACAAGCAAGCAACGTGAAGAATATGAGGAGGATACATGTGGCTATATTATTCCCGAAGCAGATGCTGGTGACACCGTTAGTTGCAACATTTCCTCTACACGTCAAGTTTCTGCAATTATTAACAGAAACGAAAGCCTCAACGCTGTGGCGAAAGACCTAAGTGATCCATCTTATTCAGTTTCCATCTATGCACGCAAGCAACGTGAAGAATTAGAGGAGGATATATGTAGCTACATTATTCCCGAAGCTAATGCGGATGAAACCGTTAGTTGCAGCCATCCATCCACACGCCAATTTTCTTCAATTAGCAACAGAAATGAAAGCCTCAACGCGGTAGCGAAAGACCTGAATGTTCCATCTTATTCAGTTTCCATCTATGCAAGCAAGCAAGTTGAAAAAAATTGATGAGGATACATGTGGTTATGTTATTCCAGAAGCAGATGCTGGTAAAACCGTTAGTTGCAGCCATTCATCCACTCGGAAAGATTCTGCAATTATTAAAAGAAATTAAAGTCGAAGCACATTAGCGAACGCCTGAATGATCCATCTTATTCTATTTCCATCTATGCAAGCAAGCAAACGTGAAGAAATTGGTGAGGATGGAAGTGGCTACTTAATTCCTGAAACAGATGCTGGTGAAACCTTTTTAGCAAGCATTAAAATGTAATATTATTTGGTAATTTATCAAAGAGTATCCTCATAGGGTGAGAGTTCTCAATAATTCTTATTTATGTGATACATGTAAGTGTCTTAATCGTATAACCCGGAATCGCTAGATAATCCGTATACCTGACTGCCAATAATGAACGCATATATACCAGGCGTTTCTCACTAATACAGAGATACTTCACGTGCTTTAACCAACCAGTCATACATGTCACAATCGAAAGCATAAATTCTCCATGTTGTGTGTACTGCATATCATTTTGCATGTAAAAATAAATAGAATAATACTCTTCTTTTTAATCGATGAAATTGTGTAGCAAGCTCCTTAGATGGTGTGAGCGTATTCTATCAATAAGGACTCAACTACTGAAAATCTGTTCCACAGTTCTTTGGCCTGGCCTGAAATCTGCATGTTTTCTGGTTGGTGTGTTTCTGCCACTTTTTAGGTCTATTCATAAAGTGAACGTGATATGTTATTCTATTTTTTTTTTGTAAGGCACACGGAATGGATACCTGCAATTATTTAACATAATTAATTGTACAATATTTTAGATACCTCTACCCTTCATTTTACTTGAATGCTGTGCATCTATTATTATTTTGGGATTAAGAACGACTATTACGTTGCAACTACATCGACGTAAATAAGCACTGAATTGATCAGTGTTTTAGTAGTAGCCATGATAAAAAAATCATGGGCGTACATACTCAAGCAGGATTCGAACCTACGACCTCCTGATCACCGGACAGGCGTCATCTCCACTAGACCACCGAGATTTCGCCCCACAGCAAGTGTTGGTTCTAATCCTTATAGCATGCAGCGGGTACTGCGTAATTATTCAACTATAATATTGGACTATTATGTTGCATAAGATTTTGCCCTTCACATTATCATTATTTCCTCAAGGTGCAATAGAAAAAAAAATCTTTCCGAAATCAATCACGAACAAACAAATTAATGCCCTCATCAGATCTGGTACTTCGATTTTCCTCAAAAATGTTTGCCATTGATTGATGCAGAGACCCTTTTTGGCATAAAACTTCTTGACATCAACATCGTATATAATGTGGCAACAGTAATCCTTTTTACCAGGAAAAAAAGTCTGTATGAATAATGACAAACTTTAATATAATCTCGACAAAACAAGCTGCAGGGAATCATTTATCCTTTCATTAATCATTCGAGTCTTTTAAATTCAAAACAAATATATTAGTAGTTTGAAGCTTTTCATGAAGTGTACACTGGTCTGTGATGTACTGAACTGTACTGTTGGTGTGGAAATTCTTCAAGATATCTCAAAAAATCAGTTGGAAATTCTTTGTAGAACATTAAGATGATAATAACCCTCACTGACTAATGGTACGCCATTCTTTGAACCGTTTCTCGCCTTCACGACTTTTCATTTTAAGTAAATGTCCTTGTCCGAGAATTTTAGGGGACTCGAAAGTAATATACATTGTTTGTTATTATCACTGATATGATCATTCAGTGAATGGCGCCGCGCCGCCGTGGCTGCAGCAAAATTCTATAAGCAGTATACGAAACTACCACATGTTGTTACGGTATCTAATGAAAATATTTCGGTCTTCACATGCATCAGACTCCATATGAGTAAATAACTTTAGGTTTTATAATAACCTTTATTTATGTTTGTGCCTTATACTTTATTCCTTAATTGCCAGGAATATCAACATGAACATGTTTCGGAAACTTAATTGAATAGATTCGTGGTCGATTGTTTGACAAACTATGAGTCATAATGATCTTTTGTTTTATCTAATTTTCTTTCATTGGCCTTCACCGAATCAATAGCATACTTGAGGGGTATTTGAATTTCATAAAAACGTATCACTTCCTCAATAGCCTGGGTAATTTGAGTGGTAGGATATCATAATACAATGACAAGCAGAGTTTTATATATCAATCAAATCAATTAATGATGCTTTTAAGTGGTTGATCTGTTATATGCCATTGTTTCACTTCCTTAAAAGCCTGGGAAGAGACAGGACAATACAATGAATCAAATATCCTAACTTTCAGTTTCGTAGGGCCTGCAGTTATTTTTTTTTTTTAATATATACTCGGGGAGAATACTGGGTAGCTGCGCAGGCTCATCACGCGCTGTCGGAAACCTTGTCACCAGGTTCAGGATTCTTTTTTCTTTCTTTTTTTTTAACAGCAACAATACCATCTTCTGTACAGACGCTTAAAATCGTTCCTCTGAGTGTCTCAAGCAGTATTGCAGACACAGCATACTAAGAACTAGCGTAATATTCATGCATGTCAAATTCAACTCATTATAAGTTCTTTGATAAAGCAACAGTAATATTCACAAGCATAATGACAATTAGCCTTTAAACAAGGCGACTCGCTCTGCGTGCCCCCGTATAGCGCGTTTACCCCACAAACCTGTTGGCCGGCGAGTGGAGCGAGCCGCCTTTATCCACTCGTTCAGGGATGTGTACTTTTGTCGTTGATGTTGCTTTATATTCTTTGACAAATTTGCGTACAAATTTGACGCAGAAAATTCACACGGCACCAAGGCAAGCCGCTTGCGCTTGCTAACAAATTTGTACGCAAATTTGTCAAAGAATATAAAGCAACAACAACGACAAAAGTACACATCCCTGAACGAGTGGATAAAGGCGGCTCGCTCCACTCGCCGGCAACAGGTTTGTGGGGGTAACGCGCTATACGGGGGCACGCAGAGCGAGTCGCCTTGTTTAAAGGCTAAATGACAATCAGCCTTAGAATCCTCGGGATTAAAACGTGTGTAATATTTGTATTTTGTAACGTTAAATAAAGAAGACTATGCCGAACTAATTTCTGCGCATTATGCTCTGAATGTATTATGCACATAGTGTTTTATCTCATATCTGCTTTCGTCTAATCTCTACGTTCGTTTAAGATCTCTGGTATCTTAAAACAACGTGAATATAAGTATCATCAGATGCGAAGATGCCATACAGCTTCTCTCCCACTTTGTCTTCCACATCTCTTCTGAGCATATCCTTCTCCAATACACAATTAAACTATTGAAGCGAAGAGAGTGCTATACTTATATATATATATATATATATATATATATATATATATGTATATATATAATGATACATAATTATATATATATATAATTATACATAATTATATATATATATATATATATATATATATATATATATATACATAGGTCTACATACACATTTTGTTTTTTTTAATATTCATGTACACATGTATATAATCCTGTAATATATATGCATGTACACATGCAACATTTGTATCTATTTTTGTTTTATGTACACGTACACACACACACACACATATATATATATATTATGTATATATATATATATATATATATATATATATACAGATTGTATGTATATGAAGGAAACACTGTAGTGCATTCAACCCCAACACTTTGAATCTTTGAAGAGATCATATTGCAGGATGGACGTCGTAAGGTTTCTAGATGCATTTAAATGCATCTAAAAAAGCGACGCGGTGAAACGCCTACCAACGACCAATGCCATACAAATACTGGCTGTTCTTTTTACTAGTAGGTGGGGAAGTTGGGGGTGCCTCTATATTCACATATGCACATTTGCACTTCCACACGTACACCATCACACACGCACACACACACGCACACACACACACACACATGGGAATGACTATAAGTGACACATAAGATGAACCTCGACTCATTTGATTACCCTCATGAGATGTGCAATCCTTTATTTGCGAAGAGTCTTGCGCTATTACATGTACTTCTTGCTTACAATATTTTATATCATCCATAAGTATATCATCACGTGCGGGTTGTGCATAATGTGTTCAAGCATCTGCTTATATGAATGTGGATTGATGTTATGTATCTTTATGATTACTGCCTCTGGACAATCATAAATACCTCGTAACAATATTATTATGTATAACAATAAGGCTGTGGCTACTTTCTCTTCACACGTGTGCGATATAAAAAAAAAATGTCATTAGGGAGTACGCCATTATCCACTCGTCTATTTAAAGCTAAAAGAACATAATGCTATAATTTTTATTACTGCTATATTGGTCTCCAAACAGTATCCAGCCGCTGTCCGCGCTAACGTGATTAATCACAGACTTAGCAGTCACACAACGTCACAACCTCCTTTCTTTAGGCAATAATACAATCTGCTTGTGCATTCAAAATTGCTTTTTGTTTTCCTTTAACCCCTTTTCCTTTAAAAAAGACATCACATTTTAGTATTACTGCGATCGAAATAATTACATACATGCTCAGAAAGTTGCTGTATTACTATATCAATTCTTTTGTATCGAAAGATAATCGCAAGCTGCTCGGGGTTGCACATTGTGTGTCTCTTTATAGCTGGCCAACGCAAAGTATAGTAAAGTGTATAATGAGTGCACTATCAAAACATCTTCCAGTTGAAATTTAAGAATAAGGTAAAAACAGATGGACAATAATATGTTGTATATGTATCATTGAATAATGTAATATCTACAATAATCACATTAATTTTCACATCATTTAAACGTTTCATAATTTAATTCATATATGCATGATAGTGAATAATAGTGAATAATGTAATATCTACAATAGTCACATTAATTTTCACATCATTTAAACGTTTCATAATTTACATTCATACATGCATGATAGTGATAACACAAAAAGCGTATTGGACGCTGTGGCGCTCGATAAGATGATCAGTAACGACTATGCTCCTCTGTTCCACTGCCACACTGATTAATTGAACATTACACCACTTGGTCGCATGTGTGTACACAGAGTCTGCAAATCGCTTATAAGAAAATCGGAAAACATTCCAGAATGATTTGAGAATGTTCAGGTCAGGAACTGTTCTGGTGTTCTATGATGTCTGCAATGAATGAGAATGGATCATGATTACCAATATCCTCTATCCTAAAGCCTTTCCATTTTTTACCTTGCTGAAGTCATGTTTACATGTAAGAAAACACAGCTTGAAATATAAGTCTAAAACCTCCCCTACAAAGACTACGCTACAGTTCTGAAGAGGAATGGCCCCATGCTGTTGAAAGAATGCTGTTAATTCTCTTTATTGGGTGAAAGTATGTTGATACGGCAATAAACGCGTGATCGTCTTCCTTATTTTACCTGAACCACAAACTTCGACAGAGTTGCCAAATATGATTTTAATAGGCAAGTCAGATAAAAAAAATAGAGGATTATCAGCTTTGGAGAGAGTAAACTCACCAAAATTGGATAGGACTCTCAATTAAACTGAAATAAGATTCAATGGTAGCACAGTATCTTAGAATTGTACTCTTTAAACAAAAATAATGCTCCACTGGAACGTATTTGAATTTTGCTCTGAACTGAGCAGACACAAAACGGAATTGGTAGAGACCACAACGAAGAAATCTTCAGACAACACGAAAACTTATTGTCCAAAGACGCATTTTGTCCATGGTAATTTCAAATTAGCAATGCCCATCTTACTTTTCCTTACCCTGTAAGTTTTCACGTATTCATGTGCCTAACAGGAACACAAAAGAACATGCTCCCCCTCCCCCGACAAAAAAAAAAAGAAGAAAAAGAACAGATTGAAGAATCGTGCTTCTATAAATGGGGCAAAAACACTACATCCATTGTGAATTGCTCTCTCGCTCGTCATTATTAAAAAAAAAAATGGAAATTATCATGATTAACCAAATTGACGCCCACAAGGAGACACGTTAGTTGGTCTTTTGACTGTGTTATTAACATAAACAGCTGATTACCAAACTATTCAAAGAGCCACTTATGTGTTCGTAACGTCCATTTACAGCTCCTCTTGTGACTTTGTTTTATTGTTAATGTGACCTTCTTTTGTTTTGTCCACCTTAGCATACAGTTCTTCGCACGTTACTGGTTTTCCTTCCGAATATGACCCAACTGTTTTGTTCACCGTTGAATAAAGTTCCTCGCACGTTGCTGGCTTTGCTGCGGAATATTCCCCAAATGCTTTGTTCACCGTTGCATACAGTTCTTCACAAGTTCCGGTAGTTGAATCATGAGTAACTGGATTCTGGGGATGATAGCCGTCGTTCCGGATGTCATCTCTATTTAAAGGATGACTATCATGGGTGGAAGCTTTGTCAGGATTCAGCAAGCAGTATTCCCCGGAGTCAAAAGCATCGGTGAACTGTGGTTTGTTGAACGTTTCGATACTACTTGCTTCGTCAGGATGTAGTTTATAACAGAAGACATCTTCACAATTCACGGTTGGTATGGGACCCTCATCATCGTTTCTATCGGAGTGAACTTCACTCTGAGAAGATGGACCAGAAGCTGAGACATCTGTTAGGGGACACTGCGGTCCCTTATCCAGGAGGGAACGACTGAAATGATCGTACTCACTGTCTCTATTCCTAGAAATATTCTGGGCAGACCGTTTGCCAAAATTCAACGAGTTATAACACCTCTCATCAAATAAGTGGGCTACATCGAGGGATCTAGGGCTCCTTTTTGTCAACCAGTCTTTTCTACAAAGGTCTACATCCTGATATTCACAGTCCTCATAGCAGCTCGCCGTTTTATCCAACGATGTTTCCTGTACTCCATGGTTCTCATAAACACACGGGATACTTACTGAGGTGCGTACAGAGCAAGTGACGTGGCTTTGTAATGGAGCTGCACAAAGGGAGAATTGTTCTAAGTTTGGTGCCTGTGAAGGTCCCTTGCCTACCTCCGCAGCATCCTGGTAGATGTGATACAGGTTCTCTTGATGAGTCGTGACGTCACTGAAAACATTATGATGGTGGTCCTGGAAGGGATGACCCTCTGTTCGAGCGTCAGGACTGGTATTGCTCAATACAACATGATCCGTCGAGCTCAAATTTTCGTTTAACCTGTCTAAAGGATGCATCTGCAGTTGTCTGTTGTTTGATTGACTTGAAGTTTGTGAGGATTTACGTCTCTTTCTGCAATGACAATGAAGACACATGTTTTTAAACAAAACGTATGATACGAAATAGAGCACACACACACACAAAAAAAAACAATGACAACACAGCATTTTTAAGATGATTTGAGTGAAATATAACTATATCTTACCAGATACGATAAACATTTTGTGGAACATATCTTGTTTCAGCGAGTTTTGATTAGGAATAGCATGTGCAGTGAAATATCATATTCGAATATCGAAATCCAATATTTATCTATCAATAGAATATCCAAGGCTAAATGCATATTTTCTACTTAAATTTGCTGTCTTTATTCAAAGTTTTAAGGATAATTATATTACATGAATTGAAATATATACAATGAGTGTCCAAAAGCGCATACATCAAACAACCACAATTAACATATAGGGGAAAGAAAAACAAGTGTGTGCAGGTAGCAATGATACCTTCCACTGCAATCCACACCTCCAACAAACACACACTGACACACAAACACACACACACACACACACACTTATGTAAATTGGTATCTACATGCATACGTATTGTCTGCTGTTACTCAAAGTCTCAATACATTAATGATTGCGCAAATATCAAACAATACCAGTTAACAAATTAGGGAACGAAGCAAATTGTGTGGTGTAATATAGTTAACCTTCGCGCAGTTTGATCCCAAAACAACCACTTCCAAAACAAACACGATAATGAATTAAGCAAACACTCACCTATTCTTGTATTGCTTGCACAGTGGCGCGGATAAAATGACAAGTAGTATTAGCACAACACACAGAAAAGCTACAAGTGTAAATATGACATCTCTTTTACGAACTCCAGAATCTGAAATGAAATTCAAGAAATTCAAATCGTTGTCACGTCACCCGTAGAGAAAAAGTAAACTGAATTGAAAAAGCAAGATTGGGAAGCTTTGTTTGTCTGTAATTGTTTCATGATCATGATTGCACATTTTCGTATTATCATGAAAGTTATAATGAAGTGACATCCCACAACTTCAATGTATTGAATAAAAAGAAATAAACCACACATCTCCTGATACGAAGGCACATCTGGACCAGGTATACAACTTTGCCCCCCCCCCCAAAAAAAAAATACAATGTATTTCATTTGTAACTTCTTTTACTACAAGTCAACATAGGTAACGGAAGAGAGGAAAAAAAGATAGACTGGCGTGCCCACTTTACTTGAAATCAACCGAAATGTAGATTACTTTGGTGTGCTTTTGAAAGCACAAAGCTCCTTTTTTTTTTTTTAGATGGTTTAGCGTAGATGGTTAGTCAAAAAGTCTTCTTTGGTATTTAGACATCGAAAGGACAATATGCATGAATGTTAATTTTCTTCCGTAAAAAAAAGGAGAAAGATATGTATAATTTCCGACTTGAAATTAACCAAGGAAGGAGTAAAAGTAAAAGTTTATTGCTCTGTAGTATATTACATTACCGTCCTTCATTCGTTTTGCCACTTCTTCAGGAGTCTTGTAGAGACTCCTGAAGAAGGCGTAGGATGCCAAAAATTTGAGTCAAATAAAGTAATGCTTTATTGGGCAAAAATGCATTACCAGTTTGTTTCTCCATTTCTTCACGGAGCCAATAAATGAAATCTCAACATATTTGAATGTATGTGTTATATACATATATGTATATGTGTATATATATATATATATATATATATATATATATGGTGTGTGTGTGTGATATAAATGTGAACATAATACATATATGCATGTATGTTGAATAACATCAAAGTGTAGGGATATGCAGCTTACTTCTAGTTGTTTCGTTTGTGTTCCGTATCATTGTATCTTCAGTTGGATTTCTATCTCCTGTTCAGTATGAAAAGAACAAAAGCAGCAAAATGAGTAGTAATGCTGGTCGAAATGATTTCCTCTCGGTAATGAACGTCGCTTTGTGCGATGGACTGACGGAATGAAATGATCATTTTCAAAGCTGTGTGATTGGCGTCAAATTTATTTGCATACTGATCAAGAGATGATTATAGAGAGTTATGTTTGTTAATCCGAACAGAGAATGAAGTTCATTATTCCAATGGATCGTTATTCCAAAATACACAAATTTCCTATCTATACAGATATCCAGTAGTCCAAAGCTAAAATTAGCTTTGTTGCATTTTCGGAATTACGAACCTTATTTCATCATTTTGTTCAGATTAAAGAATCTTCGGAAGTAGCGAACCTTATATCATTTTCGGACAAACGAACCCTCGAAAGTAAGGAACTGCAACCAAATATACAAGCATAAGATGCCTATCAAAGATAGAGACTTTCAACATGTTCAAGAGTTTTTATTTGAATTTGTTTACATCTTTAAAGCACTGGCGAATAATTTCTCAGTACACGACTTTTTTTCCCCCAAGCGTACTTCATTACCGTGGTGTGAGTCCCCTTTGCTTAATTTACTCTTAATAATACCATGGGGTGTTTTTTTTTTTACCCCTACACATTCTGCATTTTTTACCCGAATTAACCCATTCCATACTGAATTTTGAAACCCCCATCAGGTTCCCGTATATGGAACGGGTTAAGAAGAGGTGGTTTGTGTATTTTTTTTTTTTGCGAAATTGCAAATGATAATCTATTTAAACATTTGGTAACTGTGCTTACAGTAACCATTGTCTGAACAATAGGATATTAAAGAGAAAAGAATAGGCAAATTATAGGCAAATCATTTTTAAACATTTGGTAACTGTGCTTACAGTAACCATTGTCTGAACAATAGGATATGAAAGAGAAAAGAATAGGCAAATTATAGGCAAATCATTTGCACTGAGCCTGTTAAATTCATAAGTACATGAAACTCACTTGGAGAAAACACAGTGGTGGTCTCGTAAAATGTCATTAGATCTGGGGTAGTCCGTCTCTTGCCTATTTTGAAAAATGATAAATATTCGAATATTCGTGATAATTCATAGCAGATATGACCCTAGTTATATATTTTCTTTATTTTCTTCTTTTAAGTCTAAAAACAAGCTGTATCGTATTTCTTTTTTTCTTTGTTCTATAATTATATGTTGATATGATTGTAATACTGTATGTATAATCAGGCCGGGAGGTGAGACACCTCCCTGGTGTACTGCTTGCATTTTCAACCTTTGCACGGTTCAAGGGCTCACAGTTGTCCTTTCCCCTTTCCAGGTATGCAACGGAAAATTCGAATTCTTTTAAAATGATAAATAAGATACATTTATACACAAAGGATTTTCCATTTGTAATTTAAAAAAGAATAAATCTTGTAATACTCACTGAAAGTGTTTACTGCACTTTGTGTTGTCCAAGTTGTAATGTTATCAGGACGCCACTCAGTATCTTCAAAGATACAAAGATGCAAAGAAGAAGAAGAAGAAGAAGAAGAAAAAAAGAAAATCCGACAAAGGGTAAAACTAGAATTCAGGTAACGAGGTAATCCGGCAAAATATCTGTATATTGTACATAATGTGTTTATATATGAAGATTTTGATCGAGCTGCCTCCATTCTTGTCAATTTGAGATATTTGCGATTATAGCTGTAAAAAAAAAACAAACAAGGAAAATCATAAGGAAAACATGGGATATGCTTAATCATTGCTTCAAGACTATTTCTTGCTATTCAGCAAGTAAGGTACCAGCTGAAAACAAAATATTTTGCTCTATCTGATGATGGACCAAATATGTTTAAAAATGGCACTTAACCTGATAGATAGGGGTGATTCAAAGATTTGGTCGATTGAGATGATTGTATATTAAGTATCTACGTTTGGTAGAATGGTTTAGGAGAGTAAATGTTCCCTGAGCACTCTCGACTGGAATGAACCATGAGGTAATGACTCAACAGCATTTTTTTTTTCATGTAGTTAGAATATTTTGGTACGCAAAAGACATAGTGGTAATATAGAATTCAGCTCTTACGGTGTTCAACTGCCATTTGTAAATTGTGACATCAGAGGCATAAACATACTTAACCGACGTAACAAAATTCGAAAAATACTATACTTTCCTGGTTTTCTTCTATTTTTTTTTATTTCTTACAGTTAATATTATATATTGTATATATATATATATATATATATATATATATATATATTTTTTTTTTTTTTTTTTGGGGGGGGAACATTGTGCATTACCTAAAGAAGATATACTCATCTTGGTTTTGAGGTTTTGAAAACTCGTTGAAAGATCAGTAACACTTTCTACCCAAAACCCAAATGCACAATCTTGAAAAGTTTTGAAAAATGACGTTTGAGGTTAAGACTTAATTGAAGACCACCGACTCATCCATATGTCTGGGCATAAACATACATATCAACTAGCCAGAAGTAAGAAAAATGCCAGAATTGATTTAGAGGGGATCCTGAAAATAAAATGTTGCTTACTGATTAAACACATTGAATTCCTGAGAATCGTTAAATCTGCTACTAGCGATTGTATTGCTATTTTTTTTTCAACCGTAATGTTTACTTTTTTGAAGCACAAACGAAAAGTAAATTAATATTTCAATACACTCTCACTGCATGTCGAAAAAACTATACAAATACACCATGTTTTGGCGATCCCGCCATTCTACCTATCAGACACAGAGAGGTTACTCTTATTTCTACTACGGACCTGTTGTTTTAATTTCGACTGTTTGGCATGACGGGATCGACGCATTCCATTCCGGGAAGTAAGTCGACCAACCAAGTTGTTCCACACACTGAAGCGTAGCGCTGCCATTGATGATGTAACCATCTCCACAGGTGAGAGTAATCTTGGATCCATAACTCGTAACATTTGAGTTCCAGTGCCCATTCATCACATGTCCGGGAGGATTACAAACCCCGACCGAAACTATATGGGGGGGGGGGAGGGGTGAAAAAAAGCCAGTAGGAATGTATCCTGAAGAATCTAACAATAATGAATCGAAATTCAAGAGAAATGTCGAATAAAAAAAAAAGCGATGTCGTCTACAATTAAGTATACCATCCATAAAAAGCATAAGTTTTCTCAGACATTCAAACCGTTTCACCGCAACTCAAGACGTGCATGTTGTACCATTTCATCTTAAGCCTTCTTCACATTGCTGAACAGATTTTTCCTTCTTGCTATCGTAGGGGAAGAAAGGTATCTTTGAGTAAGTAACGAAGATGTGAAAAATTACCGAATTTATCTCATTATTGTCTATGTCATGAGAATCAACATGGGATGTGATCTTCTCTCACAAAACCAACAAAATCAGTTTCGTATTTCAAAGTCGAATTTTGTGTTTCTCTATTTCTCTACTTAACAAATTGAAATTGTAAATACATATTTGAAATATAAAACGTGCCCCTAACAAAGCTTTTCAAATTGTCTTAATCGGCTTTCGGTGACGTATGTAAAATAAAGGAGTGGAAAGTGAAAACCCAGCAGAAATTTGAAATGCAGGCAGCCATGACTTTGATATTGTTACGTTGTTCATAGCAGCATTATATGAGTTTTTAAACCCATCATTGTTTAACACAATTGATGCATTCAAACAAACCCATGATGATTATCCGTTCTAATCTCATTTTGTATAAGCTCATATTCTTGGATCTTTGTTATTTCATCAGTCAGTCTTGTGGGTTGGGGTCATTACATCCTCATCCTTGATATATAGTTTTTAATTGAGGTAGAATGTCAGAATGTCTCTAAATTCTCTAAATTAGTCATTTTAAAACTAAGATATTCCAGTTAAATTTGGGGGTTTGCATAGTCAGTAATGTTTGTTTTTGCGTAGTATTTCATCGATGAATATTACTTCATGTATTTTTCTTGCTTTTTTTATTGGGGGGGGGGGGGCTTCTCGCACTCACCATTAAACAAACTATAGACAAGATGACCTGATCCAAGTTCTTCCTGGCTGGGACATGTCCACTCGTGGGAATAATTTGCACCAGGAATCAAGTCGGCAAGCACTGCAGAATGTAAACATACACACATCCATTTTGTCTCACTTTCCTTACATAGCAGAGCAATATCCTTGTGTCTTGATTCCCCTCTGCAGATAGATGTACACTCCTCAACAGAATGAACGTCAAATCCCTTTGCAAACAGAAGCGAGAATGACTGATGATTGTCTTCGTAGCATCCAAGAAATCCAGGCTCTGTGTGGAAGCAGGATTTAATGGTGGTTACCAATGTATCTACATGTATAAATCATTTTTTTTTCGGTCAAAAATTATTATGCACAAATATAATATGTATAGTTATCATGTTTATGTATGATATAATATATCATATGTTTATTTATAATCATATCTATGAGTACATATATTTATATATGTATAATATACTAAGCATAATATGTATGTATACATATATATTACATTCATAAACTTGCTAACTTGCACCTAAAGGCAAATTTTTTATTTGCATCTATGCAATAAAATCTTGAACGAAATAAACATAAAGACGAACAGGAAATTCATAAAAAAAAGTGTGTACATATTTTACTTCTTTTTGTTTGCAGTGACATACATACACACACACACACACACACATATATATATATATATATATATATATATATATATACATATATTTATTTATGTATCAACGGCTTCGACACAGCTTTTTGATGACGCGTTCGGGGCTCTAAATTCTTGAAATCTGAAATTTTAGTTGCCCGAAATAAAAGCAAATGCAACATTCGATTTTGAAACTTAGTTGCCCGATCGAACCACCAGAAATAGAGTTGGTGGCCCGACACCAATCTTTAATTGCCGCGGACAACCGCTAATGTCGAGCCCTGTGTATACACAACACCTGGTAAAGCCCAATCACTCTAGTTTTATTATTTCGCGCAGGTTATAACATATCACAATACATCAACACAACAAATTAACAAATTGATATTAAATGTTTCAAAAATTAATCATGAACAAAAGAAAACACAAATGTTTAAAAGCTGCTTGGAATATGCACCGTATAGTGAGTTCTACAAGACAGGAGAAGATGACATAAATTTTCTCTCTCCAACTGAAGATTAGATTCTTTGTGGAACCAACGTACAACTCCCTCGAGATAGGAGATTGCTAATAGAGACCTATAAAATAATTTAATAATAATTAACCAAGTACTGGGGAGCACATCCATTACCAGCTTTCCAGATTATAATAACAGAATCTTAACTTTAACTCTTTCACATAATATTGGTGACCGATTAATGTGTGAGGAACAGGAATAATGTCAGAGAGCTTAGGTTGTCTACCTATAACCCTACGTAACACACCTTTCATCTGAAAGTGACAGTATTAGCCTCACCTCGACATTTAAGTCGAACAGTTTTGTTCGTGGAACAATCAGTGGTTGATGTTGGACAATCCCTCAAACGCTGAATCCTGTAAGAATCTACAAATTGATGCCATGGAATAAAGTTGTAAACTTGGTAACGCTTAGATCAATTTTCGAAACGATAAAAAGAATAAAAATATTACAGATACTACAAATAAATATATATGGGTATGTCTGACAACTGTTCTCAAATTTGAAACCTTTCTTGATATGTAAATGTACCTTCTGCATTATCTGCCTTCTTTCCTCCGATTTCATATTGTTTTCAAATGTGCTACGTTTATCAATACAATGGTTAATTAACTCTTTTTTTGTGTGTATTTTTACAAGCGAAATGATAGTCACCTACAAAATGATAACAGTGAAGTCAGTTTTTTTTTTTTTTTTTGATAACAAAATGTGAGAGACCTGGGGCCTGTTTCATAAAACTTGTCCTCAGTGACAAGTTGTCATAGATGTGACAAGCTACTGAAATCCTTGCATCTGATTGGCTGAGAGCAAATTTGTCATAGAAATGTGGCAGTTGTCACTGAGGACAAGTTTTATGAAACGGGCCCCTGATGTTGTATTGTTTTGTGTTACAAAATCACAAACAATACTCTAAAAATTTTATTATTGCCTCTTTTGCTTTTTTGTCGTTATCTTATACATTTTGTATGCACAGTTATTGATTCCTATTCATTGATATTAACTCGCATTAAAAAAAAAAAAGTACCTTCGGGTGGACATGACAGTGGTGTTCTGTTCTGTATTGCTGTACTGGGCAAAATCTGAGCCGAATACTTCTCTGCCGCTGGGAATCCGAGCTCTCGGCAGACTAAATTAGCAGCTATAGTGTTAAACCCATCGTAGCAGACATATCCGTCTGATCCGAGGACAACTAAACCCTCCAGGGGAGAGGGCCCATCAACCAGCTTCACAGAGGGTATTCCTGGAAAGTGAATTATGAGCAATATAACACACATTTATGTTTATCACGAAGGGAAGATTTATTTTTATTGATGTGACTCGTCACGTTACTAGGAGTCATCACTATATTTTAGCTTGGGCCATAACTGAAAATGATCAATCTTACGAGATTTGGGATTTTGGGTCATTGTCCTTACATAAGTGAAAGATATGGTTCGATCGCAAACTCAAGCAATACATCGTTAATATCGAAACGGCCCCCCCCCCCAAAAAAAAAAAGAGAGAAAATAATGAAACAAACAACAGATATCGTCCATGCATCTCTGCGGGTGAGCGGATGAAACCGCTGCAACACTTCAAAAGAAAAAAAAAATCCCCCAGTAGGCAAGCTATCATTTATGTAAACAGGCACAGCCATTGAGGCATACTTGTATAAACTCGCATTACTTTGAAAAAAAAAAACAACATGTATTTTTTTTTCACTTTAAATATGATGACGCGATTGTACACCCGGTATCTAACATTCTTGCAAAATACCGTAAAAGTATCTAAAGCTTTGATGTTTACAGGGTTCCTATTGAGATGAATAAGTGGAGATACTCACCAGAGAATACAGTGACGCAAGACTCTAATAATTTTGGAAAACTCGGAAATAATAGAATCGTTACTATAGGTTTTCCCGGTCAGTTTCATACTTTTGTCACTCAAATTCATTAATGTGCATTCAAATTCACGCAGCGCACGCACGCGAAAATATTCGGGCATTCAAATTCAGAATCCGAGAGATCAATTTAATTTATGGGCGTTCTATTTCGTTTTCGTGAAATCAAATTCACGATTGGTCATTCAATTTCAAAATGCGAGCACCGACTTTCCTACTCGTGCATTCAAATTCATGCGATAGTCAGGTGATAGTCCCAATGAGCTTATTTGGAGCGTTCAAATTCATTTTTTTTTTCGATCAAGTTCCTACTTCGTGCAATCAATTTAACGAGGAAAATAGAGTAGACTTTTAAGAAAGGAAAAAAGGGCCAACACAACCTATGAAGGCTTGCATAATAGTGTAATTATGATTGTTTACAGGTTCTACATTGTTCTCTGTTTATGTATTCTTTGCTTTTCATCTCAATAAATGTCAAATTGTAATGTCCAATCAGCAGTGCATCCAAACAACACAACCACAATTTAATCATGTTTCTTGATGATACTGCATGCTGACAACGCCCCAACACCAACCACATAATGACAATTCATCAATTTAAAGACAAACTGACACACCATGATCTCACATAGTCCCGCAAAAGTAAATCAATAAGACAGCAATACACAACAAACAAGACGTATAAAATGTTCACGTATCAGTTTCAATATAGTCGACAGTGTTTTTTTTTTCCTCGAAAGTGTCAACCAACCCTCCGTATTATGTTCGTCTGTAGGCCTATACAGTGCCTAATGTTTGTTTGTTTGTCTGTTTCATTTTCCATCAAAGAAGATGGCTGGATAACCCATATTCAGCTGCAATAGCTGGTCTTCCATATGGGGTCCAGTTGGATGTTCTGCTCTTTGTTCTGCTCTTTGCGATGAATAAATGAAGTGGAATCTTTTACGTGCATGAGTTGTGACTCTCTCACACATGGGACCTCCATTTTATGTCCAATCCGAGGGACATGTGCCTGTATATTCCTTTTTGCTAAGCGCGAGTTCAAAATTGTAAATGAACAGGTGGACCTCTACTGCAAAATAAATAATCATCATAAATCCCAATATATTCAAAGCCAAATGAGAAACACATGCATACACGGCCCCAAATCAAAACTAACCATATTCAGGACTTCTTTTAAATTAAATGCAGTTATTTGAAACATCGTTGCCTATTCACGAATTTGAACGACCGACGAGATTCCGTCGCCAGCTTGACATGAATTTGAATGCTCATTGATGAAATGCGTGCTCCTCTATTAAATTTGAATGCTCCGATAGTGAATTTGAACGTTCCGACAGTGAATTTGAATGCTCTAATAGTGAATTCGAATGACCGGATTTTGAATTTGATTGCTGATTCAGTGCTGCGAGTGTGGAATGCATGAAATCGAATGCCCGGAATAGGAACTTGAATGACAAAAGTATGAAATTGACCGGGAAAACCTATATTACCACAATCCACATATAGATTGAGACACTTGATAACTGTTACCCTGAAAGTGACAAGTCCCGTGGATTACGCATGCAGCATCTTGTCAACTGTCCTATTGCAATATTACAATAAATGGTTGACGACAATGCCGAATGAATCATAAATATGACTAACGAGACATTCGGGTGAACCTCGTTGTCCAACGATTGAATACGTGTTACATTTACCAAATTTGCTGTTACATTTTGTGTGTGTCTCAAAACGACCTTTTTCCTCATTTTAAATTTGTCTTAGCCTTTATTTCTGGCCATGTAATGTGAGATTGGTGACAAGGCTTTATGTTTGATTCCGCTCAAATAACTTCCGTTGATCCTCACCTCGAAATATAAATGAAATAAAATCTTGTGATGAAAGTGACACCGTTTTTCAATTATTATTATTATCTTTTTTCTGGCACAGGCTGTCAAATGGCAGTATGTTTGAAGGTACTACATTTTCTAATAATTGATAGAATAAAAATGATATCAAAGCTGTAGCAACGAAAAAGGTGACCAGGTGCACATTTGTCAAATCAACAATGCAAGTGTATTTGGATTCTCTTTGTGCCCTTGACAATCATCGGATTAAAAATATACTGACTTTTTATAGTTATATTTTGTTTTATGTAAGAAAAGTGCAGTAAAGAAAAGTGTGAATCTAGTAGGGAAACGAGATCAACAAGATTTGCCAATGCAAGATTAAAATGGTTACAATTCGTTATCCAAAGGTTCGTTCCTCCTAAAAGTAAATAAAGTTCATTACTCTGAAGGTTTGTTAATGTTACAGTTCGTTACTTCTTGAGTCCTCAAGATTTCAGAATAGATTATCATTAGAATATCTAGAAAATAGGGAACAGGGAATCTCAAGAATTCGTTGTGACCGTGCATCACAAAGCTAACAAAATGTAGCACAACCGAAGTTTACGTGATGACTCAAGACAGGTGAAATAGGTCAAACTTGTGAATTCTTAGTTTTTCCATTTTCTGAAAAAATAAAGCCTCTTTTATGTAACTGTACCGAGTTTGGGATAATATAAATAATCTCTCTCTCTTTTTTTTTTGTTGTTTTGCTCTTTTTCAAGAAAACTGACGTAGGCTTTCTCTGAGTAACCGATTATGAGTTGTAGAATTCCTCTACGCATTCTTCACTTTCAACTATAATTACTTTTAAAAGGATGACGCTATTACATTTACAAGTATAAATGAATAGGTTATACTGCATAAATATGCACATTTTTGCCTAATTTGATAATCCCTTCATAACGGTTGATATAGAGATCCGTATCCTGTTCTTTGTCCCATTCAATGCACAGAGCTAGCAACTTTTTTATGGGTGCGATTAAGCACCTGATAGACCTTGAATTTCAAATACTTAGTAGTCTTTTTTTAGTAAACACTTTTACAGAAGGCATGCCTTCTTTCCACTATTAAGAGAAATTAGGAGAGTCCTTTTGTATTGAGTTATATGTCATTTCAAAGCTAGAAGTTCATTTCTCTTGCCAAATCAAATATCAATAGAGTTCGTTTTGCAAAATGTGTAGCATTTATCTGTAGTATCACTGAACCGAACGGGCATGTTTCCATCAGAGCAAGAGTCTTTTCCTTTTCCTTGAACACTGTGTACTCGGAAGTTGAAAGTATTGTTGAAAGGACTGGCTGCTTTAATTTCATTTCTTTCCAAGGATCTTTATGGTTTCTCCAACCCCATTCCGAAAAAGGGAATAAAAAAGATCCTCTTAGCCAATCAAACTGTACTATGCCGACATTTTGATCGCCGACTTTTGACATTAGGGACGTTTGGGCAATTAATAGGCGATGAAATCTGACCATATGCAAATTATAGACTTGCTCAAGTGAACCCTACAGGTATTAAGATCGTACAGATGACAATAGTTACTCGAAGACGGAGGTCAGCAATGATGTTCATCTAGTTAACCTTGGCGGGGTTCATAGTGTACTATTGAGGTCAAACATTGTAAATAAAACAAAATCAAACAGCCACAAAGACTGCCTTAGGATCTTACATTGCGAATTCATATGTTTTCTCTGAACGATGTGCGTCAAATACCATGACCAACTGCCAACATCCTTTTCTAGAGTACTTGAGAATCTCTTTTGTCGGGACCATGGGAAAATCAACATGCACACAACATGCAGAATACCAAAATGACGACAGTTCAACCCTTTTTAACATGTGACATAAAACGCAGAACCTGGCAGATATGAATTATGCTTTTACTCTAATCCTTGTTTACTTTGCTACCCAAAAGTGGAAGTCATCATGCAGACTACTTCGCAGCTTTGAACCAATTACTGGAGACGGTTCTAAGTCATTTGTAAGTATATGACGAGTTGTATGCATTAAAATTAGGCCCATGTAACTTGCAATATTTGCACGTGTGTGTGTGTGTGTTTTTTTTTTTTTTTTTTTTTGGGGGGGGGGTTAATTATAAATGATTTGCTTGAACACCACCCTGTGATAAGACTCTTGACAATGAAATCAAAACGTCGCGACGCATCGTATTAATACGTATAAGCTGAAAATGGTAAATTGCTAAGGCATTCATTTTCTCTGTAACTTGATTACTGTGTAAAATAGACAAGACAATTTGTGACACTGCCACTACTAGCTACAATAGGCTTAACTGAAGACGCTTTGGCTGTTGCCTATCCTCTCGCATTCGAAAAGATGATAAAAAGACAAGAAGATCAAAAGATCAAATCTGACCCTTCCTCACAAAATCAACAAAAAGTCGCCAAACATGGATTTTTAGTTTTACTAAGGGCAGATTCTGGAAAAAACAACAACAACAACAGACTTTAAGCTTTAAGATTATGTATCATATCTCAAAATAAATGGACTCTCTTAACCTATCTAGATATAACAAAAAAATCACACACTCTGGAAAAGTGTGTACATGTACTTAGAAAAGAATCTTCGATGTATATGGCCTTTTCGGGCTCTTAATATTAAAGGGACTGTACAGTACATGCTCTTTCATATTTCATAAGGGGTTTCTCATTATCTCACCAAAAAAAGTGGTATAAACCTGACGTTAGGTGTGCGTTGCTGTGCAATGAACGGGAAAAATCAAATTGAGCTGAAATTGAGCACTCTCTATGAGCATTTCATTCATAATCAATAATAACTTTATTAACTTAGCATTATTCCTTTAAAAGTTTCTAGCGTATAAAGTGAAGTGTGTGTGAATGATTTTTAAGAAATGGAAAGGGGCCGTTAAGACATACCCAATCACCCTCGAAAAAAATTGCTCTACAAAAAACAAAAAAAAAACAAAAAAAAACTGCTACAAACACAGTTTCCCATTCGTTTTATGATACCAAACTTTAAAGTGATGTAGAAGAAGAATTGCTCTTTCAGAAAATATGAACCCCCCCCAAAAAAAAAAAAAACAATTAAGATTGACTATGTTCACCAGTTTTAGCTATTTTGAGTCCTCACGCAAAATCAAGGAGTAGACTTTTTATTGGTTTTGTGATGCACGGTCACAAATTAATGATAACTAAGAATAAAGTAATAAACCAGGTTTTATTCGTAAAAACAAAGGCAAGTAATACTTACCCTCATTACACTCCGCGCTCAACGTAAAACGCACTGGGTATGTATATATCCCTTAGATATAGCTTTGTCTGATGGGCCAGTGATAGAACGGGTGAAGGCTGCAGGTGACTTACTAGTAGGATGTCAGACGCTTTATTTGCTATTTCATCTGATATTTGAATTCCTATCAATCTGTTAGAGATAGGGTCCATTTCTGTAAGGATTCGCCGTCCAGCGGGTCCCTGTACAATCCAGCCAACACCAGTGGTGACGCAGTTTTCATCACATGACAGCTCACGCTCTGTAACCTTCTCCGAGCAGTTCAGAGATATAACTGCAAAATGTAAAAAAGAAATAAATAGTTAAATAATTAAATAAATACATAAGGAGATAAGGCGCTCTTCAGTTATATGTCTCACTGCCTCAGAAAGTCTATAAAGAACCGTATCGGTTGGATCTTCTAGTAGACCTAAAAAGATCATTGTAGGGCACATCATCTCATCAAGACCTGTACTTTGCCTCGTGACAAACTTTACATTTTTCTTAGTCTCAATCCGATGATTGAATACAATATCATATAAGGTGTAAATCTGTTGTCAGATGCTTGACAGATTTTTTTTTATCTGTTTTAGTTTTCCGTTCCTCCAGATCTTATAGGAGGTTCGTGAAAGAATGCAAAAGAACGCAGTGGCTTCAATAGTTTGACATACTCATGAACATACTATTGTTGAGAAACAACCGAAATCCCGGTAAAAATAAATAAGTTCCCCATAATGGTTGCTATTGAGTGCTAAGTCCCTTTTGTGTTCCTCACGATTAAAGTAAAGGATGACTCAGATCATCTCCCTAATTTCTCGCGAGAAGTTTTCTACGTGTTTATTGTACATCATATATTCCAGTTCCACAAAGGAAAATCCAATTGTAATGAATTGTGTATCATTTCAAAGCGCAGAATAACATAATCAAAATCCTCATAAGAATTAGTTAAAACGATCTTCCCGAAAACAAATCATTAGAGGAAATATGGAAAATACCTATTTGAAAATAAAGACAAGAACTCTCCAAACTTTCTCCCTTAAATATATTTCGGGCTTTAAATGATAGAGCATGATAACAATAGCAATTGTAACGATTATAACAACGAACATCACAGTATGAATGATAGAGGTAAAAGTAATAATAATATACCGACGATGGAAATTGTACCCACACGTATCTGTCGAGGAAGTAGGGGAGAGACAAAAGCATATGACACCAGCAAACATCCACGCCAGGGAAGCCATTCTTTCGTCTGCGCTCGAAGGTGTACCATTTGTAATTAATTCTTTAAAACCGTCTCTGACTTTAAATGCACGATGTCTCTGTTCGACGCAAAACAATGTCAATTTGAATCACGCTCGGTGAGGGCATGCCTGGAGGCTTTTGAATAGTAAGTAATCGTAGCTCTGCAAGTAAGATATTTCTTGCGCTGTAGAAAAAGGAATAACCACCGAATGGGGGACTCACTCCTTGCAAAATCTGACGAGTGTTTGAATATTGTTTCCTAATTTTTCCCAGGCTTTCAACAACACCCACTCAACCGTCTCACTCATTAAAAGTAATTTTATCCAGTCTTATCAAAGCCATTGCAGTTTATCTAAAATGTTAGTTTCATATCCGCGTGGGTTTTTTGACATTTGAGAACAGTAATGGTTTCTTTAGAGGACGAGTCATGCCATAATAACTAGTACATGCCCTTATATTATTACTTTATCAATATTATTTTTTAAACTGCTTTCAGTTTTTCAACATTAGTTGGATTTAAAGCACTTCCTTGACAAGGCTTCAAAACATTGGGTTTAATGATTAAAGATGAACAAAACTCAAACGTGCCAAATTGATGACTCCTTTCACACGCCACGATACCACATATCTATTTGCATTATATTTTTATTCGCTTGTTTTCGGCAGCATAATCATTGTCCATACGTATCAACTTACGTTTGTTACTGCACTAGGACATATTAGTAAAAGAAATTTGCTCAGCCAATGGCTGTTATTCTGCATGTCCTTGCAGACATTTTAACTGTAAAACACATCACATTAAATTTTAAGTACAATGATTTATTAAGGAAGAAATCGTATGGGGATATATATATATATATATATATATATATATATATATATGAAGAGTTTGTTTGCAAAAACCGATAAGTCCATTTTTGAAGATTTTGAAGTACGGTCTCTGTCATAAAGTACAAAATAATACCTTTTAAATGATACATTGGTCACTACATATAAAGGTATATTTTTGAAGTTATGGTCAAAAGAAGCAAAAATTTTCTTATTATTCTCTTTATTTTTCTTGACCTTTAATCGCAAATATCTCCATTTGACAAATATGGACTTATCGGTTTTTGCAAACAAACTCTTCATATATATATATATATATATATATATATATATATATATTATGAAGAGTTTGTTTGCAAAAACCGATAAGTCCATATATGCCAAATGGAGATATTTGCGATTAAAGGTCAAGAAAAATAAAGAGAATGATTAGAAAATTTGTGTTTCTTTTGACCATAACTTCAAAAATATACCTTTATATGTAGTGACCAATATATCATTTAAAAGGTATTATTTTGTACTTTATGACAGAGATCGTACTTCAAAATCTTCAAAAATGGACTTATCGGTTTTTGCAAACAAACCCTTCATATATATATATATATATATATATATATATATATATATAGAGAGAGAGAGAGAGAGAGAGAGAGAGAATAATAATATTACATGTAAACATGCCTGTGTGTGTATGCCTGTGTGTCTGGTCGCCACAGAGCATGAAGAGGATACACACATACACAGGAATATAACTGTAATATAAAACAAAACAATGATAATACTCACCAGGTAACTTGAATTCAAGCTTTGTATACCAGGAAATATTTTCTTTTTCTTCAGTGGAATTGGTTCGTTTCTGTGAACTCAACTTAAAATGGCATTGTCCTATTGATATTGCCCACGGTGTTGTATTCTTTTCCTTGTTATCAGTAAAGCGCATACCTAACGCCCCAAATATGCATACTATAGCATTCTCTCTTGCAGTGTCACCTGCACACACGACGCACTGCCACTTGCACACACCTACACTTCTATTGCCCGTTATTCCAGCTGTCAATGGTGCTGCGTGCTCTTTTTTTCCCTTTAAAGCGCAAAGTCACTGTTTTTCTTTTCCGTTGTTGTTTTTTTTTTCTTTAGCAAAATGTGTTTCATACATAAAGATGTCTGTATTGATTTCTACTTTGTTCATAAATACAGTATGCCTTAATGTTGTTTTGATTCATATGTCATTACAGACTGATGTTGTTATGAAAATGACACTTCTTATATTGATTTTTTTTTTTGCATACTCTGTGTCACTTTGTTTTCATTTGTTATTGTATTTGGAGAAGGAAATTGCAGAAATAGGCCAAACCGAACTGAACCAAACCAAACCAAACCAAACCACTAGGACACGGCAGTAAAAGGAACCTGCTCAGCCAATGGCTGTTATTCTGCATGTCCTTGCAGACAATTTAACTGTAAAACACATCACATTAGATTCAAAGTACAACAATTTAATAAGGAAGAAATCGTATGGAGAGAATATTTATGTATATATATGATATATATAGATATATGAGGACGATAGTGCACAGATTTTCCAAGATACAGGGATAAGTTTTTTTTCAATTTTTTTTTCGGAAAAAAAATACCTTGACTTGCATATAAAAGGTGACGGGGCTGACGTTGTGTGATCTCTACGTGATGATCGAGCGCCGTTATAACTAACTGCGCCAACACTCCTCTGTTGACCAAGGCGAAAGATAACACAACAGAATCCTGCTGCTACTTGCTCGTCTACAAGACCTTTGAACATGTTCAGAATTTCTCTGCAAAAAAAAAAAAGAAAAGAAAAGAAAGAAAACTGTGAACGACAATTAAAACTGTTTGCGAATATGATTGCAGGTGTTGACTAATTTGACTGCAACTGTTAACGAACGCTGAAGAAAAGTAAAGACACCTAGAAATCGCTACGCTCGAAAATATTTTCCGCTCATTGAGATACTATCAATGAAAACTGCGAATTTGATTGCAATTGTTTATCAAATTTGCGACAAGAAAAATGGCTAACGCAATGAAAACTGTTTGCGAATTTGATTCCAATTGTTTAGGAATTTGGTTAGCACTGTTAACGGACCCTGAAATTCCCTTGAATTCGTCAAACATTCGGCACTGATTGAGATACCCCCTTAAAGTTTTTTGAAAAATCGATAAAAGAGGATTATAGAAGAATACTTTTCGGCGTAATAGGTGAAAACAAACCACACAAACTTATATATGTCTATAATATTATACATACATATATATATATATATATATATATATATATATATATATATATATATATAGTTATATGATATATGTTATTTATTCATTGCGTGAAGATAAGAGCATTCATGGACGTAGCTAGTTCAACGGGTTTTTTAAGACTTTCATTAGGACAATGAAATGATACACAAAATAATACACTCGTATTAACATGGCTGCACTCGTTAGCAGTATAAGTCTAACTAACATGAGTCTATAATGACCATGTCATCAATTAGTTTGTAATTATTTAACAAGATACAATTATATAGTCTTGTATGTACAATTTGTAAAAAAAGGCAATATTTGCTTTTTTATGACTATCATTATTCTTTCTATCGAAATAAATAAGTTGCAAATAAATCCAACATGATTTATTTATTGGGGTTTTCCAGATTAAAACGTTTATGTATCCAACTGCGACCTTCTGTTCTTAACATGACAAAAAGTTGAAGCTTGTCCTTAAAAATAAAGGTGAACATAAACGCTTCAGCCAATATCTTGTTAACAAATGACACAAAGAAGGCACACACACACGCACACACACACAAATCTATTTATACATATCTGTTATAAAAGAATTCTAGAAATACTATCCCCCTCTCCCCAAATAAGAATAAAGTTAGGTGTTCCATTGGTCCCATAAGAAAAGGGGAGAAAGTATAGTAGATCATTATTGAAACAAATTAAAACCTGACGTTGAGTTCCACATATAAGTTGTAATTATACAGTCAATGTACTCTTTGTAAATAAATTGTCAATGTGGATTTGTACCATCAGGTTTAAGAACCACTTTGGATTAAGAGTAATAAAGTTATCTCCACAACTGTTATTCTTCCTGTGTTGATATATTTTATTCTGTACTGTTCTATCATGTACATGACATGAAAAAGTTTTCAATCATGAATCATTTCATAATTATGATCATATTGCAACGAGAGAATTATTATCACCAGATCCACAGGTACCATACAGTTCATTCAGCACTCAGTTTTCCACATCGCCTTTGAGCTAATTGTCATTCCTTCATAATTATACACAGTTTGACTCTGGGAGGGAACACGTTCAGGCACTAACATTCGAAAGGAAAATTAATTCGCATCCTGTGGCACATGCACTGATTTATATCAAACAGAGTGTCGTTAACCATCATCAAACAACGTAATTGCATAAATTATGTGACCGTGCATCACAAAACGAACAAAAAGTCGCACACACGGATTTTGCGTGAGGACTGAAAATAAGTGATATGGGTCAACCTAGCTGATCTTGACTGTTTGATATTTTCTGAAATAACAAGTCTTCTTCTACATTGTACTAAAAGTTGGTGTGTGTTTTTTTGGAAGTTTATCTTGAACACTTTTGGCAGAATAGTGTGATTAGGTGTGTCTTTAGAGTCCCCTTATCATGTCTGAAAAACCTTGTACACACTCATCACGTTCAACTCAAATAAGTTTTGAAAGGCTAATGCTACTGCCTTGAAAGTTGGCATTAATTATGGAGAGAATGTGTTAATGAGGCATGTCTCATTTCAGTTTAATCTGCTAATCTCTTCGTTGTTGTTACTCCAGTTGTTTACTTCCTGTTTTTGTCCCATTCATCGCACAGCCAGCACGGCTTGGTAAACATTAGGCGCTTGAATAGACACTGTACTTAAGTGCTTTTTTTTTTCTCAGTTCACACTTAACCTGAGTTTGTGCTTTCTTTCCAATATTTAGATAGATTAGGAGAGTCCATTTCAATTGAGTTATACACCATTTTAAAGTTTAAAGTCTACTCTTTCAGAATATGGTCTTAACTAAAAATTCATGTCTGGCGACTTTTTGTTTGTTTTGTGATGCAAGGGTCACATATGTTATATTTTCACTGCAATGCTACATAGCAATGGAGATATAAGCTCAGAAACGCACACTATAAAAAGCTGTATGATTGGGTAGCATTTGTGCAGCACTGAGATCCTAGCATATCAGCTTAGGCTAATTTTACAATTCATATATAACTGTGCAAAACAATGCAGACTCTAGTAACAGAGTAAAAAGAAAACGATAATCATGAACGGGAAATCTAAGCAAGTATTATAAAACATAAGTATCAGGTGCTCCTTTGGATAATATAACATCCTTAGCATTTCTTGTTTTATGAAAATAATTTGATCTTTAATGGAAACCCAGTTCCTGTAATTAAGTATGTTTAAGGAATCCACATTCAGAACGTCCTTTGGACTTCTCTTGTATTGACAATAATACTTTGTATTTCATATTTGAATGATGTGTATATATATATAATATGTTATATACATGTATATATATATATATATATATATATATATATATATATGTAATTATATATATATATATATATATATATATATGTAATTATATATATATATATATATATATATATATATATATATATATATACATATATATGTGTGTGTGTGTGTGTTAGGTATACAATATATACAATGCAGTGTGTTTACATATGAAGAAGACACGCTCATTCAGTTTTAACACTTGAAATAAATGTTGCAATCGCAATTGAGTGTGGACATCAAAGTGCTTCGAAAAGGTAATTTCATACAAACATTTGCACATATATACTGATTGCACTGTACAGCGAAGTGTGCATTTGTTTATGGGGGGGTTACATTTAATATCACGAAAAAAAATATTCACATGCACACTTTCCCTTCCACACGCAGACCTATGGATAAACAAAAACAACAACAACAACACACACACACAAACACACATGGGAAAGTATCTAAATGACACATATAACATCAAATTTGTCTCATTTAATGTAGCTTGTTGCTTGAGACGTGCAATCCTTTATTTCATGAAAAATATTGCGTTGTTTCTTGTTTGCAATGCGTGATATCATACATGTATACCACTGCGTGCCAGTATGATGCAAGCACTATCTGTATTAACAAGTGCATGTACATAATATGATCATAATGTGATCATGTATACAACCATCTGTCTTTACGAATGTGTATATACTATATATGTGTTGCTGCCAAGTTGTCATAAATGAATTTATATTTTCTCACTATCATTGCCATTTATCCATTACTTAAACATTTCTTTATGATTTTTGACTTTTATTATTCACAATTATGTACACCAAGTAAATATAAACCAATATGATAATTTGCGACCATCCATCACAAAACCACCAATCATGGATTTTTTTAGTTATGGGCGGATTCTGAAAGAGCAGATTCTAAGATTTAAAATGACATGTACTTCTATACAAATTAGCTTGTCAAATCCACCAAAATGATGTAAAGAAGTTCACACTCGAGCAAAATGTTTACTTGGAAAAGAGGCCTAGTCAAGTGTATTTTAATTTCACCCTGATGTGGTTTCTGCAATGAATGAAAAAAACAAAACAAAACAAAACAAAACAAGAAGGGGATATTGAACTCCATGGCGGTCACAATGTGAAGGGCTTATTAAACTAAACTGAAAATTTGCATATCATAAAGTACATTGTAGTCATGACCGATAATAACTTCCCACGCAATGGCATCATCCTTTCAAGATTTAATAGAGTTTGATGTGAAAAAAGTGTTTGAAAGATTTCTAATGACCGGAATCCGTAAATCTGACAAAGCCTCCGCCAGACCGAAGCAAAGTGTTCTAAGAGAAAAAAAGAAGAAAAGCAGAAAAGATAATTTCCTATCCATTTTATGATCCAAAACTATGTAAAAAAATGATTAAAAAAATGCTCTTTCAGAAAAAAAAAGAAAACAAGTAAAAAATGACTAGGGATTCCCTTTACACCTATTTTGAGTCCTCACGGAAAATCGTGCTGTGCGGATATTTGTTGGTTTTGTGATGCATGTTCACATTTACTCTTCACACATGGGCTGCTCGTTGTGCGTCCTTAGCTTGCCAAAGCAAGTTATACACAGTACGTGTACATTGAGTGCACTATTACACCATCTTTTACGTGAAATTTAAAAATTTCTCCCGTAAAAGCAGACGGACATTGTCGTAAACATTCTATTGAATCCAGATACAATAATTACTGCCCTCTTAAACATACACTATTTTAACATTTCATAACGTTCCTTTCTACATGTGGATAACACACATACACACACACACACATACGCAAACACAATGCACTGTACCATGTAGCGCAAGATAACATAATAAATAGCGACTATGCCATTGAAACTATTACCCCCCCCCCCCTCTCTCTCTCTCTCTCTCTGAGCCACTGCTGCAGTTACGGATTTAACAAGACATAATTTTGCCGCATGTGTGTACACAATTAATCTGCAAACCTCATGGATCCTTTCAGGAATGATCTCGGAAACGTATGATTTGAGACTGTTTAGATCAGAAACTGTTTCGGTAGTCTTCTAACCGTCTACAATGAATGAGAATGTAGAGTAATAAAGTCTTGATTCACAATCTCCTCTCTTATTTGAAAAAAAAAATCTTTTACTTTGCAGAAGTCATGTTCATATGCAAAAAGACAAAGGTTGAAAAATTATGTTCTAACCTATCTTGTCAAGCATGCTTACAAAGACTACGTCACAGCTCTCATGAGAAATGGATGAAATAGCATAATGCTCTCATACACTTATCGGTAAAAGTATCTAAATACAGCAATAAACACGCGATCGTCTTCCATTCAAATCGACCGCATGTTACTTGTAATTGTATATATTCATATTTGCTTGAAATAAATGTCATTAAACTTGAACTCTAATTTATGTTTAATACCTGTATCGTAAAATCCCCGAGAATCGCTAAGTACGATTTTAGTAGGTAGGTGAGATTCTTAAATAGAGGATTATCAGGTCTAAAACGAGCGAATCCAACAAAATTGGATATCTCAATTAAACCGACATAAGAATCAGTGATAACCCAATGTCTTGAATTTTTAAATGAAAAAGATAAGGCTTCTCTGAAACGCTTTTATATTATGCTTCTAATTGTGCAAACACAAAAGAAAACAAACATAAACACTTGGTTAGGACAAAACATTCAAAGATCTGCATTTGTATTAATAACGTTCATATACAGTTCCTCTTGTGATGTTGCTTTATTGTCAATTTGACCGTCTTTTGTTTTGTCCACCTTAGCATACACTTCTTCGGACGTTGCTGGTTTTGCTGCTAAATTTGCCCCAACTGTTTTGTTCACCGTGGCATACAGTTCTTCACACGTTGCTGGTTTTGCTGCCGATGATGCCCCTACTGTTTTGTTCACCGTTGCATACAATTCTTCACAAGGTTTGGTATTTGAAACATAGCTCATGGGACTCTCGGAGTCATTCCAGTCGCTCAAGATGTCATCTCTCTTTTTGGGGTGCTTGTCATGGGTGGAAGCTTTATCAGGATTCAGCAAACAGTATTCCCCAGAGTCGAAAGCGTCAGTGAACTGTGGTTTGTAGAATGTTTCAATACTACTAGCTTCGTCAGGATTTAGGTGATAATAGAAAGCATTGTCACGACTGACGGATGGTAGGGATCCCACGCAGGAATACGATATGTCATCGTTTCTGTCGGAGTGAACTTCACCATGAGAAGAAGGACCAGAAACTGAGAGATCTGTTGGGGAACCTTTCAATCTCTTATCCAGGAGAGAACGATTGCAGTGATCGTACTCGCTATCTCTACCGCTAGGAATGTTCTGGGCAGACTGTTTGCCGAAATTCAACGAATTATAGCACCTTTCATCAAACAAGTGGGCTTCATCAAAGGATCTAGAGCCTTTTTTCGTCAGCCAATCGTTTCCACCGAGGTCTACATCCTGGTATTCACAGTCCTCATAGCAGATCGCCGTTTGATCCAAAGATGTTTCCTGTACTCCATGGTTCTCATAAACACACGGGATACTTTCTGATGCGTGCACAGAGGAAGTGACGTTGCTCTCCAATGAGACTGCGCAAAGGGAGACTTGTTGTACGTTTGATGGCTGGGACTGTCCCTTGTCTACCTCCGCAGCGTCCTGGTAGATGTGATAAAGGTTCTCTTGATGAGTCGTGACGTCTCTGAAAATATTTCCATGGTGGTTCTGGGAAGGGTGACCCTCTGCTCCAGCGTCAGTAATAGTAGTGTTCAATACAACATGATCCGTCGAGGTCAAATTTTGGTTTGGATTGTCTATGCGAAGCATCTCCAGTTGTCTAATTGACTGATTTGAAATTTGTGTGGATCTGCGTCTGTAACGGCAATTATAAGAAAGATACACTGTTAACTGTTTTGAAAAAAAAAAGAAGAAGAAAAAGAAACGAAACAGAACACAATCCACCAATAACAATATTGCATTTTCAAGACGGAATGGAAACAGATATCACAAATATACAATTGTGGAATTTATCAACTTGTTTTGGTTTGTCCCACGGAAAAAGAGGACATTGAAATAATGATTGAACATCAAAATCCATTTACACTCTTTGAAAATATGTTTTACTTGAAAACATACACATACATTTTAATTCTTTACTCAAAGTTTGAAGCATTAATTACATTACTAAAAATGTAGAAAACGGCAGTACAATGGCACAAGTAGGAAACAACTTCAACTACTTCCCGCAGCAATCTCCAAGCACCAACCTCCAACAGTTTAACACACATATACACGCATATACACGTACACACAATACTGGGTTTATACGGAAACACTAACCTTTTCTTGTGATGTCTGCACAATACCATGAAGAGAATGGCAACAAGTATGGGAACAACACACAGAAGAGCTGCTATTGCAAAGATGTCAACATTATTCTCAGGAACTTCAGAAGCTGAAATGGAATTCAGTACAATAAATCTCTGTCACTCTTTATAAAAAAAAAAGTACATTGCATTGGAGCGCACAATGCATTGACATAATCCCGTAGAGTGCACATTATCGTATCATCAACAAAATAATCCTGAATTGACAGCCCTCAGACACTTCAAATGCAATGCACTAAAGACATTATTTTACACATGGAAGGATAAGGCACCACTTAATATGTAAATATGATAAATTATCATTACTTGATAATATCAAATTATGAATTTTGCTCTGTTATGGAATTGCTCTATTTTAAATCAATATACATGTGTTATTGCCTCTGATGTATTAATAGCAAATTGATCAGGTTGACGCCATGACACAGGTTCCCATGTCGAAAACCTTTTTTTTTTCACATTTCCGGTCGCATGAAAACTGTGTGTGTGCGTGTGTGTGTGTGTGTGTGTGTGTAAATATAAATCTGCTTACAATAATGAACATGAGTTAATATCGCAAGCAGCAAAACATGGTCGCAATAACCCTTTAATATACAAGATGAAATTAAAAATCTGAGAAAAAAAAGAAATTAAACGATGTCAGTAATATAATCTCTGCTTCATTATTGAATATATATTGAGTGGATATGTGTATAGTTAGATGATATCAAATAATAAGGATATGCAACTCACTTGTAGTCGTTTCGCTTGTGTCTGGTATGACTACATTTTCAGTTGGATTGCCATCATCTGTTCGTGGAAAGATCAAAAAGAGCAAGATGATTGGTACAGACTGCCGCAATGATGACATCATGGTATTTAGACCCACAATGACCTCGTCACCTCACATTGCATTTCATTTCATTTCATTTCATTTCATTTCATTTCAACATCAAAATAATACAAAATTATTGCAAAATAACATCGGCGATTTGAAAAAGATTTGTAAAAACAAATAAATGACATGAATCAAATACAAATACAAACAAATGCATAACAAAAATACCACAACACACACACACACACACACACCGATGGAGTAAAAACGAAATTTTCATACCTAGTGGCATTGATTGTGCGCATGTTGATAAAGAGAGGATTACAAGCAGGATATCATGTCCTTGGAAAAGACTTTCTTCAGTTATTGTATGAAAGATTTTATATTTCCACAACATGGTCGAACTATTTGCCATAGCCAGAAACACATAAATTTTTATAGATATTTCAAATTGAAATTAAAATATGATTTTATTTTGCTCATTGTTTGCTCATTGTTTTGTTTTTAAACCAAATCTTTTAACAGTGAATAGATACTGAGCCTCAAACCGTAATAAACCCAAAAAACATAAAAAAGTAACACAAAATAAACGAAAAAAGTGATTACACAAATCATAAAGCAAACGATGAGAGGGGTACAAAAGAAAAGTTCACAACTGTAAAGTGGCTGACAAGTCATCTTACTTAGAAACGACGTGGCGGTGGTCTCGGGCAATGTCATTAGTTCATAAGCAAGCCCTCCCTCGCCTGTTTCATTGGAGGAAATCAGGGGCATTGTGAGTAATGACATATTTGTTTGATGACTGAGGTCCACAGAATCAGACTTTGTTTTAACATATTCTTATCAGACAAATGTTTCAAAGCTTACTGAAAAAATATGTATTTAAAGATAAACTTCCACCATCAGTAGTTTTTACAGCTGTTGGATTCAATATCTCATGGAGCTGAGGTGATTTGCTAAATTAGTAGAGTAGCATTAGGGTTAACGACAAATTCTAGTCAGATTAAAAAAAAAAATGACATCGAATGCCAAAAGATGCCGAAACACACATCACAAAACAATTACAGTTACTCTAACAGTAGCTAGCTTGTAGATATTTTGAATGCTACTCACTGGAAATGTAGTCTGCATTCTGTGTAGGTGTTGGTTTGGTAGTTGTTCCACCTATGCATTAAACATAGACGTGCAAGACTTGATTCGGTGTGAAAGTAGTTAGGTAAATTGTCCGGCACTCTTTGACAATACAAAACTCTGTCCCGATCATTTGAAGAATCGGTAGGTCTATTAAAACTGCCCAAAGCGTATGTATCATAGAAACCTCTCAATCAAAATGACGTTAAATACATTGTACCAGCCCCTGTTGGTATTATCTTGGCTTGATATCAGAAATATGTTTTCTTTAGTATATCGATTGACAGAATAATGAATGATCAAAGTGGTGATTCTGTCTCGTATTTCGACTAATACTTTTGACTTTCAGCAAAACTGAGACATTTACCAGAATTCTATTTTATTTAGTTACACTTATTTGATCTGATTTTTGTTCGTTTTTATCGGTTCCCACAGTTAAAGTATGGTGTAAAAAAAAATAAAAATTTGCATTTCAAAGTTCTCCTAATCAGATTTATCACGGGACCTGTGGCTCTACAAGCTTGTTTTACGCAGGCCCGATCATATTTTTGGCATTATGACCTTAGTTTAACTGGCATGCATACCAAGACAAGCTTTTGTTCATTCCGGTGAAGTTTCATGTAATGTACAGGTGTATGTTCTTTATAATTTTGGTAATTATGCTTTATTGTGATTTGTGTGAGAAATATAAAAATAAATTTAAATGAAATGAAAATGAAATGAAATCTTCAGTCATGATAACGGCTGATTTCCCTATAACGAGAAATTTCACGGAAATTTGAAGAAACTCAATAAATGTCCAACTTTATGTTCAGTTGAATGTACGAGCTATCATCCTCAGTTCCTTCTCTTCTTCCTATGCTCAGTGTAATACTGTACAGTGTTATATTCAGTGTAGCCGATTGAATTTTTTAATTTTAATAAATACAGGATGTGTTTCAATGGCAAACCTTCTGTTATAGATTCAGATCTCCAGCAGAATGGGATTGACACGTTCCAGGTCGGAAAGTAAGTCGACCGTCCAGGTAGCCATACACACTGCAGTGCCGCACTGCCATTGATGCTGTAGCCTTCATCACAGGTGAGAGTTATCTCAGCTCCAAAGTATGTCATATCAGAGTCCCAATGACCATTTTGCACATGACCGGGGTGAACACAAAACCCGACGGAAACTGTCAATTTAAGAAATGAAATGATGCAGTATCATCTGTCCATCACGATACTCACAAAAGGTGCACGCCCTGATTTTACGTGAGAACTCAAATTGGGTGAAATGGTTTAACCCAATCAAACATGATTTTATCACATTTTCATCATTTGAAAGTTTGGGGTTATTAAACAAATGGAAAATTGTGGTTTTAGCATTTTCCTAGAACATTCGGCGTGGAATAGTGTGATAAGGTATATCTTTATAGAGGCCCTAATAACTGTTCGAAGAGGACGCTACTTGTTTGGAATTTGGCACTAGTCTTGGACAGAGTTTGTTAGAGCATTCAAAAAGAGCATTCTTTCAGCGCAATCTGATAATCGTTTTATTCTTGCTGCTTTCCAGTTTTGCGTCCTGCTTTTTTTTTTGTCCCATCGAATGCAGAGAGCAAGGATTGCTTAAGATTAAGCGCTTGCTTAGGTCATTCACCTTGGACCTTCCTTTCTGGGTACACACTTTTTTTTTTCCAAAGCGTGTTCTTTCTCTCTTTTAGTTGGAGGTTAGGCTACGGTCCTGTTCGGTGAGTTCGGCAAGTTTTTAGCCAATTTTGGTCAGACACCGACAGGTGACCGATCGGTGACCGACCAGGCCCCACTGATTCTTAGGTCATCGGTTTTAAAGAGGAATTACAACTTCACCGGCGACTGATCAATCTTCCCTCGCTGCCCAAAATACGCTCGGTGTCCGAGCCGCAACTACCCAGGCGCTGTCGAACGATTTAGGGAACAAAAAATAAAGATAAAACCCAAGGGAGTAGATGGAGAAGAGGAACAAAGCAATCTGAAAGAGGCAGGGGGAGGGAGAGATGCAAGATAACCCCACCAAATTCATTCTCGGCAGGTGCATGCCCAACGCAGCAGTGGACTAGCAATATTGGTGACATTGAAGTCAGGGACAACCACTCTGTTACGAAAGAATTGAAAGCTAGAAATTCGGGTCGTTATGGAAACGTAGTATTATATCTTTGCTATTTTATCATTTATTTTCCATGGGGCATCGCTCGGTGACTGCTCGGACTCTACGAAAGGATCCCCTTATTTCGCAAATTTTTTTACTAAAAATCGACCAGTGACCGACGGGAAATCGGCGGGGCATTGCTCGGGCATCACTGGGGTTTTATGGCCTGCTCGACATCTCTTTAACTGATAGGCAGTGCCAAAATTTCAGCGCCGACCGAGCATACAAAATCGGTCCGTCGCCGCTCTGAGTTGAGCCCATAGCCTTCTACTAGGAAAGTCCACTTGTGACCGTGCATTACAAACCGAACAAAAAGTCGCACACACTGATCTTGCGTGAGGAATGAAAATAAGTGAAATGGGTCAACCTAGCCGATCTTGACTTTTTCATATTTTCTGAAAGAGCAAGTCTTTTTTGAATTATGCTAAAATTTTGGATCATGAAATTGGCAGGAAAGTGCGTTTTTTTAGCAGTTTATCTCGAACTTCTTTGGTAGAATAGTGTGATTAGGTGTGTCTTTAGAGTCCCCTTTTAATTTCTGAAAAACCTTGTACACACTCTTCCCTTCCAACTCTAACAACTTTTGAAAGGTAATGCCACTGCTTTGAAATTTGGCATTAATTATGGAAAGAATATGTTAATGAGACATGCTTAATTTCAGTTTAATCTGATACTCCCTTCATTGTTACTCCGGTGGTTTACTTCCTGTTTTTGCTCATTCATCGCACAGCCAGCACGGTTTGGTAAAGATTGAGCGCTTGAGTAGACACTGTACAACAGGGCCTCTTTTCTCAGTTCACACTTTTCCTGAGTTTGTGCTTTCTTTCCAATATTTAGATTAGAATAATAAACAATAAACAAAAAACAATAAACAATATTTAGGTTACAAGAGTCCATTAAGATTTAAGTTATTTTTAAAGCCTGCTTTTTCAGAATATGATTTTAACTAAAAATTCATGTCTGGCGACTTTTTGTTTGTTTTGTGATGCAGGGTCACATTTTGTATCAAGTATTACATAATTCCACAGAGCTTAGAGTCTGCTCTTTCAGAATTTTTCCTTACAACTGAAAATCCATGCCTGGCGATTTCTTTGCTGTTTTTGTGGTGCAGGATCTCTCTCTCTCTCTCTCACACACACACACACACACACTCACACACATGGCCCTACGTGCATCACGAAACGAACAAAAAGTCGGACCATTTGATTTTCATGAGGACTCAAAAAAGGTGAAATGGGTCAGCCGAGTCAACCTTGAGTATTTCATATTTTCTGAAAGAGCTATCCTTCTTCTTCATTATTCTTTAATTTGGGGTCATAACATGAATGGGAACGTGTGTTTCATACACTGTCCCTTTGCCATGAAATGCACACATTTCCTGACACTTACTTTAGTATTTGAACGATTGAACCAAAGAAAAGAGAAATTATGATATGTTATGATCTATCTTCAAATTTGTCATCTATTTATTATTGAATGCTTACAATTCACACATGGTGTTTATGTCTTTCATACTCACTGTTAAAAGACTCATGGACCAGTTGGCCAGATTCGTGGTCTATCTGTCTGGGACATGTCCAGTTCTGAGAATTCCTTCCTTCAGACTCTATCTCGCCAAACGGTTCTGATTGAAAACAGTTTGTATAAATCAATTACGTACAACAGCAGCGTCCCCTGCGTCATATTCCCGCGTTTGCTTTACAGATGAACATGCAGTCTTGTTAGAATAAACGTCAGAACCGAAAAAAAAAGACAGTCTTAAATGTCTGTTCATCGTCGTACTAACATAAAAGAAATTCAGGTTTTTCATAGGTGTGAAACAAAACGATGGTCACACGGGAAAGATGTTTCAAATAATTAACCTGTTTAGAAATAATTTTCAGCCAGATATCTTTGTTACGTAATTGTGACATACATATTCTGATTGCAATGCCAATCACGATTTGTCAATACACTAACACTACCAATAAATCAGTGCAAAATACAAATGAATATATTTTTGTTCTTCTATACTTACTTTACTCATTCCTTGTTACAAATGATAAAGATGTGTTTAACAAAGACTCTTTATCAATTATGTATTCAATGTATTGCATTAATAAATGTCCTTGCCGCAAAAGGATATGGTAGCATCTAAATAATAATCTTGTCATTTAAAAACAGAATGTTCGTGCAAAAACAAAACAATTCTGCTCATGATTCCCTAAAACAATGTTAACATTTTAAGCATAATGACATACACAACATCAACTTGTAATTGTATCAATAGGCTCACCTTGACACTTGAGTCTAACAGCCCCATTCAATGAACAGTCAGCGGTTGTCAGTTGACAATCCTTCAAACGTTGATACGTGCCACCAGCTACGTATTGATGTCGTAAAAATCAGTTACAAAACTTCAAAAACATTAACAAACTCATACAAAACAAATGAAAGTAATCTGGAAGCAACGTCAGCAGAGCAGATATAATAGACATGTTGTAAATACATTAAGTCCATCAGGAGGTTGAAGTAAAATATCGTCAAATTCTGAACTTTTCTTGAAAATCACTTACCGTCTGACAGTCTGAAATAGCGTCGACTAATCTGTTTTCGAAATCTACATGATTTCAGAATAACTTATCTTTTGTTTTATTTTCAGCTTTTACAAATAGGCAATACTGCATTTATCATAAAGACATAATAGAAAAAAATGATAATAATTCATAGTTTTATACTTTATTGTTCAAATGTGAAATGACAATCCAGCAGCTCGAAGGCTCATACGATTCCTTTTACATCACAGACCTCACAAAATTCACAACTATAATGTAGTTTAATTTGCTTATATGCATGCAAATAAAATACGTCACAAATTATAATAAATGCCAATCAAACTTTAAGGGGGTATCTCACTGAGCGGCGAACGTTTGCGAACGTAGCGAATTTGGGAATTCGCCAGGGTTCGTAAACGGTTGCAAAAGGTTCGTTAACATTCGCAAGAAAGTTCGCAAACGGTTTTTATTGTCGCAAACAGTTTTTCTTGTCGCAAAGAAATTTTGAACATGTTCAAAATTTCTTTGCGAACCTTTGCGAATTTGTATTTTCGCTAACAGTTGCAAACATTCGCAAACATTCGCAAAACACTCGTAAGAATTCGCAAACGGTCGTAATACGGTGTCGCTAACATTTTTATATGATTCGCCACTGCTAGCGAACAAGTAACCACATGGTTCCTATATAAAAGCTTCTGAAACAGACAAGGTTCCACTCTAAGAAAGTTCTTGAAGCTCTTGACATCTCCATCATGATTGTAATTGCTTCAAAAGCTTTACATATTGACTAATGTCTGTCCTCTGCTACAAGCACTCTCTGACTCTCTTTCTTTTCTTCTTCCTTTCTTGTTTTTCTTTATTTTATTTCTCTTATGCTGCACAACTCTCTAAAAAAGAAAGAGTGAAAATGTTCACTCTTGAAGGAGTGAATTACTGAAAAGAGTGAGTTTTGAGTGAAATTGGAGTGAATTTTGAGTGAAAATATCTATTTTCACTCATTTTGGAGTGACCTCAGGGATCACTCGAAAATCTCGGAGTGATCCCTGAGGTCACTCCAAAATGAGTGAAAATGAACATTTTTACTTCAAAAATCACTCTAATTTCACTTGAAACTCACTCTTTTCTGTTATTCACTTCTTCAAGAGTGAACATTTTCACTCTTTCTTGTTTAGAGAGAATAGCTGTAGCAGCAGCCTGACAAAGCAGCTCTTCAAGGATAGCAACACCTTGAGCCTCTTCTTGGCAGAAATTTATTTCCATATCCTGGAAATCCATCTTGAACTGTTGTCACAAGAGATCTGAATTCAGTAGAAGGTTTTATGTCGTATGGGTCTTACTACACACAATCGCCTGGTACTTTTCTAGGTCCAAGAACATTCGCAAAATTGTCGCAAAGGATTTGCAAACAGTTGCTAATATTTGCAAAACTGTCGCTAACATTTGCAAAATTGTCGCTAACATTTGCTAACATTCGCTAATAGTCACCACCTGTGTTCGCAAACACTTTCGCAAACATTCGCTAAAGTGTTGCTAATTGTCGCTAATGGCAGAAGCGAACTTCGATTTTTTCGCAAACATTCGTCAGAAAAGTTGGCGAATCTCAAATTCGCTACGTTCGCAAACGTTCGCCGCTCAGTGAGATACCAGCTTTAAGCTTCCATAATGGAATAGGTAAATAATGCAAAACAGTTAATTAGATGTATAAGATGGTACAAGACAATATACAGAATAGCGGTCATGGCAATAAAGAAGCAAGGGGAGGTGGATAGGTCGAAAGCACAAAAACATGGAAATGGGCAGGAATGTGTAATCAGCACAATTATGTCGATATACTAAACACACACACACACAAAAATAAAAACCGACAAGAGCGGCAGATAACTCCAAGTAGAACAAGAAGGTAGAAGAACGGCATTGTCGACTTGAATTTCGGGATCAATAATGAAGACTGATGGTAGAATTATACAAAATTTAATAGGTAAAAACAGCCAGGAAAAGAAAATGAGGGAATGCAATGTTTTCTTACGTTATCCTTCAATTCAGTTCAATTCATTTTTATTATATTATTAACCATAATGAATAACAAGTAAATAAAAAAAAAGAAATATGTAAGACTTTCACATGAAAAATATCATTATCAGCTGAGACATGGGGAATAAACATAAACTTTCCAAAATTAAGGGTCAAGTAACCCAGGGGCCCAGTAACCTTGGTTTCTTGTTAGATGTTTTTGCCACCGCTCTGTACAGTTCTCAATTCTTTTTAGATTGTTTTACCATCTATATACCTAATCTACAACGTGTACATCACATTGCGTTGTATAATTTTCTGTAACATTTCTTCCCATAAACTTTTTTTTTGCTTGTTCCCTTAAAAAAATCTCTGCAATAATTCTATTTTCAGCTTACGTGGATTTTGACATGATAACCGTCCAGTTCTCCTCCGCGATACTGTCCGTGGCATTGCTTCAGCCGAATGCCTCTCAGACACGGCTGGAAAACCAAGCTCTCCGCAGACCAGTTTGGCAGCTTCGTCGTTGAATCCATCATAGCAAACATATCTGTCTGGTTCGAAGACGACCAATCCTTCAAGGGGAGAGGGTCCGCCAACCAGTGTCACAGTGGGTGTTTCTATAGAGCGCATGGTAATAATATCAACACTTTTGAAATGTTAATAATGAAACTTTGGATTCACTTCTACTTCTAGACAGATGAATGAAATTAAATTACGATGAAAACAGAGTGGGACTTCGGAAGGATCGCAATTTCGAAAAAGCAAGATTTACCGTCGGGAGTGTTTTGATTTTCTACCCCAAGTATATAATCCTTCTACATGAAATATTTGAAATATTAAAGGCCCTTGTTTTCCCGTTAATACTTTGTAACTCTGCTTCTTAAAACCTTACTGACAGGCAATGAAGGCTGCAATAACATGTTACAGTGTAGTGGATGATATGCTCGTGTTTGACATTATACTGCGTACGCTATAATGCATTTGCCATCAACATCGATTTTTATTCTGTATTGCTTTCTCTCCATAATTTCGGAACAGAAGGCATTTTCTAATTCTTCAATCTTATTCGAGAGAGAGAGAGAGAGAAAGCAAAAATAAAGAACCCAGTACCAGTCACTCATTAGAGAGAAAAGTTGTAGTTTGTCACAACCCGTGAACTCTTTTTGACCTATTCAGTTGCTAAGTGTAGGACTACTGATTTCGAGGGAAATCATCAAAACCTTGCGGTAACAAGTTATTGTAATCTACTGATCTGTGGAGATAGCAGAATAAAGTATTCTGTGATTTATTTGGTACAGACGTAGGCCCTATACTATACCTGATAAAAAGAAAATAAAATGTTCTTTTATATATATAAAACTGTGCGTTTTACTTTTACTTTGCAATCGATGTGTACATGCTGCGTTATCTCTGGTATAGCTTTAACTAAAATAGCTGATTATCATTATGTGCTTTAGGACCTTCATAAAAGGCAATGTAACATGGTATGCTTTTCATGGGAATTAGATTTATTTTCAAGGTCTAAAGCCAATCCATCGTACCCTCACTCACTCTTTCCACGAGGGTCCAAATCTTATTTGAATAGGTGGACGATGTGAGAAAACATTCTATATTTTTGTAGATGCATGTTTTGACAAAGGATGGACTATGATCGGGGAAAAATTGTATAATTCCACTTTTACTTGTACGTTATTTGATTGCAATGAGTATGTTGTATTTCTTTTTTTAACCAGAGCATATCGCTCGTTTTCCTCTAGGCAATACATTTTGCATTTATTTCATGCGATTAAAAGAAAAAAAAAAAGACACCGAAAAACGTTAAATACAACTACGCTCTTATGTACATATCGAACACTAATTTTCATATTCATACTGATATCAATGAATGCTTACCCTCGTAACACTTTGCGCTGATCGTAAATTCCACTGGGTAGGTATATATACCGTATAGTTAGCTTCATCTGATGGGCAAGTGACAAAATGGGAGAAAATGGGCGGCGCCATAGAATTGTGATATCGAATGATTTCTGAGCTATCACATCCAGCACATCAAAGGATGGGTAACTGATTGGCTTCACTTCAAATAATATTCTCCTCCCGCAAGGTGCTTGAAGAGTCCAGCTGTTCCTACTGCGGGCGCATATTTTGTCACACGACACATTGGTCTCTAGTGGTTTCCCCGGACACTTTAGACGTAAATCTGCAGTGGTAAAAAGGGGAGATATACAAGTGCATCGTTATTCAGTAGTGATAAATCATGATTTGAAGAAGAATGAATGGGGTGGGGGGGGGTAGAAAATAAATAAGTACTTCATGAGACGCTTTAATTTTTAATTTTTTTTTTGCCAGATATCTTCAGATATAATTTCATCTCATTTTTCCTTTTATTTTGTAAAATTTGTATGCAGAAAAAGATGTCAGTTGGGCATTAAAGGTGTAATTGAAGGTATAAGTTTTTCAAAACAAAGAAAAAAAAATCATGTCAGGCAATAAGTTAGTGGGAAATCACAATAGTCAAATTGCAAATGGCTTTTAAACTCACGTACTAGATAATTTGAGTGTATAATGAATCGGTTGAAAGCAGTATTAAAGTTTGGAGTGCTTTTGGCAAATAAACACAACGAAACAACACAAACAGGCTAAGAAAATCAAATCGCTAACAACCATTACACACACACACACACACACAAAGAACAACATAAAATTGAACATTTAAGAAGTTGAACTCCCAGTGTTAGGGAGAGAAGTCTCTGTGTTCACTAATTCTTTCTTTTCAATTACAATGCAAATCGACTTACAATAAAGAAAATAACGGTATACGTACATGTATCTTTTGACAAAGCGAGCGACGGATAACAACAGAGGAAAATGACAGCAACCCATACTAGGTTGGCCATCCTCCTGTCTTTTACGATATTCAAAGTCATTATTTTGTCAAAGTGTCAACTGCAAACTTCCCGTCTAATCTGATGATTGGCCCCGTCTCTGTGCCGCTTATCCCTACCCGTAACACTTCCGTAATACCTATCATCAATATCAAAGAATAACGCCCTGCCCTGCGAGGAGTGCGAAGTGATCGGATGTAATTCTATAACAAGAAACAATAACCACGTTATAATCGACCCAAAGGGCCGAAGTGCGCGTGTTAAAACTGCGCAGGTATTAAGTCGTTTGTGTGTCAAAGTGCAGTTTAACAAAACAATTTGCATTTCGATATTCATGCAGCCTATACCCAGGCAGAAGAGGCAGGAAAGGAGACCGCTTTTTATGTATGTTATGCATTTGTTCAAAATTTATAGAAGAAAACGCTTGTAGGATTCCCCCATCTCATTTTCTCTTTCAAACGGAAGGACGACTCATTTATCCTTACTTTCATATCCGTGTTTGGATACGCCTTTAGAAAAAAAAAAAGAATAATCTTAGACAGAACATGATGAACAAAAAAATCCATTGTGTATGTGTTGTATGTGTTGTTGAGTGACCTCATTTCTCTTCCATAACTCTCAGTTTTGATTTATTGAGAATCAAGCCACATCAATTCACGACATGACAGGATTTGTGTGATGTCCTGATGTTTTGATTAATTTTCTCTTTCAAAGAATATGCGAAAGACAGTGCAATCGCACATACATAGCGACGAGAAGATACAATAAACACCACCTCCACAATAAAATGACAATACCACATTTGATAGTACCCAACTCAAAAGCAGTTTGTAATCCTACTAAATATGAACATACATTAAAATCATATTATTTCATATTGACATTTGGATCTTTTATTGATGGTTGATATGTATGATACTGTAGTATCATACGAATGCCTTGGGCTTTCGTTCCTTTTTCAGTCATATTCTTAAAAATGCTATCCAGATCTCATGGATGTTGCTTTGAACACATGAATATGATTCTGAAATGTGTTCAGGGGGAGATAGAGCTGCCGCTACTGATAAAAATGATAAGCCAGTTCGCATGTCATAATAGCTATCACAATTATGTTAAGTATGAATTGGGCAGACATCATCGCAGATAACCACTATGTCTTTTGATCAAAGCTCAAATATTGTGTGTTGTATCAGACAACTCTTAACAGAATTTGAATGAAAATTCACTTTCAAACAATTTGAACTTTTTTTTTTTGAAATTGAATACAGAATGTAAGCACAATAGCGATTTATATGCAAGTATTCCAATATATATATATGGCCATGCACCTCAAAACAAACACAAAAGTCGCCAGACATGAATTTTTAGTTAAGACCATATATTGAAAGAGCAGACTTAAAGCTTTAAAATGATGTATAACTCAAATCAAATGCACTCTCCTAACCTATCTAAATATTGGAAAGAAAGCACAAAGTCAGAAAAAGTGTGAACTGAAAAAAGAGGCTCTGAAGTACAGTGTCTATTCAAGCGCTTAAAGTATGGTGAACAAGAAAAAAATGTCGGTATTCATAAACAAAGTGATTTATATATTTCTGCAAAGCTTAAGTCTCTAGGAATATGAATAGTTAACTTTCAGAAGGTGAAAATGTCTTTAGAACGATTGAGAGATGGTGTTTTGAGGCCCTTTTTAGACCACCTGAACCCGATCTGACGGCGAAATTTTGGTGACCAAAATTATGACGTCATGACATGGACGAATCAGCCCTGCACTCGCTGATGTGATACGCTAGCTAACTTTGCACCTATACCTAAGCTACGCTCTGTATCACGCGCGGTTCGCATTCAAAGCGTGAATTCCGCATGATGACCCGAGTACGTGTCTTGTTTACTCTATCAAGCAAAAGTGAGTTATAATTTCACTTATTGAATCCATCTTTCTTCGAATTACCATGAAGTATACCTTTTTAAATTTCTACTTGCGCTTTCGCGCCTCAGTCTCTACTCTTAAACGGCTTATAGTAACCGTTTAATAGGCCTAGTTAGTACAGTAGTAGAGCCTAACGTTACGGTAGAACAAGAACTCTGACCTAGCTAACGTAAGGATCTACGTAGTGGAGTAGGGTTGGACCTACTACTCATCGACCGCCTAATGTTTATTTGCTTGATAAGAATATTTAACACTGAAATTCACGTAAAAAACTTGACCTACGTGATTGAGAAAATCCAGCTCTATCAAATGCCGTTGTTCCGTTTTCGATTCGAAGTTTCAGTGCAAAAATATCGCCGACGAACTAGCGTGGCCTCGTTTCAGCTCCCCGCGGTAAATCGCGTTATCAGGATCGACCGCTGTTTTTTGCATTGACAATGCACGCAAACCGAGTTGTATTGAACACCGTGTTGTAGAAAACGTCAACGAAGCTTTTTAGGAACTTCCATAGACATTACATTGTGCTGTCATTACGATTCGGTGAAAATATTCATTCGAAATTTTGTCCTTGATTAAAACCATTAATGAACAGTGAATTATCGCGTTTTCCCACACCATCCTCATCTACATTATTATGACAGGGGAGTTAACAGAAAACAGTAGCTCTTTTTTCATATGATTATACATGTATTGTATAAGAAGTAGAAAGTACTTGTCTCAATGGGTTCTTTAATGTTTGATTGTATAAATGATTATGGGACATTTACAAAAGTACATAATTTTATAGAACTACATATAATGCATGTCCCCATTCAGAAATGAGAACTTTGAGGGGCATAAATTCTGTTGCCAATCTCAACATCATAATATAACATATCTTCTTCATTCCATTTTTATTTGTGCCTTTGGGGCAAAGCAGCATCTCTGAAATGCAATAAGGAAGCGATGCAAAATTGTGAACAATAAAGATGTGATCCTCATTGAATCTAATAGTATACCTGTTTGCTTTTTCTGGTCATTTTATTTGAGATTTGAAACATTTCTTGTAAGAGTACATTTGTATAATGTATGTTCATGTGTGTGCGCCTGTGCGTGTAAGAGAGCGTGTGTGTGCGATCATGGGCGGATCCAGTATTTCCGTAAAGAGGGGGCACCTTTAGAAATCAGGCCCCCATTTTTTTTTTATTTCCTCTGCTTTTACACACAAGAAAAGATGAAGGCGTGCCCAGTGAATTCCCCCCTATATCATATGTATATCCAGCACTTGTGAGGGTGTGCGTTTTGGGAACATGATCTGCCTTCAAGGTGCAAAGTGCCGACAATGTATGAAAAGAAAGTGTTCTAATGGCTGTAGTGTGAATAAAGAAAATGGAGATTAATATCAGTGTGTACAAGCATAACGTGAATAGGAATACAGGAATAACACCATCATACACTCAACATTCAAACAGCATCACCAAACTCACTTGTACTTTCATCCTGATTATATATGTAATATATATTACACACACACACACACACACACACACACACACACACACACACACACACATATATATATATATATATATATATATATATATATATATTATATATCATATATCATACATAAGTACATATATGGGGGCGTTTGGGTGAAATATGTTTCACAATTATTACTGCCTGCCCATGAGTATGGAGCAGTTGTAGTAAGGGTTGCGTAAACAAGTCATTTTTTTTTTCAAGTTAAATGTTATTGACCGTTGTGATTAAGCAAATGATATCAAAGGTATCATGTTGGTAGCGGCACAGTGAGAGAAAGGCTGAAATGGAGTGAAATGACTTTCAAATGTTAAGCAGAAATGTTTTACCTCTTTCCATCAAAAAGAGAATTCATGTTCTCTTAGTCAGTCTCCTGGTCTTGGTTGATTTCCCTACTAATACATGTGCAACATACGAACTTATACTTTAGAAACGTTAAAGTAAAAAGGGATCTTTTAAAAAATTTCTTTCATTTCATCTAAATGTTGTGATAACCAAACAAATAAACAACAAAAAACAACGGACAGATGTCTTTGCGTTCACAATTTTTAATTCTATGTAACCGAAATGCCATTATAACAGTGTTTGTTACAACATGCAGGGAGAGCACTTTAGACATGCTCATTCGATTTCAGGTCACTGCAGCTTTAACAGTTCCTTTTGAAGCTTTTAGCACAATCAGGGGATTCAAAATTCACAGTAACTGTTGTCCACACACAAGCAGTAAAGCTGTAGCACTGGGAAATTATCTGGCAGTAGGGTTATGCACCAATATCTCCTGCAATGAGAGGAACAATGTAATAAATGACAAAAGAATGTGTTAATCTGTTCTAATTTAAATTAGAATGATCATAGAAGTTAAACTGCATTGTTTGATATTCTGTCTCAGTTATTCATAAATATACATAAAGGGATGATCGTGTTAATGCTTAGATGGGGCTTCTGGTTTCCAGCATCTTTTTATGATGATTTTTTTTTTTTTTTTTAGATAATGGGATACACTGTACTTCTTGTATTACATTTTCAGAGGAACTTACTGTTCTTTTTATGAAAGTTGGCAACCCGAAAACATAATGCCTCCGGCAACACTTCGTGGCGGAGGCATAAGAAAAAAATAATAAAAGTTGGGACTCATCTTGTACTAGGATCGTTTTTTTTTAACCTTTGTTGTTTTTGTTATCTGAGCCATTACAAAACTAATTTTCATCAATTCAAATTTGAATTCCTGTTAGAATTCTATGATCTTGAAAATTTCATCAAGAAGTTCTCAAATATCTAACAGAAAGTTGAAAGTGAATCATCACCTCAATCAATGCCTGTACCATCCTGGAAGACATGAGGCTCAAGTTTATCATTGATTTGATTAGTTACGTTAAGATTTGAATGTAATGAATGGGACAACACAATGTTGCAGACTTCCAAGTCCAATTTTCAGTGGGATTCCATGTTCATTTAAAAGTGAGGACTTTACAAGTGTTCACATACTCATCAAGAGAGCCAAACATGACTTTGGACATATAAATCTGTATATTATCACAACTTTTTGTAGTTAACAAGCATACATATGTGTACATTCAATAGAGCAGATAGATTTTGCACATTATGGCCAATCTGAAACAGCCCGTGGGGAATTTGATATTACATGTATATATGTTAATACAGAATAGTAGTCAGGTGATTCAGTCGTAATTGTAGTACTTGTAAATGCATTGGATACAAACAAAAGTTTCTGTTTTTTTTTCTGTATATTTGCAGATGGAGACTTGCAGCCTTATTTTGCAGATTTGATCAGTAAAAACTCACTTCTTGTTTCTTGCTCCAAAAGATCTGTGCTTGTTTCCTCAATCTGTCAGAGAAGAGTAACCACGTACACACTGCATATTACGTAGAGAGCCATGCCCCTTGGGTGGTGCACGCATTGTAGTTGGTGTACCTTCATGCAACACTTTGCACTCTTATTGCTGTAGATGCAATCCCCATGGCTGAATGATCGGAGAGTCCAGTGATTTCCACACTGGCCTCAATGCTGAAATTATATTTCAAACAAATAAATGAGTTATTCTACTGTGATGTGTTTGCAAGTTTCACATACACTGTATTTGTTTTCCACTTCGCAGTACACTGCTAAAATGCATCTTCACTCCAGTAATATATGTTGTACATGGTTACATGGTGCTGGGAAGCACATGTACTGTTAGAATGGGAACAATGTTTGTAACAACAGGTCCCTTCCCGTTTTTTTTTTTTGTTTCGTTTGTTTGTTTTTGTTGGTTTGTTTGTTGTTGTTTTGTAATGACCCTTAAAATAATTTTGTCTGTAAAAATATCCCTCCAGCCATTGTCTTTCCAGAAGAAGCATTCATGCCTGGAACTACAACATTAACACTATTTTTCATATTATCATACATTCAAACTTCTGTGTGGTATCTTCTAAGGAGAATTGGAGACGCAAAGGCAAACCTTCGTCTTCAGGTCAGCAGCTCACCCAGCGTTACTGTTTTTTTTTTTTTATGTGGACATAACAAAGTCAACATATCGGTAAGCAGAATGCAATACAATCACAGGAAATCCTATCAATTCACAGGGTACTTCCAACCACTCATGTAACTTTGAATTAAATGGGTTGAAAAACAAAAAAACAAAAACAAAACAAGCGAATGTCACGCCGCGCTCTAAGCTTGCACTAGTGAGTGACTGCAGGGTACGCTGTACGCTGTCTACACAATACCACAATGTTCAACTGAAGTATAGCTAATACATGTAGTGCTCTAAATGACTGGGATTAAGCCCAATACTAATACATGTGTTGTTTATTGTAAGATAATAACACGTTGAATGAAGTCAGTTGAAAAATGCAGTTCCTGCAGTGCACAAGAACCCAAACAAAGATCTGTACTTACAGACATAGGCACAAATATAAACAAAAACAATTCGCAACGTAGGAGTACCTATACTTAGAACAGTCGTTACCACAGGTTGGCCTACTTAGAGTTACTGTAATGGTATAGTGATAAGTGTAATACTTAGAGTTACTGTAATGGTATAGTGATAAGTGTAATACTTAGAGTTACTGTAATGGTATAGTGATAAGTGTAGATCTATTTCTACATGCACACAAGGAAATCAACTTTGCCTGATCATTGTACACCAATTTTTTTATTTTATTATTACTATTATTTTTGTTTATTTTTTTCTCCATGTTTACACTAATGATGCCGAAATTCAATGTTACGTATGCCAATGTTGGCATTATCGTAAAAGAGCTTGTCCACCACTCCATTCACTGCCATTCATGACTGCTTTCCACCTCCATAGACTTTGTTGATTACACATATTGAAGATGCACTTGCAGACACCGATATCACGACGTAGGGAATTTAGCCCCTATGTTTCATAATTATGGGAAGGATAACTTCCGTACTACTTTGTATCAAACTGTGTACAGATGATTGATGAATGATATCCACAGCATTGGCACAGTAATACATAGTTAGGGTACCGGTTTTCGACACTTTAGCACATTTCTTGTTTACCATCAATACTGCACCGTTTTACCTCGGAATTTTGATATGAAGTTGAGCTACAGGTACCAGTGACCAGCACTGCAGCAGTCTCAAGACCTGAATTTCGTTCGGTACGATACGATGACTGGCATAAATTTACTGTACTGAGGACAGTAGCCTATTAAATAACACCATGAAGATGGAGTGTTTTCCTACACTACCACTCACCAATACCATTACTAGTGTAAATTAGGCCTAGTCTAGTAATAATTTGGTTTGCATAAACACTAACGTTACTGCTACTAGGGTCTAACGTTAGAACTGTACCACACCAGTGAAACTGTTAGACCTACCAGCATGCAGCAGTACCACAGTAACGTTAGTAACTTTCCAGGCCCTTCTATGGGATACTGTAAAATTTTAGTAGTAGAATATCTAGTTCACAGGCATATACAGGCAGAGTACGGTAATGTAGGCCCCCTAACTGTCATGTTAGGCCTTATCCGCTATAGTTTATAGAAATATAAGGATGCTAACACTAACAGTAACAATCAAACAGCACTGTCTACGCCACGGTACTAGTCCAGGCTAGAAGGCACCCAACCTTGTTTTTTGATATATACAATGTTTTTTGATGGTTTCTTGTCAATTCGAGGGTGCTGATTCCAAATCCGATTGATGCCACTCGCGTAACCTTGAGCATTTTCGGCAAAATGCAAAAATCCAAAATGGCCGCCAGATATGATGCTAATTCGGCCGTGATAAACACAATAATGTGTATTATATGACCAATTATTCCACCAAACTTTGTTCCTAGAGTTACTCCATCTGCATTTGCAAGCGAATTTTCATTTCATATAGGTTCATTTAACATTTAAAGCTCATTTTTTATTCAAAATGGCCGCCATTCCTATGCTTATGTACTATATGAATGGCAAAACATATGCGTGGAAATAAAGAACAAATTAACTGTATTTCCAGTCCCGTATACCTACGCGATCATAAAGTGTTGCATGTGCAATATGTTGGGTGTCACTTACAATATAAAGGGGGCCTACACAATATGAGCATTTAATATTCATAAACCTTACGATGTTGAACACAATTATATATTTCATTTTGTCTCAACGAAAGTCTCAACAACATAAACTCACTAAATGTCTCGCAAGGAATCAATATACCATCATATTCTACATGCAGGTTGAATATAAAAATGTAATACTAACACAATATATCAAGGAGCCTACATACATGGTATTTATCAAATAATGTTGAAAATGGAGGGGAAGCTAGAAAGCAAAGCTTATAATATGCATTCCCCTAAAAACCATGTTAACAAAGTACAGAAAAATCCTATATAGTAAGTGCAGAGATACATGGTTGCAGACAAAAACACATCGGACATTAATGACACAACTAAAAACCCTTTACATTGTAGTTTTTTTTTTTCAGCAAGGAGTTGGGGGGGGGGGGGAGGTAGCAGTCCTGAGGTGAGTTCGAAATGGATCATAACCTCCATCACTTTGATATAATTTAATTTAGAAGTGCCGCCTTGATATTATCAAGCAAACCTGATTTTCTTCTTGAATTAAAACAACAACAAAAACTGTTGAAGGCATAAACGAAACTGTCTTAATGCAATACTGTACAAACTGTTCATTAAACATCAACCAAGGAGCAATGCGAGATACCTCTTTCAGTTCTCTCACAGTTCCCAGGTGTTGATAATACACTTTGACATCATGATCTCATTCAGTCTTGTCTTAAAAGTAAAACTGTCATTTGTATTGTCTTTAAAGAACCCTTTAATCGTATGTTTAGCAGCAGGCGACATCAGCCCCAAATTTGTAGAATTTTTAGGCTAAAGATGCATATTATTCCTGCAATTGTTTTAATTGCAACCACATCTGGTGGTCAGAGGGCGATTGTTTGCCATACAAACAGGATGAAGATATGAAGACTTGCTTGATCACCACCCGTTGAAGCTGTATATGGCTTTGTTGCCAGGCCAGAGACAGTGTTGTAGGTAACTTGGGTGGTATCAGAGATGACATCAGACCAGCATCTGCACCAACCTGTTTTGGGGTCAAAGCTTTCAAGTTACAGAAGGGAAATCTAGGCTTGTGGGATTTTAGGCGCATTGATGGCAGGTTGGTCAAGGGGGCATTTCATGAAGTGTTTTGTCAGATCTTTTCTTTTTGACAAACTGTTATAAGCTATTAAATAATTCCTTGCATCTGGTTGGCTGAGAGCAAATTTGACAGACAAATTTGTCAGACAAAACGCTTCATGAAATGCCCCCCCCCATGCTATCGTGTTTGGAAGGTCAGGGTATGCGTTGACGGCACTGGTGACACTTGCCATCCTTTCCTTCCAGTGAGAGGGAGAGCGATCGAGTGCCAGTGAAGGAGGGTGGACTTCCTTAGCCTATGCTCGGAAGACTTGCCACAGAGGGCTACCTTGAACATAGCGTTGGCAAGATGGTTACTAAGATGGAAGGCATGGGTCTGATGATAATCTAATAAAGGTTGGGGCAAAGTCTCCAGAAGATGAAGTACTCCACTATTGTCTGGAGATGGGTTAGTACTCGGCTCATGTCATCCAAGGACTTTCTATGAGACGTAAAGGCAAGATCATCTGCAAACTTCCTACGTGAAGTGAATGTAATGTCACCACATATATGTTAAAAAGACCTCTAGTGGAGTTAGTTTGCAGCCACCATTAAGGAGGCCATCATTCAGAGTCCTAACACAGCTGGTCTGGTTACCCGAGAGCAATCCTGAATCTGCAAATGCTGAAGATTAAAGACAAGCAGTGTGAAGTTGTTATAACACTGCTTTCAGAATGAGGCAGCACTGCACAGATCTCAGAGTCTCCCTCGACATCATAGGCCTATACTCAAACACATTCACTCCAAAAAAAAAAAAAAAAAAAAAAAAACCGGTGGTAAAATTAATCTACCATATATAATTCATCTGGGTTAACATTAAAAACTTTGGGGCATTGTTTTCATTTCAGAGATTTGACAACAGGGAGTGAGGTGGTCCCCTTTTTTCCACTTTCCCCTGCATCATGTTCTTTCTCGGATGAGGGGACTGAAAAGTTTGTATAATATCGCTTTTAGATAATGTAGAACAGGACAGTTAATTGGAAATTTCATTTGTGTCATCATCTAGGATTCAGCCTTTTAATTCAGTAAATCAGAATGAATATTTTGATGTTGAACATCTCAAGGCAAGTAAGTATCACATGTTTATCTCTAATAATTCCTGATAAAAAATGATCTTGATGTTGGCATCAATTCAAGTTTTGGTGGATTTTTCCAAATACCTAGGGAAAAATTCAGATCGAGGTAGCAAATTTGGATGTTTGCATCAAAAAATAAAACAGCCTTTGTTAGTAACAACCTTCTGATGTATAATCAGCACAAAAATTGGTAAACAGTGTACCTGAGTGACAGAAAAAAAAAATATTTTACACGCTCTGCCGTTCATATTGTGCAGGGGTATATGAGTGGCATCCATTTTGAAGTTTTGTATTAAGAAGAATATAATAAGCCTAAAAACAATAAACTTTCTGTTTGTTTGCTTGTTTGTTTGCTTGTTTTGCTAGTGGCACTCATCAGATTTGCATTGCACATGCAAAACTTGATAAAAGCGTAGGTATGTGACTGAAAATTCGTCTTCTATTTCTATGCATATTTTTTTTTGCCATTCATATAGTACCTGAGTATAGGAGTGGCGGCCATTTTGAATTGAAAATAAGCTTAAGATACTAAATGTACCTCTTCAAATGAAAAATTTCTTGCATGTGCAAGTAGAATTACTCAAGGAACAAAAATTTAAAAAACTTTGATGGAATAATTTGTCATAAAATTGACATAACTGGATTATCATGGCCAAATTAGCATATCTGGCGGCCATTTTGGATTTTTGCGTTTTGCCGAAAATGCTCAAGGTTACGCGAGTGGCATCAATCGGATTTGGAATCAGCACCCTCGAATTGACAAGAAACCATCAAAAAACATTGTATATATCAAAAAACAGGGTTAGGTGCACTTTCTATGGAGCCTAGCCTGGACTATACAGCTAGATAGCCCCGGAGACCGCGCCGCTGCGCTGCACGTTGGGGCTGGTCGCAGTTAGACCCTACAGTAACTTTGTCAATAGGCCTACTCAATCAATAGAAGGACACACACAAAAAAATGTAATGTGTTAGGCCTCCTTGTAAAGTAAGATTATCAATTTTGAGTAATTCAATACGAAACTGTACTCACCAGTTCCCTGTTGTAGGTTGTATTCACCGATAAAGTGATGGTATGCTAAAATCGTCTCTTTTTTGTTCTGTTTTCGCAACATCCATCCACACACAGGAGGCTCCGTCGCCTCTCCCTCGCTTCTTCTCAAGCATCCAGACTTTGCCACTGTCATTATCTTCTTCTTCTTCTTCTTCTGATTAAGTGTGCCTCCTTCAATTCACTCTCGATGTCACACTCAAAGTCTTTCCATACAATATAAGGTAAAAATTAGACATTGTAATGTTTCTGCTGATAAAGCAGATGCGACTAAAGACAGGCAAGGTACAGTATTGTATTGCATCCGCTCACAAAGAACTACGTGCTTTATGAATGGCGGACTCGATGTAGAGCTAGCTAGCGCTGCACACTCGATCGTAAAGGGGTACGTTCGTCCATGTCATGACGTCATATTTTAGGGCCCCGAAAAAGACGGCAGTTCTGGAGCGAAAATCGGTGAAGTAAATCAGTCAGTTTTAACTCGCGATTTTGCAGTGGTACGAATATATTTTAAAAAGTCACATAAAAGATCTGTTTTAACAGACATTTCCCTCTGCTTTGACACCTTCTTTTGTATGATTTTCTTGATTTTAATGTCTCGTTCACCATCCTTTAATCTTTACCAAACCGTACTGGCTGTGCGATGAATGGGACAAAAAACAGGAAGTAAACCACCAGAGTAACAACAATGAAGGGATTATCAGATTAAACTGAAATTAGCCATGCCAACTTTCAAAGCAGTAGCACTATCCTTTCAAAAGTTATTAGAGTTGAAAGTGAAGAATGTGGACAAGGTTTTTCAGAAATGAAAAAGGGTTTCAAAAGACACACCTAATCACACTATTCTACCAAAAATGTTCGAGATAAACTGCTAAAAAAAAAAACACACTTTCCTGCCCATTTTATGCCCAATTTTAGCATAATGTAAAAGAAGACCCGTTCTTTCAGAAAATATGAAAAAGTCAAGTTCGGCTAGGTTGACCCATTTCACTTATTTTCAGTCCTCACGCAAAATCAGTGTATGCGACTTTATGTTCGTTTTGAGGTGCACGGTCACATATATATATATATTTAAATCCACATTGAAATAGCAGTCTCTATTCACAGAGTGGATTTCTGGCTGTCAAGTTAATTTTATCTCTTTATTTTCGGACAACAAGGTTTAGACAAACACATGTAAATGGACCACTTATAACCTAATCTGAAATAAGTTTCAATGAAAACATTTTGGCACAGTGATTACTTTCATGAAAAAACCCTTACTCAAACTCTTTTTAAATGCAAAATGAAACATTAAAGAATGCCCACAAATAGTGTTAGCTTTCATTTCAAATTCATTTTTTTTTTTTGGCGATTAGTCACTTTCATACGAAGTGATCAAAATTGGGATGTTTGACCTCTTTTGACCTTTTATTTTAGGGGTATTTGCATATGAATTGTAATAGTGCTTACATTCTTCATTCGATTTTAGGAGTGAGGCGTGAAAATACTTGCAGTTATTTTTTTCCTCCATATTCTATTGAATGTTTTTTCGATACAAAACACCATATTTGGGCTATGATCCAAAAACAGAGTGTTTAGTCACTTTTGTGAGGTGTCTAGTTTGTCATGTATGTATACGGACTATTTGGGTACTTTCAAATGTGAACGACACTGAATTTTTCATATTTTCAGACTTTTCTTGCATTAAACTTGCTTTAATCATTTTAATAACCATGCATCTCAATCGATTCCTCATGCCACATTTACTCTGAAGAAATCGTTTCATTGTCCCTGTATGTTGTGTAAAAAAAAAGAAAAAAAAAAGAAAAAAAAAACTGTTTTGGTACTTTTCCGGTGTAAACGACACTGAATTGTTCATATGTTTGAACTTTTCTTGTATCAAACTTGCTTGAATCATTTAAAAAAACATCTCAATCAATTCCTCATACCACATTTACCCTGAAGAAATGTTTTATTTGTCCATGTATGATTTTTGTTCAAAAGTTATGGAAATTAATGATTTTCCTTGAAAATCCAAGATGGCCACCAAGATGGCCTTCAAAGACCCCCACGGGACACGATTTTTACATGGGAAAAAATAATAAACTAGACACCCCTAGTGCTACAAGAAAGTAAGTTTAAAAAGGTTCGGAGGGAGCACTGTAACCCCCCCCCCCCCCCCCATCCCTACCAGACTACAAAGTCCCCTATACATTTCTCAAAAACCCTATCCATATTCTTTACTTTCAACTCTAATAAGTTTGTAAAGCTACTGCTTCGAAAGCTAGCATTAATCATTTGCAGGATGTGTCAATAAAGTATGCTCAGTTTCAGCTTTATGTGATAATCCCTTTATTGTTGTGTTTATATCCTGTTTTTTGTTCTATTCATCGCACAGCTAGCACGGCTTGGTAAAGATTAAGCGCTTGAATAGACACTGTTGTACTTCAAAGCCTCTTTTCTCAGTTCACACTTTTCACAGTGTGTTCTTTCTTTCCAGTATTAGGATAGGTTAGGAGAGTCCATTTAAATTGAGTTATACATCATACTAAAGTTTGAAGTCTGTCATTTCACAATGTGCTCTTAAGTAAAAATCCATATCTGGCGACTTTATGTTTGTTTTTTCATGCAGGGTCATATATGTATAAGCATGTATGTATGTATATATTGTATTATTTACATGTATGTTGCCCTCTGCATGCAAGAAATAAAAGAAAGAAAAGAGCAGATATTTTTGTTAATAAATTTTGTGGCACACGGTTAAGGGGAAAGAAATGCATTTACAATGTTTGTGATCATCGCAATCTTAACGTTATTCTTTGTGGGACCTTTTACGTTCAGGTGTGTTTGTGTGTGTGTGTGTACGTGTGTGTGTGTGTGTGTGTGTGTGTGTGTGTGTGTTTTATGTGACATCCTGGGAATACCAGAATGTGTGTACAAACATGATTTGAGTGTTTTGAAAAGATTATATATATATATATATATATATATATATATTTGATTTGATTTGTTTATTTCTGCTTAATTCCGTTACATCAAATACGATTATGTACACGTCATTTATGTCAAACAGTATATCGACACATAATTCTTAGTACAATTATACAAGACAAATACAAACAGATTAGGGAACTTAAGCAGAAGGGTCTCCAATATAAGCCGAGGCTTGACGGTGTGGAGACTATGCTGAGCTTCTCTGAATAGAATAGGGGATAGAGAGAGAGAGAGAGAGAGATAGGGAAGGGTAGGGGGAAAAGGAAAAGGGAGAAAAGGGAAAATTACAGAGTGTATGTGTACCACTCCAACTCCTTTACAGTGATAGTAATGGTAATAAATATAATATAATAATGATATTAAAGTTAACACGTTCAGTTGCCTATGCCGGAGTAATGATCGAATATGCACTATGAAAATAATAATGTGTGAGTACAAAGTATTCTATACAAAAGGTTATCTGACATGAAATGAAATATGTCGTGCTTATTTTATGTACGCAGTAATGGTAAGGCACATCGTATACATACATGTACATATACATGCTCATATAATAAACATGATGTACCTATCGTATACATACACATACATACCCATGTCCATGATATATATATATATATGAAAGGTTTGTTTACAAAAACCGATAATTCCATTTTTGAAGATTTTGAAGTACGATCTCTGTCATAAAGTACAAAATAATACCTTTTAAATGATATATTGGTCACTACATATAAAGGTATATTTTTGAAGTTATGGTCAAAAGAATCAAAAATGTTCTTATTATTCTCTTTATTTTTCTTGACCTTTAATCGCAAATATCTCCATTTGGCAAATATGGACTTATCGGTTTTTGCAAACAAACTCTTCTATATCTATCTATATATATATATATATATATATACATATATATGGATAAATAGATAAATCGATATATGTATGCACACATACATGCATCATGTATCACGTACATATTCATATACTTTTGATTATGATACAATAAACAAATCAGAATGTTTTCCTGGGAAATACTGCTTAAGGAGATGAAGTTTTACAGCCTTCTTAAATGAATACATAGTGGTCATGTTTTTAATTTCGGTGGGAAGGGAATTCCAAATGTCAGGGCCGGAGTGCCTGATAGAATGATGCGCGAGTGCGGTTTTGGGGTTAAATGAATGCAAATTTGTGGATTGTCTGGTAGGATAAGAGTGAATCTCTGAATTTGACCGAAATATTGTGTTAAATATTAGAGGCAAAAGGTTTGACTTGAGGCAAAACATAAATACAGCTTTTTGGAGAAAGTTTATGTCATTTATCTTAAGGGATTTAAGCTGGAAAAACAATGGGTCGGTGTGATCTCGAGAGCGTGCTTGACTGCACACTCGAATTGCTTTTTTTCTGCAGGAGAAGTATACGGTCTTTGTTACATTGTGGGTTGCCCAAATAATGTTGCAATACGATATATATGGCATAATTAAAACATTATACAGAGTAAACAATACACGAGTTGGTAAAAAATACTGAAGCTTGATATGATAGTTGGCAGGCCAACGTTTGGGGATACAGGCAAATTAATGTGTTTTACATGATCATCCCATTTTAAGTTTTCATTTATATACACACCGAGAAATGTATTAAATGTTTTTCCTTTCAAGAGATGTACCATCAATGTACAATAATATTCTGGTAAATCAGCTTTTTTACATTTAAAATGAATGAAATTAGTTTTGCTTAAATTAAGTGCCAGTATATTACTTCTAAACGATGTAGACAATTTTGGTAATTCATTGTTCAGAGTAGTAACTAGGTGGTTTAGATCAGTATGTGAGTAAAACACATTTGTATCATCAGCAAATAATATATGTGACCCGCTACAACAAAAGGGTCCTAAAGTCGCGCACGGTCGAAGCCGTGAAAATCGAGTTTGAAGTCAGAGCATCAAAATTGGTCAAAACTTACGATTGTTGTAGTCTGACATATCTTCTATCATCTGTCGAAATTTTGAAGCGAAATTGTGAAAGGAAAGACCAAAAAATAGCGTTTTTCCGGGCCTTGTTTTTTGACGTTTCAACGAAGCAAAAACTGGTTCCAAAATTTGGATTGAGCGCCACAGATAGGCTCCGCCCCTAACAACGACCAGAGTGATCTCATTGGTCAATTTGCTGCTTGCCGCTAACCGAAGCGTGAAGCTCACACACTGCCCAGTCGACTGGTGCGTGCAAGCGGGGTGCGCTATGCCCAGCCGCTTCTCCTGGCATCCTGGTCACTGATTGGTCGGTGAGGAGACCGCCGACGCTGTGCTTGAATGAGCATTTCGGGAGTTGCTAAGGCTTGCCTTCTATTGTCCGGAGGTGAAAACTGACTTGCGTGTCCCTTGATCGCGATTGCGTCGCAAGGAAAGCTTTTAGGGTGCTTTTCTCGAAACAGTGATTTCCCAGACGTCTCGACATGCTCTCTTTTAAACATCGATATCTCCGCAGCCGATTATTTTTATAGGATGTGTTATATATCAATTTAAAGCAGAAAGATTAGGAAATTATGCCATGCAATTTTCAAATAATTGACCTCGCCCGACTTTAGGATCATTTTGTTGTAGCGGGTCACATATACTGTAACATAGATGATGCGTTTGCAAAGGAAACAAATTGTTTTCTACATAACAAATAGTTTTCAAACCATGTAAGTGCAGTACCCCGAACCCCGTGATAATGTCGTAGCTTCTATAATATTTTGTGGTCAAGAGTATCGAATGCCTTGCTCAGATCCATAAATATACCAATTTCATGTTTACGATCTGCCAAGGCATTCGATACTCTATCAAATAAATGCATTAGCGCACGATCAGTAGAATGATTAGTTCAGAACCGAATTGATCATGATTGAGGAAATCATTCAGATCTAAAAATCAATACAGCCTATTATAAACAAATCTCTCGAGTATTTTGGAGAAACTAGAGAGAATGGAAATGGGACGGTAATTAGTTACACATAACCTTTTTTAAACAGAAGGTCATTTTATGTTAAAAACTTCTTTCTATGAAAAAGATAATGGTCGCTTTAATTGCTTTTATCATTTCGATTACCTCTAACCTCTGTATTATTTTGTCAAGTAAGGTGTTAAAAAGTGTGAATTTGGACTACTTTCTATTTGTTTTTGTGATTATATAAAACATTGCATTATCGACAAATGTGTTATCTTTCAATTCGTTAATGTTGAATTGCAAATACAGCTGTACTGAAATCTGAACATAAACTTATTATTAGTATTTCTTTCTTTTTTCTCTACTTTTGCACAAACTTTCTTTACCTTCTCTCTTTCTCTTTCTCTCCACACTTATCTTTCCTTTGCTATGTTATTCATCGCAAGTCTCATTTATATAGGTGATAATTTTATATGTGTTTTGATGTAATTATTAATTTTAGGTATTTTGTTTTACAGTGTATAATATACGGACTCATAGCTCAGTCTTCAGACGTTCTGATGAGTAATGAAATCCGAATTGAATGAATAAACGAAAGAAAGAAAAAAAGAAAAAAAGAAAGAATGAATGAATGAATGAATGAATGAATGAATTGTTACGTTGGTTTTTAACAAGTGATGAGCCAGAGTGATCTACAATATTTACCTACGGATACACCAAGTCCTCGCTCATTGTGCGGTGTTGTACGATAATTATCTCGTGAGCCAGCAAGGCGAATAAGAAAATTGTTTGATTAAACATAACGTAGTCTGTGGCTCTCTTCAGTAATAACTTCTTAGCTGTTCCAGCTTGAAGATAGATTATTTCCTTGAACTTGAATTTCAATTTAAATAACTTCAGCACCATCAAATGTGACCGTGCACCTCAAAACGAACATAAAGTCGCACACACTGATTTTGCGTGAGGACTGAAAATAAGTGAAATGGCTCAACCTAGCAGAACTTGACTTTTTCATATATTCTGAAAAAGCGGGTCTTCTCCTACATTATGCTAAAATTTGGTATCATAAAACGGGCAGGAAAGTGTGTTTTTTAGCAGTTTATCCCGAACATTTTTGGTAGAATAGTGTGATTATGTGTGTCTTTAGAATCCCTTTTCCATTTCTGAAAAACCTTGTCCACACTCTTCACTTTCAACTGTAATAACTTTTGAAAGAATAGCGCTACTGCTTTGAAAATTAGCATTAATTATGAACAGAATGTGTTAATGAGGCATGCTTAATTTCAGTTTGATTTGATAATCGCTTCATTGTTGTTACTCTGGTGGTTTACTTCCTGTTTTTTGTCCTATTCATCGCACAGCCAGCACGGTTTGGTAAAGATTATAAGCGCTTGAATAGACACTGTACTTCAGAGCCTCTTTTCTCAGTTCACACTTTTCCTGAGTTTGTGCTTTCATTCCTATATCTAGATAGGTTAGGAGAGTGCATTTGATTTAAGTTATACATCAACTGTTACCCGGACCTCGCACTAAGACACGCTACGGAGATCGCTCATTCGCAGTTATTGCACCCAAGCTTTGGAACAATTTACCCATTCATATAAGACAAGCCCCATCAGTAGAATCATTTAAGGCACTACTTAAAACTTATCTTTTCCCATATTGATTCCTTTCCTAAGTTAATGTGTTGAGTGTAATTTAATTATTGTATGTGTTTAATTACTGGTACACATTTGATTTATGTCATGTTATTCTTACTTATATTTTGACCTGTCTGTTTTCCCTCATTTTCATCTTTCCTTTCGTCTCTTCCCTGTGCGCTTAGAAACATTGTATTAAGCGCATTACAAATGTAATGTATTATTATTATTATTATTTTAAAGCTTAAAGTCTGATGCTTTTTGAGAATATGTTCTTAACTAAAAATTCATGTCTGGCGACTTTTTGTTTGTTTTGAGGTGCAGGGTCACAAATGAACTTCAGAATTGGCTGGTTTCTATTAAAGCTTTAGGGAAAGCTTTGAAACCCAAGTTGCACAAAGGAGCAGAAATGCCGTTGAAATACAAATTATCTCACACTTATATCAAAGATAAAATCTACTGGACAAAAACCTTGATTTTCTGGGTTACGTGTGCTACCGTTTGACGTCATGGGTCACGTATTTACAGCAAAACCAAACCAAAATTTAAGCGAGGATTGAATGAAATAAGCAGTATTATCAGAATACAGGAATGAAAGTTTGAGGAAATTGGACAATTGATTCAAAAGTTGAGGATGTCGGTGCCGTCATTGCTGGATAAGAAGGTGTGAAGTTCATGACGTCAGTATGGACAAAAAATATGAAGGCAATGGATAATAAGGGAAATTCCATTGCTCATGAAAAGTACACATTTCATCGACTTGGTACTAATATATGGTCAGGATAATATTTTTACCCTGCTTGTTAAAGACCTTGGTCAATTGCTCTTTCAGTATACTACAAAAGCAAAAGTGGGTTGAATTTTCTTTACGTCTTCTTTGTTATCGATAATGAAGACATAGGCTGTAGTAATGGTCTATACCCAGCGACGCGGCACCGAAACTCTAGGAATTCACAACTTTTGAAACGATCGCCGATTTCCCTCAAACTTTCATTGATGTGTTCTACGAATGTTATTGCTTTCACTCAGTCCACATTATACTTGGGTTTTGTTTTCCTTTAATGATAAGGTTACTATTTCAGCGTTGAAGATTATGGTATTCAAAACAACAACAACAATGACGCTTACGCTGTCTTATTGTTTTCAGAGGCGGCAATGCTTTTGTCTTCTCCTTCCTCCAAGTTTTCTTGTTGGTTACATGTGTAAAACGTAATGATGTTTATATTCATAAATGCAGTCATTGGAGGAGAGAGCTCATACGGTAATTATCTGCTTGATACAAACCATTTTACCCTCTAAATGTACATATCTTGACCCGAGTGAAAACACTCGAATTTGATAAATTGTATATCAAAGGGAAAGTGCTTGAAGTGTACAAGTTTGTGTTTGGTTTCCTTAAATATAAACAGTGAACTTCACATGAATGTTCATAAAATTTATTCAATCATTCAACACAATTTAACACGCAACTAGTCGACTTAATTGTTGTGTTCATGCTTTTATATATATTCCATCATAGATAATCCAGTAGCATGTGTTTACAACGAGCTGCATAAGTCCTTGAGTTTTTCTTACGTAAATGATCACTTATATTAAAATCACTCATTTATTACGCTTTAAGCCAGTTTCATTGCTGAATTAATACACTACATAGCATCTGTTCAGTCTATGAACCAGTTTTCTCTTTTATTTCTAAACAGGAATAATATTTATTACTTTAAAGCAAATATTCATAAAACAAACCGGTACTGTACAAAAAACAAACAGAGGAAAAATGAACATGAGAGGGAAGAGAGAGGTAGAGTAGTAGACAGTAATACATGTTTTAAGTCATTGCAAGAAATGTGAAAATGGAATGCTAATTTGGACAAACGTTCACAAATTGAAAAGTCCAGTATACTCTAATCTTGCCTGTAAAGTACAAACAACATATCTCTGATTCAACATGATTTGAATTATTTTATTTATTTCTTACCATTACACAGGTTGCAATTAAATATCCATTATTTTTAAAACATGTCAGCATAATGCTGTTACAGTATTCGCTTACCAGCTACAAAATGTTGCTGCCAAACTACTAATGTGCCATAACCAAAACAAGAAAAAATACAATTATATCAGAAAGGAAAGTTGAAAGATATGAAAAAGGAAATAGAATCATGGAGGTATCACAAACTCATGTAGTAGGAGAGACATTTCAAATATCAAGTATTCATGACAGTAGCATTTACAACATGAAAATATATTCAACGACGCACCGTCAATATTATCAAATAATTTGTCTAGTAATACATGCAAAAGCGAAGTTACAAGAAATGCACAGTGATTGCTTTAGATATTGTGTGTAGTGCAATGTATCTGCAAACATTCTGAACTAGTGCGTTTCTCTGCATTGTTACTTTTACCTGTCTGATGTCAGCATGCATATCATTATCATAATCTTGTTGAATGGTAGAATCATACGGTAGCCGTACAGTCAACTTCAGTCACAAATAGCAACTGTCCCTTCATAGATTTTTGACTTTTTCCACCAGAAAAGTTAATACAAATGTGCCTTAATACAGCAGAGAAAAAAAAATCCAAATTTTCTTTTAACAACATGAATTACAAATCAGGGAGGAATCATTTCTTTCGCATCCCATTCTAGAGTTACATTAGTCAGTAAGCAGTTATGACAAAAGACGACAACTTAGGACTTTTTAATACAGGCAACATTGCACATTGTTGCACCTTCAGATAGAAATCATGAAGAAGGAGACGCTATACCGCGTAATACGCAACTCATTCTCCAGTGTTCATAAACTATTTTATGGTTTAATTCCTTTAAAGCCTTTCGTATAATCATTCTCGATTGATTTGATATAGTGACCGATTGAGAGGAAACGTTTAATAGTGGGAAGATGACGTGACAAAATCATCACTGGAAAGATATCTGTTGTTTTCATTTTTTGTGTGTCTGAAGTCATGAATGTGCAGGAAATTCTACAGGGAAAGAAATAGAGTCATTTCTTATTCCAATATGGTTGTTAATGTTTTTGTTCCTGCCAGAGTGTTCTTGCGTGTGTATATCCACTTTGCACACGGGATTTCAACATTATTTTGGAGATGATTCCACCCGAGGCAAACTGTAATTGTTTTGTGTTTCATTATTTTGATTCATCCCTGAAATCACTACGCGTGATTCCTGCCAATGTGGCCTTGATATTTGAAGTCATTTCTCATTGCATGGAAGGTCCAGAGTACTCACTTATCAATCTTTTATTTGAACTAATACTGTATTCCAATTCCAATTTTAATTTTTTCGTATTTCTTAGTGAAAAATACATCAAAATAATAATATAACAAAGTGAAATGATACGTGGTACCCAGCTACGATGCACACTATACAATATTACAATCATCTAGAACATGGTGGGCATGTGGGTACGTGTGTGTGCTTGTGTGTATGTGTATGTGTATGTGTATGTCTATGTGTATGTGTATACATGTGAAAGCGTATACTTCATGTAACCATCCGATTCGATTGAATGAAAACTGTATACTATCAATGATTAGCTTGTACGGCACATGTATTGTTGAATTGTGTTATGAAGTCATATATTATAATTAATGTATTGTAGTAATGTAACGTAAGTGAGGGGACTGCAATCTAAAAGTTCGCTTTTTAGCAGCCCCTCAATTTCCATTTCCTTGACAATTTTTTAAGAACCAATATGTATTATTATGTTCCAATATATGTAATCATGTCAAAGTGTATTACCTGTGTTTGATTGGAAATGAAAATAAAAAAACACGCATGTGAAAATGCATGTGTGAAATGAAATGAAATGAAATGGTGGTCAGTATATGAAAGTTTGAATCTTAGTATAAACGCTGAACTCACTGAAAAACAAGCTTGTTAGGCGTAGTTCCCAGTATTGAAACCGAGTGTAAAGATCAAGATAAGGAGCACTACACAACGTAGGACGAAACTACAGAAAAAAGAATATTTTGGGATACAGCCCATTTTTCTTAGATACAAAGTAGGAGAACGAATAAATGACATTATCATAGCAATGTTGATATGAAAGTTTTATGGTGCATTTTTTTTGGGAAAACTATACGGTTTGGTCCTCAGAGGAGACGCGGAAGTATTTGGGTCAAACAAAACATAACCCTAACAGTCAAATAATGATCTATCAGCCCAATTGGGTCAAACAAAACATAACCCTAACAGTCAAATAATGATCTATCTGCCAGTTGCAATGAAATAAGGAAAACAATGCCAGCTGTTACCGCTGATACCACTGAGACTTACGGTGCAATAGATGCATATTATGACACGGTAGAATAAAGAAAAATGAATGAATGTGAATCGTCATTGGGAAGAGAATGTTACTTTAGTATACATTATTATGCAAAATGTAGGTCAGACATTCAGGCATTTATTTTTCGTGTAGTATGCGTGGGTCGACATACGTGTACTCTGGGCAAGAGTGCGGTTCTTGGTGCGTCTCGGATTGGTCTGGAGTAATTATACCAGCATTTTCTCCGAGAATGAGATAGCCATGTTGATCCTCCTCCAGCTTCTCGCTCGGTTTGCCAGAGTAGATAGATGTAGAGTACAATCGATCGTTCAGGCTCGTCGGAAAAGGGATAAGCTTTTCACTTTTACTGACATGCCTGTGTTCATGGCATGACTGCGGTCCTTGGATTTTCTCTGATTGGTCTGGAGTAATCTCTTTGGCAATTGATTTGAGAACGAGGTGGCCATGTTCATCGATTTTTTCGCTTGATTTGCTTGAGTAGATAGCTGTAAAATGTAATGGATCGTTCAGCCTCATTGGTAAATTGACACGTTTTTCATTTCCGTTATCATGCTTGTAATCGGGACGTGATGGTACCTGGATGGTTTTAGATTGGAAGTGAGTGATTTCACCGGTATTTGATTCGAGAACAAGATAATCATTTTCATCTACCTCCGGCTTTTCCCTTGATTTGACTGAGTAGATGGCTGTAGAATATAATGGATCAGTAGTGATCACTTCATTTCTATTGGTAGACTTGTACTTAACTCGTGTCTTCCGTCGTGACAGTTCTTGAATTGTCTCGGATTGGCGGTTTGGAGTAATTTGGCCGGAATTTTCTGAGTGAAAGAGATTTTCATCCACCTCGGTTTTTTCTCTTGGTTGGCTTGGGTAGACGGATGCAGAACCAGGCCTGTCTCTCTTGCTGTTCATTTTCTCTGCATGATTGTGGTCCTGTGAAGACACATACACACGCAGGAAAATGTTTATCCAACTACAATGTGATCAGTCGATTTATTTGGCCATCTCTCTAGAGACTCGTGAAAACTACATCTGGTATATTTAATCTGCTTTTTTTGTTTTGTCGACAATGACACCAATATCTAGAGTTTATGGAGAAGTTACACTTGACAACGAATTCTACATCTACACAATCGACAACAGCAATATCATTAATGTGATAATACAAACGATGCACAGGTCCGAGTGCGTCAGTTGTGATTCCTTGCATAAGGTATTACTAGAATGGTTACCGGATGCATTCTTTTTTTTCTTGCCAAAGGAAAAAAATGCATCCACTACCTCCAGCCACGTATCAAGATATTACTGGATGCACATGGTGCATAATTTGCAAGGCAACAGGTGTATCTTACTGGGTGCGAGAACTTATAAATTTGGCAAGATTTTACAATGAGATAATGCTCCCCTTCAATATGCTCTACACATGCTGAAAGTATGTTAATGCGCTAAATTTCATTGGTAGTTTGAGCCAAAGCAAATTATCGTTTATTCTTTTTCGTGCTGTTTTTATTAGTAGTAAAACATTTATTTCGTAAATCGCCTTTCGTTTCCAAATAGTGTAATGTTCCCAAATACTAATGGTGAATGTATTTCTTGGTTTTCGTTGTACCTTATAATATATTTTGAATACTGTTAATAGTTTCGAAATGTTATCACTGATATAAGATTATTTCAACTGTGTTCTCCAATCCCATGGTATGGGTTCCAAGGGAAAATAAAACAATTGTGTTTATCATTGCCATTATCATTGTTACAAGTCATCGATAACATATTTACATTTTAAGCTACGGTCACAAAGGTTCGTACGAATGTCACTGTTCGTACGAATTCTGAAGCTCGTAGAGATTCGTAAAATTTCTTACGAAAGCTGTTTAATTCACAAGAACAACTTAAGACATTCGAGAGAATCGAAATTATTTTCAGTTATACAATGGCCCTATAGAATTCGTACGTTTTTCGAAAGAATGCCTTGAGTTACTCTTTCGCAGACTTACGGCCACCTTACGATATCCTTTAGTCGTAAGATGGTCGTACGTGCAACTCACGGCACTCTCAAATCATTCGTAAGAAGATTTTACAATTTTTTTCGTTACATTTTGTCGGGTTGTTAAAAAGACGCTGCCGTGTCCTGTCGAAAATTCTGTAACAGTTGAAAGTTTTATACTTCAAGATGGCAGTAGAGCCAAGGAGACTACAACTGCAGCCTAATCTGCAAGTAGAGGAGGAGGAGGAGGACGAAGAAGATAGAGTGGTTGTAGCGGTTGCTTTAGTTCAGGAGAGACAAAAGGAACTTCCCCCTTTTCCCTTTGATTGCCTTCCCTTTTGGTCCCATATTTAACAGAGATGCTTTCTGGTCGAATACCTAGAACAGAGTGAGGATTTGAACTTCGCGCGTTTGGCTTTATACCCCCTAAAACTTAACAGTTGCACAAATTGTGAAATTTATGAAAGACGTAAGAGCCCTCTTTGAACGACATAAGGCGTTCTTACAATCATCGTAAGAATTTAAGGCTTCTAGAATTGTCTCTCGACCCTACAAAATATTGCGTAGTTCTTACGATGTATGTATGACCGCCTTACGAAGAGAGGGTTTCGTATAAAGTTAAAAAAAAAAATCTCGGACAAGACCATCGACCAGGCTACGAACCTACGAACGGTCTACGAACGCTGGTTTCGTACGGCGTTCGTAGCAGTTCTTTACGGTACGTATTTGTGACCAAGCCATTAGATATTGTACGAGGCACGCTCGGGCAGTAAAGATCACAGTATAATTTTCGCTACCTGTTTTATTATCATCGTATCATAAAGATGAATTGATTATTAATGTTAGCATGGTTACCGGAGAGTAACATGCTTACACACTCTTCATAAAAATGACTTTTTTGAGTTTTTCCTCTGATATTTACTAGTACATATATGTGACCGTGCACCTCAAAACGAATATAAAGTCGCACACACTGATTTTGCGTGAGGACTAAAAATAAGTGAAATGGGTCAACCTAGCCGAACTTGACTTTTTCATATTTCCTGAAAGAGCGGGTCTTTTTTTACATTATGCTAAAATTGGAAATCATAAAACGGGCAGGAAAGTGTGTTTTTTTAGCAGTTTATCTTGAATATTTTTGGTAGAATAGTGTGATTAGGTGTGTCTTTAGAATCCCTTTTTCATTTCTGAAAAACCTTGTCCACACTCTTCCCTTTCAACTCTAATAACTCTTGAAAAGATAGTGCTACTGCTTTGAAAGTTGGCATTAATCAAGGACAGAATGTGTTAATGAGGCATACTTAATTTCACTTTAATCTGATAATCCCTTCATTGTTGTTACTCTGGTGGATTACTTCCGGTTTTTTGTCCCATTCATCGCACAGCCAGCATGGTCTGGTAAAGATTAAGCGCTTGAATAGACACTGTACTTCAGAGCCTCTTTTCTCAGTTCAAACTTTTCCTGCGTTTCTGCTTTCTTTCCAATATTTAGATAGGTTAGGAGAGTCCATTTGATTTGAGTTATACATCATTTTAAAGCTTAAAGTATGCTCTTTCAGAATATGGTCTTAACTAAAAATTCATGTCTGGCGACTTTGTGTTTGTTTTGAGGTGCAGGGTCACATATGTGTATGAATATTTCACAAAATTCATATATTCAAATGCACATGTTGCGACACGGATTGTCGCCCCCGTCACGGATTGTCGTCTGGCGACAATCCGTGACGCTTGTGCAGTTCCCAGTTTTTGACCTCGATGGCGACAATCCATAATGGCAAAAAATTTGTTGCGACACGGATTGTCACCCCGTCAAGGATTGTCGCCCCGGGCTCGGGGTGGCTGCTCCGGTGTTAAGCTTTGGTGGGATGGGTATGACTGGTAAGATATGCGTATGTGTGTGTGTGTGTGTGTGTGTGTGTGTGTATTTGTTGTGAGCTGCATGGTATGTGCTGTGTTTGATTTGTAGGTGCGTACAATAAATGACTTGTGTATGAGTTTCCGCATTGTTGATGTGTGTGTGTGTGTGTGTGTGTGTGTGTGTGTGTTTGAAGTATTTTAATACAATATGTACAAACTGTGCATGTGTGGTGGTTGTATAGTGGTAGTGGTTTGTTTGTCTGTGTGTTTACGTGTGCCTGTATGCGTACGTGTGTATGTGGTATATAGTGGCGTATGTGTATATCAAAGGGTATCTGATGGTGCGTGTTTGTGGGCGCAGTTTTGTGCCTGCATGAGTATCTGAGGGGTTTGGTGTTCGTGGGCCCTACGTATGTGTGTTGTGTGTGAGCGTTCGTGTGTCTACGTAAGGCCCCAGTCACATAATGCTCTGCGTCTGGCGTTACGTCCAAATAAGTCATTTTTTTTTTCTACGGACACCCGCGGATCCCTTGCTGTCACCAAGGTATTTTTACAAAACAGACGGGAAAAAGTATGCGGGCAATACGGAGAGATACGACCAAACGCGAATACTTGCGTCCACTTGCGGATATTCTCACGAATTGGCACGTAATTTTGTTCTTTCAACTTGCATAAACTTCCGAATAGTTTGGAACACTTGCGGAGAGTTGCAACTATTTACGGATAGTTGCGGATATTTTCGGATAATTACAGATTGATATAAATAATTATGTACAATATGACGATCCCTGCCAAGTCAATGTATTATGAGAGCAAATTTATCACATATTGGACTGTCTTACATTGTACACTGGGGAAAACTGAAATTGAATTTACCTACAAGTTGTGAAAAGTTTTCGCATTTCTTTAATTTGCTTTACAGTAATAAAAGATATATATGGGCCGGCCATCTTTTCAAGCTATGCTTACAATGGCGGCCCTCTGCACGATCGCTCCATAATTGTAATTGTTGTAATGCCCGCTGCATAGATTTTCATACGGTATATTATATCATTATTTTCCTTTCATGTCTTTGTTTATGCAAGTCAAACGACTCTGTTTTGAATTTACTTTGTATATTTCATACATGATCATGATTATGTCCCTTATGTATATTGAATTGTTGATTGATTTATTGATTTGCAGAAAATAAAGTATCTATTAAAAAAATATATGACATTTTGAACTTGAAGTTTGAATTTTATTTGTGCAGCTCAAATGTGGATAAACATCATAAATGTAAAGACTACATAACATAATTATACCACAAATAGAATACATTCTAGATCGATAGGTTAAACAGAGAAAGAAAATATTACTTACAGTCATGGAATAGAGTACAAACTGTGGTTACGCTGTCATTGTGCAGCGATATTCATGACTTTCTGGGTTATGTTAAGGAGATTGTTATAATAAAGCAATGTCTATTACATTTCCAGAAAAAAAAAATGGACATTCGGACACCCCTCCCACACCCAAATACAATAAAAAAAAGTGTAATATCCATAAAGCGTAAAGTGGGTAAGACTATAGGGAAATACTAAATTCGTTCTCATTTCATATAGTTTATCGCTGTCCCACACCTTCCCGGCCAGAAAAGTGAAAAAAAAAAATGCTGTCACCTCATCCCCAACCCCCAAATTGCCTTCCGAGTTTCGAAAAATATACATTCAAATAGTACAAGGATGTCAGCACCAATGGTCAAGCGATGTCATGCGTATATGGATGCCACCTAAAATGATCATATGTGACCGTGCACCTCATAACGAACATAAAGTCGCATACAATGATTTTGCGTGAGGACTGAAAATAAGTGAAATGGGTCAACCTAGCCGAACTTGATTTTTTCATATTTTCTGAAAAAGCTCTTTTACATTATGTTAAATTTTCGTATCATAAAACGGGCAGGAAAGTGTGTGCGTGTGTTTTTTTTAGCAGTTTACCTCGAACATTTTTGGTAGAATAGTGTGATTAGGTGTGTCTTTAGAATCCCTTTTTCATTTCTGAAAAACCTTGTCCACACTCTTCACTTTCAACTCTGATAACTTTTGAAAGAATAGTGCTACTGCTTTGAAATTTGGCCTTGAATATGGACAGAATGTGTTGATAAAACATGTTCAATTTCACTTGATAATCCCTTTATTGTTGTTACTCTGGTGGTTTACTTCCTGTTTTTTTTTGTCCCATTCATCGCACAGCCAGCACGGTTTGGTAAAGATTAAGCGCTTGAATAGACACTGTACTTCAGAGCTTCTTTTCTCAGTTCACACTTTTCCTGAGTTTGTGCTTTCATTCCAATATTTAGATAGGTTAGGAGAGTCCATTTGATTTGAGTAATACATCATTTTAAAGCTTAAAGTCTGCTCTTTCAGAATATGGTCTTAACTAAAAATTCATGTTGTGGGAGAAATTTAGTAACTTGACTTTGCGGTTCTGCCTCTCCACCGCTCCGAGTGTGTTGTAGCATTCCTTCAGGTAAATGCGCTGCAGCTTGGCAACACGAGTTGTGTGGCTTCCCACGCGTCTCCGTGCTCCCGTGCGAGTGGGAAACAGAAAACGTCGAAGGACGTAATCGTGTACAGCATCCGTAACTCTCCGCAAACATCCGTAAGCGGACCAAAGTGTTGTGATACGTTAACTTGCGGTTGATTTCGAATACTTACTGTGGACGTAAACGAACGCAAACGGAAGGGAGGTAAAGTGTTTTGCGGATGGTCTGCGTTCAAGCTATGGAGAGTTACGTTCAGTTACGGGTATTTACGTTTGGTTACGGCTACCTTACGTAAGTCTGCGTCCGTGGAGTCCCTCTGCGAAATTTGAACATTTCAAAATTTCGCAGGTTTGCCGCCTTCATTTTACGTTTCTTTACAGACGAGTTACGGACAGTTACGTCTACATACTTCCCTGCGGATGCCTACGTCCACGCTGCGTCCCCCTGCGTCCACTCATCCGCATCTATCCGCGGCGTACGTACAATCCATTGTAAAGCACTGTGTGACTGTTGCATTAACACGCAGGAGATAATAGCAACGAAACATTCAAGCGACACAATTCCCACAACACGCGCAGCGCTCCATCGCACACACTCACACACACACACGCACAAACGGACACTAAATTATCATGTTCACGCGCACATACACACTTCCTTGAAACCTCACCATGACTTTTTACATGGCATGTTTGCATGGGTGTAGCCATGTAAGTTATGTGTTAGTATTTCAATGACTATGTCCAGAACGACATTATCCAGCAAAATGTGCTTCGTCACGGATTGTCGCCAGACGACAATCCGTGACGGGGACGACAATCCGTGCCGCCAACGCCCGTCACAGATTGTCGCCCCGAGCAGGAGGCGACAATCCGTGTAGGGGCGACAATCCGTGTCGCAACAGACCATTTGTGGGAGAAATTTCGTAACTTGACTTTGCGGTTCTGCCTCTTCACCGCTCCGAGTGTGTTGTAGCATTCCTTCAGGTAAATGCGCTGCAGCTTGGCAACACGAGTTGTGTGGCTTCCCACGCGTCTCTGTGTTCCCATAGGTTCCTAGAGGTTCGTTGATCCAAAAAATGAAATTCGGAATAACGAACCTTCGAATAAAGAACATCGGACTAAAGAGCCTTCAGAATAACGAACTTTTGCAATAACGAAATGTAACCCCATCCCAACATACACACACACACACCCGAACCGATACCACATTCCTTCCTGATGAAACGACTGCCCAATGTTGATAAATAAGACATAATGGACAGTATGCAGAGAAGCAGCATCCGCCCTCACGCAAGCACCACTCCGAATGCATAAACAAATCCGCCAAACAAACTCATCAAAGTCAAAGCTGCTGACAAAATCAGTATCAACGTTTATGCCAGCAACAGCTTACTAGGTATCCCTACCCATGTGGAGCCGGGAAATGTGCAAACGCCGGGAAATGTGCAAACACCGGGATATGTGCAAACGTCTCGCCCGGAATTGTGCAAACGCCGGGAAATGTGCAAACGTCTTGCAGGCAAATGTGCAAACGCCGGGAAGTGTGCAAATGTCTCGCCGGGAAATGTGCAAACATGACGCCGGGAAATGTGCAAACATCGCTGGGAAACGTGCAAACCATTTATTTTAACAATACTATGTATAAAGATGATAGCTAAACTCCATGTCAAAACTGCGCATGAACCTCCACCATTTATATTTTCTTAATAAGATCCTAGACAGATTTTCAACAAAAAGTGGCAGGTAGCACCATTATTGCAATGGGATTTTAATTTGTTTGGACTAGTCATACCCCCCCCCCGAAAAAAAAAGGGGGGGGGGGTCCCAGAAAAGTCCCAGAACTACGATTTTATAAAAATTCTTCTTATATTCTATACCCGAATAAGATAGAACTTGGTTGGTGGTATAAAACATTGATGACAGTAGTCCAAGTTTAATGGCAAATCCAGGGATTCAGGACACGAGGCCATGGGGGGGGGGGGGGGGGAGGAGGAGGCCTAAACACCCCTCGATAGCCCCCTTTTGGGGAAGGGTGGGGAGTTAAAGCTTTAGATTTCTAAATCTTTGGAATATTTAATATCCTTCTATCGAACCGAAAAAAAGATAGAACTATACGTTAATGCTACGCAGACACTAGTTACTGACATTTCGCAGGTTTGATGATGACGGATCCAAGGTTGCCCTGATAGGGGGTGACCAGTGAGGGGGAGGAGGGGAATTTTCCATATATTCCGTATGTTCATGAAAAATCTTAACGGATTTTCACCTTATTTGATTTTGATTTGTTAAAATGAGGAAGGGGTGGGGGGGGGGGGGAGTGTAAGCCTCAGAGAGTCCCTGTAGAACCCCAAAAGATAGAACTAAGTTAGTGCTATGAAAACATTAATGACTGAAATCTCATGTTTGATTATGGTGGGTGCAGAGCTGCCCTAATTGGGGATGGGTCGGGTGAGGGTGAGGGGGAGATTTTCCTATTTTTTTAATTAATGTCTTCATAGCGCTAACTTAGCCCTATCTTCTTTTCATTTTTTGTTCGACAGAAAAAGATAACATTCCACAGTTTAGGGACTCTGAGGCTTACCCCCCTCCCCCTCCTTCAGCGGTGTATGTGTGTGTGTGTGTGTGTGGAGGGTAGGCTCATTTTCTCAAATTAAGATCATATCACCATAAAATGCAATCTGCCAAGTTTTGTGAAAATCCGTTGTAGATTTATCAAGAAGATGCTGAAAATGTGGAAAAAACCCTCTCCTCCCCCCCCCCCCCAATCTGGGCACCCCTGGGTTCGCCATAATCAAACGTGAAATTTCAGTCATTAATGACTCTGAGGCTTCAACCTCATTTTATCAATTAAGATCATACTACCATAAACGTGCTATTTGCCAAGTTTGATGAAGATTCGTTGTAGATTTTTAAAAAAGATGCTGGAAATGTGGAAAATCCCCCTCTTCTTCCCTCCTCCCCCATCCCCCGATATGGGCACCCCTTGATCCGCCATAATCAAACATGAAATTTCAGTCATTAAAGTCTTCATAGCACTAACTTACCTCTATCTGTTCTGGTTTGACAGAAGAAGATTGAAAAATTCCAGAGATTAAGGATCTGACGCTAGTGTCATTTGCACTCATTTTAACAAATAAAGATCATATCACCGTAAAGACGCTATCTGCCAAGTTTGGTGATAATATGTCGTGAGATTTAACGAGAAGATGCTGAAAATGTAGACAATCCCCCTCCTCTGCGTCCCATCCCCCCCCCTTTCCCCCATCAGGGCACCCCTGGATCCGTTATAAAAAGAAAATAAAATTTCAGTCATTAATGTCTTCAAAGCACTAACTTAGCTCTATCTTTTTTAGGTTCGGCAGAAGAAGAGAAAAAAAATCATAGTTCAGGGACTTTGAGGGTTCAACCACCCCCTCCTTTGGTGGTGGTGGTGGGGGAGGGGGGACTCATGTTAAAAAATACAACCATATCATTATTAAGATGCTATCTGCAAATCTGGTAAAAATCCGTTGTGGGGTTTACAAGAAAATGTTGAAAATGTTACAAAAAGACAAGTGGTCGCTATAGACAGGCGGTGGCTAAGACATGTGGTAAAGGTAGTAATGATTCATCCGCAGGTTTGATTGAGAGTTTCTCTTCCATCTATACATAATATAGGTGAAATGAACGGTTTGCACATATCCCGGCGGCTTTTGCACTTTTCCCGGCAAAATTGAACATTTGCACATTTCCCGGCGTCACGTTTGCACATTTCCCGTTGATGAAATTTAGAGATTTGCACATTTGCCGGCAAGACGTTTGCACATTTCCCGGCGTTTGCACATTTCCCGGCGAGACGTTTGCGCATTTCCTGGCGTTTGCACATTTCCCGTTGTTTGCACATTTTCCGGCTCCACAACCCACGCGCAGCTAAACAACACATACGCAAAAAGATGACATAATAAACACATTCTTCCATCATACACACACACACACACACACACACCCACACACACACACACACACGCACACACGCACAAACGGACACTAAATTATCATGTGCGCGCTCACATACACACTTCCTTGAAACCTCACCATGACTTTTTACATGGCATGTTTACATGAATGTAGACATGTAAGTTTTGTGTTAGTATTTCAATGACTATGTCCAGAACGATATTACCCAGCAAAATGTGCTTCGAGGGCGGGCGGCAATCCGTGCCGCCAGCCCTCGTCACGGATTGTCGCCAGACGACAATCCGTGACGGGGGCGACAATCCGTGCCGCCAACACCGTCAGTTTAAGGATTGTCGCCCCCGAGCCGGGGGCGACAATCCGTGTAGGGGCGATAATCCGTGTCGCAACATGCACACTTTTACTTCCACATATATATACACATACACACGCAGTAAACATACGGGATACATACTAAGGTGCTGGGTACAGAGCAACTGACTTTTTCTCTGTAATGGAACGGTTCAAACTCTTTCTAAGTTTGATGACTGGGAAAGTCCCTTGCCTACCTCCGCAGCTTCCTGGTAGATGTGATACGGGTCCTCTCGATGAACAGTGACTTCTCTGCAAATGTTGTCATAGTAGCTCAGGAAAGGGTGGCCCTCTGCTCCAGCGTCTGTACATATTTCACTAGTTTTGCTCAATACAACATGATCCGTCGAGATCACATTTTTGTTCGTACTTTCTACAGGATGCACCTGCAGTTTTCTATTGTTTGGCTGATTTAAAGTTTGTGATGATCTACGTCTGTAAAGGCAATCATAAGAGACACACACGTTCTTGAAAAAAAAAAACCAGAACATAAACATTTTCAAGATGGCTTGGGAACATTACTTTCCAACATCAAAAACAAATATTTGTGGAACATATGGAAATTCAACTTATTTTGATTTCTTCCGAAGAAAATACATAACATGTCTAGTGAAGATATTGTGTTTGAATATCAAAATCCATTTATACATTTTGACATATGAAAATTGTGTTTTCGAGGGCTGCATACACATGCATTTTCTGTTGTTATTCAAAGTTTCAAGCATTAATTACATGACTTTAGAATAATAAAAAATGATAGAACAATCGCGCTAATATCGAACAACACAAATTGATATTATATTTAGGGAAAAGAAAGTAGTGCCTGTGGGTGGCAATGCAGATTACCTTCCCGCAGTATTCCACAAAGACCCACTTCCGAAACACGCACACACACACACACACACACACACACACATACATACACACGTGTACACGATATCAGGTTACGTAAACACTCACCTTTTCTTGTGGTGCCTGCACAATACCATGAGTAGAATGGACACAAGTACGGTAACAACACCCAGAAGAGCTGCCATTGTAAATATGGCAACATCTTTCTCAGGAACTTCAGAAGCTGAAATGCGATTCATTACAATACATCTTTGTTACCCTTTGTAAAAAGAAAAAAAGTACATTTCACAGGAAAACGATATTCGGGAGTACTTCCTTTTTTTTTGACATAATGAGTGCACATTTAAACGTATCATCAACAAGCTTATACTGAAATGAACCCCTACCGCTGCAATGTGCTAAGAAATACTACATTGCACATAAAAGGATAGGGCACCACCAAGTATGCACTTTTGAGAAAAGACTATTATGTGATATGAAATTTTCTTCATAGTAAATCACTGTATATTATTTTATCGTTGTTTGAGATGTATCAATTGCAAATTGATCAGTATGACGCGATGATACACGATCCCATGTCGAAAACTTTTCATTTCATTTCAGGTCAATACGCATGAAAACTGTGAACTCTGCGTGTGTAGGTATACACTGTATATGAAGAGTTTGTTTGCAAAAACCGATAAGTCCATATTTGCCTAATGGAGATATTTGCGATTAAAGGTCAAGAAAAACAAAGAGAATAATAAGAAAATTTTTGCTTCTTTTGACCATGACTTCAAAAATATACCTTTATATGAAGTGACCAATATATCATTTTAAAAGGTATTATTTTGTACTTCATGACAGAGATTGAACTTCAAAATCTTCAAAAATGGACTTATCGGTTTTTGCGAACAAACTCTTCATATATATATATATATATGTATATATATATATATATATATATATATATATATATATATATATACATGTGTGTCTGTGTGTGTGTGTAGATTAATCTGCTTACAATAATAAACATGAGTTTATCATCAGCAAAACTTTTTTTTTTTGCAATAACTATATAATTGATAAACAAGGTGAAATTGAAATACTAAGGATACAGACTGGATTGACGTGTTATATTGACCGATATCATCCTATAACAACATCGCTGTTCCGTTGTTTGTAATTTGGAGTCCTATTGTAATAGTTCAAAAGTTTCCTTTCGTATTTATACATTAAAAAATATTCGCTCATGTCCTTGTGTACTTTTTCTTCAGCTTTAGCTCTCACACAGCAAAAGCCTTAGCTCTTGTTACTTGTGTTTTACGATGACATACGATGACAATGATATTTTGAATTCAGAATCGCCTTTATTTTTTCTATGATACTATGAAACAGACAAACAGATTAGAATAGATTAGTATCAACGCAATAAATCCTGTTTGCGCCCATGTACAATGATGATTATGAGAACCGTTTCTACGCCTCCATTTAAAAAAAAAATAATGATAATAAACGGCTATTAGTAGAATCATTTCTGCCTAATGATTGAATATGTAATGAATACGTACATATACGTTAGAATATATCAAATGATAAGGATATGCGACTCACTTCTAGTCGTTTCGTTTGTGTCTCGTATAATTTTATTTTCAGTGGGTTTTCCATCTCCTGTTTATGAAAAGAGTAAAAGCAGCAAGATAAGTGTTACAGTTACAATAATGACACTAAAGCATTTAAACCCACAATGACCTCGTCACCTGATTATTTCGGTTCACTTCATTTCACTTCCACATCCAAGTGATACAAGATTAGTAATTACCTGTTAAATCTAGAAGGTTCATCTGTGCATACTGTATACAATTGATGTAGCTTGACTGTGAACACGTTAACTTTGTCAAAAGAAAAGGAAGAGAGCAAGTTGCATTGGGATGCTATTCATTGAATGATAGTGTAATATGCCTTTTTTAAAATTACTATCCTATCTGAATGACTAACTGTGTGCATTTTAATAACAGAAAGAAGGAAACCGTGAGATGCACTTTCATTGTACTGTGGCATTTGGCGATTTATCGAACGGTTTGGGCGGGTTTGTGCGTGTGAGCGGAATATGCGAAGTTGGCACGCCGTTTACTGAGTCGAACGTGCGAACGTGGCACATAAAGAGTTAATGGTTTTTTGTTCATTTCTTGTTCTTTTAAGGTGATTACAGTAATTATAAAGTGAACAATGAGAGAGGTACAAAAGAATGGTACACAACTGTAAAGTGGCTGACATGTCATCTTACTTAGAAACGACGTGGCGGTGATCTCGGGCAATGTCGTTAATTTATCAGTAAGCAGTCTCTCGCCTGTTTTATTGGAGGAAATCAGGGGCATTGTCAGCAATAAATAATATTTGTGAATGACCGAGGTCAATAGATTTAATATTTGCTTATGCATATTAACAGGCAACAAAATGTAATAGTTTACTGAAAGACAAATTTAGAGAACACATTGTATCATCAGTAATTTTACAGGTGTTGGATTCAAGTTTCTCATGGTGCTGATAAATGTTTTGCTAAATCTATAGGTTTGTGGTATGGTTAACGGCAAATTTCAGTCAGATAAAAACAAACAAACATGGCATCAAATCGCAACTGATATCGAAACACACATCATAAAACAACTGCAGTAACTCTAGTAACACCTTGCTAGTAAATATTGTGAATGCGAATCACTGGAGACATAGTCTGTACTCTGTGTGGGCGTTGTGTTGATGGTTCCACCTGCTCATTAACATACACGTGTAAGACTTGATTCAGTTTCAAAGTAGAGCGGTAAATCGTCGTGCTCTATATGGAACATATGAAAGTCTGACACGATCATTGAAGAGTCGATAGGTCTTTAAAAACTGTCCATAGCGTATGTATCATAGAAATCTTTCAAATAACAGCACGTTAAACACAACCCAGTTCGTGTATATTGGTTTTATATGAGAAAAACCGTTTTCTTATATCGAGAGACAAAATAATGAATAGATCAAAATGGTCACACTGTCTCGTATTTCGACTTATATTTTTGACTTTCAGCAAAACTGCGACATTGGCCAGAATCTTCAGTTATGATTTCGGCTGATTTCCTCGTTACGACAAATTTCGCGGAAATTTGAATAAACCCTTAAATGTCCCACTTTATGTCCGATTACGAGATATCATCCCCAGTTCCTTCTCTTTATTTGCTCAGTCTTATACTGTGTTATATTCAGTGTAGCCAATTGAATGTTTTACTTTTACAAAATACAAGTCGTATATCAACGGCAAACCTTTTGTTACAGTTTCGGATTTCCAGCAGAATGGGATTGACACGTTCCAAGTCGGAAAGTAAGTCGACCGTCCGGGTAGCCCTCCACACTGCAGTGTCGCACTGTCATTGATGCTGTAACCTTCATCACAGGTGAGAGTTATCTCAGATCCAAAGTATGTCATATCAGAGTCCCAATGACCATTTAGTACGTGACCGGGGTGAACACAAAACCCGACGGAAACTGTCAATTTAAGAAATGAAATGATGCAGTATCAACTGTCCATCACAAAATCCACAAAAGTTGCACGCCCTGACTTAACGTGAGGACTCAAATTGGGGGAAATGGGTCAACCCAACCAAACTTGAGTTTATCACATTTTCTGAAAGATTAATTCTTTTTATTCATCATTCTAAAGTTTGTGGTCATAAAAAAAATTCGGCGTGGAAGAGTGTGATAAGGTATATCTTTATAGAGACCCCTTTCCAATTTTTAAAAGCTTTTTACACAGTCCTCACTTTGAACTCCAATAACTGCCCGAAGAAGGATGCTACTTCTTTGGAATTCGGTACTAGTCTTGGACAGAGTGTGTTAGAGCATTCAGAAATATTATTCTTTCAGCGCAAGCTGATAGTCGTTTCACTGTTGCTGCTACGCAGTTTTGCGTCCCATCCAATGCAGAGAGCACGGATTGCTCAAGATTAAGCGCTTGGATAGGTAATATACCTTGCAGCCTCTTTTCTGAGTACACACTTTTCCAAAGTGTGTACTTTCTCTCTTTTATTTAGAGGTTAGGGTACGGTCCTGCTCGGTGACTTGTCGGCGAGTTTTTAGCCAATTTCGGTCGGACACCGACAGGTGACCGACCGGTGACCGACCAGGCACCACTGATTTTTAGGGCATCGGTTTTAAAGGGAAGATAAACCCCAAGAACAATGTGGACTGAGTGAAAGCAGCAACATTAGTAGAACACATCAGTGAAAGTTTGAAGAAAATCTGACAATCGATGCAAAAGTTATGAATTTTTAAAGTTTTGGTGTTGGAACCGCTGGATGAGGAGACTACTAGAGGATATGACGTATGAGTGGACAACAATACAAAGAAAATATAAAGGATATTCAACAAAAATTCACTTTTCTAGAATTATCAAAGAGCAGTGGACCAACCGCTTTCAGAAAGCAGGGGGAATAATTGCTACCCTTAACATATGTCAATATCAAGTTGATGGAATTTGTAATTTTCATGAAAAATGGATTTTTGTAGTATTTTCTTTATATTTTCTTGATATTGTAGTCCACTCATACGTCATAACCTCTAGTAGTCTCCTCATCCAGCGGTTCCAACACCAAAACTTTAAAAATTCATAACTTTTGCATCGATTGTCCGATTTTCTTCAAACTTTCACTGATGTGTTCTACTAATGTTGCTGCTTTCACTCAATCCACATTGTTCTTGGGGTTTATCTTCCCTTTAACGCGGAGTTAAAACTTCAGCGGCGACTGACCAGTTTTCACTCGCTGCCCAAAATACGCTCGGTGTCTGAGCGGCAACCACAAAGGCACCGACCTAATCGTGCGGTCGCCGTCGAACGATTTAGGGAACAAAATAATAAAGATAAAAAATACAAAAGCACGGAAGAAAACCAAGGGACTAGATGGAGAAGAGGAAAAAGGACAATCTGAAGGAGGCAGGGGGAGGGATAGAGGCATCAACATCTTAGCAGCTTCTATCTAACATTCTCAGCAGGTGCATATCCACCGCAGCAGGGGAGTAGCAATATTGGGGACATGGAAGACAGGGACAACTACTATGGGACGAAAGAATTGAAATATTGAATTTTGGGTCGTTATGTAAACGTAGTATTATATCTTTGTTATTTTATCATTTATTTCCGTTGGGGCATCGCTCGGTGACTGCTCGGACTCTACAGGTGCATATCCAACGCAGCAGGGTGTCACAAATGTACACACAAGTAGTTATGTACTTGTATCAAGGCTGTATGTATGGTTGTTTTAATGTGTATGTACACAGGTGGACCAGAATAATGGAGAACATTCTATATGATATAGATATAGTACATAAAGGCTGACCAGATCAGTGGAGAATTTTCTACGTGGTATACAATGTAGCTACAGTACATGTATGCATGTGACAGGAAATAAATTATAGCTCACTCAATCTAGAATGATTTAACCCATTCCAGAAAATTCTAGGAAGTGCTGGCTGAGTGAGGCACTGCCCTTGTAGTCCAATGTGACTGGTAGTTAATTTTGGCAATTATGTTATGCACATAGTTAGACAGTGAGTCATCCAGGATTCCTGGATACTCCAGGATTCCTGGAATTTGGACTTGCTAGTATGTTCAGGTATGTGGCCCCAGGTTGGAGAAAATTACAGAATGTACTAGAAAGGGGTGAATGGATAGTATATAAGCCGGAGAAATTCTGAGGTAGGCAGAGTACCCAACACCTTTGCTCTGAGAGTTACGTCACTTCTGGCTCTGAAGCGACTTGTTATAGTCAGTCCTGTGTTACCTGCTGACCTGCTATACAAACTGTGTTTGTGGAGATAAGGCCTGGGAGACATTTTGCCTGCAGAGAATTAATTTGCCTACATTGGAGATAGACTCCATATTTTAGTGTCAACGGACATTATTACGGCAAAGCTGTGACGGGCTGGATTCCTTGCTGGACATTATAAAGTGAATCATCATTCAACGCATCAACTGGACGTGGTCGTCATAACGTCTGGATTTTGCATGTTTCGCCGTGGACATACATTGTGGATTTTACCCCGGATCTATACCGTGGACTATCGTAACCTGTGCCTTTGGAGTTACGTCGGAGGAATAATTCATCGGTGCGTCAAGGATCATTCATCGGTGCATCGAACATCGTATCTGAACATTTTCAAAGGACTACTTGATAACATAATATGTAAGTGATTCTATTACCGATTTGTAATTGTTTCTATTGATCATTATTGTACTGATGTGAAAACCGATTACGAGTCTGTACCCACAATATCGCTGTTAATAAACCGCCTGAACATTAGTTGATTGTTTCTTTTGTGCGATCATTCTCAGAGTGATTTTGGTCGTAACAAGGGTTATGAAAAGGTTGCTTTTGTTTGTCTAGAAGCCTTTTAGGCTTTATTTCTCCCTCCCACCCTTTTTATCAGACTGCATTTTAAGGTACATTTCTTTCACTTTTTATGACGCATGATGGTATATGGATATCTTGATACATACAACTATAATTATATTACGAGGAATATGAAAGTGCAATTTTGAATCTATTGTATACATGTAATCATATGATTTTATTCTGGCAATACATGTATGTGGAAAGAAATGAAGTGTAATTGTTATATAGATTTTGTTATAATATAATATAGTAAAATATAAATGCAACATTTGATGAATTATACTATGTTAGGTGCTTTTGGTGTTTAATAATGTCATTGATTTTTTTTTCAATATTTTGGTAATTTTAGCTCGAGGGTTGGTGAAAAGTTTTGTAATTGCTGTGTAATAACGTCTCCTCATTTTTGTACACCCCTGCATATGTATTTTTGTTGTTGTTGCTTAGATTAAGGTTTTTTTTTTATAAATATGCATAATCCAGAGTTTTATAAGAAAGTGATTGTACTGAATAGCTTTTTTTCTCCGTTGTTGTACTGTATACATGTATGTAAGTTTTTGTTGTTTTAGATTAACAGTTGTGTGATTTTTATGTATAATTTCTCAATATGTTTATTGTAAACACCTTCAAATTTAATGTAATTTATTTGTGATGCACTGTGATTTTTATCTATATACACACTGTACATGTACTCTGTAAACTGAATGTATTTCAGCCTTTGGGCTGCCAATTTCAGGAACAATAAACCTTATCAATTCAATTCAATTCAATACGAGAAGATCCCATATTTCGCAACATTTTAACTTAAAATCGCCCCGTGACCGAATGGAAATTGACAGCGCATCTTAGATTCGCTCTGGCATCACTGGGGTTTTACAGCCTGCTCGACATCTCTAAATACTGACAGGCAGTGCCAAAATTTCAGCGGCGACCGAGCAGACTACAAATCGGTCCTTCGGCGCTCTGAGTTGTGACCATAGCCTTATAGGAAAGTCCATTTTGTATCAATACATCATCCCAAAGCTTAGAGTCTGCTCTTTTAGAATCTGCCCTTAAAACTAAAAAAAAATCCATGCCTGACCACTTTTTGCTGGTTTTGTGGTGCAGAGTCATACATGTGTATAATATATATATATATATATATATATATATATATATATATATATAAAATATGGATGTATATGTATATCTTTCTATATTGCCAATAAAAGGCAATAAGTGAACTACTGCAATGTCTGCTAAGCAGCCCTCTTCCTTCGTCACGACTATAGATATAAATTATTATATACTCGTGTGTACGCATGTATGTCGGTGTGTGTGTATGTTATGTGTTTCCACATCCCTTTATTTTTACTCGTAGCTTGCACGTTCTCTGTAAAGGGGAACGGACATTCTCTTTATCTAGAACACAACATTGTCTGCCTATCCCTTGCAAACCGATGTAGGCCTGACTAGAACACGTAAAATTTTATGAATTCGTTATGTTTGTATGCATCATGAATACATGTAGGCCTACATTTAATAATTCCACCTATCAAATGTCATTGTATATGTTTAGATTCTCATACATTATTTTGATTTTGAAAGAAAAATATATAGAGGGGTGAAGGTTCAGGTGCGAGTTTCTTCACCTTGTCTCCCTCTACAAATAAAATTTGTTAAGATCGCAACTGCTGATCTGTAAATTAACAAACATGTCGGAAAAAATGATCCAGTGCGACTCGAACCTGTCATCTACTGCTTTCCGGGCAGCGACACTATACCTCCAGGCTGTCCTGGTTGCCGGCAGTGGCACGATAGACATGGAACAAATACCCAAGCTTCGAAATTCTGACATTCTTATGTTAAGTAATCCAAGGCGGACAAGGCAAATTAAATAGCGACAATCCCTGACGAGGGCTGGCGGCACGGATTGTCGCCCGCCCTCGAAGCACATTTTGCTGGGTAATATCGTTCTGGACATAGTCATTGAAATACTAACACATACGGAAATGGCTACATCCATGCAAACATGCCATGTAAAAAGTCCTGGTGAGGTTTCAGGGAAGTGTGTATGTGCGCGTGCACATGATAATTTAGTGTCCGTTTGTGCGTGTGTGTGTGTGTGCGTGTGTATGTGTGTGTGTGTGTATGATGGAAGAATGTGTTTATAGTGTCAGCTTTTTGCGTATGTATTTCTTAGCTGCGCGTGGAGAGGGATACCTAGTAAGCTGTTGCTGGCATAAACGTTGATATTGATTTTATCAGCAGCTTTGACTTTGATGAGTTTGTTTGGCGGATTTGTTTATGAATTTGGAGTGGTGCTTGCGTGCGGGCGGATGCTGCTTTTCTGCATACGGTCCATTATGTCTTATTTATCAATATTGGGAAGTCGTTTCGTCAGGAAGGAATGTGGTATTGGTTCGGATGTGTGTGTATGTGGGGAGGGGGTTACTTTTCGTTATTGCAAAAGTTCGTTATTCTGAAGGCTCTTTAGTCCGAGGTTCTTTATTCGAAGGTTCGTTATTCCGAATTTCATTTTTGGATCAACGAACCTCTAGGTACATGGAATTGTACAGGGGATGCTGTAGACGATTACGTCCTTCGACGTTTTCTGTTTTCCACTCGCATGGGAACACAGAGACGCGTGGGAAGCCACACAACTCGTGTTGCCAAGCTGCAGCGCATTTACCTGAAGGAATGCTACAACACACTCGGAGCGGTGGAGAGGCAGAACCGCAAAGTCAAGTTACTAAATTTCTCCCACATATGGTCATTTTAGGTGGCACCCATATACGCATGACAACGCTTGACCATTGGTGCTGAACAATTTTTCCTTGTACTATTTGAATGTATATTTTTTCGAAACTCGGAAAGCAATTTATGGGTTGGAATGAGGTGACAGCATTTTTTTTTCTCACTTTTCTGGCCGGGAAGGTGTGGGACAGCGATAAACGATATAAAATGAGAACGAATTTAGTATTTCCCTATAATCTTACCCACTTTACGCTCCATGGATATTACATTTTTTTTTTTAAATATTGTATTTGGGTGTGGGAGGGGTGTCCGAATGTCCTATTTTTTTTTTTTTGGAAATGTAATAGGCTTTGCTTTATTATAACAATCTCCTTAACATAATCCAGAAAGTCATGAATATCGCTGCACAATGACAGCGTAACCACAGTTTGTCTATTCCATGACTGTAAGTAATATTTTCTTACTAGTCTATTTAACTTATCGATCAAGATAGTATTCTATTTGTGGTATAATTATGTTATGTAGTCTTTACATTTATGATTTTTATCCATATTTGAGCTGCACAAATAAAATTCAAACTTCATGTTCAAAATTTCATATATCTTTCATTACTGTAAAGCAAATTAAAGAAATGCGAAAACTTTTCACAACTTGTACGTAACTACGTAGCCCACGAACACCAAATCCCTCAGATACTCATGCAGACACAAAACTGCGCCCACAAACACGCACCATCACATACCCTTTGATATACACATACGCCACTATATACCACATGCACACGTACGCATACAGGCACACGTATACACACAAACAAACAAACCACTACCACTATACAACCACCACACATGCACAGTTTCTACATAATGTATTAGGGACTTTTCGATTTGCACGTTGAGCCAGGCGTCACCCTGTTATGACGTAGTTTTTTACGTACTGCGCATGCGCGAGTGTCGGCCCTCGGCTCATCGCACAAATTTCGAACGCGTTAACCCCGGTTATCACCGTCCACGAAAATCGGTTGCGCCGCGCTCAACCCACCTTGCTATGACGTCACACTCCTCTCGGGTATCGTGCGAAAGAGCACGATGACTCTCGGGAAATGCGTGCTCAGTTCACCTGTTTTCCTTTTTCTTTCGAGATAATATTTATATTCTAATTACATGAGAGCTTATGATCTTGATACGTCACAGCAGCAGCGCTGACATACAGACTACAGCCTCTGGTACCTACTTTATTTGCCCGTTTTCACTGTTCCGCACTTTGCAACTGCCTACCGTAGTCCCACACATGCATTTACACGTAACGCTGTATACACAAACAGATCTTGGTGCTTTTGGCCTAGCTAGTGCAGCAGTGCATTTGCCTAGTAGTCTTACCATGCATCATGTTTTAAAATCCACATAATTCCTCCCAGGATACGCATCTAGTCAAAGACAAAATGAATATTACAAGTACAGAAACGAGTCACAAATTCCGCATTATGCACGCAAGGCATAGGTTGCCTCCTGCACACGCCACGAGACGTGACGCCGGCGCCCCAAATCGAAATGTGTTTTAGCAGCGGGTCAACGTACAGACGTGACGCCTTGACGTACGGTTGCGCTCGATGGCACGTCCTTCTCGTTCACCCAATCGAAAACTCCCTATTATTATACTCCAAACACACACACACACACACACACACACATACAACACAATACGGAAACTCACACACAGGTCACTAATTGTACGCACCTACAAATCATACACAGCACATATCATGCAGCTCACAACAAACACACACACACACACGCACACGCACACACACACACACACACACACACACATACGCATAACTTACCAGTCATACCCATTCCGCCCCGAGCCCGGGGCGACAATCCTTGACGGGGCGACAATCCGTGTCGCAACAATGTTTTTGCCATCATGGATTGTCGCCTTCGAGGTCAAAAACTGGGGACTGCCCAAGCGTCATGGATTGTCGCCAGACGACAATCCGTGACGGGGGCGACAATCCGTGTACGGGCGACAATCCGTGTCGCAACAAAAGATATTATTCAGAGGGGAGAACGTTCAGGTGCGAGTTTCTTCACTTTGTCTCCCTCTACAAATTAAATTTGTTAAGATCGCAACCGCTGATCTGTAAATTACAGTCATGTCGGAAAAAAAGGAACCAGTGGGACTCGAACCTATTTTTGATTTTGTTTGTTGCAAAACACATGCATCAGCGACCAAAGCCAAGAAGGCCAAAAGCATGGCAAATTAAGTGCGGAGAAGCTACGTCACGTACAAATTATTCCTATTTTATTCATTAATTTGCATGCACATGCATATCACGAAACCATGCAGAAAGATCTACATTTCCAACTGATTCATCCTTGCGCCTATTACAGTAGATCCACAGTGACCGCGGCTGTAAAGTTTCAATGATAGCCACACAAACATTTAGCAACCTCACGTTTATAAAATGAATCATACTCTGTCCCATTGTCATGCAGTGCACACAATTCCTGACACTTACTCAGTATTTGAACGATTGAAGCAAAGAAAAGAGAAATTATAATATATCGAATGTATTTCTTTCGACCTTTGTTATGTTTTTTTTTTTCTATTTTCAAGTTTGTCATCTATTTATTATTGAATGCTTACAATTCACACATGGTGTATAGGCCTTTCATACTTACTGTTAAATGACTCGTGGACCAGTTGGTCAGATTCATGGTCTACCGGTCTGGGACATGTCCATTTTTGAAAATTCCTTCCTTCAGACTCGCCAAACGGTTCTGATTGAAAACAGTTTGTTTAAACCTATTACGTACAACAGCAGCGTCATATTCCCGGGTTGGCCTCTAAACTACAGATGAACGTACAGTTTTGTTAGAATAAACGTCAGATCCGAAGAAAAACACAGTGTCTTAAATGTCTGTTTATCGTCTTACTAGCATCCAAGAAATCTAGGTTTTTCATAGATGTGTAAACAAAATGATAGTCACCTGGGAGAGCTGTAACCAATATGCTATGTTGAAAAATTATCAGCCAATCCTTGTTTCGTAATTGTGATATAACTAATTCTGATAAGACTACTAATCACATTTTGCCAATGCACTTACACTACCAATAACTTAGTGCAAAATACAAACTAATATGACTTTGTTCTGTTATACTTAACTTTACTCATTCCTTGTTTACAAATGATAAAGACTTGGTCAGCAAACACCCTTTATCAATAATGTATCCAATGTATTCCATTGATAAGTGTACTGCCGCAAAAGGGGATAGTTGCATGTAGATAAATATCATGCCATTTAAAAACAGAATGTTCGTGCAAAAAGAGAACACTTCTGCTCTTGGCTCCTTAAAACAATGTTATTTGAGCATTACGACATACAGAACATCAACGCAAATTTACTTGTAATTGTATCAGTATAGGCTCACCTTGACATTTGAGTATGACAGCCTTATTCGAGGAACAGTCAGTGGGTGTCAGTTGGCAATCCATCAAACGTTGATACGTGCCAGGAACTATGCATTGATGTTGTGGAACACGGTTACAAAACTTCAAAAACATTGACACGCTAATTCAAAGCAAAGTAAAAAAAAAAAAACGTGAAAGTAATGTCTGGAAAGCAAATATAATAGACATGTTTCAAATGCATCAAGTCCATCTGGAGGTTGAAGTAAAAAATCGTCAATTTCTGAACTTTGCTTGAAATTCACTTACCGTCTGACAGTCTGAAATAGCATCACCTAGTTTTCGACATCTACATGACTGCAGAATACTTAATCTTTTGTTCTATGTTTGTTTGTTTTTTTTTACAAAAACGCAATACTGCAGTCACCATAAAGATATAATAGTGATGGTAATAATCATGATAATTTACAGTTTTATAGTTTATTGTTCAAATGTAAAATAACAATCCAGCAGCCCGAAGGCTCATGCGGTTGCTTTTACGTACATCACAGACCTCATAGAATTCACAACTAAATGTACGTTTGCATTGCATACAATTATGTATGATAATAAAATACGTCAAAAATTATAATAAATACACATCAGACTTAAGCTTCAATAATGGAATAGGTAAATAATGCAAAACAGGAAATGAGATTTATTAGATGGTATAAGGCAATATGATGAATAGCGGGCGTGGCAGTAAAGAAACAAGGGGAGATGGACGGGTCCAAAGCACAAAAACATGGAAACTCAAGAGCAGGAATGGGAAATCAGCATATATTATGTCCATTTGCCAAAACCAAAAAACAAACAAACAAACAGTTAAGAAAAATTAACATGAATTGCGGGATAAATAGTGAAGATTGATGGCAGGATTATACCAAATTCAATAGGTTAAAAAAAGCAAGAAAAAGAAAATAAGGGATTACAATGTTTTCTTACGTTATCCTTCAATTCAATTCAATTCAATTCAATTCAATTCAATTCAATTCTATTTTTTTAGCCAACAAAAAAAAAAAAAAAAAAATCATGAGACCACCCTATGAATAACAAAGAAAGTAAAAAACAATGTAAGACTTTCACACGAAAAATAAGACATGGGGAATAAACATTAGCTTTCCAAAATTAATGGTCAAGTAACCCCGGGGCCCAGCTGCTTACCTTGGTCTCCTCTAAGATATTTTTGCCATTGCTCTGTACAGTTCTCAATTCTTATTATATCGTTTCATGTTTTACCATCTATATACATAAGCTACCTCACATTGCGTTGTATGATTTCTTGCAGCATTTCTTCCCTTAAACTTTTTTCTTCTTCCTTATAAGAAGAAAATCCCTGCGATAATTTTATTTTCAGCTTACGTGGACCTTGACATGATAACCGTTCAGTCCTGCTCCGCGATACTGTCCGTGGAAATGCTTGAGCACGATACCCCTCAGCCGCTGGGAAGCCGAGCTCTTCGCAGACCAGTTTGGCAGCCTCGGCGTTAAATTCTTCATAGCAAACATATCTGTCTGTTTCGAAGACGACCAATCCTTCAAGGGGAGAGGGTCCGTCAACCAGGCTCACACTGGGTGTTTCTATAGAGGGCATAGTAACAATATGAACACTTTTGAAATTGTAATAATGAAACTCTGGATTCACTTCTACTTCTAGACTGATGAATGAAATTAAAGCACGATGAAAACAGAGTGGGACTTCGGAAGGGTCGCAGTTTCGAAATAACAAGGTTTACCGTTGGGAGTGTTTTATTTTCTACCCCAAGTATACTTCTTCTACGTGAAATAAAGGTTGTTGTTTTCACGTTAATACTTTGAAATTTTACTTCTTAAAACCTTAATGGCAGGCAATGAAGGCTGCAACAATATAAAAAGTGTAGTGGAGGATAATTATGCTCGTGTTTGTCATTGTAAGGCCTGCACTACATTGTATTTGCAATCAATATCGATTTCTATTCTGTATTGCTATCTCTCCATATTTTTTGGAACGGAAGACATTTTATAATTCTTGAATTTGGTTTGAGAGAGAGAGAGAGAGAGAGAGAGAGAACGGATTGCCAGTCACTCATTAGAAAGAAAAGTTGCAGTTTGTCCTAAGCCGTGAACTATTTTTTGACTTATTCGGTTGCTGGGTTTATAATAGGACTACTGATTTTGAGCGAATCGTCAAAACCTTGTGGTTAAAAGCTATTGCAATCTATAGAGATAACAGATTAAAGTAGTTTGTGCTTTGTTTGGTACAGACGTATACTATACATGGTAAAAAGAAAATGCAGTTTTCATTTTTTTATCTTTATAAAATTGCCCGTTATACTTTTACTTTACAACCGATATGTACATGCAGTCTCATCTCCGGCATAGCTTAGAGCTGATTATTATTTTGTGCTTTAGGATCTTTATGAAAGGCAATGTAACTTAGTGTGCTTTTCATGAGAAATATTTTCAAGATCTAAAGCGAATTCATAGTACGCTCACTCACTCCCTCCACAAGGGTCCAAATCTTAATAGCATAGATGGACGATGTAAAGACACTTTCTATATTCGTGAAGGCATGTTTTGACACAGGATGGACTAAGGTCGAAAAAAAAAATGTATCATTCCACTTTCGCTTGTACGTTATTTGATTGCAATCAGTTCGTTATATATATATATATATTTTTTAAACCAGAGCATGTCGCTCGTTTTCCTCTAGTCAACACTTTATGCATTTACTTCATGCGATTAAAAAAAAAAAACACTGAACAACGTTGAGTACATCTAGGCTCATGTTCTTATCGAGCACTAATATTCATAGTCATACTGATATCAAGGAATGCTTACCCTCGTAACACTTTGCGCTGATCGTAAATTCCACTGGGTAGGTATATATACCGTAAAGTTAGCTTCACCCGATGGGCAAGTGACAAAATGGGAGAAAATGGGCGACGAAATCGTATAATTATGATTTCAAGTGACTTGTTAGCTATCACATCCTGCACATCAAAGGCTGGGTAACTGATTGGCTTCACTTCAAATAATATTCTCCTCCCGCAAGGTGCTTGAAGAATCCAACTGTCCCTGCTGCGGACGCATATTTCGTCACACGACACCTCGGTCTCTAATGTTTCCCCCGGACAGTTTAAAGGTAGATCTGCAGTGGATAAAGAGGGGTAGATAAAGTCCATCGTTATTTAGTGATAAATTATGAATTGAAGAAGAACAAAATTAAATAACAAGTCAGTATTACACGTGACGCTTAAGGTTACACGTTTGTCTATAAATCTTCAGATATCTCATCTATATTTCTTCGATTTGAAATTATATGTCTGCAGGGAAAGATGCCAGCTGGGTTTTTCAAGATTCATTTGAAGGTATAAGCTTCTTTCCACTCGGAAAACAAAGGAAAAGTCATTTTGTAGTATGTGAGGCAATAAATGAGTAAGAAATGGCGATAGTCATAGTGCATGGAAATCGGTTTAATCATCCGTACTAGATTATATACGTGCTTATAATCTATTCATATCTGTATTAAAGTATCGAGCTTTTGACAAAAACAAACAAACAAACAAACAAACAAACAAAAACAATAAAGGAAAGAGAAAGAGAGGGAGTTCCATTTCCAGGAATTGGGGAAAAAGTCTTTGAACTCCACAATCCCTTCCACTCAAATACAAATGTCACGCTGCCCCGACGAACAATGAAGATAAGATATACGCACATGTGTCTCTTGACAAAGCGAGCGACGGATAACAGCACAAACAAACGACAGAAATCCATGCTAGGTAGTCCATCCTTCCATCCATTGCGATATTCAAAGTCATCATTTTTGTCAAAATATTAGCTTCCCGTCGAATCTGAAGATTGGTCAGGTCTTTGTGCCGGTTATCCCTGCCTGTGGCTCTTCTGTAATACCATTTTTCAAAACTTAAAGTTTTACGTCCTGTCTTGCGAGGAGTGCGGAGTGATCGAACCTAATTCTATAATCAGAAACAAATACCACTGTGATTACGGTATAATCGGCAAAAATATAACGAAGGGCCGAAGTGCGCGTAGTGAAACTGCGCGGGTACCCTAATTTGTGTGTCAGAGTGCTGTTAGTCAATACGATTTGCATTTCGATATTCATGTAGCCTTTTCCGAGGCAGTACTAGAGGAAGACACAGTGACCATTTTTTTTTTAATGAATGTTATGCATTAGTTCAATATTAATAAACGATATGCCCATGAAGTCCCTAACTCCTTTCTCTCCCTCTCTCTCTCTTTCTCTCTCTCTCTGTCAAACGCAAAGGTGATTTATTCATTCTTACTTTCGTATCCCTGTTTGGTTACGGCTTTAAAAAAGTACGTTCAGACAGAATATGAATAAACAATGAATTGCATTATTGATGTGTTCTATGAGAGAGCTCATTAAGCTCTTCCATAACTTTCAATTTCGAATTACTGAGAAGCAAGCCACTTCAACCTCTTCAACTGCATGGTGAGGTTTGTGTGATACGATGCTGTCTTGATTTATTTCCTCTTTCAAAGATCAGGCAATGCAATCGCAGAAATGTAGTGATGAGAAAATAAAACTGTAATATCACCACCTCTACATTTGATAATACTCAAGTCAAAAGCAGTTGGTATCAAATATGAATATGCACTAAGATCATTAAATATCATATCAATATTATTGATGATGAATATCATGATCTAGCTGGAGCTTGTGGTGCTTTATTGGAGTCGCATATTACACATATCCGAATCTCAACATCGTTGCTTGTAAGACACAAATATCAATCTATTAATCAATTTGTGTAAGGGTGATATTGAGTTGCTGCTACTAATAGCATATTTGCATATGCATATTTCAACGTATTTCGCATTCTAAAACGGTAGGGAACATCAACGGACAGGCGTCATCTCCACTAGATCACCGAGCTCTCGCCCGACAGCAAGTGTTGGTTCTTATCCTTATAGCATGCAGCGGGTACTGCGTAATTATTCAAATTCATGACTTGAATTAGAAGTGATCATTAGGTCGTAGGTTCGAATCATGATCAAGTATGTACGCCCATGATTATTATCATGGCTACTAAAAATACTGATCAATTCAGTGCTTATTTACGTCGATGTAGGGTTTTTTGTCAATCAGTTGCCATGAAAACACCTCGACGGAAGAATTTCTTAAATTTGAATAATAACGCAGTACCCGCTGCATGCTATAAGGATTAGAACCAACATTTGCTGTCGGGCGAAAGCTCGGTGGTCTAGTGGAGATGACGCCTGTCCGCTGATCAGGAGGTCGTAGGTTCGAATCCTGCTAGAGTATTAGTTTGGTAGGAGTGGTGGGTCCCCATGCACCCTCCGAACACGTTTTTTTTTTTTTTTTTTTTAACTTACTTTCTTTGTAACCCTTAAGGCCGTGTCACACCACCCTTGCGTGCGACTTCCGAAGAACATTTTTGCTATCCGGAGGTCCCCGCAGATGACCCGCAGATGACAGGTTACCCGGAGGTGCGCACGCTGGCTCTATTTACCCGCTGCCAAAAAAGGCCCCGTCACACCAGCTAAGCGGGCTTATTGCGTATGGGGATTTTTCAGCACGCAGAATATTTTCTGCGGCCGGACAAGGTTTAGGGCGAGTTTGGCGTGGGTATTACATGATAAACGCGTGATACCTACATGTAAGTCCTTCTTGCGTGTATTCCGTTGAACTGCATGTTAGGCGCGTGGGTGTCACGTGATAGCTTCGTGATAGCTTCTTTTATGTCAGTTACGGGCGACATACGGGCTCTGCGAAGTACCTGCGCCACAACTGCGTGTTATCTGCGTACTAGTCGCCTGCGAGGTGAGTGCTAGCCTGAACAATAGCCTGGTTCGAGTGGATGGGCAAACAATCTTGTCAACTAGCTTTCAAGAAGTGAAGATGCCCCGTAAACGGAAAGTGCAAAAGGGCAGAGAACGTCCAGTGGATGGACAGCCACAAAGCCCGGAAGATTCACAGCAAATGCATCAAATTGCTGCTGAAGTCCATTCGGCGGATTAAGTCCTGTCCGAAAGGGACCAGGTAGTCCTTGACGCCACAGAGGACAGAGGACAAAGAAGAGAATGAGCCCACCGAATGGCAAGCACTCCCTTCACATAGGCATAGATCAGCGGGCAACTTACCTACTTCAAGTGGTTCAAATGCCTCTGAATTGCGGCGGCTACGGCCCTCCTACGGGTGTTCTGCGTGGAACTCTTCGGGCAATCCTCGCGACTCATCCGGAAATAGTTTTGGTCATGCTCAAAACTTTGCTGCGGGAAAAATGGACTAGCGTGCGCACCTTCGGGCAACTAAGGACGAGATAAGTGCTAGGTACTGTTAAGTTCGGGCCAACTGCGGAGAGCTCCGGGTAGCAAATTTGTTTCCCCGCAAGTCAAGCCGCAAAACTTCCCCAGATACGGTATGACAAAGCCTTGAGCATGCTCAAAACTTGTTCCGGAAGAGTCACGGGAGTTGCCCGTAGAGGTACGCGCAGAACACAAGTAGGAAACCCTTACCGGTAGCACCTCACAGGCAACTCCAAAGCAGGTACTTCGCAATCCCCGTAAGTCGCTCGTAACAGAAAATGGATCGGTTTCAAAGCTCTCACGCGAGTCACACGGAACGCACGGAAGTAGAAGCTAAGTAGCACGCGTCTAGTAAGTAAGAAACAAGTGCAAAAATTGCAAACATTCTTGTCCGCCCGCGGAAAATCTTCTACGTGCTTTAAACTACCTCCTCGCCACAAGCCCACGTAGCTTGCCCGGACAGGTGTGACATCGCCTTTAGGGTTAATGAATTTTTTTTTTCCAAGAAAAAATTGTGTTCCATGGGAGTCATTGGCGGCCATCTTGGCAGCCATCTTGGATTTTCAGGGAAAATCATTAATTTCCATAACTTTTGAACTACACAGCATACAATTACAAATAAAACATTTCTTCAGGGTAAATGTGACACGAGGAATCGATTGAGATGGTTATCGACATGATTTAAGCAAGTTTGATACAAGAAAGGGCAAAAAATCGTTTACATCGAAAAATACCCAAATAGTTTAACTTTTGAACTACACAACATACAGAGACAAACAAAACATTTCTTCAGAGTAAACACGGAATGGGGAATCGTTTGAGATAGTTATTTACATGATTAAAGCAAGTTTGATACAAGAAAAGTCCAAAAATATGAGAAATTCAGTGTCGTTTACTCATGAAATTGCCCAAATGGTCCATATACATTCATGACAAATTACATACCTCATAAGGGTGACTAACCACTGTGTCTTAAGCATTGATTATGATGATCGTTTTGATAATGACTAGAAATTAAAGAAGTGTAAAACGAAAAACTGATATATTGCTTACTGCTTCTGTGGTTTGTACAGTTACACAGGATGAGAATTCAGAATACTTATGACAAAGTAAAGTCATACTGTGTTACTTTGTTTTCTCAATATGCTTTAATTCCATACTTAATGGAAAACATATACACACCTCACAAATGTAATAAACCACTCTGTCTTTTGATCATAGCTTAAATATTGTTAATTCCAATCAATTTGAACTTTCTTTTGTTGAAGTTGAATACAGAACGTAAGCACAAAAGCGATTTATATGCAAATATCCCTAACTAAAAGTAGTAGCAATTCACATTGATATAACAGTCCCTATTCACAGGGTGGATTTCGGCTGTCGAGTGAAATTTATCTCTTTGTTTTCGGACAATAAGGTTCAAACAAATACATTTGAACGAACTGATTTTAACCTAATCTTAAATAAGTTTTAATGAAAACATTTGGGCACCGAAATTGTTGAAATCGACTGAACATTTTCGCACAGTGATTATTTACATGAAAATACCCCAACTCAAACACTTTAAGTACAGAATGAAATGAAATAGAATGCACACAAAACGTGTTAAATTTAATTTTAGGTTTTATTTTTGTCGATTAGTCACTTTCACATGTTGTGATCAAAATTAGTATCATGTGCGACCTCTTATGACCATTTATTTTAGGGGTGGATATTTGCATATGAATTGCCATAGTGCTTACATTCTTCATTCGATTTCACCAAGTGAGGGGTTACATTGCTTGGAATTAATTTTCTCTTCAGATTCTACTGAATGTTTTGATGCAACACACCATAGGCATATTTCGGCTATGATCTAAAGTGTGGTTAATCACTCTTGTGAGGTATGTAATTTGTCACGTATGTATATAGCATGGATTATTAATACTATTGGGCAATTTCCACAGTAAACGACACTGATTTTTGTTTTCATATTTTTGGATTCTTCTTGTATCAAACTTGCTGCCATCATGTAAATAACCATCTCAATTGAATCCTCATGCTGCATTTACTCTGAAGAAACTCTGTAGAAATGAACAAGACTCACGCGCACCCTTGATTGGTCTGATAATGTCACAACATTGTGTAAAAAGGGAAATCAGAGGCTTTACTTTCTGAGAATGTTAAATAATCTGCATGTCGACCAATCAATCCTGAAATCATTTTACCAGGCCCTCATCCAGAGTGTGCTTATTTATAATTTAATCTGTTACTATGGAAACACAACGCAAAAGAACCAGAATCGCATTGATCGCATAAGACGGGTGGCACAAAGGGTAATAGGCAGGGAACTGCCTGCAATGAAAGACATTTTTGAACAAAGGCTTTTGTCAAAAATCAAAAAGATCGTTGGGGACAAGACGCATCCTCTCAATGTGCACTATGTGTACAACCGCTCCGGAATCAGACTGCGCGTGCCTCGCACCAATCGTCACGTTTTCGCCAGTCATTCGTGCCAACTTCCATACACACGTTTAATCGCCATGCCATCAGGAAATTTCGTTCATGAATGAATAGCCCAGGTTTGTTCGTTCGTTGTTCGTTCGTTCGTTTGTTGCACTGTGCCGTGGCGTTTGTTATACCCCCGCCACACGACAGTGTGAAGGGGGTCGGTCGGTAGGTCGGTCGGTCGGTCGGTCGGTCCGTCGGTCTGTTGCAAAATCTTGCGTTGTGAACTTCTGCGGTTTTGAAGTAATTTAAATGAAACTTAGCGTAAATGATGATATTCAGGTATAGATGTGTAAGACATGTTTTGTTTTTTTGTTGTGTGTGTGTGTGTGTGTGTGTGTTTGTCGGACAATACGTTGCTATGGTAACCATAATTTTATAAAAATTTTGTGGATTGAATAACTTTTATAGTATTTAAGCAACTAATTTTAAAATTGGTATTTATGATGATTTACAGGTGTAGTTATGCAAGACACTCTTTGTGTTTGTATTTGATAAAGCGTTGCCATGGTAACCGTATGTTTTCTTCAAAATCTTGTGGAGTGAACAATTTCCACAGCTTTGAAACAATTGAAATAAAATTTGGTAGGCATTATGGCCTGGAGGCATAGATGCGGAATTCATAATTTTGTGTTTGTTGGACAAAGCGTTCCATGGTAACCATAATTTTATTAAAACTTTGTGGATTGAATAACTCCCTTAGTATTGAAGTAATTAATTTTGAAATTGGTATTTATGATGATTCATAGATGTAGTTATGTAAGATATTTTTTGTGTTTGTATTTGATAAAATGTTGAAATGGTAACTGTTTTTTTTTTTTTCGAAATTTAGTGGAGTGAACAACTTTCACAGTTTTGAAGCAATTGAAATCAGATTAGGCAGGCATTATGGCCTTGAGGCATAGATGTGAGAAAAAAAATGTTGATTAGAAGTGGAAGATTTGTTGAAAGTTGAATTTTTGATAATAAGTATAATGATTATAGAATTTATTTAAATGAATGAATTGAATGAGATATATTTAATATGTATTATGAATGTAATGGTTATTATCTTTATTTTTCTGCAAAAAGTATTGCAAAACATTTATGTTTCATGTTATTCGTAATCTGTGACGTATATGTTGTTCAACGAACAATTGTTATCTGTATCTTTTGTATGTAACACTGTTGGAAGGCGCATTTCCACATTCGCATTGCGGACAATAAAACAATCAATTCAATTCAATTCAATTTATTTGTCCCCGTATGTTGTGTAGTTCAAAAGGTAAATTATTTGGGTAGTTTTCGGTGTAACCGACACTGAATTTTTCATATTTTTGGACTTTTCTATTATCAAACTTGTTTTAATCATGTAAATAACCATCTCAATCGATTCCTCATGCCACATTTACCCTGAAGAAAAATGTTTTATTTGTCCCTGTATGTTGTGAAGTTCAAAATTTATGGAAATTAACGATTTTCCTCGAAAATCCAAGATTGCCGACAATGACCCCCATGGGACACAATTTTTACTTGGGAGCAAAAAAAAAAATCATTAAGAAGTCATTTTAAAAATGTGTTTGGAGGTTGCATGGGGACCCCCATTCCTACAGTAGTCACTCTTATACTGTACTATTTGTGCAATTTCCAGAGTAAACGACACTGAATTTTTCACATGTTTGTATCAAACTTGCTTTAATCATGTAAATAACTATCTCGAACGATTCCCCGTGCTGAATTTACTCTGAAGAAATGTTTTATTTGTCCCTGTATGTTGTGTAATTCAAAAGTTAAATAATATGGGTATTTTTTTGGTGTAAACGACACTGAATTTTTCATATTTTGGGGGCTTTTCTTGTTTCAAATTTATTTTAATCATGTAAATAACCATCTTAATCGATTCCCCATGTCACATTTACCCTGAAGAAATGTTTTATTTGTAATTGTATGCTGTGTAGTTAAAAAGTTATGGAAATTAGTTTTTCACTGTCATTGATTAATTTTTTGACCTCAATGGCGACAATTTGTGCAGATAAAATTAAACGTATCTGCACAAATTGTCGTCGGTCGTTGTTTTCAAGTTGCAGGAGATAATGCTAAGATGCACAACGAATTGTGTGGTTGGGAATGTTGTTCCCGTGTTATGCTTGGGTAGGGTGGGTATGACTGGTAAATGTGATGTGTGTGTGTGTGTGTGTGTGTGTGTGTGTGTGTGTGTGTGTTGGGGGGGGGCTGCATGGTATGTCTTGTGTATGGTGTGTAGGTACGTATATGTGACTTGTGTATGCGTGTACGTGTGCGCATAGCTGGGTGTGTGTGTTTGGAGTACACTAAAATATGTGGAATATGTGTGCATGTGTGGTGATTGGATAGTGGTAGTGGTTTGTTTGTCTGTGTGTATACTTGTGCCTGTGTGTGTGTGTGTGTGTCTGTGTGTGTTTGTATGTGTTTGGTGTGTATGTGTGTAGTGTGTATGAGTAATTTGAATAATAAGCATCATACATAGAGAAATGACATGCAGTGCTTGATATATCACTCAAATGAGGTACTGACACTGTTGACGGGTATCTTCACCGACCATTGCTTCGTTCTCGTGAAAGGCTGGGAAAGTTAATGAAACACGGCAACGCAACGACGTCAGCACGTTGAACAAATGTTCAACTCACATTTTGATTTACGTGAGCCTCTGCATACACAGTGAGAGGCCGAGTAGCTGCGCAGGCTCGTCAAGCGCACTTGGGAACCTTTTTTTTTTTCGCGAAATCATCAGGCTGGGGATTTTCAACAATGCAAAGTATATTTTTCTCTTCAGGGTTATAGTAGACTTCGCGTACGTCTTAAAATGATGAAATCAAACTTTCGTAAAAAAACATACAACATACTAGATTTATCTTGTCATCTTCTTCAATAAAGCAGCAATAATATTCACAAGCATATTTCTATCCCTGTGTGTTCCTCTCATAAGGGATTCTGATATCTTCAAGTACATGTATTACAACGAGAAAATTACATTGATCACCAGATTCACAGGCACTATACAGTTCATTCAACACCCAGTCTTCCACATCGCTTCTGAGCTAATTGTCATTCCTTCATAACACACAATTCGGCTCTGGGAGGGAACACGTTCAGGCACAAAAGTTCGAATAGGAAACTATTTCGAATCTTGTGCTACATGCACTGATCTAGATCAGACAGATAGTAGTTTGCCATTATTAAACAACTTGATTGCGTGATGATTATGATATATTCTCACTGTAACGCTACAAACCAACAGAGATATTATAAGCTCGGAAACGTACGTTATAAACAGATGAAGGGTAAGATTGGACGCTATATTACTTGTGCAGCACTGAGATCCCAGCATATCGACGTATGGTCCATTTCACAATATGTATTACTGTGCAGAACAATGCAGACCCATGGTAGGAGAGTTAATAGAACATGGTAATCATGAACGGGAACTCTGAGCGAGTACTATCAAAACCGTATCAAGTATCGTGTGTTCCTTTGGATATAGCTACCTTAGTATTTGTTATTTTACAAAAACAAATTGATCTTTAACGAAAACGCAGTTCCTGTAGAATAGAATGTTCAAGAAATTCATGTTTAGAATGTCTTTCAGAGTATTTCTCTTACATTTACAATAATATTGCAGCTCACGTGTACACTGTAGGTACGTATATACGTAACTAATATATGTGACCCTCCATCACAAAACCAACAAAAAGTCGCCATACATGGATTTTCAGTTAAGAGCAGATTCTGAAAGAGCGGACTTTAAGCTTTAAAGCGATGTATAACTCATTTCGAATGGACTCTCTTAACCTATCCTAACATTGGAAAGAAAGTATACACTCGGGAAAGTATGAACTGAGAAAAGCGGCTTTGAAGTACAGAGTCTATTCAAGCGCTTAATCTTTACCAAGCCGTGCTATAGCTGTGCGACGAATGGAAGGAAGAACAGGATGTAAACCACCGTAGCAACAACAAAGAAGGGATTATCAGATTAAGCTGAAATTAGAAGCATGCTTTATCACCACATTCTGTAGATGATTGATACCACCTTTCAAAGCAGTAGCATCATCCTTCCTAAAGTTTTTAGAGTTGAAATTGAAGAGTGAGGACAGGGTTTTTTTAAGAATGAAAAGGGGACTCTATAAGACACAACTCATCACATTATTCTACCAAAAAGCATTCAAGAAAAAAACTAGGAAAAACAAAATTTCCTGTTCGTTTTGTGATTCCAAACTTTAGTGTAATGTAGAAGAATACTTGATCTTTCAGAAAATATGACAATCTGAAGTTTGGCTAGGTTGACCCGCTTCACCTATTTTCAGTCCTCACACAAAATCAATATTTGCGACTTTTTGTTCGTTTGTGATGAACGGTCACATTTATATTGTAGTTTGTTTGCATATGACGCAAACACTAGTTCATTCAGTCCTAACACTTGACATAAATGTTCCAATCGTAATGTATTGTAGACGTCGAATTCCTTCAAAATGCAGGTGCATTAGGTGCATTTCATACGAACTTGAAATTTGAAACACCGACCGACGACTCCCATGCAAATATATATATATATATATATATATATATATATATATATATATATATATATATACATATACATACAGGGCGCAACGGCAATCTCGGAAAGGTTTTTCACCGCTGCAAAATTTTGCCCAAATTCCGGATTTGACCGCGCCCGCCGACATCGTCATTGTAATCACTGTTTTGGTGAGTGTCTCAACATTTTAACCCGTAGTTGAACTTAATATGATATTGGCCAATATTGAAGAACATATCGGCGAGTAGTGCCGCTCTTAATGCAGGGGAATTCACCTCATTATTGTTACTGAAAAACGACGATCTAACTTGGAAATCGATCATGTATAATCTCCCCAAAAGAGTTCCCAGTTTCATCATCAATGCGTGTGTAGATTCTCTGCCCTCCTACACAAATTTGCACACCTGGGGTAAACGCCTTTATGATAAATGTGTCTTCTGCCCGGGCACCACAGGCACTTTGTATCATATACTCTCAAATTGCCCAGTTTTTCTAGATACTATACGAGTGGTGACATAATAATCTGCTGAGGTATATGTATAAAACATTTCTTGAAAATCTGAACTAACTGTTCCATTTGAAATGAACCTCGAGGATGCACATCAAAGGAAAGTAGAAAAGTATAATTCAATTGTGCGGGATATGCAGGGCAAGGGCTACTCAGTGTCATTCTATGCGATAGAAGTCGGTGCAAGTGGCCTAATAGAGCGGGGTAACAAGTGCCGCTTAAAACGCATTCTGAAAACAACACGTTCCAAGATTCGTCCGATTGATTTCTTTCGGACACTTTCTAAACTCGCCATACTCTCTTCTTTCTCGATATTCTATACCAGAAAAGAGAGAGCTTGAGGGGAAGTACGGCACCTAGATCCATAGGGTTTCACTAGTTACGCAATATTCACACCCACCACCTAGAAGTGGAAGTGGAAGCAATACATGTACATTTGTCGCCCCGTCCGTCTGTCTGTAACCATCTTATCTGTATATGTAATGTATGCGATATAATTTCAGAATATTATTTGAAGTATGTAACTGAAATAGATTTGTTTGCATAATAAAGGGAGCAGGTGTTTATGGTTTACAACTATGTGGTATTGGTTGCAGATTTTTCGTTTTTCTTTTTCGGAGGGGGGGGGGGGCGGAGGAGGAGATTGGTCAGGGATAGGAGATGGGGATAGTAGGTGAACGATTATTTTCTCGCTGCGGTTGGCTGGGATTTCTTTTTTTTTATATAATTTTTCTTTTCTGTTGGGAAGGGAAAGGAATCTCAGGTCAAATGATATGTTCGGAAAGCCGAGGTTATATTGTTCTATATTGAGATTATGAGATTGTTGTTATATAATGAAGAATGGATTATGGGTGAAGGGTCAACTGAAAAATGTAAAATTCTGTGTTTATAATTTAGTTTTATGAAAATAATTATTCTTTAGTTTTATGAAAATGGTTTGTAATATAGCTGTAAAGATGGGTTTTGATTATCAGTTGGTGGTTGTTGGGGGGTAGGGACACAGAGTCAAATAAAGATGAAGTAGGTGAAGATGTGATGAGATGATGATTGTCAAAATGAATCTGACATTGATGACAGAGTAGATTTCGTTTTGTTGCCAATAGAGGGAGTTTATGTTAGGTGGACAAATATTTTGGAGAAAACGATTTGAATATGATTTGAATGTTATGTAAGAGGAATGTGTGGCTAGGGTGCGGTGGTGAAGTGAGTGAGAAGAGAGAGTGGACAGTTGCTTGTGAGTCGTGCTGGCGAGAAGGTGCAGACGGGTTGACACGCCAAGACCAGGGCCTGAGCATCATTGCGTTATTTCGGCTGGGTCGCTTGGTGCATTCCCCGTGGACACCGCTTGCCGGACATTCAAAAAGAAAAGGGACCGAGAAGCTGTAAGTTTTGCAGACTTTGGTAGTATTATTCAGTTTAGCACCCGGTAGGAAAGAAGATTCTTCTTTTTTTTCTGAATTGATTAGAATAATAGTAAAGAAATGTTAATGTTAAAGAGTATAAAGTAAATACACCATACGAGGTTTTTGAAAGTAGCTCGAAATGTTGTTTGGTTTGTGTACGGAATGAGCCAAAAAATATTTAAAACAGAAAGAGAACTGGTCTGATAGTGAGACGGTTGGGTTGTTTGTATTACGCCAAAAGTGAGACCGTTTGAGTACAAGAAATAGTAATGAGATTTTAATCCGCAACGATGATTTCTGTTTATGGTTATATTGCTACGATGGTTAGTTTTTTTTTTCGATAATCTTAATAACTACGATATTACGGATTATTACGATCTGCATGTATCGATATACATGTATATGATAAGTGCGACACGTATGAGGATCGATGAAGTGTAGTTGTTAATCGATTCAGAAATTAATGTCAAGAAAAAGTATGTTTTCTGTGAAATTAGGATGCGAATTTTAGAAACACGAGAAACACAGTGTAAAGAGCATACATGTGAAGTTAGAAACGGAAGCTAGTATGCAGTGATTGTGAACGGGAGAGATTTGTACTTTTGGTAGGTTAATTTGATCGCTGGATTTTAATAACCGCCCCATTAATAATGTGATTTTCTGATCAATCGCAGGGGTTATTACATGCTGATGCTAGGACATTCCTTATGTTTTTCACTGTATGGCAATTTATTGCAAAGGAAGCCGAAAAGTGACACAAACTTTTAAGTTCTTTCGCAAGAAAGATTAAAGTGAATTTGAAAGAAGAAAGTTGTTGTGATAATAAGCTGAAGATATTTGGATATATCTTAATACATTAGTGCAAGGGTAAGCACAAATGCTGTATTATCGGAGTTGAGGATTAATAGTTGGTTAGAAATGTATTTTGATAAGTGATTTGTTGCTATATTTCATAGCCGTCCGTATCCAGGCACTCGGTATCCAAGACGTATCCGGAGTTGGATACTGTCCAGTCATCGAGTAATCACACGCCCAGCTGTAGACAGAGACAGGCAGACCCCCGCGAACCGGACAGTGTACCCACGACTACCGACCGTGTGTATCCGGCCACGCTGTGCTGCTATACCAGTTTACGCTTCAACGCCGCGACGGACTGTAGGAACAGGCGTCATCCACCTCGCGTGAACCGCCGATCCGACGCCAGGATCCGGCTTCGCCTGAGCAATACTGTACAGTCATCGCGCGGCTATCGACATCGTGAAAGTGCCTTTAATATGCAGGGACTTTATTTATAGGGGGTTTTCAGTTGTAGAAAAATGCACGTGCTTTAATACAGGGACTTATCAGAATTCAGGATATTATAAAGCAATTCGGATTTTTTTGTCTTGCCTTTTTGTTCCCGAAAGAACATTCTCGGTGACTTTGTATCACAATTCGGGAGAAAACATCCCCCATTGCACCGACTTTGTTTAAAATAAAAGAGTCGGATGACACGATTGATTTGAAATGATAATTCACTGTGTTGAGTTTATTTTTGCGGTCGTCCCCCGAGAACCCCTTTGATGATGATACGGTTTATATATTACATGTTCGTATTTTTTCATCATCATTTTTTTTAATTATAATTATTGTATTGATATGATGGAAGATAATTATACCACTTTTGTTATTGTAACGCAGTAATGTTATTGATATTTGATTGATTGATTAATATTTGACAGTTTGTGTATGATATGGTATATATGTATTTTGTGTTTCGATAATGTAAATTTCAACAGTATTTTGTACCCCATGTACCTGCCACTCGTTTTGAATGGACCTGGTTTTTTTTTTTGTATACATGTTATTCTAACGCTGCATTGAACTTGAATAAAGTCATGATTAAACAATATATATGCACACTTTCCCTTTCACATTTGGACCTACGCATCAGAACACACTTGCACACACATGTAAAAGCACACTTATACCATAAGACTTGTCTCATTTAAGTGACGTGCAATGTTTTATTTCTCAAAGAGTATTGGGTATTGTTTCTTGTTTGCAATGTGTTAATCATTGCGTGCCATTATGATACAAATATTGTGCGTGTCAGTGCATGTATACGTACAAGATTATGTGCAAGCATCTGTTTTTACAAATATGTGTATACTATATTATGTGTTGCTCCTGTGTTGTTACTATTTTCTCATTACCATTTTGATTTATCCATTACTATGATACATCTTTATGATTATTGACTCCGGACAATTATGTACACCAAGTAACATTAAGTCTGTGACTATTTGTGATCATGGATCACAAAACAACAAAAAAGCAGCCAATCATGGATTGTCACTTAAGGCGGATTCTGAAAGATCTAAGATCTAAAGTGACATATACTTCAATACAAATGAATTTTCCAAACCCATCTACATAATGGAAAAGAAAGTATACACTCTGGAAAAGTGTTTACTTTAAAACAAAGAGGTTTTGACAAGTCCACCTTCATATACATGTGGATTGAGTGAATGCAGCAATATTAGTAGAACACATCAGTGAAAGTCTGGGGAAAATCGGACAATCCGTTCAAAAGTTATGAATTTTTAAAATATCTGAAAAGTCACTGCTGGATGAGAAGACTACTACAGTGTATGATGTCATATGCGTACAACGATATAAGGAAAATATAAAGAGAATTTCACAAAATTTTACTCTTGAAAAGAGTGCACATTAATTTTCCTCAACTCTTCTCTGACGTATGTTGAGGGTAATATTATTCCCCCTTGCCTTCTGAAAGAGGGAAGTCAAGTGTTCTTTTATTTTGCGAGAAAAGTGAAAATGTATTGAATTTTCGTTATTTTTTCTTTTTTGTTGTACACATGTGACATCACAAGCTGTAGTAGTCTTCTCATCCAGCAGTGACTAAGCAGAAACTTCAAAAATTCACAACTTTTAAGCGGATTGTCTGATTTTCCTCAAACTCTTGCTGATGTGTTCTATTAACATTGCTGCGTTTACTCAATCCACATGTCTATGAAGGTGAACGCGTCCTTTAAGTTTCTAGTCAAGTGCATAATGTCACCCAGATGGCGTCTCTGCACTGAAGGGGTAAAAAGGAAGATGACAATTATAGAACTCCATTGCAGCCATGATGTGAAGGGATTATTATACAAAACTGAAAACTTGCACATCACAAAGTACATTCTATTATTGACCGATACTAAATTCACACGCAATAGCATCACCCTTTCAAGATTTAATAGAGTTGAAAGTAAAATGTGTTTGAAAGGTTTCTAGTGACCGGGATCCGTAAATCTGATAACGCCTACGGCAGACCGAAGCAAAGTGTTCTAGAAAAAAAGAAAAGCAAAAAAGATAATTTCCCATCCATTCTATGAGCCCAAACTTAAAAAAAAAATATGACATAAGATGCTCTTTCAGAAAAAAGAAGAAGAAGAAAACAAGTAAAGTTTGACAAGGTGTTCCCTTTACACCTGTTTTGGCTTGTTGGCTTTGTTGGCTTTGTAATGCACGTTCACATTTACTCTTCACACGTATGTGATGTATCACTGTCATTAGTTCATGCGCCGTCATTCACACATCTCTGCAAATCTAAAACAACATAATACCATAATCAATATTTCTGCTATATATCGGCCTCCAAACAGTATATCCAGCCGCTGTCCTCGCTATTAAACGTGATCAACCACCGACGTAGCAATGGCACAATGTCCCAACCGTCGTCCTTTGGGCAATGATACGGCCTGTCTTGTGCGTTCTAAATTGTTTTTGTTGTTATATTCAGTACTAGAAAACACGTTTTTATTAAAATCATTGTCATTGAAAATTAATTACGAAATTAATGCATAAAAATGTGATGTATTACTACATCAACCCGCTAGCTTCTCATGGATTGGTCGTTGTGCGTCCTTAGCTGGCCAAAGCAAATTACAGTACGTGTACATTGAGTGCACTATTACACCATCTTTTTACGTGAAATTTAGACATTTCTCCGGTAAAAACAGACGGACAATGTCGTAAACGTTCTATTGAATGCGAAAACAAGAATTGCTACCATCTTAAAACATACACTATTTACACATTTCATAACTTTCCTTTCTACAATGACTGTGGATAACACACACGCACATACACACACACACACACACACACACACACAATGTACTTTATCCTGTAGCGCAAGGTAACATGATCAATAACGACTATGCAATTGAAACTAATATCCCCCCCTCTCTCTCTCTCTCTCTCTGAGCCACTGCTGCAGTTAAGGATTTAACAAGACATCATTTTGCCGCATGTGTGTATACAAAGTCTGCAAACCCCATGGGCCCTTTCAGGAATGATCTCGAGAATGTATGATTTGAGATTGCTTAGATCAGAAACTGTTTTTGTAGTCTTCTAACTGTCTACAATGAATGAGAATGTATAATAATACAGTCTTGATTCACTATCTCCTACTTAAAAAACAACAAAAACGCTCCCCTTTTACCTTCAGAAGTAATGTTCCATACCAATTATGCAAAAAGACACAGGTTGAAAAAAATAATTCTCAAACCTATCTTACAAAGACAACGTCACAGTTCTCATGAGAAATGGTTGAAATGGCATAATGCTGTCAAACACTTATCGGAGAAAGTATTTAAATACAGCAATAAACATCGTCTTCCTTTCAAATCGACCGCATGTTACTTGTACTTGTATAATTATATTCATATTTGCTTGAGATAATTGTCATTGAACTTGAACTTGAATTTCTGTGCCCTGCATTATAAAATCCGCGAAAGTCGCCAAGAAAGATTTTAGTAGGTAGGTGAAATTCATAAATAGAGGATTATCAGCTCTGAAACGAGTGAATCCAACAAAATTGGATATCCCAATTAGACTGAAATAAGAATCAGTGATAACGCCGTGTCTTAAATCTGTATTCTTAAATAGAAAGATAAAGCTTCTCTGAAACGCTTTTATACTTTGCTACTGATTGTGCAAACACAAAAGAAACCATAAACATAAACAGTTGGTTAGGAAAAAACATATTCAGAGATCCATATTTGTATTTGTATTATTAACGTTCATATACAGTTCCTCTTGTGACGTTGCTTTATTGTCAATGTGACCGTGTTTTGTTTTGTCCACCTTAGCATACAGTTCTTCGCACGTTGCTGGTTTTGCTGCCGAATTTCCCTCAACTGTTTTGTTCACCGTTGCGTACAGTTCTTCGCACGTTGCTGGTTTTGCTGCCGAATTTGCCCCAACTGTTTTGTTCACCGTTGCGTACAGTTCTTCGCACGTTGCTGGTTTTGCTGCCGAATTTGCCCCAACTGTTTTGTTCACCGTTGCATACAGTTCTTCGCACGTAGCTGTTTTCGCTGCCGATGATCCCTCAACTGTTTTGTTCACCGTTGCATACAATTTTTCACAAGGTTTGGTATTTGAAACATAACTCATGGGACTCTCGCAGTCATAGCAGTCGCTCAAGATGTCATCTATCTTTTTAGGGTGCTTGTCATGGGTGGAAGCTTTATCAGGATTCAGCAAGTAGTATTTCCCGGAGTCGAAAGCGTCAGTGAACTGTGGTTTGTTTAACGTTTCGATACTGTTAGCTTCGTCAGGATGTAGTTGATAATAGAAGGCATCGTCACGATTGACGGTTGGTAGGGATCCTACGCAGGAATACGATTTGTCATCATTTCTGTCGGAGTGAACTTCACCATGAGAAGAAGATCCAGAAGCTGAGAGACCTGTTGGGGGACTTTGTAGTCTCTTATCCAGGAGGGAACGATTGCAGTGATCGTACTCGCTCTCTCTATTGCTAGGAATGTTCTGGGCAGACTGTTTGACGACATTCAACGAACTATAGCACCTTTCATCAAACAAGCGGGCTTCATCAAAGGATCTAGAGCCTTTTTTCGTCAGCCAATCGTTTCCACAGAGGTCTACATCCTGGTATTCACAGTCCTCATAGCAGCTCGCCGTTTGATCCAAAGACGTTTCCTGTACTCCATGGTTCTCATAAACACACGGGATACTGACTGATGCGTGTACAGAAGAAGTGACGTTGCTCTCCAATGAGACTGCGCAAAGGGAGACTTGTACGTTTGATGGCTGGGACTGTCCCTTGTCTACCTCCACAGCGTCTTGGTAGATGTGATAAATGTTCTCTTGATGAGTCGTGACGTCTCTGAAAATATTCCCATGGCGGTTCTGGGAAGGGTGACCCTCTGCTCCAGCGTCAGTAATAGTAGTGTTCAATACAACATGATCCGTCGAGCTCAAATTTTGGTTTGGATTGTCTATGCGAAGCATCTCCAGTTGTCTGATTGACTGATTTGAAATTTGTGAGGATCTGCGTCTGTAACGGCAATTATAAGAAAGATACACTGTTAACTGTTTTGAAAAAAAGAAGAAGAAGAAACGAAACAGAACACAAACCACCAATAACAACATTGCATTTTCAAGACGGAATGGAAACAGATATCACAAATATACAATTGTGGAATTTATCAACTTGTTTTGGTTTGTCCCACGGAAAAAGATATAATAAGGACATTGAAATAATGATTGAACATCAAAATCCATTTACACACTTTGAAAATATGATATGTTTTACTTGAATACATACACATACATTTTAATTCTTTACTCAAAGTTTGAAGCATTAATTACATTACTAAAAATGTAGAAAACGACAGTACAATGGCACAAGTAGGAAACAACTTCAACCACTTCCCGCAGCAATCTCCAAGCACCAACCTCCAACACTTTAACACACATATACACGCATATACACGTACACACAATACTGGGTTTATACGGAAACACTCACCTTTTCTTGTGATGTCTGCACAATACCATGAAGAGAATGGCAACAAGTATGGGAACAACACACAGAAGAGCTGCTATTGCAAAGGTGTCAACATTGTTCTCAGGAACTTCAGAAGCTGAAATGGAATTCAGTACAATAAATCTTTGTCACTCTTTGCAAGAAAAAAAAGTACATTGCATTGGAGCGCACAATGCATTGACATAATCCCGTAGAGTGCACATTATCGTATCATCAACAAAATAATCCTGAATTGACAGCCCTCAGATGCAAGCACTGAAGACTTTATTTTACACATGGAAGGATAAGGCACCACTTGATATGCAAATATGAGATATTACCATTACTTGATAATATCAAATTATGAATTTTGCTCTATTATAGAATTGCTCTATTCTAAATCAATATACATGTATTATTGCCTCTGATGTATTAATAGCAAATTGATCAGGTTGACGCAATGACACAGGTTCCTATGTCGAAAACACTTTTTTTTTCACATTTCAGGTCGCATGAAAACTGTGTGTGTGTGTGTCTGTGTGTCTGTGTGTGTGTGTGTAAAGATAAATCTGCTTACAATAATGAACATGAGTTAATATCGTAAGCAGCAAAACATGTTTGCAATAACCCTTTAATATACAAGATGAAATTAAAAATCTGAGAAAAAAAAGAAATTAAACGATGTCAGTAAAATAATCTCTGCTTCATTATTGAATATATACGTAATGGATATGTGTATAGTTAGATGATATCAAATAATAAGGATATGCAACTCACTTGTAGTCGTTTCGCTTGTGTCTGGTATGACAACATTTTCAGTTGGATTGCCATCATCTGTTCGTGAAAAAAAAAGAAAAAAGAGCAAGATGATTGGTACAGACAGCCGCAATGATGACATCATGGTATTTAGACCCACAATGACGTCGTCACCTCACATTGCATTTCATTTCATTTCATTTCATTTTAACATCAAAATAATACAAACTTATTGCAAAATAACATCGGCGATTTGAAAAAAGATTTGTAAAAAGAAATAAATGACATTAGGCAAATATAAATACAAACAAATGCATAACAAAAACCCGAAAACACACAGCGATGGAGTAAATACGAAATTTTCATACCTAGTGGCATTGATTTTGCGCATGTTGATAAAGAAAGATTACAAGCAGGATATCATGTCCTTGGAAAAGACTTTCACCAGTTATTGTATGAAAGAGTTTATTTCCATAACATGGTCGAACTATTTGCAATAGCCGGAAACACATACATTTTTATGAATATTTCAAATTGAAATTGAAATTATAAATTTATTTTTACTTTTTATTAAAGACTTATTGCTACAACATAATGTATCTGTCAAGTCTAGACGGCCCACCTATGCACTTGTGTACAGTTGATACAACTTGACTTTGAACATAATAAAATGTCAAAAGCAGGGAAGAAAGGCAGTCGCGTTGGAATTTTATTCATTAAATGACAGTGCGATGTACTTCTTTTAGTTACCAAGCTATCTGCATGACTAACAGTGTACATAGCAATAATTCCATCAACAAAAGAAAGGAAATGGTAAGTTTGAAAGGTTTTTGTTCCTTGTCTTTTTAACCAAATCTTTTAACAGTGAATAGAGACTGAGCCTCAAACCGTAACCAAAAAATAAAAAAAAGTAACACAAAATAAACGAAAAATGTGATTACATAAATCATAAAGCAAACAATGAGAGGGGTACAAAAGAAAGGTTCACGACTGTAAAGTGGCTGACAAGTCATCTTACTTAGAAACGACGTGGCGGTGATCTCGGGCAATGTCGTTAGTTCATAAGCAAGCCCTCCCTCGCCTGTTTCATTGGAGGAAATCAGGGGCATTGGAGGAAATTAGGGGCATTGTGAGTAATGACTTATATTTGTTTGTCCACAGAATCAGACTTTGTTTTAATATATTCGTAACAGACACATGTTTCAAAGCTTACAGAAAAAAAAATATATATTTAAAGATAAAATTCCACCATTAGTAGTTTTTTTACAGCTGTTGGATTCAATATCTCATGGAGCTGAGGTGATTTGCTAAATTAGCAGAGTAGCGTTAGGGTTTACGACAAATTTTAGTCAGATTAAAAAAAAAATGACATCGAATGCCAAAAGATGCCGAAACACACATCACAAAACAATTACAGTTACTCTAACAGTAGCTAGCTTGTAGATATTTTTGAATGCTACTCACTGGAGATGTGGTCTGCATTCTGTGTAGGTGTTGGTTTAGTAGTTGTTCCACCTATGCATTAAACATAGACGTGCAAGAATTGAAGAATCGGTAGGTTTTTAAAAACTGCCCAAAGCGTATGTACATGTATCATAGATATCTCTCAATCAAAATGACGTTAAATACATTGTACCAGCCCCTGTTGGTATATCTTGGCTTAATATCGGAAATATGTTTTCTTTAATATATCGATTTACAGAATAATGAATAGATCAAAGTGGTGTTTCTGTCTCGCATTTCGGCTAATACTTTTGAATTTCAGCAAAACTGAGGCATTTACCAGAATTCTATTCTACTTAGTAACACTTATTTGATCTGATTTTTGTTCGTTTTTATCGGTTCCCTCAGTTATAGTGTGGTCTAAAAAAATTCTGCATTTCATAGTTCTCCTAATCTGATTTATCACGGGACCTGTGGCTCTACAAGCTTGTTTTTACGCAGGTCCTATCATATTTTTGGCATTATGACCTTAGTTTAACTAGCATGTATATCATGACAAGCTTTTGTACATTCCGGTGAAATTTCATCTAATGACTGTTCTTTATAATTTTGGTAATTATACTTTATTGTGCTCTATGTGAGAAATAAAAAAAAAAATCTAAATGAAATAAAAATGAAATGAAATCTGCAGTCACGATAACGGCTGATTTCCCGGAAATTTGAAGAAACCCCATAAATTTCCAGCTTTATGTCCAATTGAATGTACGAGCTATCATCCTCAGTTCCTTCTCTTCTTCCTGTGCTCAGTGTTATACTGTCCAGTGTTATATTCAGTGTAGCCAATTGAATGTTTTAATTTTGACAAATACTGGTGTGTATCAATGGCAAACCTTCTGTTGTAGTTTCGGATTTCCAGCAGAAAGGGATTGACATGTTCCAGGTAGGAAAGTAAGTCGACCGTCCAGGTAGCCATACACACTGCAGTGTCGCACTGCCACTGATGCTGTAGCCTTCATCACAGGTGAGAGTTATCTTGGATCCAAAGTATGTCATATCAGAGTCCCAATGACCATTTTCCACATGACCGGGGTGAACACAAAACCCGACGGAAACTGTCAATTTAAGAAATGAAATGATGCAGTATCATCTGTCCATCACGATACTCACAAATGGTGCACGCCCTGATTGTACGTGAGAACTCGAATTGGGTGAAATGGGTCAACCCAAACAAACACGAGTTTATCACATTTTTATCATTCGAAAGTTTTGGGTCATAAAACAGATGGAAATTGTGTTTTTAGCATTTTCCTAGAACATTCGGCGTGGAATAGTGTGATAAGGTATATCTTTATAGAGGTCCCTTTCAACTTCTTCAAAGCTCTTTACGCAGGTCTCACTTTTAACTCTAATAACTGTTCGAAGAGGACACTGTTTGTTCGGAATTTGGTACTAGAATTGGACAGAGTGTGTTGAGCATTCAAAAAGAGCATTCTTTCAGTGCAACCTGAAAATGTGTTGCTATTCAGTTTTCATTGCGTCCTGTCTTTTTCCCACCCAACGCAGAGAGCAAGGATCGCTTAAGATTAAGCGCTTTGACAGGCCATTAACCTTTGAGCTTCTTTTCTGAGTACACACTTTTCCAAAATGTGTACTTTCTCTCGTTTATTTAGAGGGTAGGCTTCGGTTCTGCTTGGTGACTGTTTAGCGAGTTTTTTAGCCAATTTTAGCCAGGTGACCGACTGATGACCGACCAGGCACAACTGTTTTTTTTTTTTTTTTTTTTTATGGCATCGGTTTTAACGCGGAACTAAAACTTCACCGGCGACTGACCAGTCTTCACTCGCTGCCCAAAATACTCTTGGTGTCCTAGCGGCGACTACCCAGACACCGACCTAATCACGTGAGTGCCGTCGAACGATTTAGAGAACAAAAATAATAAAGATACAAATTACAAAAGCACAGAAGAAAACCAAGGGACTAGATGAAGAAGAGGGAAAAAATCACAATCTGAAAGAGGCAGGGGGAGGGATAGAGGCAAGATAACCCTACCAAGTGCTTGGCAGCTTCTATATGTGACCGTGCACCTCAAAACGAACATAAAGTCGCACACACTGATTTTGCGTGAGGACTGAAAATAAGTGAAATGGGTCAACCTAGCCGAACTTGACTTTTTCATATTTTCTGAAAGAGCGGGTCTTCCTTTACATTATACTAAAATTTGGTATCATAAAACGGGCAGGAAAGTGTGTTTTTTAAGCAGTTTATCTCGAACATTTTTGGCAGAATAGTGTGACTAGGTGCGTCTTTCGAATCCCTTTTTCATTTCTGTAAAACCTTGTCCACACTCTTCACTTTCAACTCTAATAACTTTTGAAAGGATAGTGCTACTGCTTTAAAAGTTGGCATTAATTATGGACAGAATGTGTTAATGAGGCGTGCTTAATTTCAGTTTAATCTGATAATCCCTTCATTGTTGTTACTCTGGTGGTTTACTTCCTGTTTTTTGTCCCATTCATCGCACAGCCAGCACGATTTGGTAAAGATTAAGCGCTTGAATAGACACTGTACTTCAGAGCCTCTTTTCTCAGTTCATACTTTTCCTGAGTTTGTGCTTTCTTTCCAATATTTAGATAGGTTAGGAGAGTCCATTTGATTTGAGTTATACATCATTTTAAAGCTTGAAGTCTGGTCTTTCAGAATATGGTCTTAACTAAAAACTCATATCTGGCGACTTTTTGTTTGTTTTGAGGTGCACTGTCACATATAGCATTCTCAGCAGGTACATACCCAACGCAGCTGAGGACTAGCAATATTGTAGACATGGAAGACAGGGACAACCACTGTAGGACGAACGGATTTAAATCTAGAAATTCGGGTCATTATGTAACCGACGGGAAATCGACGGAGCATTGCTCGGGCATCACTGGGATGTTACAGCCTGCTCGACATATCTAATAACTGATAGGCAGTGCCAAAATTTCAGTGGCGACAGAGCAGACTACAAATCGGTTGGTCGCCGCTCTGAGTTGTGACCATAGCCTTGTACTACAAAAGTCCAATTTGTATCAAGTAATACATCATTCCAAAGCTTAGAGTCTGCTCTTTTAGAATCTGCACTTAGGACCAAAAATCCATGCCTGGCGACTTTTTGCTGGTTTTGTGGTGCAGGGTCACACACACACACACACACACACACACACACATATATATATATATATATATATATATATACTACAACGTCTGCTAACCAGCCCTCTTTTTGCGTCACGACTATAGATAATTATACATTTGTGTGTAGGCATGCGTTTGAGTGGATGGTGTGTGTGTATGTTGTTTCCACATCCTTTTATTTTTACTCGTAGCTTGCACGTCTTCTGTAAAGGGGAACGAACAGTCTCTTTATCTAGAGCACAACTTTGTGTGCATACCCTTGCAGACCAATAAATGCCTAACTACTCATTCGTTATGTTTGTAAGCATCATGACTACATGTACATTTAATAATGATTCAAACTAAAAATGTTCTTTGTATGTGTTCGCATTCTCATATACTACTTTGATTTTGAAAGAAATATTTTATTCCCGACGGATGACGGTTCAGTAGCGACATTCTTCACTTTGTCTTCCTCTACAAATCAAATTTGTTAAGATCGCAACCGCTGATCTGTAAATTAACAAACATGTCGGAAAAGGGAACCAGTGGGACTCGATCGTGTCAGGTACTGCTTTCCGTGCAGCGACACTACCAGATCGCAACCGCTGAATTAATAAAATTAGATTAATGGAAATTAACAAACATGTCGAAAAAAAAAAGGAACCAGTGGGACTCGAATCTATTTTCATTTTGTTTGCTGCAAAACACATCCATCCGCGACCAAATCCAAGCAGGCCAAAAGCTTGGCAAATAAAGTGCGGAGAAGATTCGTCACCCAATAAGTAACCATATTTTTATTCATTGACTTTCATGCCCATGCATATCTCGAAACAATGCTGAACGATTTACGTTTATCCAACCGATTCATCCCTGCGCCTATATTACTGCGGATCCACACTGACCGTGGCTGTAAAGTTTCAACAGCATTCACACAAACATTTAGCAACCTAACGTTTGGAAAATGGATCCCGCACTGTCCCTTTGTCATGCAATGTACACAATAATTCCTGATACTTACTCAATATTTGAACCATTGAATCAAAGAAAAGACAAAGTATATCGTATTTCTTTCGACTTTGGCAAGGGAGAAACTGTATTCCTGTATATTCTTAAGGCAATGAAGAAACTTACTTTGTTAACAATTAATATTAACGTATATATGTGACCGTGCACCTCAAAACGAACATAAAGTCGCACACACTGATTTTGCGTGAGGACTGAAAATAAGTGAAATGGGTCAACCTAGCCGAACTTGACTTTTTCATATTTTCTGAAAGAGCGGGTCTTCTTTTACATTATGCTAAAATTTGGTATCATAAAACGGGCAGGAAAGTGTGTTTTTTAGCAGTTTATCTTGAACATTTTTGGTAGAATAGTGTGATTAGGTGTGTCTTTAGAATCCCTTTTTCATTTCTAAAAAAAAACCTTGTCCACACTCTTCACTTTCAACTCTAATAACTTTTGAAAGGATAGTGCTACTGCTTTGAAAATTGGCATTAACTATGGACAGGAATGTGTTAATGAGGCATGCTTAATTTCAGTTTAATCTGATTATCCCTTCATTGCTGTTTCAGCACGGTTTGGTAAAGATTAAGCACTTGAATAGACACTGTACTTCAGAGCCTCTTTTCTCAGTTCACACTTTTCCTGAGTTTGTGCTTTCTTTCCAATATTTAGATAGTTAGGAGAGTCCATTTGATTTGAGTTATACATCATTTTAAAGATTAAAGTCTGCTCTTTCAGAATATGGTCTTAACTAAAAATTCATGGCTGGCGACTCTTGTTTGTTTCGAGGTGCAGGGTCACAATGTATGTATGGCACCAACAGTGTATATAATATATGTGTGTGTGTATCTGCATGAGAACTGATATAATGCAGAAACGCGTCACAATGTATGTATGGCACCAACAGTGTATATAATATATGTGTGTGTGTATCTGCATGAGAACTGATATAATGCAGAAACCAATAAAATCAAATTAAATGAAATCAAACTTTTGTTATGCTCTTTTAATTGTCAAATTTGTCATCTATTTACTATTGAATGCTTACAATTCACACTTGCCTTTCATACTCACTGTTGTATGACTCATGGATCAGTTGGTCAGATTCCTGGTCTACCTGTCTGGGACATGTCCATTTTTTAGAGTTCCTTTCTTCAGGCTCTATCTTGCCAAACGGTTCTGATTGAAAACAGTTTGTAGGAATCTATTACATACAACAGCAGCGCCATATTCCCGGGTGTGCCTCTACAGACGAACATACAGTTTTGTTAAAATAAACGTCAGATCAGAAGAAAGACATAGTCTTAGATGTCTGTTTATCGTCTTACTAGCATCCATGAAATCCAGGTTTTTCATAGGTGTGAAACAAAATGACGGTCACCTGGAAAAGCTATATCCAATATACTCTCTTCGAAAATTATTAGCCAATCATTGTTACGTAATTGTTGCAAACCTAATTCTGATAAGACTACCGATCACATTTTGTCTATGCACTTTAATACACTGCCAATAACTTTAATAGTGCAAAATACAAGTTAATATGATTTTGTTCTTTTATACTTTACTTTACTCATTCCTTATTTACAAATGAGAAGGACGTTACAGCAAACACCCTTTATCAATAATGTATCCAAGGTATTCTATTGATAAGTATATTGCCGCAAAAGCGCATAGTGGCATGTAGGTAAAACCATGCCATTTAAAACAGAATGTTTGTGCAAAATGAGAACACTTCCTGCTCTTGACTCCGTAACACAATGTTATTTGATCATTATGACAAATAAAACATCAACACATTTTTTTTTTGTAATTCTATCAGTAGGCTCACCTTGACATTTGAGTCTAACAGCCTTATTCGAGGAACAGTCAGCTGGTGTCAGTTGACAATCCATCAAACGTTGATACGTGCCACTAGCTATGCATTGATGTAATGGAACACAGTTACAAAACTTCAAAACATTAACGCACTAATTCAAAGCAAAAGTAGAAAAAAATTTAATGCAATGTCTTGAAAGCAAATAGAATAGACATTGAACGTTGAAGGCTGAGGTTGAAGTAAAAAAATTCGCCAAATTCCGTACTTTGCTTAAAATTCACTTACCGTCTGACAGTCTGAAAAAGCGTTGCCTAGTTTTCAGAATCTACATGATTTCAGAATACTTCATATATCGTTTATTTTTTTTTTTACATATACGCAATACTGCAGTCACCATGAAGACATAACAGTAATGATAATAATGACAATAATTTATTGTTTTATAGTTTAGTATTCAAAACAATAAAATTTGAAATAACAATTCAGCAGCTCGAAGGCTCATCCGTTTGATTTATCTTACATCACAGACCCAGCACAGACCTCATAGAATTCAGAATAAATGTACGTTTGCATTGCATATATTTATGTAAGATAATAAAATACGTCACAAATCATAATAAAATGCACATCAAACTTAAGTTTCAATAATGGAATAGGTAGATAATGCAAAACAGGAAATGAAATTTATGAGATGATACAAGGCAATGAAGAATAGCGGGCATGGCAGTTGAGAGCAAAGGAAGGTGGATAGGTCGAAAGCACAAAAACATGGAAATGGGCAGGAACAGGTAATCAGCACAATTATGTCCATATACAAAACAAAAAAGAAACATTAAAAAAAGATAAGAGCGGCAGATAACTTCAAGTAGAACAAGAAAGTAGACGAGCGGCATTGTTAACATGAATTGCGGGATAAAAAATGACGACTGATGGTAGAATTATACAAAATTCAAATGTAAAAACAGCCAGAAAAAAAAATAAGGGAATACAATGTATCCTTCAATTCAATTCAATTCATTTTCATTTTTCATCCAACAAAGAGTAAAACAGAATCATGAGAAAACCATATGAACAACAAGGAAATAAAAAAAAAACAGATATGTAAGATTTTCACATAAGAAATATCATTATCAGCTGAGACGTGGGGAATAAATAATAACTTTCCAAAATAAGGGTCAAGTAACCCAGGGGACCAGCTGCTAACTTTGGTCTCTTCTAAGATATGTTTGCCTCCTCTTTGTACAGTTCTCAATTCTTTTTAAATTGTTTTATCATCTACAGTGTATATACCTATTTCACTTCACATTGCGTTTTATCATTTTCTGCAAAATTTCTTTTTTTTTTTTTGCTTTTCCCCTCTAAAAAATCTCTGCAATAATTCTATCTTCAGCTTACGTGGATTTTCGCACGATAACCGTGCAGTTCTGCGTCGCGATACTGTTCGTGGCAATGCTTCAGGCGAATGACTCCCAGACGCGCCTGGGAAACCGAGCTCTCCGCAGACCAGTTTGGCAGCTTCGGCGTTAAATCCTTCATAGCAAACATATGTGTCTGGTTCGAAGACGACCAATCCTTCAAGGGGGGAGGGTCCGTCAACCAGTGTCACATTGGGTGTTTCTATAGACCGCATGATAACGATATGAATACTTTTATAATTTTCAAGTTTAAGTTCAAGTTGATTTATTCCATTTCCAACAAACAAATAATCAGAAATACCATGAAACACACTTGCATTGTATACACAGATGTCAGGAAATACCACAACGCAAAGAACAGAATAACATTACAAAAAAGATACAGGTAAATTATCAACAGAGATACAAATAACTGTTACGTCACTGTGGTAAAGGCAGAAACAAAATTTTGATAATGAAACTCTGACATCTAGACTGATGAATTAAATTGAAAACCGAGTAAGACTTCGGAAAGGTCGCAGTTTCCAAATAACAAGGTTTACGGTTAGGAGCCTTTTATTTTCAACCGCACGTATGTACTCCTTCTACATGAAATAAAGGTAAAATACCTTGCAATTTTACTTCTTAAAACCTTAATGACAGGCAATGAAGACTGCAATAACATGTTACAGTGTAGTGGATGATATGCTCGTGTTTGACATTATACGGCGTACACAATACTGCACTTTCATTCTGTATTGCTTTCTCTCCATAATTTCGTAATGGAAGGCATTTTCTAATTCTTGAATTTTGTTCGAGAGAGAGAGAAAGCAAAAATAAAGAACGCAGTACCAGTAACTCATTAGAGAGAAAAGTTGCAGTTCGTCACAACCCGTGACCTCTTTTTGACCTATTCGGTTGCTGAGTGTAAGACTACTGATTTCGAGGGAAATCATCAAAACCTCACGGTAACAAGTTATTGCAATCTACTGGTCTATGGATATAGCAGAATAAAGTAGTCTGCGATTTATTTGGTACAGACGTACACTATACCTGATAAAAAGAACATAAAATGTTATTTTAGCTAAATAAAACTGTGCGTTTTACTTTTACTTTGCAACCGATGTGTACATGCTGCCTTATCTCTAGTATAGCTTTAACTAAAACAGCTGATTATTATTATGTGATTACCTTCATAAAATGTAATGTAACATGGTATGCTTTTTATGAGAATTAGATTTATTTTCAGGTCTAAAGCCAATTCATCGTACGCTCACTCCCTCTTTCCACGAGGGTCCAAATCTTATTTGAATAGGTGGACGATATGTGAGAAAACATTCTATATATTTGTAGAGGTATGTTTTGACACAAGATGGACAATGGTCGGGGAAAAAAAAAGAATCATCCACTTTACCCTGTACGTTATTTGATTGCAATCACTTCGTTGAATTTTCTGTTTTTTTAAACCAGAGCATGCCACTCGTTTTTCCTCTAGTGAACACATTATGCATTTATTTCATGCGTTATTAGAAAAAAATGAGCAACGTGAAAGACAACTAGGCCCATGTTCTTATCAGGATCAAACACTAATATTTAAGATCATACTGATATCAGTGAATGCTTACCCTCGTAACACTTTGCGGTGATCGTAAATTCCACTGGGTAGGTATATATGTCGTATAGTTAGCTTCATCTGATGGGCAAGTGACAAAATGGGAGAAAATGGGCGGCGCCATCGCCGAATCGTGAGGGGAAATGATTCCTTAGCTATCACATCCAGCACATCAAAGTCTGGGTAACTGATTGGCTTCACTTCAAATAATATTCTCCTCCCGCAAGGTGCTTGAAGAATCAAACTTTGCTTTGTGCGGACGCATATTTCGTCATCACACCACACCTTGGTCTCTAATGGTTCCCCCGTACAGTTTAGAGGTAAATCTGCAATGGATGATAAGGGGTAGATTAAGTCCATCGTTATTTCAGTGATAAATCATGAATTAAAGAAGAACAAAAAAAAAAATCAGCATTACACGTGATGCTTAATTTTACATGTTTATCAATAAATCTTCACATATCTCATCAATATTTCTTCTTTTTGAAACTGTATGTGACCCGCTGCAACAAAAGGATCCTAAAGTCGCTGACGGGTGCGCCGAGAAAATCGAGTTTGAAGTCAGATCACTAAAATCTGTCAAAACGTTCGGATTTCTGTTTTTGAGGCCTGAAAATAGCATTTTTTCTGGGCCATGCTTGGCTCGCCCGTCAGCGACTTCAGGTTCCTTTTGTTGTAGCGGGTCACGTATGTCTGCAGGGCCAGCTGGGTTTTAAGGCATCATATGAGGGTAAAGGCTTTTCCACCTTGAAAAAAAAAATCATTGTGTTGCACGAGAGCCAATAAATGTGTGAGAAATAGCAATAGTTATAGTGCATGGAAATCGGTTTTAAACATCCGTACTAGATCATTAAAGTGCAAAATGAATCTATCGATACCTGTATTAAAGTTTTGAGCCTTTGACAAATATTATACACGACAAAACAACACGAAGCGTAACAAAAAAAAAACTAGAAAAATCAAATTGCCAACAAACAACACACAAAAAGAGAGAAAAAGAAAGAACAATATGAAATATGACTTTCCGAATGTTCCCTTTCCAGGGACTGGGCGAAAAAGTCTTTGCACTCCCAAATCCCTTCCCCTCAATTACAAATGTCACGCTGTCCCGGCACAGAATCCTTATGATATTATACTATATACGTACATAAATCTCTTGACAAAGTGAATGACGGATAACAGCACAAGAAAACTACACAAATCCATGCTAAGTAGGCCATCCTTCTGTCTGTTGCGATACTCAAAGCCATTGTTTTGTCAAAGTAAGAACTGCAAGCTTCCCGTCGAATCTGATGATTGTTCCCGTCTCTGTTATCCATGCTCGTGACACTTCCGTATAATACTTTTTTTCCCCCAATATTACAGAATTACGCCCTGGCCTGCGACGAGTGCGGAGTGATCAGATGTAATTCTATAACAAGAAACAATAACCACATTATAATCGATACAAAGGGCCGAAGTGCGCGTGTTAAAACTGCGCAGGTAACGTTGTTTGTGTGTCAAAGTATAGTTTAACAAAATAATTTGCATTCCCCCATAGAATTCCCCCTCTCTCTTTCTCTCTTTTAAACAGAAGGACGACTCATTTGTCTTTACTTTCATATCCTTGTTTGGATACGCCTTTAGAAAAAGTACTTTCAGACCGAACATGAATAAGCAAAGAATTTCATTGTGTATGTGATGGATAGTAAGCTCATTATCCTCTTCCATAACTTTCAGTTTTGATTTATTGAGAATCAAGCCACATCAATTCACTGCATGGCAGGATTTGTGGGATGTCCTGATGTTTTAATTTATTTCGTCTTTCAAAGAATGTGCAAAAGACAGTACAATCGCAGATATATGAACGAGAAGAAACAATAAACACCACCTCCACAAGCAAATGACAATACCAGATTTGATGCTACCAAATTCAAAAGCAGTATGTAATCCTACTGAATATGAAAATACATTAAAATCATACTATTTCATATTGACATTAAGATCTTTTATTGATGGTTGATAGTATGTATGGTACTATCATACGTATGCTTGGGGCTCTCGTTCATTTTTTTTTCAGTTGCATTCTTAATAATGTCATCTAGATTTCATGAATGTTGCTTTTCACACATAAATATGAATCTGATAATAAATGTGTTCAGGAGGAGATAAAGCTGCCGCTACTGATGAAAATGACATGACAGTTTGCATTTCATAATTGCATCAACGCGCATCAATGCGCTTTCCAAGTAACGTAGTCAACTGAACTATCACAATTATGTTAACCATGAATTGGGCAGACATTAAACACAGAAACTTGCAAATACTGTATACAGCATATCCCTTTGAGGTTGCACAAAAAAAAAATCCTTTATTGTATTTCAGCTACATATGACACACAAAGATTACTTTGCTCATATTGGTGTCGTCTGAAGGATATAGTGATAATGCTTTTAGTATTGTATTGTTTAGACGGAATATCAGCAGAAAATTCCGTTATCTGGGAAAGCCTTTCTTTGGATGAGAGAATTGATATTCCATTATTTCACACACAGTGCAAGTGCTTAAAAGTGCAATTTTGAAGAGTTTAAACATTATCATTTTGATATTATTTGACAATTCAGTGAATGATACTTATGTGACGAGTGACTCCGCATTGAAAAAAAAAAGACATGAATTTTTAGGTAAGGGCAGAATCTGAACGAGCAGACGCTGAACTTAAAATGATGTATAACTTAATTCGATACACTCTCCTAACCTATCTATATATTGGACAGAACGCACACCCTCTGGAAAAGAGACTCTGAAGAACACGGTCTATTCAAGCGTTCAATCTTTACCAAACCGTGCTGGCTGTGAGAAGAACGGGATAGAAACAGGATGTAAACCACCGGAGCAACAACATTGAAGAGATTATCAGATTATTAGAAAATAAGCTAAAATTGGGCATGCTCTATTAACACATTCTGTCTATGATTGATGCCAGCTTTCAAAGCAAGAATATTATCATTTCAAAAGTTATTGGGGTTGAAAATGAAGAGTTTGCAAAAGGATTTCCAAGAAATGAAAAGGCGCCACTAAAACATGTCTGATCACACTACTCTATATAAAAAAAAACGATTGAAGAAATATGCTGAAAACACACTTTCCAATTGATTGTATGATCCCAAACTAAAAAAAAAAAAAAAAAAAAAATGTAAAAGACAAATATAAAGAAATATAAAAGAAAATATGAAAACCACAAAGTTGACTTGGTTGACCGTGTCACCTTTTTTGAGTCCTCATGTAAGATCAAGGGGTGTTACGTTTTGTTATATTTGTGACACACACACACACACACACACACACGAAGGTTCATATTCCGAAGGTTCGTTTTTTTTTTCCCGAAGCTTCATTTATCCGAAACACACAATTCCCTGTACCTAGAGGTTCGTTGATCCAAAAATGAAATTCGGAATAACGAACCTTCGAATAAAGAACCTTCGGACTAAAGAGCCTTCAGAATAACGAACTTTTGCAATAACGAAATGTAACCCCCTCCCCACATACACACACACACCCGAACCGATACCACATTCCTTCCTGATGAAATGACTTCCCAATGTTGATAAATAAGACATAATGGACCGTATGCAGAAAAGCAGCATCCGCCCGCACGCAAGCACCACTCCGAATTCATAAACAAATCCGCCAAACAAACTCATCAAAGTCAAAGCTGCTGGTAAAATCAATATCAACGTTTATGCCATCAACAGCTTACTAGGTATCCCTACCCACGCGCAGCTAAAAAACGCATACGCAAAAAGCTGACATAACACATTCTTCCATCATACACACACACACACACACACACGCACAAACGGACACTAAATTATCATGTGCGCGCGCACATACACACTTCCTTGAAACCTCACCATGACTTTTTACATGGCATGTTTGCATGGATGTAGCCATGTTAGTTATGTGTTAGTATTTCAAGGACTATGTCCAGAACGATATTACCCAGCAAAATGTGCTTCGAGGGCGGGCGACAATCCGTGCCGCCAGCTCTCGTCACGGATTGTCGCCAGACGACAATCCGTGACGGGGGCGACAATCCGTATAGGGGCGACAATCCATGTCGCAACAAACGACTCAGCTATTCCAGCTTGTGATTGATTATTTCCCTGAACTTGAATTTTAATTTGAATAACGTGAGCACCACCTAATGAGCTTTCGATGGTGATTGATAAAGGGCGGAGATTATGATATCGTGGCACAAAAGCTTTCGCTTTGAAACCCAAGTTGCATGAAGGAGCAGAAATGCCTTTGAAAGATAAATTATCTGACACTTTTATTATGAAAAGATAAAATCTACTGGACCATAATCTTGATTTTCTCGGTTACGTGTGCTAGCGTTTGACGTGATGGGTCATGTTTTTACGGGAAACTAAAACCAAACTAGAAATGTCGCTACAGCGACCGGTTATACCCCCGCCAAACAACATGTCATAAGCTTTGGTCAAAACAACATTTCATAAGCTTTGGTCAAAAAACTGAGGAAGTAGTTAAATCCGCAAGATCTTTCCTTGATCTTCTGCATTAATATGCCGTTACCATGGCAACGTACTTTCGGGTACTGTCGAAAAATGCGTCTTGCACATCTACAACTAAAGGCACACATCTGTACCAAGTTTCATGGAAATTGGGCAAAAACTGAGGAAGTAGTTTGCAACACAAAATTTTCCATCATTTTGGCTCATAATATGTGAGCTGTTACCATGGCAACATACTTTTTGTCACTGTCAAGAAATGTGTCATGCTGACCTATATCCTAAGACAAACATTCAATATGAATTCCATGAGAATTGGAAGAACACTGATGAAGCAGTTTTGCCATGAAGCATTTTGCCCTATATTTTACCAATAACATGCCGTTACCATGGCAACGCACTTTTTGCCACTGCGGAAATATGTGTCTTGCACATTAACATATTCAGATGAACATCTGTACCTAATTTCATAAAAATTGATCAAAAACTGTGGGAGGAGTTCGCGACGCAAGATTTGTACCCATTTTTGCCCATAATATGCCGTTACCATGGCAACGTACTTTTGGGTACTGTCAAAAAATACGTCTTGCACATCTACAACCCAAAGCACACATCTGTGGCAAGTTTTATGGGAATCGGTTGAAAACTGAGGAAGTAGTTCGCGACGCAAGATTTGCAACGGACCGACCGCCCGACCGCCCGACCGCCCGACCGCCCGACCGACCGCCCGACCGTCCGCTGATTCCTATATACCCCTTCAAACTTCGTTTGGCGGGGGGTATAAATATAAGTGAGGATTGAGTGAAATAAGCAATATTATTAGAAGACATGAAAGATAGTTTGAGGAAATTGGACAAAGTTTTGATTTGATTTGATTTGATTTATTGGTTTCTGTATCATCATTGTACATAATATATACACAATTATGTACAAACATAAATATAATAATATATATAAGTATTTTCTTGTTCATTGCCTGTGTACAATGTACAGCAAAATTACAACAAAACATACAATGAATAATACAGAGGGGCTACAGCATAAGCGTAGCTTGATTTGCGTGCAGCCCCCGTAGCATAACATAATATTATAATATACATCGGAAGGAGAATAGGAGGGAGGGATGACTTGCATAGAGATAGGATAGTTGAAAGGAGAAAGGGAAAGGAGAGGTTTGTCTGCTTTCACTAAAGGTTTATACAAAGTAAAGTCACCTGTATCACTGATTAGCAAGACATGACAAAATATTTCCTCACCGAGGTACAGGTGGACAGTTAATACAGGTCATGGTCGGTTACATAATCATTATTACATAATAGATTAATTGCGTCGATATTTCTATGAAAGAATTTCGTGTATAATACATTAAAAATGACAATGGAATTACTGATATTCAGATAACAACATTGTTTTTACAGCCTTCCTAAAAAAATACATGGACTTTAAACTTCGAATTTCAGAAGGAAGAGAGTTCCAAACATCGGGTCCGGTGTGTCTAACAGATTTCAGAGCCATCACTGTTTTGGGATGCAAGTGAAACTTATCAGATTGTCTTGTTGGGTAAGAATGTATTTCCGTGTTTAATTGAAAAAGTGAGTAAAAAGAAGATGGCAACTGACCATTGTGTAAGCGAAACATAAAGAGTGTGTTTTGAAAAAAAAAATAATGTCATTTACCTTAAGTGTTCTTAATTCTGCGAATAAAGGATCTGAATGGTATCGATAACCTGAGTTGGTGCATACGTACATATTGTATAGCTTTCTTTTGCAAAAGTAATATACTATCAATGTGGCTTTTTGAAGTTGCCCATACAATGTTGCAATAAGAAATGTGCGATAATATCAACGAATTACATAACATAAATAAAATATTCTGAGGGACATAATACTTTAACTTCTGAAGTATACCAACATTTCATTCATTTCATTTTTATTTCATTTCCGGCCAAAGCATATAATATGACAATTTCATATAAACAAATTAAGTACAATGTAACTTTTACATTTCCAATGAAATTTAGATACACGTCATTTGTTTACATGAATCAATAAACATACTAGTTGAAGAAATACATGTACAAAATGTGACTGAATCATAACAAAGAAAAGGTCGGAAATGGAGGGGACTGCTAAAAAGCCAAGCTTGTAGAATGCAGTCCCCTCGTGAGTCGTAAAAATTATAATGATAATGCAACGAGACAATTTCACATAATCCTCGGGAAACAGAACAGAAAACGAGTACGCACACAAACGCACACACTCTCTTACATACGCGTGGAAAGAATACACAGGAGGTCAAAGGCCAGAAAGGGACAGGAAGACAGAGGAAGACAGAGGAAAGGGCAAAGGAGGAAGAGTTCAGTGATATAAGAATTAATAAACATTTTCTTTAATTTCAAAGTAAAAGTGTTGAAACTTAGAGATTCATTTATGCTGCTGTTAAGGGAATTCCAGAAATTAAGTCCAGCGAAGGAGAATAATAGACTTTGCAAAAATCGTCCTAAACAGTGGTAAATGGAATTCATTGGTTTGTCTAGTGGGGTATGAATGTACAGTTTTATTTTGAATGAACATGGAGTCAAACACAAAAGAAAGGGAATGATTTATCAATTTGTACATAAACTGACCTAAATTCAAACAATACAAATCCTTGATTTTTGAAATATTATTTTGATAAAACAAGTCATTAGTATGACATCTCCACGATTCTCTACAAATAATACGAAGAGCTTTTTTTCTGCAATACTATTCTTTCTAGATATGAGGAGTAAGTGTTGCCCCAGGCGAGAATGCCATAGTTCAGATAGGGTAAAATTAAAGATGAATATAACATTAATAAAACATTTTTGGGGAAATAAAATTTAACTTTATTGATTACGCCGACATGTCTAGAAATTGTACGTCAAACTGAATCAATATGCAAATTCCAGGTGAGCTTATTATCAAGAATCAAACCTAAAAATGTAATTGAAGAAACTTCTTCTACAACTATATTATCCAAATAAATGTTCTGAGATAAATTTTCCAAAGAATTACTGAAAAGCATACATTTAGTTTTTTGAAGATTAATTGACAATTTGTTGGCTCTAGTCCAATAAAGTAACTTTTTTATCTCGATATTCATAGTATCGATCAATAACACAGGATCAGAACTAGAAAAGAACACATTTGTATCATCAGCAAATAATAAATAGGAAAGAATACTTGATGAATTTTCAATATCATTGATGTAAAGAACAAATAAAAGTGGACCAAGTAAAACTTTCTTGCCGTACACCACAAGTGATATCATGCATAGCAGATTTATGACCATATAAACAAAGTGTTTGCGATTGGTAAGGTTATTCCTGAACCACTCCAAGGCCATGCCTCAAATACCATAATGGGATAATTTGTAAAGGAGTATTTTGTGGTCAATGGTATCGAAGGCCTTGGAGAAGTCCAGGAACACACCTATAGTATGATGGAATTTATCAATGGCTTTGGAGACTTTATCTAAGAAAGTAAGGACTACATGAGATGTGTTGTGTTGTGTTCTTGCCGGAAACCAAACTGATTATTAGAAATAATGTTATGCTTATTAAAAAAGTCCAAAAGTCTAAAATGTACAACTTTTTCCAGTAATTTAGAGATAGTGGGTAACATAGATATTAATCTATAATTACTGATGTCTTCCCTATCCCCTTTCTTAAAAATTGGAATTAAGCTTAGATACTTTAATAGCCTCGGGGACAATACCATTATTTAAAGACAAATTAAACACATGTACCAAAGGATCAACAATAAAATCTATGATGTCTTTTAAAAGAACATTATCAATATTATCATAACCAGCACTTTTTTTACTCTTTAAATTCCGAACTACATGTATATCAATTAGTTCGTTCCGGTGAGTGGCAGCAAAAAAAAAAAAAAAAAAAAAAAAAACAGGAGCTGAGATTAGGCGTTTGTAAAAAATCAACAAACAACTGTTGGGACTTAGGAATCTTTTTAGCAAAATTATATCCTATTTTTTGAAAAATATTGATTAAAAACATCAGCTATAGACCTTGGATCAGCAATTGCAAGATCATTATGTTTGATTGTAGTAATATGGGATGTTTCTTTGTTTCTATTAATGGCCGAATCAATAACTTTCCAAGTATTTTGGATATCATTTTTAAAATAATGTATTTGATCACTAAAATATGTTCGCTTTGCACAACGCAAAATTTGAGTAAGAACATTATTGTATTAAATATATTTGTGACGAGATTCCTCAGTACGTTTAATTTTATCAACGTAATACAAATCATTTTTTTCGGTTACTTGACCGCAACAATGACTTGGATATCCACGGGAGTCTAGGGAATTTTTTATACTTACTATTATTTTTCTTCACTAAAGGAACATACTTATCTAAAAGTGAATTCAATTTTCTCATGAATAAATCATAAGCATAATTTGGGTCCTCAGCATCATATACCTCAGACCAATCTACTTCATTAAAACCATCTTGCAACCTAGCTATATTATCGGGTGTAACTTTTCGAAAATACACTACAGAAGAATTCAGATTACGTTTGCGATTAAAGGGAATTTTGGTAAAATGGGGTAATGGTCGGACAAATCTGAGAAAACAATGCCAGAAAAGGGTAAAGGGTTAATATTGCAGAATATATTGTCAATAAGAGTTGCTGAATGATTAGTTACTCGAGTTGGCTTTGTTGTATTAGGGGGTAAAAAAGATGAGGACATCATAATATGTAATACATTTTGAGCAGAGTTTAATGTCTGAAACTTAGATAGATCTACGTTAAAATCTCCCATAATATAACAATCTTTATTGTTAAAAATTCGATTTTGTAATAACGATTGCAAATAAGTAAAAAAAAAAAAAAAAAAAAAAAAAAACCTTGAACCTCGCAATTTGGAGGTCGGTACATGACTAATACAAGTATATTCCTAGAACCAGGCACGTTAATTTCAATAAAGAGTGATTCTACAGCTTCACTCATGCAGTTCAATCCACTGTGAATAATGTAATCAAGGTTTTGCTTTAAATACAGGGCAACTCCTCCGCCTTTCTTGTGCTGACGACTGTTTTCTATAAAATCATAACCGGGAAGAGAGAACGTAGGCATAGAAGTCGGACTGATCCATGTTTCACTCAGACCAATTACAGAGAAAGATGATTTATGAATGTCATTCATGAAACAGCAAAAATTATCGAAATTACGATTCAAACTCCTTTTATTGAGTTGCATCAAATAAAAACTTTGAGTTATTTCAGTTAAAGCTTTGAAGTGATTAATTGTAAAATATTCAGAACTAAGATACTGTTCATTATTATCTTCACCAAAATTTACACTTTTAGTATGTGAATTAAAATCATAGTTTGCACAGAAACATTTACCGTAGGATTCATTTTGTTTTATGAGTTACCGAGCCATTTTTGAACATATCGAAAAAAAAATCATCATTGTTTAGAGAGTGATAAGGAAAATTCACAACCTGAGTCGTACTATCCATCATAAATAGACGGCATTACAACATTCGTTGATGGTAAGAACAAGAGTGCACTCAAGTGTACGAGGTAAAGACCCAGAGAGAAGTGCAGGAGGAGCAGGGGCAGAAATGTAAGTAATATACGGTAGGCAAGAGAGCGGCGCATCGACATTTTGAACTCGCAAGACAATGACTAGACAAACACACGATAAAAATAAACGAAACAAGGAATACATTTCACACTTTGGTAGGAGTAGAAGCAATGAATATAAACTACACACTGACATTCAAGGAACTGCCGCCACTCGTTAAAATTTATGAATATCTGGAGGGTACAAATGCAGTGGAGTACACTGGAATGTAATGTAAGCACTGTGATGCAATACTCAGATCTGCGACTTAAAATATCCCGCATTTCAAACACGGTGTCTCCATGTTATAGTTTGTGTCAAAAAAAAAAAAAAAAAAAAAAAAAAAAAAAACAAACTATCTTTTGAAGATTATATCTGCTATCAAACATGTCAATTAAACTTCATTAATAAACAACCTTTCCGTTTAGTTTGTTATGTCCAACAACAACATCTAAGACAACGACTCTTAGGAATAATGAAAAAAAGTATACATACGAGTAGAGTATCATAACATAGAGGTTGACTTTAGCTCTAGCGTGTCAAACATTGCGTTCCAACTATTCATAAAATTAATTAGGCATTTAGTTAGGGTGAAAGGAAAAAAAGAAGCCTAGTTGATTACCTACATACCGCCTCAAGCTATCCAAAACCATAGAAATTAACTAAGTGTTGTATAATAACTGCGGAGCAATATTAACATGTGGGTACAAAAAAGAAGAAAAAACACCCCACAAATAAGGATACCGTAGCTGACACTACAGACAGCCATCTTACTATATTCACGTATTCAATAGAAGCAATATACATGCACAATATCATAGCATACGAATTGGCTTTAGCTTGAATGATGGGTGTCAAACAATACATTCCGACTATTCATAACTCTCATTACGCATTTAATTAAAGAGAGTGGAAAAGATAAGGCACCCAGTTGGTTACCTGCATCCCGCCTCAAACTATCTGAACCATAAATTTAACTGTGTGTTGTATATTATCTGCAATATTGGAATGTGGGTACAAAATAAAAATGGAACTGCCTCTACATACACTCCCGTAAATAAAGGTGCTGTAGCTGATTGCAGAAAGCCATCTTGCTAGAAGTAGTTCAATCTCAAATATTTGGAGTAGTAAAAAAAAAAAAAAAAAAATTATCAGTTATAGCCCTGACAATATAGCAAGCTCACAGGTATGAAACAAATTGTGTTTATACGATATGATTTAAAGACAGTGCCGAGGGAGATTGTCCCATTGACAGTGCGCCAGGAAAGAAGACTACCCAGGTGGGGCTATCAATCAATCAAATTATTTCGGTATATTACCAAATCATGAATTAGAAGGAAAACATAACAACAAAAGATAAAATGGCTGTCATTTGTACCACAAAAGTGCAAAAGAGATCATGGATAACATTGGGCGATGTACTACAGGTCATAGATGAGAACAAGACGGCATTTAAGACCTTAAACACTTGCAGAGAAAAGAAATGTACAATATCATAACTTCAATGTGAATGTACAATTAACGAATGGTGTTATTCAATCGATGCATAAACTGATCGTGGCATTCGTTAGGCATATAAGAGAAAACAAAATCGGCAAATGTAAAGCACGTGGTACAAATGTACTGCACATCCCCTCAAGCTGGCCGATACGGGAACGGAATAAACTGAATAATGAAAGCACCAACTGATATTCGAAACAGTTATTGCGATGCAGGTAAAAATATGGAAACAACTCGTATGGTTCTAACACTTGTTTCCGTATGTACACAAGTGATAGATAAAGAGTTGCTCATATTTAAACTGCAGCTGCACTAATTATTGTCAAAAAATGGATCGACTCGGAAAACGAATCACAGACAGGCGCTTACTACAGGTCTACATGCATACAATATGATATGTAGCAGAAGGCATGCATCCGTGTTATCAGTCCATATTTCACAGCTTCAAATTTTATGTTAAACTGTAATTAAGAAAAAACCTTACTTCCAAATAATATACAAATAATGAATGTTTATGAGTGCAATGGACAGAATATTTCATGAGGTGAAAGATGAAATGATCCATTCAACGAGGCGCAGCCGAGATGAATGGTTCTACATTTCATCTTTCACCGAATGAAATATTCTGTCCATAGCACAAATGAAAAACATTTATAATTTGTGACTCTGCACCTCAAAACAAACAAAAAGTCGCCAGACATGAATTTTCAGTTAAGACCATATTCTGAAAGAGCAGACTTTAAGCTTTAAAATGATGTATAACTCAAATCAAATGGACTCTCCTAACCTATCTAAATATTGGAAAGAAAGCACAAACTCAGGAAAAGTGTGAACTGAGAAAGGAGGCTCTGAAGTACAATGTCTATTCAAGCGCTTAATCTTTACCAAACCGTGCTGGCTGTGCGATGAATGGGACACAAAACAGAAGGTAAACCACCAGAGTAACAACAATGAAGGGATTATCAGATTAAACTGAAATTAGGCATGCCTCATTAACACATTCTGTCCATAACTAATGCCAACTTTCAAAGCAGTAGCACTATCCTTTCAAAAGTTATTAGAGTTGAAAGTGAAGAGTGTGGACAAGGTTTTTCAGAAATGAAAAAGGGATTCTAAAGACACACCTAATCACACTATTCTACAAAAAATGTTCGAGATAAACTGCTAAAAAACACACTTTCCTGCCCATTTTATGATACCAAATTTTAGCATAATGTAAAAGAAGACCCGCGCTTTCAGAAAATATGAAAAAGTCAAGTTCGGCTAGGTTGACCCATTTCACTTATTTTCAGTCCTCACGCGAAATCAGTGTGTGCGACTTTATGTTCATTTTGAGGTGCACTGTCACATTTGTTCTATATAACGCCTAAAATTGATCCTTCTCATTTGATGTTTTATTAATTTAGAAACAAGAGAGAATCTGAGATCGCGAGAGTGCTCACTGAGCGCTTTACGCTTACGCCTAGCGCGCTGTCGCATATACACACACTGCAAACGCGTAGTGTGCCGGGCTCTCAGCGAGCGTGCAATGGAGCAAATCGTATGGATCCAAAATTGCACGGTAGATGGAGCCGCAATTGAACGGGTGATGACGTCATAGTGAAATGGGCCGAATGATCAATGTCAAACAACCAATCAAATGACAAGGATCTCTTCAGGCGTTATATAATAATACACAAATAATGAATGTTTATGAGTGCAATGGACAACATATTTCATGAGGTGAAAGATAAAAATGATCCATTCACGAGACGCAGCCGAGTTGAATGGATAACATTTCATCTTTCACCTCATGAAATATTCTGTCCATCGCACGAATGAAAAACATTTATTATTTGTTTATCATAACGCCTTAATAGATCCTTGTCATTTGATGCTTAGAAACAAAGAGAAAATCTACTCTACTATCTTTGGTGCTCACTGAGCGCTTTACGCTAGCGCACTGTCGCATACACACACTGCAAACGCAAGCTTCCATAGCGCGCTGTCGCATACTACACACATTGCAAACGCAAGCATTTTACACGAGCGTGTGCCGGGCTCTCAGGGAGGGTGCAATGGACCAAATCGTATGGAGCCAAAATTGCACGGTAAATGGAACCACAATTGCACGGATGATGACGTCATAGTAATATGGGCCGAATGATAAATGTCAAACAACCAATCAAATGACAAGGATCTCTTCAGGCGTTATATAATATATTACGCCTGAAGAGAAAAAAAAAAAAATTAACTGAGATCTGTGTGACATTAACTGGCACAGAGCAATCATTATACTGCAATGCGGGTACGAAAGAAAAACGACTGAAGTGATTTTTCTTTTTAGTGTACGTGTGTAGGTCAATCACAGCTACAAGGGCATATTGTTCACCAAAGCACACTCACGAAAGAGTAATTATCATTGTTATGCTGGTTATTAATCACCCGGAGACGTTATCTGTGCCTAATAAGCTCAAAAAATCATTATGGGTAAGGAAAAAAAGTATATCTTTGAACATTAAAAACTACAGTCAGTACTGTCTTCTGATATGTTCACATGGTTGGAAAAACTGATAAAAGCTGTACCTTTTATCCGAAAAAAAGGAAATCCAAAAGCGTTCACACATCTGCTTATCAAATAAGTGAAAAACTGGGAAATTTAGATATAGGGTAGACGTTTATTATCAAGAAACAGCATCAAAAATAAGTATTAGCAGATAAAAATCATACAGAAATGCTGACAAATTTCAAGATAATAATACCTACTATTTGTTGAATATCTGAAAACTACTGTAAAAGAAAAAATTAGATGCCAATAAAAGTTATTATCAAGAGTAAAAACTCTTATTGGCTATGACGGAGGCTTGAGACAAACAGAATAGACGTTAAGTACCTAAATAACATTCATGTCATTATGATAATGCATATCGAACAGGGTTAGTGTAGGTACTGAAGAAACCAACAGGTTGGATACATGACATACCAGGGATATAGAATTTACACTGTGAAATGACGGACACATAAACAGCATGTGTGTTGCACCTTTAAATCCAAGTGGTCCAGAGTGAAATACATAAACTCATTAAATCGTAGTTGTTTGTTATACAATGTATCAAATTATAATAATCCAACAAATGAACATCTGGTTCATAACACTTCAATTAAACATGTCTTTTATATTGGTCATTTAGTCAATCGTCAATATGACAACAGAACAATCATTCTGCCAGAATACAATCAGGATCGCTATAGCCCACAAAAAAACAGACCAAAAAAAAGTATATATAATATATACAGTCTATTTAGATCTATTATTGTAGTTTCAGTACGAGATGAAAATTTCACCAAGACAGTATGAAAATAGGGCCTAGAACTCATCAAAGCTCACCATTCATCCTTTGTATGGTTGCCACTCTGTAGCACTCTTTGCTTTGGAGAATAACAGGACCCTGCTACCAACGACAACAATCTTGGTGGAGAGATTTTGTTCCTTCCTGAGCTTATACGCGACAGCAGCAAGGTTGCCTCGCTCAGCCTTGAGAGCCGGGGGGAGGTCGGCGCGCACACTAATTCTCGGTCTGGGCTGAACGATTCCGGGTTGAACGGTTACGGGATGTCGTGGTCGTTTTTCGAAGGCGGAGAGCACTCGATTCTGTCGGGACATGTACACGAACTTCGCGATGATCGGTTGGGGAGTCTTGTTTGCGTCGTTACGCCTCGGAAGTCGGTGAGCGTTGACTAGGGCAACTGACTGGGCTTCTTCGTCGCTCAAGCCGAGACACACAAACGCTTCTCGGTGCACGTTTTCCACATTTTCATCTGATTTTTTCTCCAAGCCGTAGAACAGGAAATTCGACTTTCGTTGGTAAATCTCCGATAGCACCAGCTTCTCTTTCAGGGATCACCAATCTCCTTCTGGAGTTTTTCCTCCAATAGGGGGAGCCTTCCTTTCTCCAGATCTATCTATACACGAGCAGAATTATCTTCCACTGCAGCCTCTAGGTCTAGCATTCTCTTCTTCCATAGAGGATATATTTGCATTAATGTCTTCAAGCTTGGCACATACCTTGCTCGAGAAGTCGACGAGTTTTTTTTCTGCACGTCTGATAAAGTTGGCTCCATGTCCGTTTGGTCACCAGACTGCTGGCGAGACGGTGTCACTGGCGCTGCGGCTTTTTGCGTGGATGGAGGGACGGGTGACTTAGGGCGAGAGCACTGTGCACTAGTACCGGTGGAACGCTGAGATTGACCAGGCATGGTTTTGCGCCTCAAGTCATAGGTTTTCCTCATTGAGAAAGAAGCAAAAAGCAGTCACTAATTGTTCTACAGGTGTGAAAGTGTAATTTTACCCCTTTTGCAACGTCAGTAGTTACCTCCAGGCACTGAAATTAGTATCATTTCTTGAGGTAAGGACGGAGTTCCAAGATGGCGCGTCTACTCCATTTGGCTGCGCATGCGTGTCATGCGTGTCATTACGAGATACTTTATCAGAGATATATTGAACATGAACGTTCCATTTCATATTTTCATTTATGTATATTCCGAGGAATTTAATACTCTCTTTTTGTTGCGATAATACACCATCCACCATAATATTTAAATGTTGCATTTCATTGTTATGCTTCTTGTTATAGAAATACATAAAATTTGTCTTTTTACGTGATAATCTATTACTCTTAAACCACATAGATAATTTCGGTAATTCAGTATTGAGAGTTCTTAGGAGCGAATGAAAATCAGAATTGGAACAAAATACTTTAGTGTCATCAGCAAACATAATATATTGCAGTGACTTAGATGAGTTTGAAATATCATTTACATACACTAGAAATAATAGCGGTCCCAATATGGATCCTTGTGGGACTCCACATTGTATAGGTAATACTTCAGAGTTAACAGAGTACACATATTGCTTTCTATTTGACAAATAGTCTTTAAACCATTCAAGTGGAATGCCACGAACACCACAGGACTGCAATTTACGTATGAGGATAGTGTAGTCAATGTCGTTAACAATGTCGGTGCCGTCATCGCTCTATGAGAAGGCTACTGGAGCAGGAGTTCATGATGTCATTACGGACAAAATTCTATATAAAAGCAATAATAAGGGACATGCCATTGCTCATGGAAAGTACACATTTCATCGACTTGGTGTATCTGCAAACATACTGAACTAATGCGTTTCTTTGCATTGTTAATTTTACCTGTCTGATGTTAGCATGCATATCATTATCATGACTTTGTTGAATGGTAAAATCATACGGCAGCCGTACAGTCAACATCAGTCACAAAGAACAACTGTCTCTTCATAGATTATTGACTTTTCCTACCAGAAATCACGCAGTGGACACAAAGGTGCCTTACACCCCCCCCCCCAAAAAAAAAGAAAAAAATCAAAATCTTCTTTTTAACGACATGAATTACAAATCAGGGAGGATTCATGTCTTTCGCATCCCATTCTAGAATTACATTAGTCAGCTAGCAGTTATGACATTGAAGACAACCTAAGGCTGTTTAAAACAGACAAAATTATACATTCTTGTACCTTCAGACACAAATCATGAAGAGGAAGACACTATTCCGCGTAATTCGCGACTCATTCTGCAGTGTTCAAAAACTCTCTTATGGTTTGTTCCATAATCCTTTCGTATAGTCATTCTAAGTTGATTTGATATTGTGACCGATAGCAGAGATTCACAGAAACATGCGGAGCTCACAATTCTGTGCGTTTCACCAATTGAAACGAAACTCAAACTGTAGGCCAAGCCCTTTGTCGGTTTGCTGCGCCACAAATTGAGTGGAAACGCTGTTGTTCTATTCTTTTGTCTGAAGTCATGAATGTGCAGGAAATTCTACAGGGAAAGACTTAGAGTAATTTATAATTCCAATATGGTTGTTTATGTTTTTGTTCCTGCCAAATTGTTAGTAAGCTCGTGTATCTACTTTGTACATGGAATTGCAACTTGGAGATGATTCCACCCTTGGGAATCTGTTATTGTTTTCCTGTTTCGTTATTTGTATTCATCCCTGAAATTACTACGCTCGATTCCTGTCAAACAAATGTGGCCTTGCTATTTGAAGTCATTTCTCATTGCATGGATAATAATAATATAACAAAGTGAAATAATACATGATACCCAGCTAGGATGCACAATAGAATATTGCACTCAAATAGAACATGGTGGTCAATATATGAAAGTTTGAATCTCAGTATAAACGATGAGCTTACTGAAAAGCAAGCTTGTTAAGCGTAGTTCCCAGTATTGCAACCGAGTGTAAAGATCAAGATAAGGAGCACTATACAATGGAGGACGAAACTACGGGAAAAAATACTTTGTGATACAGCCTATTCTCCTCAGATACAAAGTAGGAGAACGAGTAAATCACATGCTGCAGAGGTATTAACAGTTGTTATCATAGCAACGTTGGCATGAAAGTTTTATAGTGCAAATTTTGCAATTGGAAAACTATACAGTTGGGTCCTCAGAAGAGATGCGGAGGTATTCGGGTAAAGCAAAACACAACGCTGACAGTTCAATAATGATCTACCAGCCAGTTGCAATGAAATGAGGACAACATTAGGGAGTTTTCGATTGGGTGAACGAGAAGGACGTGCCGCCGAGCGCAACCGTACGTCAAGGCGTCACGTCTGTACGTTGACCCGCTGCTAAAACACATTTCGCTTTCGGGCACCGGCGTCACGTCTCGTGGCGTGTGCAGGAGGCAACCAGGCCCTGTGCCTTGCGTGCATATAAGCGGAATTTGTGACTCGTTTCTGTACTTGCAATATTTGTTTTGTCTTTGACTAGATGCGTATCCTGGGAGGAATTATGTGGATTTTAAAACATGATGCATGGTAAGACCACTAGGCAAATGCACTGCTGCACTAGCTAGGCCAAAAACAAAAGCACCAAAATCTGTTTGCGTACAGCATTACGTGTAAATGCATGTGTGGGACTACGGTAGGCAGTTGCAAAGTGCGAAACAGTGAAAACGGGCAAATAAAGTAGGTACCAGAGGCTGTAGTTTGTATGTCAGCGCTGCTGCTGTGACGTATCAAGATCATAAGCTTTCATGTAATTAGAATATAGATATTCTCTCGAAAGAAAAAGGAAAACAGGTGAACTGAGCACGGATTTCCCGAGAGTCATCGTGCTCTTTCGCACGATACCCGAGAGGAGTGTGACGTCATAGCAAGGGTGGGTTGAGCGCGGCGCAACCGATTTGGGTGGACGGTGATAACCGGGGTTAACGCGTTCGAAATTTGTGCGATGAGCCGAGGGTCGACACTCGCGCATGCGCAGTACGTAAAAACTACGTCATAACAGGGTGACGCCTGGCTCAACGTGCAAATCGAAAAGTCCCTAATGCCAGCTGTTACCGCAGATACCGTTGATAACGTATAGGTCAGGCCTTCAGGCATTTATTTTTCGCGTAATATGCGTGGGTCGACATACGTGTACTCTGGGCAAGAGTGCGGTTCTTGGTGGGTCTCGGATTGGTCTGGAGTAATTTGACCAGCATTTGCTCCGAGAATGAGATAGCCATGTACATCCTCATCCAGCTTTTCGCTCGGTTTGCCACAGTAGATAGATGTAGGGTACAATCGAGCGTTCAGGCTCGTCGGAAAAGGGATAAGCTTTTCACTTTTACTGGCATGCCTGTATTCATAGCATGACTGCGGTCCTTGGATTTTCTCTGATTGGTCTGGAGTAATCTCTTTGGCAATTGATTTGAGAACGAGGTGGCCATGTTCATCGATTTTTTCGCTTGATTTGCTTGAGTAGATAGCTGTAGAATATAATGGATCGTTCAGCCTCATTGGTAAATAGACACGTTTTTCATTTCTGCTACTATGCTTGTAATCGGGACGTGAATACGGTACCTGGATGGTTTTAGATTGGTAGGGAGTGATTTCACCGGTATTTGCTTCGAGAACAAGATAACCATTTTCATCTACCCCCGGCTCTTCCCTTGATTTGACTGAGTAGATGGCTGTAGAATATAATGGATCAGCAGTGATCACTTCATTTTTTATTGGTAGACTTGTACTCAACTCGTGTCTTCCATCGTGACTGTTCTTGAATTGCTCGGATTGGCGGTTTGGAGCAATTTGACTGGAATTTTTTGAGAGAAAGAGATTTTCATCCACCTCGGATTTCTCTCTTGGTTGGCTTGGGTAGACGGATGCAGAACCAGGCCTGTCTCTCTTGCTGTTCATTTTCTCTGCATGATTTTGGTTCTGTGAAGATACATACAACACGCAGGATAATGCTGACAAGTTGATGCAGCTATAACATGATCACTCGATTTGCCTGGCCATCTCTCTAGAGACTCGGGGAAACTACATTAGGAATACTTAATCTGCTTTGTGTGTTTTGTCAACAATGACACCAATATCCAGATTTTATGGAGAAGTTACATTTGATAATGACTTCAAGAACTACACAATAAGCAATTGACACCATCAGGATCGTTAATGTGATGATACAAATGATGCAAAGGTCTGAATGTGTCAGTTCTAATTCGTGTCTGAGCTATGGAATGCTTACTGAATGCTTTTTTTTAATTGCTTGCCAATGACGAAAAACTTGGAATCAATACCTCCGGCCGTGTATCAAGTAACTACTAAGCGCACGGTAAATTTACTGGATACATGATTTGCTAGGCAATAGGCTATTCTTACTGGTTGCGAGAATGTATAAATAAAGCGAAATTTTGCAGTGAGATGATGCTCCTGCTTCACAGAGATGCTCTTCTTAGATTGAGAATATTATATCAATGCGCTAAGTTTCGTTTCAGAGGAAGCAATTTTTCGTTTATTTTTCTTAATGTTTTTATAATAGTAGTTAAACATTTATTTCGCACAATCTCCTTTCCGTTTCAAAATGTAATGTTCCCAAATATTAGTAGTGAATCTATTTTTTTGTGTGTTCATTATACTTTTTAGAAGTCCTTGTAAACATTCGAAATAATTTTCAAATTGTATCACTGATCACCGTTCCCCAATTCCATGGTATGAGTGACAAGGGATAAATAATTGTCATTATCATTGTTATTGTTATTGCCATTGCTACAAGTCCGCGTTTAATCACGAGGTAACCTTTGGCCAGGAAAAAAACAAAGAAACAAACAAAAACAAAGCAGAGCTCTCGACCAAAGAGTTCCCAGGATTTTCGCTACCCGTTCTTCAATCATTGTATTATGAAGATGAATCGATTATCAATGGAAATGTAGTCACTGTAGAATAGCATTCGAAATCTGTATGAGAATGCCCTTTTGAGTTTTTTCTCTGATATTAACTAAAATGCGTTATGCATATCAATATTCCACAAAATTCATATATGCATATTATGCACACTTTCATTTCCGCAAGCACACACACACACACACACACACCCACACACAGAGTAAACATATGGGATACTTAATACTGAGCAAGTGACGTTGCTCTGTAACGAAGATGCACAAAGGAAGACTTGTTCCAAGTTTGGTGCCTGTGAAGTTCCCATGTCTACCTCCGCAGCGTCCTGGTAGATGTGATACGGATCCTCTTGATGAGCAGTGACTTCTCTGCAAGTGTTGTAATAGTGGCTCGGGAAAGGGTGACCCTCTGCTCCAGCGTCAGTACACGTTGTACTAGTTTTGCTCATTACAACATGATCCGTCGAGCTCAAATTTTGGTTTGAATTATCTACAGGATGCACCTGCAGTTGTCTATTGTTTGGCTGATTTGCAGTTTGTGATGATCTACGTCTGTAAAGGCAATCATAAGAGACACACACGTTCTTGAAAGAAAAAAAAAAAGAGCAGAACATACTGTAAACAACCAACGATGCATTTTCAAGATGGGTTGGAAACATTACTTTCCAACATCAAAAACAATTATTTTGTGGAACATAATTATTGATATTAAACTTGTTTTGATTTCTTCCGAAGAAAAGACATAACATGTCCAGTAAAATATTTTGTTTGAATATCAAAATCCATTTCTACCCTTTGAAATATGAAAACTGTCTTTTCGAGGTATACATACACATGCATTTTCTGTTGTTACTCAAAGTTTCAAGCATTAATTACATGACTTTAGGATGGTTAAAATGACAGAATAATCGCACTAATATCAAACAACTACAAATCAATTGATAACATTACGGAAAAAACAGAGGTGTTTGTGGGTGGCAATGTAGCTTAACTTCCAACACACACTCTCTCTCTCACATACACACACACACACACACACACACACAAACACACACAAACACACGTGAATAAGATATCAGGTTACGCAAGCACTCACCTTTTCTTAAGGTGCCTGCACAATACAATGAGTAGAATGGCCAGAAGTACGGGAACAACACAGATAGGAACTGCCATTGCAAAGATGTCAACATCTTTCTCAGGAACGTCAGAAGCTGAAATACAATTCATCACAATAAATCTTTGTTACCCTTAAAAAAAAAGGCATTTAAGATGAAAACGAGTTTCGGGAGTAGTTTTTTTTTTTTTCTTGACAACATGAGTGCACATTTGAACGTATCATCAACAAACTTAATACTGAAATGAACCCCTATCGCTGCAATGTATACTAAAAACAATTACATTGCACATAAAAAAGGATAGGGCACCACCAAGTCTGCACTTTTGAGAAAAGACTGGTATGAAATGTCTTTATTTTGAATCACTCTATATCATTTTGTAATTGTCTGTGATGTATCAATTGCCTATTGATCAGATTGACGGATGATAAACGTTCACATGTCGGAAACTTTTGTTTCATTTCAGGTCAATACGCATGGAAACTTTGAGTATGTTAATTTGTGTGTGTGTCTGTGTGTGTGTGTTTGTGTGTGTGTGTGTGCGTGTGTGTGTTTGTGTGGATTGATCTGCTTATAATAATAAACATGAATTATCAGCAGCCAAACTTCGTTGCAATTATTATACGGGGTGGCCCAGAAAGAACGGAACACGTAAGATCTTTAATTTCAGCAACATTGTTGCAAATAATATGTCATTATTTTGCATACTATTGGAAAGGCCATCCTTTTTGCAATCGAATGACATCAAGTTCTTTGATTTTGGTTATTTTTTTTTCAACCCCTGCAATTTTCTAAATAATGTGATCATTTTGCACTCTCAGAGATACCGAAACTATCGAGAATTCGGCTTGCCATAGAACCAGTTGCGTTCACAATGTGTGGAGAGGCGGACGGCGTGATTGTTTTTCGCGATCGCAAATTACCGCACTATTTCATTTCCTATTCACATCAGTATTAGAATACAAAATAATGAAATATTTGGAACAATATTGCTGAAATTAAAGATCTTGTGTGTTCCGTTCTTTCTGGACCACCCTGTATTATCTTAAAAACAAGGTGAAATTGAAAGGGAAAAAAATATATAGAGTGGACTGACGTGTTAAATGGACGTACTTGTAAATCATCCTATATTTAAAGCAGACCACTGTTCCCTTGTATGTAATTGGAGTCCTATTATAATAGTTCAACAGTTTCCTTTCCTATCCATACATAAACAAACGAAACCATTTATATCCGTGTGTACCTTTTCTACAGCTTCAGCTCTCGCACAGCAAAAGCTTGCTCATGCTACTTGTAGTGTTTTACGATGACATTATAACCAATGATATTTTGAATACAGAATCGCCTTTATATTTTTTCTATGATACTATGAAACAGACAAACTGATTACAATAGTTTAATATCACGCAATAAGTCCTGTTTGTGTACAATAATGATTATGAGAACCCTTTCTACGCCTCCATTTGAAAAACAAAATAAACGGCTATTAGTAAAATCATTTCTGCCTAATGAATGAATATACGTTAGATTATATGAAATGATAAGGATATGCGACTCACTTCTTGTCGTTTCGTTTGTGTCTCGTATGATTTTATTTTCGGTGGGATTGACATCTCCTGTTTATGAAAGGAGCAAAAGGAGCAAGATAAGTGTCACGGACTGGCACAATGACACCAAAGCATTTAAACTCACAATGACCTCATCGCCTAATAATTTCGTTTTATTTCATTTCATTTCCACATCCAAATGATACAAAATTATCATGTACCTGAAATCTAGAAGGGTCATCTCAGCATATGTAAGAAATTTGATGGAACTTGACTGTTGAACATATTATATTTTTCAAAGGAAAAAAAGAAAAGCAAGTTGCATTGGGTTGCTATTCATTGAATGGCAGTATGATATGCCTTTTTTAAAACCACTATCCTATCTGCATGACTAACAGTGTGCATTTTAATAACAGAAAGAACGTAAAAAAAAAAAACAACGTCAGTTTGAAGTTTTTTTTTGTGTGTGTGTTAATTTCCTGTTCTTTTAACCACCCTTTTAATCAGCGGATAGAAATGGACCATTCAGCCGTAAACAAAAAAGGACGATCAAACAAAAGAACCGAAAAATAAGGTGATAACAGTAGGCTAATCAATGAGAGAGGTACAAAGGAAAGGTAAACAACTGTGAAGTGGCTGGCAAGTCATCTTACTTAGAAACGACGTGGCGGTGATCTCGTGCAATGTTGTTAATTAATAAGTAAGCAGTCCCTCGCCTGTTTCATTGGAGAAAACAAGGGCATTGTGGGTAATGAATAATATTTATCAATGATCGAGATCCATAGAATCAATCTTTGCGTAAACATATTCTCAGGCAACAAAATGTTGTAATAGTTTACTGAAAGACATATTTAGAGAACACATTCTATCAGTAGTTTTTACAGCTGTTGAATTCAAGTTTGTCATGGTCACTGATGGTGCTGATATGATTTTGCTAAATCGATAAGTTTGTGGTAGGGTTAACGGCAAATTTCAGTCAGATAAAAACATAACAACAAACAAACATGACATCGAATCGCAACTGATACCGAAACACACATAATTAAACAACTACAGTTACAGCTCGTTATTCCGAAGGTTCGTTATTCCAAAGGCTCTTTATTCCTAAGATTCGTTATTCCGAAGGTTCATTGTTCCGAATTTCATTTTCGGATTAACCGATTTTCGGAATAACGAGCCTTCGGAATAACGCCACAAATTTTCGGATTAACGAACCCCTTTTCATTTTCGCATTAACGAACCTCTAGGTATAGGGAATTTGCGTGTTTCGGATTAACGACCCTTCGGAACAACGAACCTTCGGAATAGCGAACCTTCGGAATAACGAACAGCACCCGTAACTATAACAGCACCTGGCTAGTAAATTATGTCATTGCGAATGCTACTCACTGAAGATGTAGTCTATATTTTGTGTAGGCGTTGTTATGTTGATGGTTCCAGTGTTGATGATTCCATCTACGCATTAACATATAAACGTGTAAGACTTGATTCAGCTTCAAAGTAGAGCGGTAGATTCTCTGGCACAATTTGAACATATTAAACTCTGTCACGATCATTTGAAGAATCGGTAGGTCTTTAAAAACTGTCCATAGGGTATGTATCATAGAAATCTTTAAAATAACAGCACGGTAAACACCACCCCCTGTTGACGCGTTTTGGCTTCATGAGAAAAACTGTTTTCTTACATCGAGGGACGAAATAATTAATATATCAAAATAGTAACTCTGTCTTGTATTTCGACTAATATTTTGAACTTTTAGAAAAAAACAAAAACAAAACTGCGACATTGCCCAAAATCTTCAGTTATGACTTAGGCTGATTTCCCTGTTACGAGAAATTTTGTGGAAATTAAGAAAAAAAAAAAAACCTCATAAATATCTCACTTTATGTCCAATTACAAGCTATCATCCTCAGTTCCTTCTCCTATGCAGTGTTGTACTGTGTTATATTCAGTGAAGGCAATGGAATGTTTTGCCTTTGACAAAATACAAGTTGAATATCAACGGCAAACCTTTTGTTACAGTTTCGGATTTCCGGCAAAGTGGGATTGACACGTTCCAGGTTGGGAAGTAAGTTGACCGTCCGGGTAGTCCCACACACTGCAGTGTCGCACTGCCATTGATGTTGTAGCCTTCATCACAGGTGAGAGTTATCTCAGATCCAAAGTTACAATGTCAATGACCATTTGTCCCAATGACCATTTGGTACATGACCGGGGTGAACACAAAACCCGACAGAAACTGTCAATTTTAAGAAATGAAATGATGGAATATATATATATATATATATATATATATATATATATATATCTATTTATGTGTGTGTGTGTGTGTGTGTGTGTGTGTGTGTGTGTGTGTGTGCGTGTGTGTGACCCTGCATCACAAAACCAACAAAAAGTTGCCAATCATAGATTTTTAGTTAAGAGAAGATTCTGAAAGAGTAGACTTTAAGCTTTAAAATGATGTTATGATTTCAAATTGAAGAATAATGTAGAAGAAGGATAGCTCTTTCAGAAAAAAATGAAACACTCAAGATTGACTCGGTTGACCCATTTCACTTTTTTTTTGGTCCTCACGCAAATTCAAGGGTGCGACTTTTGTTGGTTTTGTGATGCATGGTCACATAAAGGTGGCCTCATACTATTCGGTTTTTTCTTGCGACTGCTTGTGGTTTCGAGAAGTCACACGCGGTTCTCGACCGTATGCGACCTTCTCGCGACTTGGAGGCGTCCGCAAGCCTTGCGACCTCCTTGCGGCTGCTGTCAAATTTTGAATATTTTCAAAACCTTGCGGTCGTCTACGGTTGCCTCTGCGATCCCTTGCGACCGGCTGAAATTTCGCAAGCCTTGCGGTCGTTGCGCTCACATTATGTGACTCAATGACTGCGACCTGGCAACCTCAACAGATCGCAAGCACTGCGATCGAAAAAAAAAAAAAAAACGCATAGTGTGAGTCCACCTTAATACACACATTAAGTACACATGCGTGCTTGTAAATGTGTGTGTGCGTGCGCGCGCTCGTGTGTGTGTGTGTGTGTGTGCGTGTGTAAGATGCTTCCACAACTTACTTTTCCTTTACTCGTAAGTTGCACGTCGTCTGTAAAAGGGAACGAACATTGTCATTATCTAAAACACAACTTTGTCTGAATAAATGTTATTCTTTAGTTTGGGATCATAACATGAATGGGAAAGTGCGTTTTCAGCAGTTTTTCTACAACCCTTTTTGGGGAGAGAGTAGAATGATCAGGTATATCTTAGATTCCCCTTTTCATTTCTTGAAATCCTTTGCACACTCTTCAGTTTCAAGTCTAATAACTTTTAAAGGATAACGCTACTGCTTTGAAAGTTGGCATTATTCATGGACAGAATGTGTTAATAGAACATGTTCAATTTCTGCTTAATCTAATAATCTCTTCATTGTCGTTGCTCTAGTGGTTTACATCCTGTGTTTTGTCCCTTTCATCGCACAGCTAGCACGGCTTGGTAAAGACCAAAGATAGTAGAGATAACAAGATACGAAGGCGCGCGATAAAAATGGACACAAAATGGCTGCCCTACATGACGATACAAAATAGAGCTAAGTACAAACTCAGTACACCTGGGAGCATCATTCATTTACAAAGGTAGTGGTATCTTTATTATCTTAAAAAGATTTAAACATTATAGTCGTAGCCTTTTTTCGATTAAGGGGATTATTTTGAAGAATGAGATTTGAAAGTAATAACAGTCAGACCGCAACGCTGCTGTAAAATGAGCTCAAATCAAAAATTTATCGTACGCGCAGGTTTTTGCACGTGTCCTTCTCAACACCCGAGATTTTGCGAGATAATTCAGAGACAAAGTGCATGGTCTACGAGATTCATTTATTGACGACATGAAGATCGACACTCTGTGACTAATTGACATGATTTGTGAATATTTGATATTAATCAGACCTTTTAATGCTTATAGCATGTGAAATGAACTTATGATACCGTTATTCTTATCACCGCATCCTACTGACATTTTTTAAAACGATCCTAGAACATATTATGACAAGGCTTTCTATTTATTGATCACCCGACCCGTTCCAAAGTTGAATCAACTCATTACTGATATCCAACGTTCTAGAGATTCTTGTTATATAGCACAGTAAGAACTGAATTGGTCCCTCGCTTAGAAAACTATAAAAATTGAAAGTCTCGTCGAGTGAAAATCGTGGAGTGGCAATTTGAGATACATGCATGATCATGTGCTCTGAGGGTATCATTAGTTAAATTACTCAGCGATGTATACAGTGGAACTAGATGGAATAATTATTGTAATTCACAATAGAGATCCCCAAAGAAGAAGTATGTGCACACAATAAGTTTTAGATCTTTTATTATTGATTAATAATGAGCCATTCATTAATGCAACAGTTACTGCTAGCTGAGTAAACAAAGTCCAAGCCAAAGTTGAGCTGTCGATCAGAGTGGAGTGTTGTTCTTGTTGTTGACGTGGAGATCTAAGCCCGAGCGCGTATACATACATCGTGCGCGCGCACACACACACTCATAGGGTCCTACACTTTTATCTACACACAGAGTATTACTGTATGTACAGCACTCGTTTACTGTCCTTCCGCGCTGACCAACTGTTTCAACTCTCCACTCAGAGGGAATTAACCAATTAGAAACGCGTATTCGCGGCAAACTGAAATCTCGTCAAAAATTAACTGTACAACGCAATGATTTATTCGATCACCTGACCCGTTCAAATAATCAGTCCACATGAAGTCATCATATTTCCATAGTATGATATATCCTCTTTCATTTCATACCTCTTCGATTTTGGTCCACGTTTATTTCATTGTTCTAATGTACCCCCTAAGAAAATGAAAAATATGCAAATTTTTTGTTTTATAATCTCCTTGTTCAGTATATCTTATATGTCACAACCTTTCAAGTAGTCGGATGTCATCAAAGTACAACTTTTCAGCTTTTTATCAATGTATTAATCAGGAAGATTGGTAATGTCGTTTAGATTTACAGGGACTCTAAAAATATGGTCTTCCAGCTCATTACGTATTCATGTCCGCAAGGTCCATGCATACGCGTACGATAAATGAGAAGGCTTTTCAGGGTGTTGCGGTCTGACTGATAAGGATTATTTCGAGCAGGTAAAATTTGGCAACAACATGATCTCACAATCAAAGACGCTTGATAAACAACACCATTTTCATAGACAGCGCGTCTCAGGCATAGACGCGCATCACCTGAGACGCGCTGTCTTTGAAGTTAAAGGGGCATAGTCCCGGTAGTGTAGAGGGCGCTGTTGATGACACTGCCGATCATCGTTAGCATTGATACGAAGATTACCGAAGTTGAGCTGTCATCAAGAGTAAAGTGCGTAGGTGTTGCTAAGTAACGCTGCCTTCGTTGTCTTCTCTGCGCATCGCGCAGTCTGTAGTAATGCTAGGGTGCTTGCATATGTGCTTGTTATTATGACAGCACAAAAGAAGTTTGCTGTCATCCCCCTCAGCCGAATCATGAGCCGAACTGTGATCAGACCACTGACTACAGTGGATCGGACTTCTTCGGACTCGGTGAAGTGGGCCAAAGCGTAAGCGCTAAAGAGGAGTCGATAGCGTAGGTCTCAATAGGAAACTTGCGCCGTGCGCCCCCGTACGCATTTGACTAAAAACACCGGGACCATGTACCTTCAACTGAGTGGTCTCAGGTGATGTGCGTAATACGCTTGAGGACCGCGCACTGTCCATTTGTTTTGTACAGGATTAGCGCGCACTTTCCTGTCTTATTAGTTAAGCGTCTTTGGTAAAGACTAAGCCCTTGAATACACCCTGTACTTCAGAGGCTATTTTCTCAGTTCACACTTTTCCAGAGTGGGTGCTTTCTTCCTAGTGTTTAGATTAGGTTAGGGGAGTCCATTTGAATTGAGTTAAAATCATTTCAAAGCTTAGAGTCTGCTTTTTCAGAATCTGCCTTTAATTAAAAATCCGTGTTTGGCAACGTTTTGTTAGTTTTGTGATGCATGGTCACATATATACACTGTAAAAACATCGGTGTTAGATTTAACACCACGGGTTTTAAATCTAACACCGATCAAACTTCAATAAAGGACCACACATACAGGTGTTAAAAATGCACTGTGATGGTGTTGAAAAGTGTTCACCTGACACTTCGTGGTGTTAATTTGACACTGTACCTGGTGTTATTCTGACACTGTACTGGTGTTAATTCAAAAATGACACCAGATGGTGTTGATTTGATATTTGCTGGTGTTAATATCAATGGTTTAACACCCGTCCAGCTTCAATAAGGGACCACACCAGCTGGTGTTACTTTGGTGTAAATTTATTTTCACATTTTTTCAAAAATCTACTATTTTAATGTAAAATTCTTGATCGTCTTGTTTAAATTAGAAATCAACAAGAAGCGCAGTTACTAAGAAACTCTTCAAAAAACAGTTTAAAATTTGGAAATGACACCCGTAGGTGTTAATTTAACACCATAAATGAGCACCGAAAATTTAACACCAGCTCGGTGTTCACTATTTAACACCGGACTTTTTGCAGTGTATACATATATATATATATATATATATATATATATATATATGTATATATATATATATATATATATATATATATATATGAAGGGTTTGTTTGCAAAAACCGATAATTCAATTTTTGAAGATTTTGAAGTACGATCTCTGTCACAAAGTACAAAATAATACCTTTTAAATGATATATTGGTCACTACATAAAAAGGTATATTATTTAAGTTATGGTCAAAAGAAGCAAAAATTTTCTTATTATTCTCTTTATTTTTCTTGACCTTTAATCGCAAATATCTCCATTTGGAAAATATGGACTTATCGGTTTTTGCAAACAAACTCTTCATATATATATATATATATATATATATATGTATATATATATATATATATATATATATATATATATATATATACTGTATTTCATTCCTTACTTACTTGCATGCACATGCATATCACAAAACAATGTGGAACGATTTATATTTATCCAACCGATTCATCTTTCCGCCTATTACATTGGATCCACAGTGGTCGTGGCTGTAAAGTTTCAACGATAGTCTCACAAATGTTTAGCAACCTCACATTTGTTAAATGCACCATACACTCTTCCTTGTAATGCAAAGTACACAATTCCTGACACCTACTCAGTTTTTGAACGATTGAAGCCCCCCCCCAAAAAAAAAAAAAAAAAGAAAAAGAAAAGAAGTAATATATCGTGTGTATTTCCGTCGACCTTTGATATGCTCTTTTTATTTTGAAATTTGTATCCCTTAATTATCGAATGCTTATACTTCACATTAGATATTCTGTATGACTGTTATACTCACTGTTGAATAAATGATGGAGCATGGTGGTCAGATTCATGCTGTGTCTGTCTTGGACATACCCATGTTTGAGAATTACTTCCTTCAGACTCTGTCTCGCCATTCGGCTCTGATCGGAAACATTAGGCGTTTTCACATCAGCCCGATAAAAATCCAAGTTCGAAATATTTTCGCGATTGCGAACTAGCGCGCTATTTCATTTCTTATTCACATCAGCCCGTAGAGGCTTAGCCCGAATTTTTTCGAGCTAATTCGACAACTGAGTATGTGCAAACAGCATAAGTAATGTGTATGCCCTCTCAAAAATTCCTCATGATTTGTGTGCAGTTTGCCTCTATCGATCGGGTCACACACGCTAGACATAATGGGATGCATCGCTCTAATTTCTCGAGTAGCTTTCACATTATCAAATAGCGCGCTACTATCCCGCTTTTTCAGAAATTTCCCGAGTTGGACTCGAGAAACTTTCTCGATCAGAGCGATACAATTAGCGCGTTAATTTGTGTTCACATTATCAAATAACGCGCTATTTCGTTATCGGGAAAATTTCCCAAGTCAGAAAATGGCGCGCTATTTCGAAACATCGGGCTGATGTGAAAACGCCTATTGTGTATAAATTCAACCACTACAGTAGCGTCATATTCTCGGGTTTGCCTCTACAGATGTACATACAGTTTTGTTAGAATAAACGTGTCAGATCCAAAGTCTTACCACCATCCAAGAAATCTAGGTTTTCCATAGATGTGAAACAAAATGATGGTCACCCGGGAAAGCTGTATCCATATACTGTGTTCAATAACAATCAGCTAACCCTTGTTCCATAATTGTAATTCTGATAAACTGCCCATCACATTTGGTTCAATGCAATAATTTAGTGCAGAATACAGACTAATAATGATTTGTTATTTTATCCTTCTTTTTGTATTTCTTGTTTACCAACGATAAAGATGTGGTTATTAAACACCCTCTCTCCATAATATCCAATGCACTGAATTGATAAAATAATGTACTGCCGCAATAGTTATGGTATAGTTTAGTGTAGACAACAAACATGATATAGAACAAAAAATTTTCGTGCAAATATAGAACACTTCTGCTCTTGATTACGTAATAAAGACAACATTATTTCAGCATTATGACATGACAAACCTCAACGTGTGACTACATCAGTAGGCTCACCTCGGCATTTGAGTCTAACAGCGTCATTCGAGAAACAGTCAGCGGCTGTAAGTTGACAATCCTTCAAACGTTGATACCTGCCAATAACTATGCATTGATGTTGTGGAACTCGGTTACAAACATCCAAAAACATTGATAAACTCATACAAAGCAAAGTAGAATAAAAATCTGTAAGTGATATATATACAAAGCAAATATTAAAAGACATCTCCTACTTGAATCAAGCCAATCTCGAACTTAAGAGAGAAAGAAACAATAAATCGTAAAACTACATTCACTCACAAATTTGGAACTTTGCTTGAAATTGCGGACTTACCATCTGACAGTCTGACAACGTAAACCTATCTGTTTTTGACATCTATTTGGCTTTAGAAAAAAATTGTTCGTATTTAGTAGTTTTACAAAAAATAATCAATACTGTAGTCATCATCAAGACATCATAATAATGTTTTGTAGTTTATCGTTCAAATGTTAATTAACAATCCCGCAGCTTGAAGGCTGATAATGTTACTTTACATCACAAAACTCACAGAATTTACAACCACATGTACATTATTTATTATTAATGAGAAAAACAAATACAGCACAAAATGTAATAAATGCTCTTCAAACATAAACTTTGATAACGGAATAGGTAAATATTGTGAAATATTAAAGGTAAGGATTTAGAGTGGTGCGAGGCAATGTGGGGAAAATTGGTATGACAGTAAGACAACAAAACAAGGAGGTTTGGATAAGGAACAATAACATAAAAAACTTAAAGCAACGAACATAGTATCAACACAACATTAAGCAGGAAAATTAATCAGCATAATATGTCCAAATACACAAATAAGTTCAATATACGATAAGAAAGTACAATAAATCATAGCAGTAAGAAAAGGTATGATAGGAAAAAGGGAATTTTATGTAAATCGCGGAAAATAAAGAAGACTGCCGGATAGACCAGACAAGATTCAATAGGTGGAAACAAAACTCATACGGAAATACAATGTGTTCTTACGTTTGTTAAAGATAATCCTCATAGCCAATGAAAGCAAAATCATTTGCTGAATGAGATTGCAAGAAATATTGCATATAGACAGACATACGAATACTGAGTCACAATGTGAATTTGTAAAAGACAAAAACAGAAACAACAAACAATAAGTTGGCGAAATTGCCATGCAAAACCCAAACAGTGTCATGAGGCCACCCTATGTTATGAAAGAGAAGAAAGTTAAAAATATATAGATAAAATATGTGAGATTTACACCTAAAAATACAATATCAGTTGAGACATAGGGTATTAGCATTAACTTTCAAGAATTAGGGGCCAAGTAACCCCAGTATCCACTTTGATACCTAACCTTTTGTGCTTCTTCTACAATATTGTTTGCCAGTAAGCTCTACAGTTCTCAATTCTAATTATATTTGTTTCACCATCTGAATTAAATACCTACATGTAAGCAACTTCACACTGTGTAATGTAGATCATTTTCTGCGACATTTTTTTCCCCTTAAACTTTTTTTTTTCTGTTCCTTTCTATGTGGCAGTTATTAGATATGACTAAAAAAATCCCTGCAATGGTTCTATAATTAGCTTACTTGGATCTTTACATGGTAACCGTCTAGTCCTGCTCCGTGTTACTGTTCTTGGCAATGTTAGAGCCGAATACTCCTCAGCCGCTGGGAAGCCGAGCTCTCCACACACCAGTTCGGCAGCTTCGGCCTTAAATCCGTCAAAGCAAACATATTTGCCTGTTTCGCTGACGACCAATCCTTCAAGGGGAGAGGGTCCATCAACCAGCATCACATTGGGTGTTTTTTTTTTTAGCGCGAATGATAAACATTTGAACATCAGTTTTGAATAGTTGATAATAAAACTCTTGATTTACTTCTACAATTAGACTGATGAATAAGTTAAAGCTCAATGAAAACCGAGTGGAACTTCTTAAGAGTCGCTGTTTCAAATAGCAAGGTTTCCATTGGGAGTGTTTTTATTTTCTCCCCCAAGTATAAACTCCTTTTACACAAAATATTAAAGGCACTTGTTTTCATGTATGGGATTTTGCTTCTTAAAACCTTTATAGTAGCCGGCAATGAAGGCTGCAATAACATATTAAAGTGTAGTGGATGATATGCTTGATTTTGTAAGATGTACACTATTATGCATTTGCCATCAACATCAATTTTTATTCTGTATTGCTTTCTCTCCAAAATTTCGGAAGGGAAGGAATTTTCTTTCTATTTCTTGAATTTTTTGTGGAGAGAAAAAAAAAAAAGAATAACCAGCCACTCATTAGAAAGACAAGTTGAAGTTTGTCGCAAGCCGTGAACTCATTTTGACCCATTCGGTTCCTTGGTGTTGTGGTGTAAGACTACTGGTTTCGAGCGTAATCATCAAAACCATTTGGTAACAAGTTATTGCAATAGGCTGTATGGAGATAACAAATTAAGGTAGTGTATGATTTATTTGGTACAGACCTACGTGAGAAAAGAAAATGTAATTCGCATTATAATTGCGAGTTGTACTTTTATTTTACCACCGATATAAACATGTTGCCCAATATCCGGTATAACTTTAAGAGCTGATTATTATTATGTTGGAACCTTGGACCTTGGTGAGAGTAGATGTAACGTGCTGTTCTTAATACATGCGATTTATTTTCAAGATCAAATCCAATTCATTGTACGCTCACTCACTCCCACCACACGGGTGTTACGGCACATTTTGGTAAATTGCACATTTTGGTAAATTACCAAAATGTGCAGTTACCAAAATGTGCAGGACATTGACAGCACATTTTGATAACTTTCTGCTCCTCCACAATCATCACAAAAACAAATTATAAGTGCAGTTGGTTTTTGTCCCCACCGAATGAGTTCAGCAGCCTAAAGGCCGTGTCACACCTTTCCGGGCAAGCTACGCGGGCTTTTTGCGAGTAAGGTTTCCCCCAGCACGGAGGAAAATTATCTCGCCCCTAGTTGCCCGGAGCTGCGCACGCAAGTCCGATTTACCCGCAGCCAAATTTTGAGCAGCACCTCGCAGGCAACTCCCACGCAGGTACTTCGAAGTCGCCGTATGCGGTCAGCGCGGCCAAGATAATGACATTCTGTCATTTCTGTTGGACTTCTGTCATTCCTTCAGATGCATTTCTGAGTTGTCAGCCCCCACGCGCCTGGCATGCAAGTCACACAGAATACCCGCAAGAAGAACATAAGTAGCACGCATCCAGAAAGTAAGACACATAATTATGCACAAGTCGCGCAAATCCTTGTCCGACCTCAGAAATTGTCCGGTATGCTCGAAAATCCTCACACGCAACAAGCCCGCGTATAGCTTGCCCGGAAAGGTGTGACAAGGCCTGAACATGGTTACGGGTAAGAATGATTTGCGTGCGCACCTCCAGGCGACTACGGGTGAGATACGCGCTGGGTACTGTGACGTGCAGGTCATCTGCAGGGACCTCTGGGTAGTAAAAATTGTTCTTCATAAGTCGCACGCAAGGCTTGCCCGGAAAGATGTGACACGGCCTGTAAGGCCGTGTCACACCTTTCCGGGCAAGCTACGCGGGCTTGTTGCGAGTATAACCACTAAGGATTTTTTTTTTTCAGCACGCAGGACAATTTTCTGCGGGCGGACAAGAATTTTTGCGAGTTTCGCACATGTGTCTTAGTTGCTAGACGCGTGCTACTTACAGTACATACCTTCTACTTGCGTGTATTCCGTTTGACCTGCGTGAGAACTTTGTAACCGATCCGTGTTCTGTTACGAGTGACTTACGGGTACTGCGAAGTACCTGCGTTGGAGTTGTCTGTAATGTGCTTCCGGTTAGGGTCTCCTACTGGTGTTCTTCGTGTATCTCCGCAACTCACTCGGAACATATTTTGGACATGCTCCGTATTTTGGACACGCCAGTAGGAGGCCCTTAGTGGCAGCACCTCGCAGACAATTCCCACGCATGTATTTCGCAGTCCCCGTATGTGGCCAAATTAATGACATTCTGTGGTACTTTTGCCATTCCTTCAGAGGAATTCCTTCACTGAGTTGTCAGCCCCACGCACCTGACACGCAGGTCACACAGCATACCCGTACGAAAAGCAATCGCAGTATCTTACTCGAGCCTTCAGCACGGGTGAGCTAAATAAGTGTCTTGCCTGTCTTCACTGCTGCAGCAGGACCATATCACCTTAACTCCTTAACCGTATTACAAATCTCAAGCCCATTCTTGGGTTTTTAGTTCAGTTACCAAAATGTGCATATCGTCCAAAATGTGCAGGCAAATTCACTTCAAACTGCACATTTTGGTAACAGTTGATCCCGTTAGGTATAGGTGCACTATCGGCACATTTTGGTAATTTTACCAAAATGTGCCGATTTACCAAAATGTGCCATAACACACGGGTCCAAATCTTGATAGTATAGATAGGTGGACGATGTGACAACACTTTCTATATTAGTGGAGGCATGTTTTGACACAGGGTGGACTGTGATCGAAAAAAAAAGAAGAAAGTATTATTTCACTTTCGCGTGTACGTTATTTGATTGTAATAAGTTCGTCGCATTCTCTGTTTTTAAACCAGAGCATGTCACTCGTTTTCCTCTGGTCAACACATTATGCATTTATTTCATGCGATACAAAAAAGAAATAATAACAGCGTGAAATTCAAGTGGGCGCATTCTGTCCCTATCGAGCATTAATATTCATAATCATACTCATATCTTTGAATGCTTACCCTCGTTACACTTTGCGCTGATAGTAAATTCCACTGGATAGGTATATGAAGAGTTTGTTTGCAAAAACCGATAAGTCCATTTTTGAAGATTTTGAAGTATGGTCTCTGTCATAAAGTACAAAATAATACCTTTCAAATGGTATATTGGTCACTACATAATAATAAAGGTATATTTTTGAAGTTATGGTCAAAAGAAGCAAAAATTTTCTTATTATTCTCTTTATTTTTCTTGACCTTTAATCGCAAATATTTCCAATTGACAAATATGGACTTATCGGTTTTTGCAAACAAACTCTTCATATATACCGTATAGTTAGCTTCGTCTGGTGGGCAAGTGACAAAATGGGAGAAAACGGACGGCGCCAAAGAATCGTGATGTCAAATGATTTCTTAGCCATCACATCCTGCACAACAAAGGCTGGGTAACTGATTGGCTTCACTTCAAATAATATTCTCCACCCGCAAGGTGCTTGAAAAATCCAGCTGTCCCTACTGCGGACGCATATTTCGTCACATGACACCTTGGTCTCTAGTGTTTCGCCCGTACAGGTTACGTAGATGCAAATCTGCAATGGATAAAGAGGGGTAGATGGTGTCCGTCGTTATTTAGTCGTCAATCATGAATTGAAGAAGAACAAAATTAAAAACAATCAGTATTACACGTGATGCTTAACTTAACATGATTGCAACGGCGTAAATCCGTACTGAGGAGTGGGGGGGATGACTAGCGATAGTCACCATCACCACGATTACAAGCCCATAACCGGACCGGCGCAGCCCTGGGGAGGGGGGGGGGGGGGGAGGGGGGAAGCTTCCCCCCCCCCCACACACACACTTTACAGGGATCAAATGTCCCACTCTTTTCCATGCAAAGTGGGAGGGAAGTGGCAGCAAAAATATGACTTTTTGTTCTTGTTTTTGTTTTTTTGTTTTTCCTTGTCAGTCAGACCTTAAAAGTATGAAGACTTTTTTTGTTGTTGTTTCTCTTGTCTTTTGATGTTCTTTCTTCTTGACTGACAGGCGATTTTGCCCCCCCCCCTTTCAAAAACGTAGCGCAGCCCTGAATAATACCCAAATAAATTCAATAAAATGCTAATAAGGATATCCATTTCTTGAATAACGTAGTAGATATTTTCCTGTAGCTATTAATTAATTGTATTCTTCAATTTTCTTGATTTAAGTCAGTAAAGCAATCATCACAGAGGCATCATTACGTTTTAATGATGGGGGTAGGGGGACTTTGAGTTTGAATATCTGTGTGAGGGAGCGGAGCGGCCTAGCGGGGGTAGGGTGTGGGAGGGGGTATCCCCCTCCCACACGAGGAAAATTTGGCATTTTCAGACCTCAAATTCAGCGATCTGGTGCACACTTTTGGTGAAATTTGGGATTTTTTCCTATAAAAGACAAGTAAGAAAAAGAAATATTCATAGATAATTGAATGACTACATCGTGGTATTTCAGCTCTTGCTCCGCCTGTGCGACCTCACTGTGAAGGCCTTAATAGTGGGGCCTATCACCGGCGTAGCCAGGATTTGATCTTAGGGGGAGCGATTAGATGCGAAGGAGCGATGCGAGCGAGGGGGCAGGGTGTGGGAGGGGGTTTCCCCCTCCCACAGTGAGAACTTTTTTGCATATTGATGTTGTAAATGGTGCAATTTGATTCATTTTCTTTTCTTTTTTTGCGTGTTCTATCGACTTGAAACAGTCCAACATGTTTAAGGTAGCAGTACATTTTATGTAGATTATTATTGAACAATTTTGCCTATAAAATGGTATCATTTAGAGAAACGTCTTGTCTTAATTCTTACACTGAAGACCATGAACGCAATCATGAATTTTGACATTGTACAGTCCAAAAGCGGCCGTTTGTAGCTATTTTTTTTTCGCTTTGGAAATTAAGGGAGCGCACCGGGCGCATTTGCTGGCAATTTAATACTGGCAGCAACATCAGGAGAATGACATAACGAATAAATGCGAGCGAGCGAAGCGAGCGAGCTTGAAAATTTTGACACTTTACAGTCCCAAAACTGCCGTTTGTAGTTACATTTTTTCGCTTTGAAAATTAAGGGGGGGGGGGGGCACCGGGCGCAACTGCTGGCAATTACCCGGCAGCAACATCAGGAGAATAGCATAGCGATTAAATGCGAGCGAGCGAAGCAAGCGAGCTTGAAAATTTTGACATTGTACAGTCCCAAAACGGCAGTTTGTAGCTATATTTTTTCGCCTAGGAAATTAAGGGGGGGGGGGGGTGGGGGGCGCACCGGGCGCAACTGCTGACAATTACTGGCAGCAACATCAGGAGAATGACCTAACGATTAAATGCGAGCGAGCTTGAAAAGTTTGACATTTCACAGTCCAAAAACTGCCGTTTGTAGCTATATCTTTTTCGCTTTGAAAAATAAGGGGGGGGGGGGCGCACCGAGTGCAACTGCTGGTAATTACCCGGCAGCAACATCAGGAGAATGGCATGACGATTAAGTGCGAGCGAGCGAAGCGAGCGAGCCTGAAAATTTTGACATTTTACAATCCAAAAACTGCCGTTTGTAGCTGTACTTTTTTCGCTTATGAAATTAAGGGGGTGAGGGCGCACCGGGCGCAACTGCTGGCAATTACACTGGCAGCAACATCAGGAGAATGACATAACGATTAAATGCGAGCAGGGAGGTGTTTCTCTTCCCACCTCCCTGATGCGAGCGAGCTTGAAAATTTTGACATCTTACAGTCCCCAAACTGCCGTTTGTAGCTATATATTTTTTTTTTCGCTTTGAAAAAATAAGGGGGGGGGGGCGCACCGGGCGCAACTGCTGGCAATTGCCCGGCAGCAACATCAGGAGAATGGCATGACGATTCAATGCGAGCGAGCGAAGCGAGCGAGCTTGAAAATTTTGACATTTTACAGTCCAAAAAACTGCCGTTTGGTTAATAGGTCTGAACCATTAATCTAAAGCAATGTTAATTAGATTAAAGGAGGTACTTGCATAAATTATGGCAAAATATGGGAATCGACATCCGTTCCTTTCGTTTTTTTCTGGAGGCAAACGAGGTGTACTAACTGAGCAAATATGAGCCAATATGGAGAGGGTAAATGCGTTGCAATTCCTACGACTGAAACTCGTACAAGGCTGTTAACGAACTCGTTTGTTATCTAGATCTTAATTGGGTAACTTATGCGGAGCTCGACGTGAGTCGTATCGCGCTCGGCATGGTGCACTCGTTCACGCCTACGTCCATGGCCCTACAGACTGTGTTGCATCAAGGAGGTGGGAAGAGCACCTCCCTGGTTGAATGCAGCTGGTTGCCTGTAGTGTGGCTACGATAGTAGTTCAACATCCGAAGCATGCATTACGGTCGATATTGCTTTACATGCATTCAGTGGCGTATCTAGGGAAAACGGCGCCCGGGCAAGCGAGAAAATTGCGCCCTTAATTTCTGAAAAAGTGTTCAACCCCAAACCCATCCCGGTAGGGACTTTAAAGAAAGTCCATATGATATGCTTTTTCAAGAACTTAAAAGGGGTCATTTTGAGGGTGATTTAAATGTAATGAATTTTGATAAATTTCGGCGAGCGAGCGCAGCGAGCGAGCCGAAAATTTTTGTATTTCAGCTTACAAAAATGGAATTCTTGTCATTTTTTGCTTATTAAATCTTACAATTCTAATCAAGATATAGTGACGGCTTTATAGATAACGATTTATACCAACAAGCTGAGGACTTTAAAAAATACCCTAAATTAGTACGCGCGAGTGAGCCGAAATTTGTATAAGCCTATTTCCGCATTATCATCACGTTTTCTTATTATCTCTTTTTTTTTTTTTCTTTGATAAATTTTGGCGAGCGAGCGCAGCGAGCGAGCCAAAAATTTTCTTATTTCATCTTACAAAACATGGAACTCTTGTCATTTTTTGCTTATTACATCTTACAATTTTAATCAAGATATAGTGACGGCCTTATAGATAACGATTTATACCAACAAACTGAGGACTTGGAAAAAGTATTCTAAATTAGTACGAGCGAGTGAGCCGAAATTTGTATATTTCCGCGTCATCATTACGTTTTGTTCTTATCTTGTTTGATTTGGTTTTTTTTTGCGCCCCCCCCCCCCGTATGTTCGAAACCGTTGGCGCCTTCTTTTAAACCAATTGGCGATCGCTTCAGAACGAAAGAAATTGCAGCCGCTGCTTCGTGACATATTTTGCCTGCTAAATATAAAATGACAGGTGTGAACACAATAGACATTGTCATTTTGTCCGCGTCATCATCACGTTTTGTTCTTACCTTCTTTTTTTATATAAATTTTGGCGAGCGAGCGCAGCGAGCGAGCCGAAAATTTTCGTATTTCAGTTTACAGAACATGGAATTCTTGTGTGAACGCAATGAAAATTGTCATTTTGTCCGCGTCATCATCATATTTTGTTTTTATCTTCTTTAATTTGGTTTTCTGCCCACCCCCCCCCCCCCCCCCACCATTCCCCCCCCCCCCCTTTCCGGGCGAGTTTCTTCTTCTGTTATTTTTTTTATTTTTTTATTCTTCTTCTTAGTTTTTTTTTTTTTTTTTGCGCCCCCAAGGAGTGGCGTCCGGGGCACGTGCCCCCCCTTGCCCCCCCCCCCCCCTAGATACGCCACTGCATGCATTGGTGTTCGAGAGAAGTACACGAGCGCTGCTAGCACTGTTCAGCAGTATATGCTCTCGTCACGAGGCGGGCGTGCGAACGTCATGGCTCGTGCATTACAGATGTAGCCTATAACCTATGTGGGGATGCAGCTGGTCTGATGCGACGAGACTACGAACAGTGGATGCGCGCGAATACACCGCCATGATCCAGTTGTTTGTCGTTGTTTTGTTATTTTTTTTAATCGGTGGCAGTCTTCTTGTACGAAAAAAACAACAAAAAACTGCCACCGATCGTGGCGCCTAGCGGACGCGGTAGATGCGTCCACTGTTCGTAGTCTCGCCGCATCAGATGTATCGCTTGGCAAAGACAATTATCTCGCTGCATCATACATTTAGCTTAACAGCAAATTACAAAAACAATAACTGCATTCTCCGCCTAGATTATAAGTTATGCAATAATCCATCATGCTGAAATCAATATCACCACATTTCTTTTTGTTTGTTTGTTTGTTTTTCCTACATCTTTTTCTTGGGAGAATTTCAGGGGGGGATATTTGTACAGGCCATCCCCCCCCCCTCCTTCAAAAGTGGGGGGGGGGGGATATATCCCCCCCATCCCCCCCGGGATTTACGCCCATGCATGATTGTGAATAAATCTTCAGATATCTCATCTATATTTCTTAGATTTGAAATTGTATGTCTGCAGGGCCAGCTGGGTCTTAAGGAATCATGTGAAGGTATAAGCTTTTCCACCGAGGAAACAAAGGAAAGAAAATCATTTTGTAGCACGAGAGCTAATAAATAAAGTAATAAATAAAGTAAGAAATGACGATAGTCATAGTGCATGGAAATCAGTTTGAAACATCCGCACTAGATTATCTAAGTGCATAATGAATCTATTGATATCTGTATTAAAGTTTTGAGCCTTTGAGAAATATACACGACAAACCAACACGACACGAAAAAGCTAGGAAAATCAAATCGCCAATAAACAATACACGAAAGAGAGAGAAAAAGAAAGAGCAACATGAAGTAGGACTTTCCGAATGCTCCATTTCCAGGGATTGAGGGAAAAAAGTCTTTGCACTCCCAATTCCCCTCAATTACAAATGTCACGCTGCCCCGACAAGCAATATTTGTGACCCTGCATTACAAAACCAACAAAAAGTCGCCAGACATGAATTTTCAGGTAAGGGTAAATTCTTAAAGAGCAGACTGGAAGCTTTAAAATGATGAATAACTCAATTCAAATGGACTCCCTTAACCTGTCTAAGTATTGGAAAGAAAGCACACACTCTGGAAAAGTGTGAACGGAGAAAAGAGGCTCTGAAGAAGAGGGTCTATTCAAGCGCTTAATCTTTCCCAAGCCATGACAGCCATGCAATCAAAGGGACAAAACACAGAATGTAAACCACGGGAGCAACAACAATGAAGGGGTTATCAGATTAGGCTGAAATTGAGCATGTTCTATCAACACATTCTGTCCATGATTATGTCAACTTTCAGAGCAGAAGAGTTATCCTTTCAAAAGTTATTTAACTTGAAAGTGAAGAATGCGTAACGGATTTGTAGAAATGAAAAGGGGACTCTGAGACATACCTGATTATTTTATTCTCCCCCACCCCCCCCCCCCGAAAAAGGGTAGGTCATTCTTTTGTCTGTTGCGATATTCGAAGCCATTGTTTTGTCGAAGTAGCAACTGCAAGCTTCCCGTCGAATCTGGTGATTGCTCCCCTCTCTGTTATCCCTGCTCGTGACTCTTCCGTATAATACTTTTTTTTTTTCAATATTACAGAATTACGCCCAGGCCTGCGAGGAGTGCGGAGTGATCAGATGTGATTCTATAACAAGAAACAATAACCACATTATAATCGACACAAAGGGCCGAAGTGCGCATGTTAAAACTGCACAGGTATAACGTCGTTTGTGTGTCAAAGTGCAGTTTAACAAAACAATTTGCATTTCGATATTCATGTAGTCTATACTCAGGCAGAAGAGGAAGGAACGAAGGCCGCTTTTTCATTAAAGTTATGCATTGTTGAATTTTTATAGAAGAAAACGCTTGAAGAATCCCCCACCCCTCGTTTTCTCTTTCAAACAGAAGGACGACTATTTTATCCTTACTTTCATATCCGTGTTTGGATACGTCTTTAGAAAAAGTACTTTCAGACAGAACATGAATAACCAAAGAATTGTATTGTGTGTGTGATGTATGAGTGACCTCAATATCCTCTTCCATAACTTTCAGTTTTGATTTATTGAGAATCAAGCCACATCAATTCAATGCATCTCAGGATTTGTGTGATGTTCTGATGTTTTAATTTATTTCCTCTTTCAAAGAATGTGCAATCGCGGATATAATATATCTGCGATTGTTATATTATAACGACGTCGTTATATTATAACGACGAGAAGATAATAAGAAGACAATAAACACCACCTCCACAATCAAATGACAATACCACATTTGATACTACCCAATTCAAAAGCAGTATGTAATTCTACTAAATATGAAAATACATTAAAATCATATCATTTCATATTGAAATTTGGATCTTTTATTGATGGTTGATAGTAGGTACCATAGTATTATACGTATATCGTCCCTCCTTTTTTTTCAGTCACATTCTTAATAATCGTATCCAGATCTCATAAAAGTTGCGTTTCACACATAAATATGAATCGGATAATAGATGTGTTCAGGGGGAGATAGAGCTGCCTCTACTGAAGAAAATGACAGTTCGTAGTTCATAACTGCATCAACGCGCATCAATGCGCTTTCCAAATGACGTCATCAACTGAGCTTTTACCATTATCTTAAGCATGAATTGGGCAGACATTAACGCAGATACTTGAATATACTGTATTCAGCATATCCCTTTGAAATTGCACAAAACTATTCCTCTACTGTCTTTCATCTACATGTGACACGCAAAGATTACTACGCTGATATTGGTGTCGTCTGAAGGATATTGTGATAATGCTTTCTAGTATTGTTTAGACGGAATATCAGCAGCAATTTCCGTAATCTGGGAAAGCTTCTCTTCGGTTGAGAGACTTTATATTCCATTTGGAGGTATTTCATACACTGCGCAAGTGCTTAAAAGTGCAAAAAAGTGCAATTTTGAAGAGGTTAAACCTATCCTTTTTATATCATTTGACAATTCAGTGAATGATAGTTATATGGCATGACTCTGCACTGAAAAAAAAAAAAAGAAGCCAGACGTGGATTTTTAGGTAAGGGCAGAATCTGAACAAGCAGACGCTAAGCTTAAAATGATGTATAACTCAATTCGATAGAGTCTCCTAACCTACAGTATCTAAATACTGGACAGAACGCACACGCTCTGGAAAAGAGGCTCTGAAGTACAGGGTCTATTCAAGCGCTTAATCTGACCGTGCTAGCTGTGTGAAGAACGGGATAAAAACAGGATGTAAACCACCGGAGCAACAACAATGAAGAGATTATCAGACTGTTAGAAAATAAGCTAAACTTGAGCATGCTCTATCAACACATTTTGCCTATGATTGATGACAAATTTCAAAGCAAGAGTATTATCATTTCAAGTTATTGGGGTTGAAAATGAAGAGTTTGCAAAGGATTTCCAAGAAATGAAAAGGCGCCACTAAAACATGCCTGATCACACTACTCTACGAAAAAGGATTGTAGAAATATGCTGAAAACAAACTTTCCAGTTGATTTTATGATCCCAAACTAAAAGATTATGTGGAAGAAAAATATAAAGAAATAATTATAAAAGAAAATAATGAAAACCACAATATTGACTTGGTTGACCCGTTTCACCTTTTTTGAGTCGCCATGTAAGATCAAGGGGTGCTATTTTTTGTTAGATTTGTGATGCACACACACAAACACACACACACATACAGTGTATTATGTTACCCTCCGCATTATTTATGTATAATATATAAATGTAAGCTATGGCAAAACTGGTTCTGTCATACACACAATTTTGAAAGTATTTTTACATACATTATTCATTGCTCTCTATTCCCCTATTTTTGCACAAACTTTCTTTGTCATTTTCTTTGTCATTTTCAACGTGCTTTGATGGAATTCTTAATTGTATGTATTTTGCTTTAAAGTGATTATGGTTTAAAATTTTGCAATGTTGTTATGAATTTCACTTTTTATTTAATTTCTATGTTAATTCTTAAGTAGGCTCACAGCGTAGTCCTCGGAATCTTTTGTGAGTAACAATAAAAGCCAAATTAAATGAATAAATGAATGAATATGGAATGAATGAATGAATGAATGAATGAATGAATGAATGAATGAATGAATGAATGAATTGTCATATCGGTTTTGACAAGTGATGAGCGAAAGGGATCTACAATATTTGCCTACGGATATGCACCTCGCTCATTGTAAGGTGTTGTACAATGATTGTACGATGATCTGTTTTTTTTTTCCTTTCTGTCCGCTGTATTGTCTTCCTATATATTATGTCAACCTTGTCTCGTTCTGTCTTGTATTGAAGTCCCCTTTCATAAGTTTTGTCGTCTCAGTCTCGTTTAATGTTCATTCGCCTGTGTATGTGTGTCTGTCCGTTACTCTGTCTTCTTATTGGGCTTCCAGACCTTTTTTTTTTTTTTAATCTGACTTTATTCCCGATCTTTTTTCCCCTTTTTGCATCAGTTCATTTTCTATTGACATTCTGTACCTGAGGGGCCCACATTCTACAAGCATTGCCTTTTTAGTGGGTCCCTCCATTTTTCGATATTTTGTGTAATGTTATATCGTCTATATCACTTCAGTCAATTTTCATTACAACATTATTTGTTACCCCAAGGTTCCACAACTATGTTCTCTTTTCAATTTTACTTTGTTTTGATTATGTAACCTTATTCTCTGTTACCAATGAAAGTGAAATGTTTATGTTCTTTTCGAAAAATGAAATAAAGTTTGAATTGAATTGAATTGAATTGATTATCTCGTGAGCCACCAGGGCAGATAAGATAGTTGTTTGATTCAACATGATGTAGTATGTGGCTCTCTTCAGGAAAAACTACTAAGCTGTTCCAGCTTGTGATAGATTATTTCCCCTGAACTTGAATTTCAAGTTGAATAACGTCACCACCAGTAATGGGCTTCAAATCGGGTGGTTGATGAAGGGTGGAGATTATGACATCGTGGCACAAAAGCTTTCGCGTAAAGTTATGAAACCAAAGTTGCACAAAGGAGCAGAAATGCATTTGAAAGATGAATTTTCTCACACTTATATCAAAGATAAAATCTGCTGGACCATAATCTGGATTTTCTCTGTTGCGTGTACTAGCGTTTGACGTGATGGATCATGTATTTAAAGGAAACCGAAACCAAAATATAAGTGAGAGTTGAGTATCATAAGCAATATAGTAGAAAACATGAACTTTACGCGAAAGCTTTTGTGCCACGATATCATAATCTCCACCCTTCATCAATCACCCGATTCGAAAGCCCATTAGCTGGTGCTGATGTTATTCAAATTGAACATTGGACAATCGATTCAAAAGTTAACAATGTCGGTGTCGTCATCGTTGGATAAGAAGGCTACATGAGTTCATGGCGTCATTATGGACAAAAAAAAATAGGAAGGCAATAAATAATAAGGGAAATACCGTTGAACATGAAAAGTACACATTTCATCGACTTGGTACTAATATGGTCAGGATAACATTTTCACCCTGCTTGTTAAGGACCTGGGTCAAGTGCTCTTTCATTATACTATAAAAGGAAAAGTGGGTTCTTTGTTGTCAATAATGAAGACATGGGCTGTAGTAATGGTCTATGCCCAGCGACGACACCGAAACTTTAAGAATTCACAACTTTTCAAACGATTGTCCCATCTCCCTCAAACTTTCTTTGTTGTGTTCTGCTTTCACTCAGTCCACATTGTACTTGGGTTTCGGTATCCTTTAAGGATATGGTTAGTATTTCAGTGTTGAAGATTATCGTATCAAAAACAATAATAACAGCAATAACGCTGTTAATACTGTTTTCAGTGGCGACAATGGTTTGTTTTAAACTCCTTCCTCCAACTTTACTTGTTGATGACATGTGCAAACGTAATTATAATGTTTATATTCATAGATACTGTCAATAGGAGGAAATAATTCGTATTGAAATTGTATATCAATGGCAAAGTGGTTGAACTGTAGGAATTTATTGCCGTACTAGCGCCCTCTCGAGAAATAAATGACATCTACTCGAGTTTGTGTTTGGTTTTCTGAAATATAAACAGTGAACTTCACATGAATGTTCATAACAGTAATTCAGTTATACAACACAATTTAATACGCAACTAAGTTGTTGTGTTCATGTTTTTCATCTATTTCATCATAGATAATCAGGTAGCATGTGTTTACAACGTGCTGCTTAACGTGCTTTTCACCCTATGTGATCACTTACTCAATCACTCTTTTAGTTAAGCTTGAAGCCACTTTCATAGTTAAATCAATACACTACATACCATCAGTATGTAAGCCGATTTTCTCTCTTGTTTACAAACAGGGCACAAATTCATTACTTTAAAGCGAATATTCATACAACAATCAGGTACTGCACAGAGAACAAAGAAACAAAGTGAGGGAAAACCAAACATGGGATGGAAGGGAGAGGTATAGAGTAGAAGACAGTAATACATGTTTGAAGTCACTACAAATGGGATGCTAATCCGGACAAACATTTAACATTACTAAAAAAAATGCAATATACTCTAATCTAGTCTATTAAGTAGGAACAAAGTAATATCTTTGATCAAATAACCATGATTTTAATCATATTTTTTTCCTTTACATGAGTTACAATAAAAAATAATAATCATGTTTTATTAAAACTAATGCAGCACAATACTGTTGCTGTTTGAACCGAGCAAATATCTGCCAAATTTAACATGCCATAACAATAACAAGAAAAGCAGCAATTGAATCAGAAATCAGAATTAAATCAGAAAGTGGAGAGATTTGAAAAAGGAAATTGAATCATAGAGGTAAAGGGAAACTCATGTAGTAGGAGCGACATGATATTTCAAGCATTTAGTATTCATAATAATAATAATTATTGATAGCATCATGACATATTCAACGAAACACCGTCCATATTATCAAATATTTTGCCAAGTAATATTTGTTCCATGCAAATTTACAAGAAATGTACAGTGACTGCTTTCGATATTGTGTGTAGTGCAATGTATCTGCAAAGATACTGACCTGGTGCGTTTCATCTCATTAATTGTTAATTAGTCTGGTTACAATGTCAGCATCCACGTACTTATCATGACCTTGTTTAATAGTAGAATCATACAGTAGCTATATAGTGCGAGGCATTTGCATCCACAAACATGAATGGATAGATTCGATAGTCTAGAGTTAAAGATAAAACATCAGTCACTGAGAGCAACTGTCCCTTGATAGATTATTGACTTTTCCTATGCGAGATCACGAACTGTACACAAAATGCTTTGTAGAAAAAAAAAAATCCACATTTTCTTTTAACGACATGAGTTCCAAATGATAGATTATTGACTTTTCCTATGCGAGATCACGAACTGTACACAAAATGCTTTGTAGAAAAAAAAATCCACATTTTCTTTTAACGATATAAGTTCCAAATGAGGAGAATTTTATATTTTTTTCATTACATACTAGAATTCTATTAGTCAGTCAGCAGTTATAAAGTAAGAAGACAACCTATGGCTGTTCACAGAATTACACAATGCGAAATGATTGTTGTACCTACAAATAAAAAATCAATGTTGTAAAAGAGCACTATCGAGCAATTCACAGCTCATTCATTAGTGTTCATTAACTCTTTTTATGATTTGTTCCAAAATCCTCTCGTATAACCATTCTCGGTTGATTTGATAGTGTGACCGATAGCAGAGTTTCATGTAAACATGTAGAGCTTACAATTCTATGTGAGTTTCACCAATTGAAACGAAACGTCCTTTGTGACATCAGTTGATTTGCTGAGCTACAAACTGAGAGGGAATCCTAGTGTGAAGGTAGCACGACAGCGTCACTGGAAAGGTATCTTTTTTTTTATTTTTTTTCCGTCGGAAATCACGAATGTGAAGGAAATTCAAATCGGAAAGAAACATTTCTTTTTTTATGGTTCTTATTGTTTTTGTCCTGCCAGTATGTTCTTGCCCGTGTATCCACTTTGCACAGGGAATTTAACATTATTTTGGAAATGATTCCTACCGGGGCAAACGGTTATTGTTTTTTGTGTTTAATCATTTTGATTCATCCTTGAAATTACCACGCTTAATTCCTATCAGATTAATGTGGTCTTGATATCTAAAGTGATTTCTCATGGCATGGAAGGTACATGTACCACCCACTTATCATTTCATTATTTACTGTATTCCAATTCTAATTTCAATTTCAATCTTTTTTTTCCACATTTCTCAATGAAAATACATCAAACATAACAAAGCCAAATAATACATGATATCCAGCTAGGATGCACACTAGACTGTTGCAAACACATAGAACATGATGGTCAATCTATGAAAATTGAATCTATTAACAAACGGTGACGATGGAACCTACTGAAAAGCAAGTTTGTTAAGCGTAATTCCCAGTATTAAAACAGAGTGTAAAGATCAAAATAAGGAGCACTAATACAACATAGGACGAGAGTACAGAAAAAAACAACTATGGAATACAGCCATTTTTTTAAATAAAAGTAGGAAAACGAATAAACCACACGCTGCCGAAGTATTATCAGTTGTTATCATAGCAATGTTAACAGTAAAGTTTTTTAGTTTAAATTTAACAGAAAACTATATAGTTCGTTCCTCAGAAGAGACGCGAAAGTAGTTGGGTAAAGGAAAACAAAACGCTAACAGTTCAATAATGATCTACCAGCCAGTTGCAGTGAAATGTGGAAAACAATCCCAGCTGTTACCGCTGGTACCGTTGATACTTACAGTGCAATAGATGGCTAGGACATGGTAAAATAAAGAAAAAAAAAAATGAATACATGTGAATCCTCAGAGAAGCTAGAACGTTGCTTCCTTATACATAAGCAAAATGTAGGTCAGGCCTACAGGCGTCTGGTTTTCGTGTCATATGCATGCATTGGGTCGATATACGTGTACTCTGGGCAAGAGTGCGGTTCTTGGTGGGTCTCGGACTGGTCTGGAGTAATTTTACCAGCATTTGCTCCGAGAATGAGATAGCCATGTTCATCTTCCTCCAGCTTTTCGCTCGGTTTGCCCGAGTAGACAGATGTAGTCGAAGCCGAGTACAATCGATCGTTCAGGCTCGTCGGAAGAGGGGTAAGCTTTTCACTTTTACTGGCATGCCTGTATTCATGCCATGGCTGCGGTCCTTGTATTTTCTCTGATTGGTCTGGAGTAATCTCTTTGGCAATTGCTTCGAGTACGAGGTAACCTTGTTCATCCAATTTTTCGCTTGATTTGCCTGAGTAGATAGCTGTAGAATATAATGGATCGTTCGTTCTAATTGTTAAATTGACACGTTGTTCATTTCTGGCATTATGCTTGTAAGCGAGACGTGAACATGGTACCTGTAGGGTTTTAGATTGGTAGGGAGAGATTTCACCGGTATTTGCTTCGAGAACAAGGTAACCATCTTCATCTACCTCAGGCTTTTCCCTTGATTTGGCTGAGTAGATGGCTGTAGAATATAATGGATCAGCCGTGACCACTTCATTTCTTTTGGTATATTTGTACTCAACTGGTGTCTTCCATCGTGACTGTTCTTGAATTGTCTCGGATCGGCGGTTTGGAGCAATTTGACTGGAATTTTCTGAGAGAAAGAGATTTTCATCCACCTCGGATTTCTCTCTCGGTTGGCTTGGGAAGACGGATGCAGAACCAGGACTATCTTTCTTGCTGTTCATTTTCTCTGCGTGATTGTGGTTCTGTGAAGATACATGCAACACGCAAGATAATGTGGACAAGTTGATGCAGCTATAACATGATCACTCGATTTACATGGCCATCTCTCTAGAGACTCGTGGAAACTACATTAGGAATACTTAATCTGCTTTGTGTGTTTTGTCAACAATGACACCAATATCCAGATTTTATGGAGAAGTTGCATTTGATAATGACTTCTAGAACTACACAATTGACACCATCATGATCGTTAATGTGATGATACAAATGATGCAAAGGTCTGAATGTGTCAGTTCTAATTCGTGTATGAGCTATGGGATGCTTAGTGGATGCTTTTTTTTTTAATTGCTTGCCAATGACGAAAAACATGGAATCAATACCTCCGGCCGTGTATCAAGTAACTACTAAGCGCACGGTAAATTTACTGGATACATAATTTGCTAGGCAATAGGATATTCTTACTCGGTGCGAGAACTTATAAATATAGCGAAATTTTGCAGTGAGATGATGCTCCTGCTTCACAGAGATGCTCTTCTCAGATTGGGAATAACCATGTCAATGCGCTATGTTTCGTTGCACTTAGTAGTTTCAGAAGAAGCAATTTTTCGTTTATTTTTCTTAGTGTTTTTATAATAGTAGTAAAACATTTATTTCGCACAACCTCCTTTCCGTTTCAAAATGTAATGTTCCCAAATATTAGCAGTGAATCTATTTTTTTAGTGTTCATTATACTTTTTAGAAGTCCTTGTAAACATTCGAAATAATGTTCAAATTTCATCACTGATATATTTCTAACGCGTTTCCCAATTCCATGGTATGAGTGATAAATAAAAAAAAAGGATAAATAATTGTCATTATCATTGTTATTGTTATTGCCATTGCTACAAGTCTGCGATAACGTGTTAACAGTATATGTATAATCCCGAGGCAACCTTTGGACAGGAAAAACAAAAAGAAAAACAAAAACAAAGCAGAGCTCTCGACCAAAGAGTTCCCAGGATTTTCGCTACCCGTTCTACAATCATCGTATAATGAAGATGAATCGATTATTAATGGAAACGCAGTCACTGTAGAATAGCATGCTTAAGAAATCTGTATGAGAATGCCCTTTTGAGTATTTTCTCTGATATTTACTAAAATGCATTATGCATATCAATATTCCACAAAATCCATATATGCATATGCACACTTTCATTTCCGCACGCACACACACACACACACACACACAAAGTAAACATATGGGATACTTTACTGAGCAAGTGACGTTGCTTTGTAACGAAGATGCACAATGGGAGACTTGTTCCAAGTTTGGTGCCTGCGAAGTTCCGCTGTCTACCTCCGCAGCATCCTGGTAGATGTGATACGGATCCTCTTGATGAGCAGTGACTTCCCTGCAAATGTTGTAATAGTGGCTCGGGAAAGGGTGACTCTCTGCTCCAGCGTCAGTACATATTGTACTAATTTTGTTCAATACAACATGATCCGTCGAGCTCAAATTTTGGTTTGAATTATCTGCAGGATGCACCTGCGGTTTTCTGCTGTTTGGCTGATTTGAAGTTTGTGATGTTCTACGTCTGTAAAGGCAATCATGAGAGACATACACGGTCTTGAAAAAAAAAAACAGAACATACATAACCAATAGCTCATTTTCAAGATGGGTTGGAAAATTACTTTACAAAATCAAAATCAACGAGATATGGAAACTCGTCACACTGAGGACGAGTTAGGTGATACGCTTGGGGTCAACAGATGTCGGTCATCTGTGATCGACAAAGAAAAGAATGTGATATAGGCACATTGAAGTTTGAGCGTGCATGCAAAACCGTTTCTCTAACCTCTCGGCCACGGGACATCCACGGAAATGGTAAGGCAAAAAAGAAATGTATAGATATTACAGGGGGAAAAGTCAATGCCCACTCAACCAACGTGGCCGCGTGAACATGTATTGCATTGCAAGACGGAAATGCGGCCTTGTAACTACTGATGTCGCTATGCCATTTCTGGCAACTTGGGAAAAATACGTACCGTAAACATAAAACCTATAATCGGCTGGTTTTGATACCTTGCCTTTAATCACAATTTTCAGTGTGATGACGTCATCAAAGTACAAAACAATGACATGGTCTTGAAAGACAATTGTTCAAAGTACAACACTTCCGTCGTCGTCATTACATACTATGATCGCTTTGACAAAGTCAGCCTGCAAAACTTTGCAGCAGTCGAAGCAATGTGGTCTCCAATACAAAAAAGAGGGATATGGTGTGTGTGTGTGTGTGTGTGTGTGTCTGTGTGTGTGTATAGGTGCGTTTATATACGAATGTGATTTCTACATGGACGAATATGTAATACAAAATTGAAGGAAAAAAAGTAAAATAGCTAAGTATTTTGTTTCGTGATCTTGTGGGGTTCGAACCCGCACGTGTGCAACCTCACGTCTCTGAGACGTCGCCTTTAACCACTCGGCCATACGTCTCAATGAGAAAATGTGAGGAACGTAAACTTATGTATGTGAAAGCTGAATCAGGAATCGTTTTGTCCACATTCCATTCTCATTTTCAGTTTTAAACTGCAAAATTGTCAAACTGATGAGGAGATTTCAAAGAATAAAATGCATGATTACTGCAACTTATTGTCTCAGTTACCACATACTTAAGTTACAGAGGATATGGAGCAAAATTAGCTGAGATAAAGGTGCTTAAACGTTGTCAAGTCAATGCACATTAAAAAAAAAATCACCTCCCATAGACATAACACGTAAACTTGTCTAATTTTGAGTCTTTACCTTTAATAACAATTTGAGGTATGATGGTAAGTCTTCTCGAACCAAGATTTGGAACGTAAGCTTCTACGTGAAAGATGAATCATGACGATCACCCGTGACCGACACATCTTCAAAGGGATCAGTTATTAGAAGTGGAAGCCCTCGTGCCAAGCATATTGTCTCAGCAATTCCAAAGCAATGATACCCTTACATTTAGGCATACCATAATTTCCCTCTGAAATCAATGGTAGGTATTATTCATGTACAATTGCTTGCCTTGTCCATAAACTTTGCTTTACAAACTTTCAGTGAAACGTGTCATAACATAATTCTGTAACTCCATTAGCAGTGATTGACTACATAAAGAAAGATTTATCCAATTGAACGCTTAGCGCGTATAACTAAGGGAGATTTTAGCCTGATGCTCTGTTCTTCACTGCTCAGATACCAACAACACTACGTATAGAGAAACAGCCATGACGAAAATAAGTTTTTCCTTTTCTTTGGCAGATAGACACACAACCCCTTTAAACCACACTATAATTGACATGGAGGGACATGAACAAGTTCATTACTACTAATAAACAGTGATGCCTTCTACTCATGTGGCACAAGATACCTCTATAGCAACATAAAACCTGTCTACAACTCCGTTATTGCGTCAAACAATAACATCCTGGAATTTCAAAGAGATGAGCGAGACGCCATACACCTGGCCTAGAGTTAATTCATTCAGTTGCCATTCCTGCTCCAGTTGAGTTATGTAAATTATTTTCCGACCTATCTTGTGACAGTGTAACAGGAACAAACGTAGAGAAAAGGAAAGAGAAAAGGAAAGGTGGCAAGCGGGGCACTGTACAAAGGGCAATTTAAACAATACGTATGATAAATGAAGCAAATCCAACCTCCAGCCTCCGACAAAAAAAAAGGAACTTGAGTGACTGTGTGTCGTGGGGTAGTATAATTGATAAGATAATACGATAAATGACATCGATCGGAATAAAGCTGAACTGCCAAAAGAAAAACAAAGAAAGAGCCAGAGAAAAAAATGATAGCGTCCTGCGGGTCTCGAACATCTCGTCCTAAGGTAGTACATAATGACCATGCAGCGCGCTAAGCGACTATAAAGCCACACGGCTGTACCGAAGATTGGATGTGAAATTTATCTTTAATCTTTTATATATATATATATATATATATATATATATATATATATATCTTTAATCTTTTTGTATTTATATATATATATTTATCTTAAATCTTTATACCATTTACAACATGAAAAAGTTCATTACTACTACTAAACAGTGATGCTTTCCACTCATGTGGCACAAGATACCTCTATAGCAACATATAACCTGTCTACAACTCCGTTATTGGGTCAAACAATAACAACCTGGAATTTCAAAGAGATGAGCGAGACGCCATACACCTGGACTAGAGTTAATCAATTCAGCTCCAATTCCTGCAAGTTATTTAAACGTACATGTTCCTACCTATCCTGTTACAGTATAACAATAACCAATGAAGAGAAAAGGAAAGAGCAAACGAAAGGTGGCAAGCGGGACACTGTAACAAGGGGCAAATTACAACATTAAGTGTGACAAAATTAATGAAGCAAACCCAATCTCCAAACTCCAATACAAAACAAGGGAAATAGAGCAGCCGTGTTCACGGGTTACGTACACTTGATAAAATAATACGATAAATGACATCGGAGTAAAGCTGAACTGCCGAAAAAAGAGAAAGAAAGAAAGAACGGATAAAAGTCCTGCGGGAGTCGAACCTCTCACCTTCCGGTATGGCGTTATGAACAACCAGCGCGCTAACCGATTATGCCACATGGCTGTCCTGAAGATCGAGTGCGAAACTTAAATCTAAATACTATCGTAATAGTGTTGACTTGTGGTGGCGCTATTCAACTTCCCACAAGTGGCAGCGTGGATTCCATCAAAATAAAGTTGCAAAGAAAAATTGGGAATCGTTCCGTACAGATTGCATTCTCAATTTCAGTTTTAAACTACAAAATTATCAACCTGATGAGGAGATTTGGAAACATAAAATGCATGATTACTAAAGCTTATTGTCTCAGCTACAACATACTGATGTTTCAGAGGAAATGGAGCAAAATCAGCAGAGGTAAAGGTGCTTAAACGTTGTCAAGTCAATGCATGGTTTAAAAACAAATCACCTCCCATAGACATAACACGTAAACTTGTCTGATTTTGAGTCCTTGCCTTTAATCACAATTTCTAGTATGATGACGTCATCATATTTCAAAACCATCACATGGATTAGAGAGACTAATGTTCAAAGTACAACATATCTGAATTTGGGATAATATTGAGCTTAAACAACAGAGAAACGAGCAAATGAATGTCAGAAACAGTACCTCAAAAAATCAATTCCACTTTTTTTATTTAAAATGACGATATGATGACGTTATCGAGTTTTCCTGGCAATATTGATACCTGGAATGTTATTTACAATTCATATGCTTTTGTAATATGCAATAGAAATATAGGGTCAACGGACGATTTAAAGAGCTATGGCAAAATAAACAAAGACATGTTTTTTCACTATATTTGCAGAAAGACGCGCGCGCGGAATTTCAACTTTGACGCCAGGGCATTCCTTTGTTATAGGTCGAAATCGATCGGAAATCAATGGATATTGTTACTCAAAGTATCAAGAATAAAAATCAGTCAAAAAAATTGTATTTCCATGTTGCTTACGCGCTCTGCGCGCGAAATTGCGCGGACGGACGCGCACGCGAGAAAATGTTTGAAACGCTTAAAATTGTCTGAAACTTCGAGATTTCCCATTGGGAAGTCGTTTTGAGGCTTTTAAAATTTTGACGCGCGCTTACGCGCGCGTAATGGTGACCTGGGTAACTAGCGTTAAAAGTAAGATAGATCGTGATCTGAACTTTATGTCCACCGAAAATGATACAGAAATGACGTCTAGTTATGAAGTTATGATCGATCATGTGACAAGGTCCGAAAATCACAAAATGGCGCCTAGATGACGTCATAGATATGTTACTGTCATGAAAACCTTATTGTGGCTAGATTTTGTCATGACACATGTTTACTGAAAATGTCATGTAATTCCGTAATGTCATTGTTGAGATATTGACGACACAAAATTGTCCAGAAAGAAAGAAGAATAACAAAAAAAAAAAATAAAGAGATTTTGACAATCACAATAGGTGATACGCTGATAGTGTATCACCTAAATATTTGTGGAACATATCAATATTCAACTTGTTTTGATTTCTTCCGAAGAAAAGACATAACATCTAGTAAAATATTGTGCTTGAATATCAAAATCCATTAATACCCTCTGAAATATGAAAACTTTGTTTTCGACGGCTACATACACATACATTTTCTGTTGTTCCTCAAAGTTTCAAGCATTGATTACATGATTTTAGAATGGTAAATATTACTAATATCAAACAACTACAAACTGATAATATGATTACGAAAAAGAAGTGTCTGTAGGTGGCAATGTAGCTAACCTTCCTGCAGTAATCCACAAAGAGCCACTTCCAACACACACACTATCACACACACACACACACACACTCGCAATCACACACACACACACACGCACACGCACACACACGTGCACACGATATTAGGTTACGCAAACACTCACCTCTTCCTGTGATGCCTGCACAATACCATAAACAGAATGGCAATAAGTATGAGAACAACACACATAAGAACTGCCATTGCAAAGATGTCAACATCATTCTCAGGAACTTCAGAAGCTGAAATGAAATTCAATACAACAAATCTTTGTCACCCTTTGTAAAAAAAAAAAAAAGGATATTGGATTGGAAAAAAGAAATATTGAATTTTCTTTATTCTTGACATATCCCGTAATAACGCACATTAACGTATCATCAAGAGAATAATCCTGGAATGATAGCCCACAAATGAAATGGACTAAAAACACTACATTGCCCCTGAAAGGATAGGGCATCACCAAGTACTCAATTTTGAGAAATTACTATTACTGGGAATGAACTTACTTGATATTTTAAATCAGTATAATATATATTTTGTCGTTGTCTCTTATGTATCATGCAACAGTGGTATCATGTGTGTGTGTGTGAGAGAGAGAGAGAGAAGATAAATCTGCTTACAATAATGAACATGAGTTAATATCGCAAGCAGCAAAACATGGTTGCGATAACCATTTATTTTAATATACAAGATGAAATTGAAAATCTGAGAAAAAAAAAAGAAATTAAACGGTATCAGTAAAATAAATTCTGCTTTATTATTGAATATTTAGATAACGGATATGTGTATAGTTAGATGATATCAAATAATAAGGATATGCAACTCACTTGTAGTCGTTTCGCTTGTGTCTGGTATGACTACATTTTTAGTTGGATTGCCATCACCTGTTCATGAAAAGAGCAAAAGAAGCAAGATGATTAGGATAGACAGCCGCAATGATGACATCATAGTATTTAGACGCACAATGACCTCGTCACCTAACATTTCATTTTTATTCATTTCATCTTAACATCCAAATAATACAAAATTATTGCAAAGTAACATCGGCGATTTGAAAAAGATTTGTATAAAAAAAAACCCTAAATGACATGAAGCAAATACAAATACAAACAAATGCATAACAAAAATACAAAACATACACACCGATGGAGTAAATACGAAATTTTCATACCTAGTGGTATTAATTGTGCGCATGCTGATAAAGAGAAGATTAGAAACAGGATATCATGTCCTTGGAAAATACTTTCACCGGTTATTGTATGAAAGACAACGTAGTCGAACTATTTGCAATAGCCGGAAACACTTAAATTTTTATGATCATTTCAAATTGAAATTGAAATTATGATTTCATTTGTATTGTTTATTTAGGACTTTATAATTGCTACAACATAATGTATCTGTCAAGTCTAGACGGCCAGTCTATGCACTTGTGTACAGTTGATACAACTTGACTTTGAACATAGTAAAATGTCAAAAGCAAAGAAGAAAGGCAGTCGCGTTGGAATTTTATTCATTGATTGACAGTGCGATATATTTCTTCTAGTTACCAAGCTATCTGCATGATTAAAAGTGTACATTACAATCATTTAAAATAAAAGAAGAGGAAAACCGGTAAGTTTGAAAGATTTTTGTTCTTTTTTTAACAACGTATTTGAACAGTGAATAGAAACGGAGAATGAAGCCGTAAGAAAAAAAAAAGAAAAAGAAAAAAGAAGAAACAAAAAAGTGATTACACAAATCATAAACCGAACAAGGATTGAGGTACAATAGAAAGGTGCACAACTGTAAAGTGGCTGACAAGTCATCTTACTTAGAAACGACGTAGAGGTGATCTCGGGCAATGTCGTTAATTCATAAGTTAGCAGTCCCTCGCCTGTTTCATTGGAGGAAATCAGGGGGCATTGTGGGTAATGACTAATATTGGTTAAATGAATCAGACTTTGCTTATACATATTCGTAACAGAAAAATGTTTCCAAGCTTACTGAAAAAAAAATAAAGATAAAATTCTACCATCAGTAGTTTTCACAGCTGTTGGATTCAATATCTCATGGAGCTGAGGTGATTTGCTAAATCAGTAGGGTAGCGTTAGGGTTAACGACAAATTTATGTCAAATTAAAATATTCAAAAAAAAAACAACCCCAAAATACATCGAATGCCAACAAATGCCGAAACACTCATCAAAAAACAATTACAGTTACTCTAACAGTAGCTAGCTTGTAGATATTTTGCATGTTCCTTACTGGAGATGTAGTCTGTATTCTGTGTAGGTGTCGGTGTGGTAGTTGTTCCACCTACATATTAAACATAGACGTGCAAGACTTAATTCAGTTTCAAAGTAGTTTGGTAAGTTCTCTGGCACTCTTGGACAATATGAAACTCTGTCACAATCATTTGAAGAATCGGTAGGTCTTTAAAAACTGTCCATAGCGTATGTATAATAGAAATCTCTCAATCATAAGGACGTTGAACACCAGCCCCTGTTAATATATCTTGGCTTGATATGAGAGAGAGAGAGAGAGAGAGAGAAAAAAAAAACCTGCTTTCTTTAATATATCGATTGACAGAATAATGAATAGATCAAAATGGTGTCTCTGTCTCGTATTTCCACTAATACTTTTGACTTTCAGCAAAACCGAGACATTTGCCAGAATTGTATTTTATTTAGTAACACTAATTTGATCTGATATTTGATCGTTTTTATCGGTTCCCCCAGTATAGTATGGTTAAAAAAGATTAATTCATAGTTCCCCTAATTTGATTTATCACAGGACCTGAGGCTCTACAAGCTTGCTTTTACACAGGCCCTATCATATTTTTCGCATTATGACCTTAGTTTTACTAGTATGTATATCTAGACAAGCTTTTGTACATTCCGGTGAAGTTTCATGTAATGTATGTTCTGTATAATTTTCATAATTATACTTTATTGAGATTTATGTGAGAAATATGAACATGAATTGAAATGAAATGAAAATGAAATGAAATCTTCAGTCATGATTACGGTTGATTTCCCTGTTACGAGAAATTTCACGGAAATTTGAATAAACCCCATAAATATCGATCCAACTTTATGTCTAATTACATGTACGAGCTACCATCATCAGTTCCTTCTCTTCTTCCTATGTTCTGTGTTATACTGTACAGTGTTATATAATTATTCAGTGTAGCCAGTTGAATGTTTCAACTTTGACAATACAACATGTGTATCAATGGCAAACCTTCTGTTATAGTTTCGGATTTCCAACAGAATGGGATTGACGCGTTCCAGGTCGGAAAGTAAGCCGACCGTCCGGGTAGCCATACACACTGCAGTGTCGCACTTCCATTGACGATGTAACCTTCATCACAGGTGAGAGTTATCTTAGATCCAAAGCATGTCATATAAGAGTCCCAATGACCATTTCGCACATGACCGGGCTGAACACAAAACCCGACAGAAACTGTCGTTTTGAAGAAATGAAATGATGCAAATAATATATTCATATATATAGATATATATATATATATATATATATATATATATATATATACGTATACACTCAGAAAAAAAAAGAAGGAAGAAAGTAAACACTTTTTCAACTTTATATTTCTCATAGAATATTTGGCTAAAAGTTGATGTATCATATACCATATGCAAGGTAATTTAATTGGAATATAAACCTGGTAGGTTAATAAAAAGGTAAACTTTACGCATGAGTGAACACCTTCGTTTTTCTCTTCAAAGGCACAAAAGTAAAAATTGGAAAAAAATAACAAGTTGTCATTCATGGGTGCTGTTCATAAGTGCTCTTCCATTTAACAATAAGAACAATAGACAATTTCATCACGATGAAACACGTCATCTAAGTTGCAAAGATATGGCTAAGACCTCTGTGATATCTTTGAAGCCCAAAAGATAAATAAACGCTAAAATAATGGAGGAAAATGAAGAACCTTCTGTCAAATCCAAATTACCAAAAAAAAAATGAGAGAAGTAGCAATTTAAATAAAAATGATAGGAATTTGAATTGGTTTCTCAAATTAGGAGACCTGCAAATAATATTTGATTTTTGCATTTGTCTCCTGAATTCTTAGATTAATTCTTAAATTACTATATAAAGAAAAAAAAAAGGAAATAAAGATATCTTGTTCATTTAATCATTTTTGTGCCCTTACTCCTTACGTCATTTGAACTTGAGTTGACAATAAAATTCTTATCTTCCCCTTCAAGTTTCCAACCTTGATTTTGTTTGAGGTTATGAATAGATAAAGAGAGCAAAAACTTATATTTGTTATTTCATGCATGTCTCTCATTGTTTTAAACTTTCAAATGAAAAACATTAAGCCATTTTTTTGTTGTGCCTTGAAGGACCAAAACGAATGTGTTTACTCATGCGTAAAGCTTCCTTTGTATTGACCTACCAATGTGATAGCCAATTAAATTAAATTTAACATGGTATATGATACATTTTTTTTCATTTTTACCTTTTTTTTTTTTGCTTGGTGTAGAGAGAGAGAGAGAGCACGACTGTCTATCAAAATACAAACTAAGATTCGCACGCCAGGGTTTTACGTCAGGGCTCAAAATAAGGGAAACGGGTCAACTTTGTCAGACTTGAGTTTGCATATGTTCTGAAATAGAATAAATGGAAAAGTTTTTTTAAGAACTTTTTTGTGGAATGCTGTAATAAGGTATATCTTGGAGACCCCTTTTCATTACTTAGAAACTCTTTACGCAGTCTTAATTCACTCTCAAATCTAATAACTGTTAAAAAAGATATCTTTTTTTTTATTAGGTAGTTATCTTGGAAAGACTCTGTTAATAGGGCAGTCTTTCATCGTTACCTGAAGATCCTTTCATATTTCCTGTTATGCAGTTTTACATCCCTTTCATGTAAAGTCGCTCGTAACAGAAAACGGATCGGTTTCAAAGCTCTCACGCAGGTCACACGGAATACACGTAAGTAGGAGGTAAGTAACACGCATCTACCAGGTAAGACGAAATTGCAAAACTCGCAAAAATTCATGTCCGCCCGCAGAAAATTCTCCTGCGTGCTAAAAAATCTCTACTCGCAACAAGCCCGCGTATCTGCCCGGAAAGGTGCGACACTGCCTTAAACGATAGTCACACAAACATCTAGCAACCTCACGTATGTAAAATGAATCATACGCAATCCCTTTATCATACGATGTATTTGAACGATTGAAGTAAAGAAAAGAAAATTATAATATATTATCGTATGTATTCTTTCGACTTTTGTTATGCTATTTTTATTTTCAAATTTGTCATCTTTTGATTATTGAATGCTTACAATTCACACATGGTGTATTTGCCTTTCATACTCACTGTTGTATGACTCGTGAACCAATTGGTCAGATTCATGGTCTACCTGTCTAGGACATGTCCATTTCTGAGAATTCCTTCCTTCGGACTCTATCTCGCTAAACGGTTCTGATTGAAAACAGTTGTATAAATAAATTACGTACAACAGCTGCGTCCCAAGTGTCATATTCTCGGGTTTGCATCTACAAATGAACATACAGTTTGAGTTTTTTTTTTTTTTTTTTTTTTTTTTTTTTTTTAAGAATAAACGTCAGATCCGAAGAAAGACACCGTTTTAAATGTCTGTTCATCGTCTTACTAGCATCAAAGAGATCCCGGTTTTTCATAGGTGTGAAACAGAATGACGGTCACCTAGGAAAGCTATATCCAATATACACTGTTTTAAAATTGTCAGCCAGTCCTTGTTACGTCATTGTAATTCTGATAAGACTATCAATCACATTTTGTCAATGCACTTACCCTGCCAATAACTTAGTGCAAAATACAAATTCATATGATTTTGTTCTTTTATACTTTACTTTAATCATTCCTTGTTTACAAATGATAAAGACGTAACAGCAAATACCCTTTATCAATAATGTATCCAATGTATTCTATTAATAGGTATAGTGCCGCAAAAGCGTATAGTTGCATGTAGGTAATAATCATGCCATTTAAAACAGAATGTTCGTGCAAAAAGAGAACACTTCTGCTCTTGATTCTCTAAAACAATGTTATTTGAGCATTATGACATACAAAACATCAACACATATTTACTTGTAATTGTTTCAGTAGGCTCACCTTGACATTTGAGTCTAACAGCCGCATTCGAGGAACAGTCAGTGAGTGTCAGTTGACAATCCATCAAACGTTGATACGTGCCAGGAACTGTGCATTGATGTTGTGGAACACAGTTACAAAACTTCAAAAACATTGACACACTAATTCAAGGCAAAGTAGAAAAATGTGAAAGTTATGTCTGGAAAGCAAGTACAAGGGTTATAGACATGTTTCAAAGGCATCAAGTGCATCTGGAGGTTGAAGTAAAAATCATCAAATTCTTACTTAACGTTGCTTAAAATTCACTTACCGTCTGACAGTCTGAAATAGCGTCACCTAGTTTTCGAGATCTACATGATTTCAGAATACTTAATCTTTTGTTTTATTTTTTATCTTTTTATTTTTTCACAAAAACGCAATACTACAGTCATCACAAAGATATAATAGTGATGGTAATAATCATAACAATTTAAAGTTTTATAGTTTATTGTTCAAATGTAAAATAACAATCCAGCAGCTCGAAGGCTCGTGCAGTTGCTTTTACGTACATCACAGACCTCACAGAATTCACAAGTAAATGTACGTTTGCATTGCAGATATGTATGAGAATAAAATACGTCACAAATTATAAATACACATCAAACTTAAGCTTCAATAATGGAATAGGTAAATAATGCAAAACAGGAAATGAGATTTATTAGATGGTATAAGGCATTATGATGAATAGCGGGCATGGCAGTAAAGAAAGAAGAGGAGATGGATTGGTCCAAAGCACACAAAAACATGGAAACTCAAGAGACAGGTCAGGAATGTGTAATCAGCATATAATATGTCCATTTACCAAAACCAAAAAACAAACAAACAAACAAACAATAAAAAAAAAGAAATGTTGACCTGAATTGCGGGCTAAATAATGAAGATTGATGGCAAGATTATACCAAATTCAATAGGTAAAAAAAAAAAGCCAGAAAAAGAAAATAAGGGATTACAATGTTTTCTTACGTTATCCTTCAATTCAATTTAATTTAATTCATTTTTATTTTTTTTATCCAACAAAGAGAAAAAAAAAATCAACAAAATCATGAGACCCCCCTATAAATAACAAAGAAAGTAAAGACAATGTAAGACTTTCACACGAAAAATGAGACATGGGAATAAACATTAACTTTCCAAAATTAAGGGTCAAGTAACCCCGGGGCACAGCTGCTTACCTTGGTCTCCTCTAAGATATTTCTGCCATTGCTCTGTACAGTTCTCAATTCTTATTATATTGTTTATTGTTTTACCATCTATATACATAATCTACCTCACATTGCGTTGTATGCAACATTTCTTCCCTCAAACTTTTTTTTTTCTCCCTTAAGAAGAAAATCCCTGCAATAATTCTATTTTCAGCTTACGTGGACCTTGACATGATAACCGTTCAGTCCTGCTCCGCGATATTGTCCGTGGCAATGCTTGAGCATGATACCTCTCAGCCGCTGGGAAGCCGAGCTCTTCGCAGACCAATTTGGCAGCCTCGGCGTTAAATCCTTCATGGCAAACATATCTGTCTGTTTCGAAGACAACCAATCCTTCAAGGGGAGAGGGTCCGCCAACCAGGCTCACACTGGGTGTTTCTATAGAGCGCATGGTAACAATATGAACACTTTTGAAATTTTAGTAATGAAACTCTGGATTCACTTCTACTTCTAGACTGATGAATGAAATTAAAGCACGATGAAAACAGAGTGGGACTTCGGAAGGGTCGCAGTTTCGAAATAACAAGGTTTACCGTTGGGAGTGTTTTATTTTCTACCCCAAGTGTACTTCTTCTACAAGAAATAAAGGTTGTTGTTTTCACGTTAATACTTTGAAATTTTACTTCTTAAAACCTTAATGGCAGGCAATGAAGGCTGCAACAACATAAAAAGTGTAGTGGAGGATAATTATACTCGTGTTTGACAATGTAAGGCCTGCACTACATTGTATTTGCAATCAATATCGATTTCTATTCTGTATTGCTATCTCTCCATAATTTTGGAACGGAAGACATTTTTTTGATTCTTGAAGTTGGTTGAGAGAGAGAGAGAGAGAGAGAGAGGGAGAGAAAAGAACGGATTGTCAGTCACTCACTAGAAAGAAAAGTTGCAGTTTGTCCTAAGCCGTGAACTCTTTTTGACTTATTCGGTTGCTGGGTGTATAGGACTACTGATTTCGTCAAAACCTGGCGGTTACAAGTTCTTGCAATCTATAGAGATAACAGATTAAAGTAGTCTGTGATTTCTTTGGTACAGACGTATACTATACCTGATAAAAAGAAAATGTAGTTTTCTTTTATCTTTATAAAACTGCCAGTTACCTTTTACTTTACAAACGATGTGTACATCATGTACATGCTGCCTCATCTCCGGTATAGCCTAGAGCTGATTATCATTATATGCTTTAGGATCTTTATGAAAGGCAATGTAACATGGTGTGTTTTTCATGAGAACTAGATTTATTTTTAAGATCTAAAGCCAATTCATAGTACGCTCACTCACTCCCTCCCCAAGGGTCCAAATCTTAATAGCATAGGTGGACGACGTAAAGACACTTTCTATATCAGTGAAGGCATGTTTTGACACAGGATGGACTATGGTCGAAAAAAAAAATGTATCATTCCACTTTCGCTTGTACGTTATTTGATTGCAATCAGTTCGTTATATTTTCTTCTTTTTTTTTAAACCAGAGCATGTCGCTCGTTTTCCTCTAGTCAACACATTATGCATTTACTTCATGCGATTAGAAGAAAAAAAAAACAAACAAACACTGAATAACGTTGAATACATCTAGGCTCATGTTCTTATCGAGCACTAATATTCATAATCATACTGATAGCAATGACTGCTTACCCTCGTAACACTTTGCGCCGATCGTAAATTCCACTGGGTAGGTATATATACCTTAAAGTTAGCTTCATCTGATGGGCAAGTGACAAAATGGGAGAAAACGGGCGGCGCCATAGAATCGTGATGTCAAATGACTTGTTAGCTATCACATCCTGCACATAGAAGGCTGGGTAACTGATTGGCTTCACTTCAAATAATATTCTCCACCCGCAAGGTACTTGAAGAATCCAGCTGTCCCTACTGCGGACGCATATTTCGTCACACGACACATTGGTCTCTAGTGGTTCCCCCGGACAGTTCAGACGTAAATCTGCAGTGGTAAAAAAGGGGAGATATAATTGCATCGTTATTCAGTAGTGATAAATCATGATTTGAAAAAGAAAACATGGGGAAAAATCAGTACTTCATGAGACGCTTTAACTTTTTGTTTTTTGCCAGATATCTTCACATATCATTCCATCTGATTTTTTCTTCTATTTGGAATAATTTGCATGCAGAAAAAGATGCTAGTAGGGCATTCAAGGTGAATTGAAGGAATAAGCATTTCAAAACAAAGAAAAAAATTCATGTCAGACAATAAACACCACGATAGTCAAATTGTAAATGGCTTTTAAACCCACGTACTAGATAATTTGAGTGCATAATGAATCTGTTGAAAACTGTATTCAAGTTTGGAGCTCTTTTGGCAAATAAACACAACAAAAGGACACAAACATGCTAAGAAAATCAGTTACAATGTAAACCGACTAACAATAAAGAAAACAAAGATATACGTACATGTATCTCTTGACAAAGAGAGCGACGGATAACAGCAGAGGAAAACGACAGCGAGCCATGCTAGGAAGGTCATCCTCCCGTCTTTTGCGATACTCAAAGCCATTATTTTGTCAAAGTAGCAACTGCAAACTTCCCGTTGAATGTGATGATTGTTGCCGGTTATCTCTGTTTGTCGCTTTTCTGTAATACCTGTTTTCTATAAAGTTCGCGAGGAATACTGAGTGATCGAACCTAGTTCTACAGCAAGAAACAAATAGAACGATAATCAAAATCGGCACAAACATAAGAAAGCACCGAAGTGCGCGTGGTAAAACTGCGCAGGTACCCTCGTTTGTGTGTCAAAATACAGTTCATCAAAACGATTTGCATTTTGCTATTCATGTAGTCTTTTCCGAGGCAGTAGAAGAGGAAGATAAAGTGACCATTTTTTTATGAATGTTATGCATATTAGTTCAATATTGATAGACAATATGCTCGTGGAGTCCCTCCCCCCTCTGTCTCTCTCACTCTCTCTCTCTCTCTCTCTCTCTCTCTCTCTCTCTCTGTCAAAACGCAAAGGCCATTTATTCATTCTTACTTTCGTATCCCTGTTTGGTTACGGCTTTAGAAAAAGTACGTTCAGACAGAATATGGATAAACAAAGACTTGCATTATTGATGTGATCTATGAGAGAGCTCATTAAGCTCTTCCATAACTTTCAATTTCGAGTTACTGAGAATCAAGCCACTTCAACCATCTGCATGGTAAGGTTTGTGTGATACAATGCTGTCTTGATTTATCTCCTCTTTCAAAGATCAGGCAATGCAATCGCAGAAATGTAGCGATGAGAAAATAAAACTGTAATATCACCACCTCTACATTTGATAATGCTCAATTCAAAAGCAGTTGTTATCAAATATGAATATGCACTAAGATCATTGAATCTCATATCAATATCACTGATGATGAATATTATGGTATTATGTCTATCTGGAGCTTTTGCTGCTTTTTTTTTGGGAGTCGCATATTACACATATCCGAATCTCAACATCGTTGCTTGTAAGACACAAATATCAATCTATTAATCAATTTGTGTAAAGGTGACGCTGAGTTGCTGCTACTAATAACATATTTACATTTATTGTTTCTACATATTTCGCATTCTAAAACGATGGGGAACATCAACGTCCTTTCAGAGTGAAACAATCTACTAAGTTATCACAAATTATGTTAAGAATGAATTGAGCGGGACTTTACGGAGATATTGGCATATGCTGTCTTCAGTAGCCACTTTGAGGTTGCGTACAAACTATCCACCTGTTGTACTTCAACTATGGTGCCCAAAGATTACTATTACTTCTGCCATCTGAAGGATATATAGTAATAATGTTTTCTGTTTTGTTCAAGCGATGAGAGGCTCACCTGTCTGCCACCATTGTAGACCACAAACACTCAAGGAATTGGTGATCTGACTACCTTCTCTGAGGCCCATGGAGTAGGAGCGACATCTTTTCCCTTTCAATTATTTTTTTTCGGGCATTTTCTTTTAACTTTACTTAGATAAGATTAAATATGAGCGCTCATTGACCCCATATGGAAAAACAGATCTATCATGTATATAAATCTGAAATGTCCTTCCCATCTGTACCAATTGATCACATGGTACATGTCAGTTTATTGTTGTTATGTTCTGTGAATGCCCAAAAGAATGATTATGTGTAGATGCATGATTCGTACGTTTCGCAGATATATTTCTTCAGATATGCTTTCTTTGATTCAAAATCGTTGATTATTCTAATAAATCCACTTTTCCTTTAAGCTATTTAAACTGCCGATATTTGATTACTTTCCGTTTATTTGTGTGTGCGTGTTTGTGTGTGTGTGTATCTTAGTAAACATTATAATTATTATTAACAAGCACGTTATTTTTCCATTCGTTTATAGTTGATTGTCAATATCCTGAGGTGTGAAGAGAAACTAAATTCAAACTGAAATATAGGAATTGATTTATTTATATATCAAGCACACTATGTCTTTCACTTACACACACACACACACACACACACACACACACGCATACACCAATGAAAAATAATATCACTGATACAAATAACATTCATTAACCATGAAGTCTCGTGAAACGTGCACTCTTTTATTTCCGGAAGAGTCTCTTGGGCTATCATAATATCTTGTTTGCAATGGTTTATCAATATTGCGTGCCAGTATGTGTTGAGTGCATTTGTGCATGAACATGTACTAAGTACGCACCTACCTCTTTCAGAAGCGAATGTATAATGTTGCCTTGCATCACAAAACCAACAAAAAGTCTCACTACTTGATTTTACACGATGACTCAAAGAAGGTGAAACGGGTTAACCGAGTCCATCTTGCCTTTTTCATTTATCCTGAAACATTTTTTTTTTTGCATAATTCTTGAGTTTGGAATAAAGAAACGAATGGGAAGGTGTGTCTTCAGTCGTGTCAGTAGTTTGTACGTACGTATGTATGTATGTATGTATGTATATGTTGATATGTATGTGTATGTGTGATGGAGAACAGCAATGAGAACCCAGGGAGGGGAATAAAAAGTGTCCATCCGGGACATGACACTATAGAGAGAGTTGGTTGTAAAAATGGAGTGAACAGTTAGGGTCATTTTGTTTTGGCTCTCAGAGGCCCGAATTCACGAAGGTGGTACAAATGAAACCATGGTTTAAACCATGGACAAAAACCATGGAGCGCCAAGTGTCGCATGGAATATTTAGTTACGAAATCAGTCATTTCGTTGACGAAATGATTATTTTGTAACAAAAGGACAACATTTTGTAACTAAGTGAACATTTCGTCCACGAAATGATAATTTCGTTAAACGAAACGGTCATTTTGTCGACGAAATGACCAATTTCGTAACAAAATATTCCGTGCGACATTTGGCACTCCATGGTTTTTGTCCATGGTTTAAAGGGATAGTACAGTATTGGTGGAGATGAGAATTGGGCTTTTAACTTTTTGCGAGATACCAAGAAAACAGTTATTATATAGTACAGAGCATACCATTTTAAGAGGAATTAAAAGTTTATTTGATAAAAGTCGGGTTTGGAATAGCTGTAACATCCAAAAACAAAGTAAAACAAAGCGATCGTAATAAAGTGTGGGTCCCACACTTTATTAGAATTGCTCTTTTTTAGATATCTCAGCCATTTCAAAACCAATTTTCATCAAATAAACGTTGAATTCCTCATAAAATTACATGCTCTTTCATTTCAAAAGAGGTTTCTCATTATCTCACCAAAAAATGTTAGAAACCTGAAATTAGGTCTCAACCAAAACTATACGATCCCTTTAAACCATGGTTTCATTTGTACCACCTTCGTGAATTCGGGCCAGAAGGTTCAAGTCTCGGTGTTGGATCCAGATTGTTTGTCGGTGCATGACATGGTTTTGTTGGTGCATGACATGTGGGGAACATGTCCGGGAAATGAACATACAGACAAGCCGTCTTTTGGGTAGTTATTTCGGTGTTTGGTACATCGTTGTAATCATTAATGCCCGCTGGAGGTATGTGTAGTGTTCCTACTCCTGTGATATGTAGTACGTGTACACAGGGTAGCGAACGTATTACGGTGTCGCTCGTTCGTAGCGGTATTTTATACTGCGTGACATTCACTGGCGTAGCCGGGGGGGGGGGGGGGCGGCGATGGGGGCGATCGCCCCCCCCCCCCCCCCCCCCTAAGATTTGGACCGGGGATTTGGGAGGCGGAAAAAAAAAATGCGTGTATACTGTATGCATGCACATGAAGCGGGTCTCCTTTGCAACCTATCATCAAATAAGATATTTTTTTGAATATTTCACTCAAAGTGTGCACCAGATCGTTGAATTTCAATTCAAAATATGCAAAATCTCTAGTGCTTGGGAGGGGGATACCCCCTCCCAAACCCTCCCCCTCTGTGCCTCTTTCCCTATCATGTATAGCATAGTACACTTTTTTATATTTACAAAAAAATTATGAATAATTCTGAGTGCACAAGACTTATCACTTACATTCCGAAAACTCAAGGTTCTCTCATGTATAAGGGGAATTTCAACACTTTCCTCCCTCAGTCCCCCCCCCCAATCAGTTTGTGTGTGTGTGTGTGTGTGTGTGTGTGTGTGTGTGTCATTTCCCAAATGTTGATTCCATCAAATATGCGTAGACGAGATATCTCAATTTCAACCTTAAAAAGGCAAAAGCTCCAAGGGTGGGGAAGGGTGGTTTAGGGTGGGGATAACACTCGCCCACGCCTTCTCCCTGCTCGCCCCCCCCCCCTTCCGCCATGCATAGAAATAGACTGTGGCTATACCCAGATCGCTTTATTTCAATTCTAAAAACGCAAAAGCTCCGCGAGCGGGAGGAGGAATCCCCCTTCCCCTAACCTCTATACCTCACTAGACTTTATACATACACACAGATGGTGCACATTCGGAATAAGAGCTAAATTTCGTGATTTTATCACTTCGATGAAAAAGTATTGCACCAAAAATTTGCAACAGATCGCTGAATTTCAGGTCTGAAAACGCAAAATCACCTTCGTGTGATGGGAGGGGATATGCGCCTATCTACACACTCGTGTGCATGCTTTTTCTGTTTGACTGCTGAACAGACAGTGTTCATGATATTCAGTGTAAGAATTAATACAAGAAGATTATTTAAATGATACCATTTTATAGGCAAATTGTTCAATGATAATCTACACTAAAATATACTGCAACTTTAAACAAGTGGGACTGTTTCAACTCGTTAAAACACGCAAAAACATGCATCAAATTGCACCATTTGCAACATCAAAATGCCAAAAGTTCTCACCGTGGCAGGGGCAACACCCCCTCCCACACCCTCCCCTCCCCCTTCGCTCTCTCCGCTCGCTCGGGTTCAGTCGCGTTCATGATATTAAGTGAAAAGAATTAATACAAGAAGCGTATTTAAATGATAGCATTTTATAGGCAAATTGTTCAATGATAATCTACATCAAAACATATACCTTAAACAAGTGGAATTGTTTCACCTCGATAAAACGCGCAAAAACATGCATCAAATTGCACCATTTGCAACATCAAAATGCAAAAAGTTCTCACCGTGGGAGGGGGGACACCCCTCCCACACCCTCCCTTCCCCCCTCGCTCGCTCCGCTCGCTCGGGTTCAGTCGCGTTCATGACATTCAGTGAAAAGAAGTAATACAAGAAGTGTATTTAAATTGTACCATACTATAGGCAAATTGTTCAATGATAATCTACATCAAAATATACTGCAACCTTAAACAAGTGGGACTGTTTCAACTCGTTAAAACACGCAAAAACATGCATCAAATTGCACCATTTGCAACATCAAAATGCAAAAAGTTCTCACCATTGGAGGGGGGACACTCCCCTCCCACACCCTCCCCTCCCCCTTCACTCGCTCCGCTCGCTCGGGTTCAGTCGCGTTCATGATATTCAGTGAAAAGAATTAATACAAGAAGTGTATTTAACTTATACCATTTTATAGGCAAATTGTTCAATAATAATCTACATCAAAATAAACTGCTACTTTAACAAGTGGGACTGTTTCACGTCGATAAAACGCACAAAAACATGCATCAAATTGCACCATTTACAACATCAAAATGCAAAAAGTTCTTACCGTGGGAGGGGGGACACCCCCTCCCACACCCTCCCCCCCCCCCCCCTCGCTCGCTCCGCTCGCTCGGGCTCGGTCGCTTCGCTCCCTCGCAGACTAACCGCCCCCCTAAGATGAAATCCTGGCTACGCCGTTGGTGACATTACATGGTATGTGCAGGGAGGTGTTAAAGAGATGGAGTGGCAACTCTTCGTAATTCATGCAAACACATGTTTGGGTTCAAGGCGTTACAATGGGACATCTAGCATTCCATCACGCTTTGAAGTCATGCTCGGCACCGCTCTAGTTGCAAGACGAAGTTCGGAGACGAAGAACGCATTTCACCTTTCGCTGAATTATAAGCTTTATTTCACCGCAAAATTTAAATGAATACTCGAATTGATTTAGAATAGTTTAGGAAAGAATTCAATAGTATTAACATGTATTTCTAGTTTCTTCGTAATTCGCAAATCGAAAGGAAATCAAAATTAGGCCCTCTTAAAAACCTGATTTTTTTCTATAATGCGCACATTTCCGCATGTAAATTTTGTATCTGTTAATAAGGGGATATTTTGATCTTTCAAATAAAGTACTCCGTTAAAGCGTGTTCCAGCGTGTTTTTAAACTATTTGCTGTTAAAATTGTGAGTTTTACACTGCATTTTGATTCGCTGCTCAAATTCAAGGTACACAAATTCATGGTTGCCATCAAATTGAAAGAGAGAGCGAATTGCAGTAGGCGCAAATGTTTCTAGATGTGAGAGCGCTAGTCCCGATTATTGATGCTCTCTTTTGTCAAAGCACATGGGTAACACCTGTAGTTGAACGCATAACTTCTCGGCGGTGCCGCGCATGACTTCAAAGGAGAGCTTTAGTTGCCTCTCCTTCTCTAGTGTGTAATGGGGCTGCGTTAGCAGTGGTTGTGAATTAAAGTGCGACTCGCGAAGCGATGCGATGAGTATGTTTTGCGCACTTGTACTGGTCTTCTCGCAGGCTGAATACCAGGGTTGCAGCATTGATTGCTGGAAAGGAAGGGTACGTATTATTGTTTCCGATATGTCATTCTATCAGATTAGTGTGTCACTTTCTGGTTATTTGAGTAAGCATCGTTAGATGTGGCTTTACGAGGAAAATTGGCCTCGAGATCTACGAGTGTTTGTCTGGTCTGAATTGCTTAGACTATTCTCGTAGTTCGGTACCCAGTTGGGGTGTACTGTAAGAAGTTGCGTAAGCGACGCAGTCTTGAAATCTAGTCGGAAAGCTAGATGTGAATAAATCATGGCAGCCAAGTTCGATGTAGCAGAGTTTGTGAAAGACGTCACTCTTGGTAGATTGAGAGGGTTAGTGAAAGCCCAGTAGATTGAGGTTGCAACTCATGTAGATGCTGATATTAGAGAGTGTAGTCGAAAGAAAGATTTATTTTTTTTTTTTTTTGCAGTTCTGGTGAAGAAGTTTGAACTGGATGGTGTAGAATATGAACAGACAGACCAGAGTGCGGATGAGATTGAGAGCGCTGGTAGAGAAACTGCTCCAAGTACTACGAGTGTAGTACTACGAGGGTAGATTCCACACAACTAGAACTGGCTAGATTGGAGTTAGAAAAAGAAAAAATGAAGGCAGAAAATCTGAGACTTGAACAAAAGTTAAAGATAATAAAAAGTTTCGGTACCTCAAAAGTTTCCCTGAATTTCCGTGTTTCAGGTTAAAGTACCTTTCAAATAACTAACACTGTGAGACTTACTCGCCCCAAAGTGCTCTCATTTCTTAGTAATCATGCAATTAACTGCGACCAGCAGCCCCTTACGCATAGTGTAATTGGGCTTCGCATTGTAGCATTCAGGATCATGACAGATTTAGTATCGCGGGTAAATATCAACTTAAAATCCAAAAAATTCTTCAATTTGAAGACTTACCAATTAAGTTGAAGTCTTGAAAACAGGCTTTGGGCAACGTTTGGTTCTGCCAATAGTCCCTTTCTGTTCGAATTGATGACTGAATGTGACTCTGTCGAGAGGACCTTGGGAGAGCTACATACACTGATTACTACGGCCAGCGCATACGCACACATCACATGCGAACAAATTTCAAATCCACGAACGGATAAGATGTTTGTGTGCGCATGCGCTGGCCGTCAATTCAGTGTAGCTCTCCCAAGGTCCTCTCGACCGAGTCACATTCAGTCATCAATTCGAACAGAAAGGGACTATTGGCAGAACCAAACGTTGTTCGAAGCCTGTTTTCAAGACTTCAACTTAATTGGTAAAGTCTTCAAATTGAAGAATTTTTTGGATTTTAAGTTGATATTTACCCGCGATACTAAATCTGTCATGATCCTGTAAGCTACAATGCGAAGCCCCATTTAGCTATGCGTATGGGGCTGCTGGTCGCAGTTAGCTACTCAGTATACGTATGGGGCTGCACGCTGCTGGTCGCAGTTATCATGCAATAATGGTTTCGTGCAATACGTGTACTACCTCGCCGCCGTACGGCGGCGGCTCTGGTACGAAACCATTATTGTATGATTACTAAGACATGAGAGCACTTTGGGGCGAGTAAGTCTCACAGTGTTAGTTATATGAAAGGTACTTTAACCTGAAACATAAACTAAGACAAGGAAATTCAGGGAAACTTTTGAGGTAATACCAAAACTTTATATTATCTTTAATGCAACGTCAAATTATTTGACCCAGGCCCAGGCCAGTAGCGTCCCAGGGGATGGGCCTAATGTTACTATGTCGAGACCAAAGACGCCCGACTTTGCAAAAGTGGCAAAAACTGTCCCCCGCTTTGATTAAGAGGATGTAGACTCTTTCTTTTTCTCCTTTGAGAGAATAGCCAGGAATTTGGAGTGGGAGAAGAAATATTGGTCTATGATAGTACAACAAAAGCTCACAGGCAAGGCACATTCAGTAGTGGGGAGGCAAATAACTATGACACAGTTAAGAAAGCAGTCCTTCTTGCCTATCAGTTAGTCCCAGAAGCCTACAGGCAAAAGTTTCGAGGATACAGGAGAAGTTCGGGACAGACCTACGTAGAGTTTCAGAGAGAAAAAGAAATTCTGTTTGATCCATGGGTTCGATCAATGAAAGCAGATTTCACTTATGAAAATTTGAGAGAGATAGTGTTAATGGAGGAGTTCAAGAAATCGACAACTCCAGATCTGAGAACATATTTGGAAGATCGAAGAGTACATGATGTAAAGAGTGCAGCAGTCACCGCTGATCAGTGTGAGTTGACACATAAGGTGAAAACAAAAAGTCCTGCGGGAAAGAGGAAGTTTGATCAGCTGAGAAATCTTGATACTCAAAATTGGCACAGTAGTCATAGTGAACGCAGGGATAAAGTAAAGATTGAAGCACAGAAAGAGCGCCCAAAATCGCCACGGCCTCAATACAAAGGGGTGAGATGCTTTTTCTGTGGAAAAACAGGTCACATTAAGTCCGAATGTAGGCGATTCTTGGAACAGAATGAAGCAAAGGAAAAACAAAAGCGAAAAGCAACACTTGGTTTAGTCCATGCAGACACACGTTCACAGAACAGTTCAGATGCTGAAATAAAAGAGAAACCGTACCAAACAGCCACCAATGGTTTTGTTAAGTCAAGTGTAAGTGATGAACAGCGTCACCCAAATGTTGTGAAAAGCAGTGTCTCAAAAATGACAGATATGTGTTCAAGGGGTCGTGTTGATGAAAAGTACAAGGACCTCATTTCCAAGGGTACAGTTACCATTGCTGAATTTAGAGTACCGGTTGTCATCCTCCGTGATACTAGAGCTACACAGTCCCTCGTGGTATGATATGTGAAGAGTATGCCGATAGACTGTAACACGGGTAGAAAAGTACTGATACATGATGGCAACGGAGGAACGCACTCGGTCCCTCTATTCCGAGTGAGTTTGGATAGTGGACTGATTTCAGGGGAAGTGATTGTAGGAATTGTTCCATTTTCCCTATGGATGGGGTTTCGTTTTTGCTTGGTAATGACCTTGCAGGAGGTCGAGTGAGTGTCCTCCCGGTTGTTTCCGAAGTCCCAGTGTGCGAGCAAAAACCGAAAACTCACCGATGAATTTCCAGAAGTATTTCCAACATGTGCTATCACCAGGTTTCGAGCAAGTGCAGCAGAGCGTGAGAGAAAGGAGTTTGAAAATGAAATTTGTCTTGATTTCTTTGGAAAGGTGACTAGTGAAGATGACAGAGAACAAAGTTGGGAAGAAGGTGTGTTCAGTCAGCCAGCTTTAATGAAAGCACAGATGGAAGATGAGGAGTTGTTGGAAGTTGAGAGAGGGTGCATTGACTGTAGATGAGGCGAAGGGAGTGCCAGAATGTTTTTATGTAAAGTCTGGTGTTTTAATGAGGAAATTACAGCCTCCAGATCGTCCCGCAGATGAGGACTGGACGATCGTCGACCAGATAGTTGTTCCTCCGCCGTATCGAAAGGAAATTCTACGTCTTGCACATGGAATTCCAATGGCCGGACACATGGGTGTCAAGAAGACTTTGTGTAGGATCAGAACTCACTTCTTCTGGCCCAAGATTAGAAAGGATGTGTCTGAAATTTGTCGAATGAATGTCAAGTGGTAGGAAAACCACAACATGCCATTAGACCTGCGCCGTTGATTCCTATTCCGGCTTCTGAGGAGCCATTCAGACGTGTGATGGTAGATTGCGTTGGTCGAATGCCGAAGTCCAAGTCGGGATGTCAGTATTTATTGACTGCGATGGATTTTTCCACGAGATACGCAGAAGCATTTCCTTAAGGAGCATAACTGCTAAGTCAGTCCTGGATGCCTTGTTGACTTTCCTTACTAGGTACGGGTTACCAAAAGAAATTCAGTCGGATCAAGGTAGCAATTTCATGTTTCGTGTCTTTCAGGAGTTGTTGGTATTCAACAGATCAAGTCGTCTGCATGTCACCCGCAACCTCAGGGGGCCTTAGAAAGGTACCATCAGACTCTAAAGACGATGTTGAAGGTCTACCGTCAGGATAATCCCAGAGACTGGGATAAAGGTATCCCTTTTCTTCTCTTCGCTGCTCGTGAAGTGCCTAATAAATCAATTGGATTCTCCCCCTTTGAGTTGGTGTTTGGGCATGAGCCAAGAGGGCCCTTGAAAGTTGTGAAGGAGCAGCTGTTGTCTGATGAGGAAGAGAAAGTTTCCAATGCCCTAGACTACATCTCCACGTTCAGAGAGCGTCTTCTGAGAGCGAATGAAGTGGCGAGAGAACTCTTGAAGTCTTCACAACAGACAATGAAGGAACGCTTTGACAGAAAGAGTCGTCTGTTTGAGGTGGGAGACAAAGTCTTAGTTCGGCTTCCATTGTCAGGAGATGCATTGAAGGCTAAATTCAGTGGTCCATATGTAGTAGAGAGGAAGCTTGGGAAGGAAACTTATGTGGTGAGCATGCCTGACCGTAGAAAAACCAAGAGAGTGTGTCACGTTAATATGTTGAAGAAGTACCATGAACGTGTAGAAGACGTAGGTGCAGTTGTGAGTGAGAGTGTCCTACACAGTGCTGGGAAAAGTGCAGAAGAGTTTGAACATGATGCTCCAGATTCTCAGAGTGTGAGTTTCAAGTCAGGAATGATTCCGCGAGTAGAGAACTCAAAGGCACTAGAAAATCCAGAGTTACTGCTCAGTCATCTGTCTGATTTAGAGAGGCAAGATGTTGTCGACATCTTCCAGGAATTTTCGGAGGTTTGCAGTGATAAATTGGGTTGTGCGAAAGGCACTGTTCATACGGTAGATGTTGGTGAAAATGCACCCATAAAGCAGCATCCTTATCGGATTCATCCTTCTAAGAGAGAACAGGTGGATAGGTAGATAGATTTCATGCTTGCAAATGGAATCATAGAGCTCAGTAACTCAAACTAGTGTTTCCCAGTAGTGCTAGTCCCAAAGCCAGACGGAACGTCCAGGTTTTGTGTAAATTGCAGGAATAGTCCGGGAGCCAGCGGGGGTCAACCTAGCTGAAAAGGTTACCAATTTTTATGTATATAGCAATTTAGTACATATGCCCCTGAGTATGGAAATGCACGTCTGGCTGGTCATCGGTGGTGGGTGTGGCCAGGAGGACCAAAAAAAGGACCCCCAAAAATTAGGCTAGCCTAGCTGGAAAAGTAACCCCATGAAAACAACTGGAACTTGTTCGTTACACTCATAGGATAAATAAATGACCATTGCCAGACGTTTTAAGTGGTGGGGGGTAGCCGCCAGACGCCCTTGAAGACCCACCTCCAGCTAGGCTAGCCTAGCTGAAAAAGTAACCCCATGAAAACCACTGGAACTTGTTCGTTACACTTCCAGGATAAATGAATGACCATTGCCAGACGTTTTAAGTGGTGGGGGGTAGCCGCCAGACGCCCTCAACGACCCAACTTTTTCCAGCTAGGCTAGCCTAGCTGAAAAAGTAACCCCATGAAAACCACTGGAACTTGTTCGTTACACTTCCAGGATAAATGAATGACCATTGCCAGACGTTTTAAGTGGTGGGGGGTAGCCGCCAGACGCCCTCAACGACCCAACTTTTTCCAGCTAGGCTAGCCTAGCTGAAAAAGTAACCCCATGAAAACCACTGGAACTTGTTCGTTACACTTTCAGGATAAATTAATGACCATTGCCAGACGTTTTAAGTGGTGGGGGTAGCCGCCAGACGCCCTCAAAGACCCAACTTTTTCCAGCTAGGCTAGCCTAGCTGAAAAAGTAACCCCATGAAACCCACTGGAACTTGTTCGTTACACTTCCAGGATAAATGCATGACCATTGCCAGACGTTTTAAGTGGTGGGGGTAGCTGCCAGACACCCTCAAAGACCCAACTTTTTCCAGCTAGGCTAGCCTAGCTGAAAAAGTAACCTAGTGAAATACCCACTGGAACTTGTTCGTTACACTTGCAAGATAAATGCATGACCATTGCCAGACGTTCTAAGTGGTGGGGGTAGCCGCCAGACGCCCTTAAAGACCCAACTTTTTCCAGCTAGGCTAGCCTAGCTGAAAAAATAACCTTATGAAACCCACTGGAACTTGTTATTTACACTTACAGGATATATGCATGGCCGTTGCCAGACGTTTTAAGTGGTGCAGGGGTAGCCGCCAGATGCCCTCAAAGACCCAATTTTACCAGCTTAACTAGCCTAGGCTGGAAAAGTAACCTCCTGAAACCCACTGGAACTTGTTCTATGTTTGTATCTCACCTGGTAAACACTGTCGACATAGTATTCTGGTGTTCTTTCAATAACCTGCCACACTTTTGAGCTATATGACCACCAAATTCACTCCTCAGATCATCTAATGATTGTTGTCAAGTGTTAATATTGGTGAAGTCCGACTACGTCAACAGTCAAAGAGTCAATGAACTATACCATTTGAAAATCTCTGTAATCACAAAGTCGATACGTGGACGAGACATCACTTCGCCTTTGCCTTGTTAGATGGTGAATACTTTTGTAAGCTTCCGTTTTTTACTTCATACATCATCAGCATACATGTTTGAGAATAGCGGTAAAGAAGATTAGAGTCTTTGGCAACAAGTGCAAAATTAAATTTTGTGTCTTATTTGCTGAACAAACGTCGTAGGACAACGACCTGTTAGGCAATATGGCGGAACAATAACTCTATATTATTAGTGTTATAGAATAAATGACAATGATGTAGTTCTGAAGCATACTTTTCATTAGATACTTTTGCAATGACTCAATGTATGCTTTTAATCGAACTAAGTATATATCCATGACTTGCACATGAATTACGGCCGAACGATTCGGTGAGGAAAGTTTTCTGTCATGTCATTACGGAAGAAGTGAACGTGTCAATATTTTGCTATTTGTTCCATGATTATTTCTGAAGTGGTTAAATGTATTTTCCTAAAACATTTTTTTTCTTTTATTTAACGTTGCATCCAAATGCCTATTCGTTGAAAAAATGCGGGCCATGTATTCAAAGGTCAAAGATCATAGGTTAATGGAAGTAGGGTACACAACATTTCACTAGTTGTTGTTGTTGTTGTTGTTGTTGTTGTTTTTTATTTTTTTTTTTTGGGGGGGGGGCATGATTCAAAGTGTCCTGAAACCTTGTATAATACATGTATTTAATTTTGTAGTCACGACACTTGCTATGTATGATGCCAAACTTCTCCCGCTCATACAAATGCAGCCGTTTCAGGGAAATAGTTATGATATTCTTATACTTCATGATTTGGTAATGCTGAAGTGGTTCATAACATTCCATTGATACTATGTATAGAACAGAAAGTGAATTTGACAATATTGTATATGATATCCGCAGTTTACTCTTTGGCAGGTTCTATCATCCGAATAATATGTATACCGTATTCAGTAACTACAGGTTAAGTAAGATAAGCTGCATTCATTTTTGACCATGGCGTTATAGCCAAAGATGATTGAGTTCTGTAAATCTCTGTGTGCCTGCATAGGATTGGAAAACGAAACAACTTTCTGTGTAAAACAACGAAACAGAAACTGGTATATGCATTATTCTCAGTCACTTTGTTATTCATAATGATGGTTTGCTCATTGCAGTTCCGGAATCGCAGCTCGAGGGACTCGAATTGATTCCAAATCAGTCGGAATGCGTGTATCACCCAAAACAATATCTGAACACATAACTGCAATCCTACATAGTCTCTATTGGTTGCCGATAAGGGCTGGTATCAAGTTTGATTTTCATATTATTTACAGTACCTTGTATTTAAACGTTTTCATCAAAATGCCCGTATAACGTATGCGTATCTCAGTTAACTCTTTAAACCATACTTGTAATGTACATGCCAAGAATCTCATGTTTTCAATAAGCGTGAACTCCAAAACATGTCGTGATAAGGACTTCTTCCCGTCTAAGCGGGGGGGGGGGGGGGGGGGGGGGTCTCGACCTTGCCACCCCCGGTCCCCCGGTCCCGCAGCCCCCCCCCCCCCCCACACTGAAAAACGTTCCGCGGCCCCTGTATGTGATGCTAAGTTGTACCTTGAGATGATGGGCAATATTGCCCCTATAAAGGAGCAGGCAGTGACACTCACTTGCTCCTTTAAAGGAGCAATTTTGCAGCAGTCATGGAGCAAATAAGCACCACATAGGTGCAACATCATACCAATAAGGCACAAGATTGCACCCTCAAGAGAGGGTACATTCTTGCATCCTTCGGTGCGAGGTTGCGCCTTTTCCAAGGGGGCAAAGTCGCTCCCGGGGTTGTAACTTTCACCCTTTCTTGCGGGTACAAAGCAGCACCCAAAGTTCCAAGACTGCACCCACAAAACAAGGCACAATCTTGGAACTTTGGGTGTTTCTTTGCACCCTCACGAAAGGGTGTAAAGTTGCACCAAGATGTAAAGGCTACACGGGGTGCAAAGGTGCGCCGAAAGGTAAAGGGTGCAAGATCGCATAATCAAGAAAGGTGCAACTTAGCACCACTTAGTGTGGGTGGAAAGATGCACCCTCAAGAAGAGGTGCAATCTAGCACCACTTAGTGTGGGTGGAAAGATGCACCCAAGGGAACATTTTCGCACCCTCAATAAAAGGTTCAACTTTGCACCCTCTCTGGAAGTGCAATGGTGCACCCACACGGTGCAAGATTATACCCTTGCGCAGGGTGCAACTTTTGCACCCATTTCTTGAGGGTGCGAAATAAAACCAATTGGAAGCCGCTAGTGCGACATCACTTTGCACCCTTAAATTGTGCAAAAGTGAACCTTTTTTTTTTCTTAGTGTGTACAAAGCATGTTATGAGCTGGAAGTCTCTATTTTGCTATTTTACCTTTACTCGTCACCATCTTTTCAGCTACAAGGTATAATACTAGGTCCTATAGTACGTCCATGAGCTCATTGGCTATATCAAAAGAAGTTAAACATTTAGTTACTGAAACATTTGCTTTAAAACATTAGCATTTTAATCCCTAGCTAACCAAGTACTTGCAGTATTATTTTATACACACATGAATTCCTTGTTCCTGTGAGCTACGTTTAATATGAGCGTGACCAAGTATTAGACACGTGTCAAGCCTTTGCAGACACATGTTTTTCTTTATATTGTTAAAAGGTCATTTAAAACAAATTTAGATATATATCTATTTCTTTTAAGTTAAGAGGAGCAAATGTGGAGATCATGACCTGTGATACATGTTACGGGAAGTCTATATTTTTATGTGTACTCGTTTTTGTTTTTTGTTTTTTCAACTACAAGGAATTACCTATGAGCTAATTGGATAAAGAAGCTGAGCATTCCTTTTTTTTCATCAGTTAATGTCAGTGCTGGAGCATTATTCTTGAAAAGTTGGCATCTAAATGTCCTCCAAACCAAGTACTTACTGTATAAAATTATATTCCTGTGAGTTACGTTTCTTATGAGTGTGACAGATCTGTAGACACGTGTCATAGTGGTTACAAACACTAAGTTTACTTTGCTTTCGTAGATATCAGGAAGCGATTTTGAACAATGTCAGATGTTCTGTTTTTTTTTTCAATTTCGTTAAGAGGAGCCAATAATGATTTCATGTAAAGCATGTCAAGGAAAGTTGATAGTTTGGTTATCTTATCATTACTCATTTTCGTCTTCTCAACAAGAAGATGACACACATGAGCTCATATGCTAAAGAAGTTGAAGGATGTTTAAATGCTGGTAGCCACGTAGGGGCTTTTGTCATAACATTTTGCATCTTAATCCCTCGAAATTAAGTACATGCAGTATTAGTTTATAGATAACATAATATTTTTGTTGTTGCTGTGAGCTTATTCATATGAACGTGACAAATTCTTAGACATGTTTCTCATATGTTTCTGTCATATATTTTACTGAAGAACAGCAAATGTTGAGTTTATTGGCAAGAGAGGTTGATCATTACTTTACATTTAAGTTCATTTAAGTGCCGGAGCATAAACTTGTCTTGAAATATTAGCATCAAAAACCTTCCAAACCAAAAACATGCAATACTAGACATGACATGAATGCCTTGTTGTTATGAGTTATGTTTCTTAAAAACACAGAATTTTTCTGCTTTTGCAATGTACTATGTTCAAAAACACTCTTGAACAATTTTCAGATTTCGTTTTTTTCTTAAGATAAGAAAATGGTGAGGTATAATGTGAAGCGTGTTCCTAGAAGTTTTATTTCGTTATCAATTTTTCTTTACCCATCTCCTCAACCGTAAGATGATACGGTATACCTAAAAAGTCATAGGCCAAAGGTGTTGAGCTTTACTTCCCATTTTAAAGGTAAATTTAAGAGCTGGGGCATTATTTTTTAAAAGTTGGCATTTTAAGCTATGTCCACTGAGTACGAGTCTTACTGAATGGATTTCTTGTTGCAGAAGAATTGTATTTTTATGAGCTTGATGGAGTATTAGACAATTGTATCAAGCGTTTGCAAAGACTGTTAATGTATTCCCTTTTGCTAATGTCCAAAGAGTTCATTTGCCAAGTTTTGATTGTCTTTTGTTTTAATCATCAGGGGTTTGTTTTATCATGGTCATAGAGGAAAGAAACTTAATTATAAAAAAAAAGCCTTCATACAAGAAGAGATACTGTAGGACACGATTTCATCAAAAGTTGTGTGATTTTCAACATTTCCAAAATGGAATTGATGAATATTTCTCCCCAGGGCAGAGAAAGAAAGTAGTTTTTGTCTTTTTTTCACGTCAGCAGGTTATAATACCCGCGGGTTTACGCCCATCCCACCAATTTCCATCCGGTTTCTGTATCCGTCCCTGTTTTTTGTTTTTTGTTTTTGTTTTACATTGCATATAAAATGAGAACATGTTTGAGAAAAATACCGACATGTTTGATTGGGCAATTCTTTTTTGCTGTCTATTATTCTTTCCAAATAAGTTTTTTTTTTTTTTGTTTTCACTGAGGACAAATACAGATACCCTATTTCTTCTACCAAAACCACAGCACTGTATATTTTCATATTTCTACAGTATTTCGTCTCAACACTTGCCCTATTGATATTTCAAAGCATGTTTCCCTGTGCGCTTAAGAAACTCCCCCATTAAAGGAGACCTCCGGGTGATTTTCAGATTTTTACATTTGTACAACTATGAATTAGTTATACTGAGGACAGAGTTCCAGAATTTGTGATAATTGGGATGAATATAAGAATATTTGCAAAAATAGAACAAATTGCAATGAACAAGGATTATGACATGGCAGAGTAACCATAAGAACGCATGAGTTGGGGCTCAAGGAAGCAGAACAAAAGAATAAGGCATGCATAGATTATAGACAGGTGAACTCGCAAGCAAGCGGTATTGTTATGGAATTACACTGCTATCATTTCTGAAATATGTGAACATTCTATGTCATCATCCTTGTTCAGTGTAATTTGTTTAAGGTTTTTCAAAGTGTTTCTCTGCTCAAGAACCAGAATGAATTCCACAAATCTATACAGGGAGTTGTTTCCGGAGGTTTCTTTTATAGCTAGGCTAGCCTATAGCTGGTAAAATTGGGTCTTTGAGAGCGTCTGGGGGCTACGCCCCATCACTTAAATCGTCTGACAACGGTCATGCATTTATCCTGCAAGTGTAACGAACAAGTTCCAGTGGGTTTCATAGGGTTACTTTAATTTTCAGCTAGGCTAGCCTAGCTGGTAAGAGTTGGGTCTTTGGGGCGTCTGGCGGCTACCCCCACCACTTAAATTGTCTGGCAACAATCATTCAATTATCCTTTGAGTTTATCAAAAGAATAAGTTCCAGTGGGTTTCAGGAAGTTATTTTTCTAGCTAGGCTAGTCTAGCTGGTAAAATTGGGTCTTTGAGGGCGTCTGGCGGCTACCCCCCCCCCCCCACCCTCACTTAAAACGTCTGGCAACGGTCATGCATATATCTTAGCTGTAAGTGTAAAGAACAGGTTCCAGTGGGTTTCACTAGTTACTTTTTCAGCTAGGCTAGCCTAGCTGGAAAAAGTTGGGTCTTTGTTCTGTGTTCTTTGTTTGGTCTTTGTTCAGTGTAATTTGTTTAAGGTTTTTCAAAGTGTTTCTCTGCTCAAGAACCAGAATGAATTCCACAAATCTATACAGGGAGTTGTTTCCGGAGGTTACTTTTATAGCTAGGATAGCCTATAGCTGGTAAAATTGGGTCTTTGAGAGCGTCTGGGGGCTACCCCCCACCACTTAAAACGTCTGGCAATGGTCATGCATTTATCCTGTAAGTGTAATGAACAAGTTCCAGTGGGTTTCATTAGGTTACTTTTTCAGCTAGGCTAGACTAGCTGGAAAAAGTTGGGTCTTTAAGGGCGTCTGGCGGCTACCCCCCACCACTTAAAACGTCTGGCAATGGTCATGCATTTATCCTGGAAGTGTAACGAACAAGTTCCAGTGGGTTTCATTAGGTTTCTTTTTCAGCTAGGCTAGCCTAGCTGGAAAAAGTTGGGTCTTTGAAGGCGTCTGGCGGCTACCCCCCACCACTTAAAACGTCTGGCAATGGTCATTCATTTATCCTGTAAGTGTAACGAACAAGTTCCAGTGGTTTTCATGGGGTAACTTTTTCAGCTAGGCTAGCCTAGCTGGAGTTGGGTCTTTAAGGGCGTCTGGCGGCTACCCCCCACCACTTAAAACGTCTGGCAATGGTCATTCATTTATCCTGTAAGTGTAACGAACAAGTTCCAGTTGTTTTCCTGGGGTTACTTTTCCAGCTAGGCTAGCCTAATTTGGGGGGTCCTTTTTTTGGCCCTCCTGGCCACACCCACCACCGATGACCAGCCAGACGTGCATTTCCATACTCAGGGGCATTATGTACTAAATTGCTATATACATAAAAATTGGTAACCTTTTCAGCTAGGCTGACCCCCGCTGGCTCCCGGACTAGAAGGTCAATGCCATAACCAAGACTGATTCGTTCCCGCTTCCTTTGATTGAGGAATGTATTGATCGGGTAGGAAGTGCTGAGTATGTTAGTAAATTGGACTTGATGAAAGGGTATTGACAGGTGCAATTAGACAAGGATGCAAGAGAGATCTCGGCGTTTGTCACGCCCTCCGGTTTATACCAGTGTCGTATGATGCCCTTCGGGATGAATTCCCCCGCCACTTTTCAACGGATGATGAATGGAGTTATTGCTGGACATGATAACTGTGTTGTCTATATAGACGATGTGTTGGTTTTCAGCAATACGTGGGAGGAGCATGTTGCTCATCTTCGAGAGCTGTCCCGGAGGTTGTCACATGCAGGATTCGTGGTGAATCTGGCCAAATGTGAGTTTGGAAAAGCTTGTGTGACCTACCTAGGTCACAAGGTAGGCCGAGGTAGCGTCGCACCACGAGATGCCAAGGTCCGAGCAATCGTGGACTTCCCAGTGCTGGCATCGAAACGGGAGCTTCAGCGCTTTCTGGGAATGTGCGGATTTTACCGGAGATTCGTTCCCAACTTCAGTCACCTGGTGGTGCCCTTGACGGACCTGTTGAAAAAGGGTACAACGTTCCAGTGGTCGGCGAACTGCCAGGGTGCGTTCCAGAAGCTGAAGGCCGTTCTCATGAACGATCCCGTGCTCATTGCACCAAACTTCGAGAGGAGCTTCCCGCTGGCTACGGATGCTAGTGACCGAGGAGTTGGAGACGTGCTGCTTCAGGACGACGACAACGGACACAGCAAACCCGTGTGTTTTTTTCTCCAAAAAACTGAATCGCTATCAGCAAAAGTATTCTACGGTGGAGAAGGAATGTCTCAGTGTCATTCTAGCTGTGCAACATTTCGAAGCGTACTTGGACGGTGGAAGAGACATCGTGGTGTACACTGACCATAACCCATTGACGTTCTTAGAACGCTTCAAGCACAAAAATCAGCGTCTCTTCCGTTGGAGTTTGATTCTCCAGCCGTACCCACTGAGAATTGTGCACATAGCAGGAAAGGACAACAAATTAGCAGACGCTTTGTCGCGAGCTTGAAACTGTGCGCGCGCTGATGATGTTGCCGAACGATAACGACCTCAAATTTACAGTAAAACCTACATCAAGCAGAACATTTCAAACAAGACTAAAAACAGACAAGAAACTGATGTTGATTTTTTTTTGTATATAACAATGTATACATGTGTTTTTGTATTCTCGTTCAGTTTTCTTCATTTCCCAAGGATCTGTGAAGGAAGAAATTGTATTTAAGTTAATCATGTTTGTTTTAAACGAAAACAGTATATGTGAGTGATTCTAGGAAGTATGAGAAAGTACACAATATTCTGTCTTTATAAGGAGACATTACTTGAAAAATTTCATGATGTGTCACACGCCAAGCATTATATGGTATTTTAAAAACCCAGCATTACAGGAAGCGCCAGGATACAACATATGTGGTGTGTAAGATTACAGTGAAAGCTGTGCTTCAGTTGCACACTTCTATTTTGATTTCATTCAATGTATCCCAAAGAGCCAAAGGATTCAGATTTTTATGTATACCGATATGTTACAGAGTTAATGCCAGCAAGTGCAAAAACAGTATATAGGAAAACACAACCGGCCAGTCACAGGGAAACTGTTGGTCAAATTTTTAGTTTTATGTCTACCGATTTGTGTTAAAACAAAAGAATTTGTGTTGTTTTGTATTAATAATGAAAAAGTGTTGAGTGACAGTGGGGCATAAAGAAGCCAAGATATAATGTCACTTTTGTAAATTAACCTGTATATGTATTTCGTTAGAGAGTGACAGAGTCACATTTGTGTGTCGAGTATGATCTCTAAATTTTCAAAGTTTCACACATATCATAACATCCTAACAGGTGACAATACATATGTGTGAAGGGACAAAAAGAAATGTCCCGATGGTTAAATTTTTGTTGCTGTTTTGGCTAACTTATGACGCAGAGTTGACATAAGTATAAGATTTATTAGCAAGTACATTGAGTAGATGTACACATGTGTCATAGTGTTTAAATACGATGTTGTTATAATCAAGAGATGCGTGCTGTTACCTCGTTCAGTGAAACTCCTGACCGGACCAGTGAAAGTTTGTGTTGGAGAAACAGACATATCTTTGCAACAGTCAGCACAATTTCATGAAGAAAGTGTATGTCTGGTTTCCACATTTAAAGATGAAGTGTATGTGTTAAAAGAAAAAAAAAATACTATACATGCCTGAAGTTATGTAAGTTCATTGGTCAAGTATGTGAGGATAATTATGATTACAGTCGAGACTACCAGAAAGCACAGTCTCAGTCAAAATATTGATATTACTGGAGAAATGATTGATTACATTTGGCGTAATCTTTCCGGATTATGTGCACCCGTTGAAAACAGTTTCACATGTGTATTACTGTAAACACATTGCTTAATTATTGTATTTACATGTTCTGTAGGGGGCTTGTCAAGTTTTCATATATAGTTCTAAAAGTGGACTATTGACGCCGGAGTTAACTGATTCTGATAAGGCTCAAAATCAGTAATTACAAGTGTAGTATGCCGGGTGATGTTTTAAGAAAACAACTCAAAACTAAATAATCGTGTAAGCTGAATAGTACGCAAGAACAGTGAAGTAAGCCTTATAACGAAGGTGTTTATAGTCGAAAAGTTACGTTCATTACTTTCCTCTTGTTGGGGGAGGTGTGATGGAGGACAGCAATGAGAACCTGGGGGGGGGGGGGGATACAAAGTGTCCATCCGGGACACTAGAGAGAGTTGGTTGCAAAAATGGAGTGAACAGTAGTGGTCATTTTGGCTCTCTTAAGGTTCAAGTCTCGGTGTTGGTTCCAGATTGTTTGTCGGTGCATGACATGGTTTTGTTGTTACATGACAGTATGTTAATATGTATGTATGCATCAAAGTATGCATGTGTGTGCGTCTTCTTGTTTGTGCTTTTTTTTTTTTTATTTCGAGCCCACCGGAGGTGAGGGGAGAGTAATTGATCACCTGCGACGTCTGACCGTCCGTCTGTCCGTAACGCTATAAAAAAAACTTAACTATTACGTACCCAGGGCTTATCATGCGCGTGCGCACATACACACTTCCTCGAAACCTTAACGTGACTTTTTACATGGCTTGTTTGCATGGATGTAGCCATGTCAGTAATGCCTACGTCAAGAATGATGTTGCGGCACAAATTGTCGCTCCTGCACAAATTGTCGCCTCCAGCACAGGGCGACAATTTGTGCAGGGAGTGACGGCACAAATTGTCGCCTGTGCACAATTTGTCGCGAGGCAACAAATTGTGCTGCTCGTGCAGTTCCCATTTCTTAACCTCAATGGCGATACTCTGTGCATGTAAAATGAAACGTAGCTGAATAAATTGCCGTCGGTCGTGTCTTCGAGCTACAGAAGATATGCTAAGATGCAATGCGAATTGTGTGGTTGGGGTGGGTGTTCCTGTGTTATATGCTTAGGTGAGGTCGGTATGACTAGTAAATGTGAAGTGTATGTGTGTGTGGGAAGGGGAGCTGCATGGTGTGTGTTGTGTATGGTGTGTAGGTGCGTATAATATGTGACATGCGTATGCGTGTGAGCATAGCTGTGTGTGTGTGTTGGGAGTATGATAATATGTGTGGAATCTGTCTGCGTGTGTGGTGGTTGTATAGTGGTAGTAGTGTGTTGTGAGTATGGTGTATGTGTGTTATGAGTATAGAGTCCTTCTGTACCACGATACTCATGACACACACTGTCTTTCTGATTTGGGCACAAACAAAAAATAAACTAAGTATACATAACTGTTATTTGAAATGAATATGGTACCATCAGAATTGAGAACCCGTTTGTATTTTACAAGTTATATCCACAACTGTTGAGCTGTCATTCAAGTGTTGAAATTTTATTATGTTCTGTTCCATTATTTACATAAAATGAACGTTTTCAATCATGGATCATTTCATATAGGCTACATTGAATTTTACAATATTTTCGTTTAAATAACTTTGTTGCTTCTAGCATTTCGGGATAAAAGATTATAATGTTGACTTACCCCTGATACATACACCCTATTTCTGAGTCGTGCAATCCCAACAAATATTGATCCATTTATTTTTTGCGCATATCGAAATTTGTAGACGGGGGCAGAATCGAAGAAAATCGAAAACAACTCACACCTTAACCTTCACAACTCTGCTTAATAATATCTTGCTTTCATGTAACAATGATATCATTAAAAGAAGACCCTGAACAAATTAATTACTGCCCTCATTAGCCCTCGTATGCTGTTATTCTCTTTTTTCTCTCATCTATTTAAGCACAGATCCTTGTCCGTAAAGTTCTTGGCATCGATCTCGTAGTGAACGTGGCGACATATATATGGCCTTTTGTCAGCATACATCTGTACATGGTCAAATAAATATAATAATATTGACAAGACATTATAATAATATCAACAAAACGAGATGCAGCGAATAAGCAATTTCTTATTAGCCATAGTTGTCTGTGTACGATCTGAACATACATTTTAATATTTTGCAAAGAAGATTTTAGTGGAATGTACAATGTACTGTGCTGTTCTCTCAGTTTTTTTAAGTGCTAAACAATCATTTACTTTATAGAACTTTTGTTTACAATACCCACTCCAATTCATGGAGTCAAATCATTAATACTTGATGCTTTCTTTCACTTTGTAGTTTATGAAAATAAAGAAATAGTTGAAGAAATTCGTAACCGATAGTGTAACAGACAATGTACAAGTACTCTTTGTTCTTTTAAACTTTCTGAAACTGAAATTGAAGGAATCAATGGGACATATTTTGAAAGGTATCTTGAACATTGTGGCGCTTTCTCGAAAGCCTGGGTAATTTAAATAGTAAGGCATCATAGTGTGGCGAAAATGCGATAGAGCACCTTTAAAATATGCGGCTCATGCCCTTAATTTCTGAACATGTGTAAAAATTCCATAGAGTTTGCACCCGTGCATTTCCAATGAGAAATTGTATAGAAGGTTTTGGAACACCCTATAGTTTTATGATACACCCTGTGCAGAAACCAAGGTTAACGATGTTTTGAGTAGGGGAAAAGGCCAGAAGCCCTAGGAAAAAGGGCCCGGAACATAGAAGTAGGGTTGTATAGTATTCCAATACATTTTGATACATGATGGGTTAATAAGACAGGATTAGTCACGTGACTCTGGCTCGAGAGGGTATAAATACCGCGAGCTCACTGCAGAAGTTTTCAGTTGGGTTGGGTCCACAGCACTCTCTCCTTTTTGGTAATAAACTATAGAATTAATGGGGAACCACACAGAGCTTGGCAGAGAAAACCATCGGTTGTAACAGCAGGAAACACAATATAGCAATGCTGCACTGAACCGTATTTCGGACTGTCGTTTTCAAACCAGCCTCCTTCTTGCAACTGGTAGTCTTTGGTACTAGACCCTGCGAATGGGTTGCTGTATGGTTGATTGGGAGAATGATATGCCTGGGTTTCTAATGCGCCTAGTGAGTCCGAATGCACGTATATAGACGTGGTGTATGAGATACATGTAGGCTGCATATGAGAGCTATATGAATAAGGTGCTGATGTGCTGCTACACATAGTACACATTATACCTGTAGACACAAGAATTAAGGCTCTTGGACCGCTCCCCGGCTACGCTACAATAGTGAAATGACATGCACTGCTTGATATATCCCTCGAATGAATTACTGACACTGTTGACGGTATCTTCACATGCCATTGTTTTGTTCTCGTAAAAGGCTGGGGAAGTTAGTGAAACACGGCAACGCAACGACGTCACCATCTTGAACAAAATGTTGAACTCGCGGTTTAATTCACGTGAGCCTCTGCATACACAGTGAGAGGCAGAGTTGTTGCGCAGACTCTCGTCAAGCGCACTTGGGAACAATGCCAAATATATTTTTCTGTTCAGGGGTATAGTAGACTTCACATACGTCTTTTATGAAAGCAAACTTTCAAAAAAAAAAAAACCAAAAAAAAAAAACCAAAAACATACAACATACTAGATTTACTTTATCAGCTTCTTCAATAAAGCAGCAATAATAATCACAAGCATATTTCTAAATGTGTGTTCCTCTCAGAAGGGATTATGATATCTTTAAAGCATTACAACGAGAGAATTACATTTATCACCAGATTTATAGGCACCATACAGTTCTTTCAACACCCAGTCTTCCACATCGCTTCTGAACTAATTGTCATTCCTTCATAGCACACAATTCGACTGTGGGAGAAAACACGTTCAGGCACCAACATTCGAATACGACATTAGTTCGAATCCTGCGCTACATGCACTGAATTAAATCATGCAGATAGATGTTTGGCATTATTAATCAACGTGATTGCATATGGTATATTCTCACTGTGACGCTACAAAGCAATGGAGATATTATAAACTCAGAATCGTGCGTTATAAACAGATGAAGGGTAAGATTGGATGTTACTTGTTCTGCACTGAGATCCCAGCATATCAACGTATGGATCATTTCACAGTGATCTCTATGTGTTACTGTGCAAAACAATGCAGACCCATGGTAGCAGAGTAAAAAGAAAAATGGTAATCATGAACGGGAACTACAAGTACTATCAAAGAATACGACAGTATCGTCTGTTCCTTTGGATAATATAGCTTCCTTTGCATTTCCCGTTTTACGAAAATAAATTGATCTTTATGGAAACATAGTTCCTGTAATTTAGTATGTTTAAGAAATCCATAGTTAGAATTTCCTTGAAATTTCTCTTATATACAAAATAATAATTTGTATTTCTTATAATTATATATGATGTAATATATATATACATATATATATATATATATATATATATATATATATACAATAATACATACAATGTAGTGTGTTTACATATGAAGAAGATACGCTCATTCAGTCTTAACACTTGAAATAAATAAATCGTAATTTAGTGTGAACGTCGAAATGCTGTGTGTGTGTGTGTGTGTGTGTGTTTGGGTGCTTGGGGGGATAATATCACAAAAAATAATGATTAATCATAATCACATGCACACTTTACCTTCCACAAACAGACCTACACAAATACAACACACACACACACTACACACACACACACTCACACACAAGCACACAAAACACTTGCACACACATAGAAAAGTATCTAAGTGACACATATAAAATGACAATTGTCTCATCTAATGTAGCTTGTTGCATGAGACGCGCAATCCTTTATTTCCGGAAGAGTATTGCGTCATCGTTTCTTGTTTGCAATGTGTTATAATCATACATGTAGGCCTATACCACTGCTTGCCAGTATGATACAAGTATTATGTGTGTAAAGTGCATGTACGTGTAATACACCGGCATGTATAATAATTATGTGACCATGCATCACAAAACGAACAAAAAGTCGCTGCCCTTGATTTTACGTGAGGACCTCAAAAAAGTGAAGCAGATCAACCACGTCAATTTTGAGTTTTTCATACTTTCTGAAAGAGCTATTCTTCGCCTACACTATTCTTTAAAGCCCCCTCACACATGAGCGAATGTAGGGGGACGAAGGGGGACGAATGGGAAAAACGCACGAAATGCGCGCGAATTCAACGATTTCAAATAAAATTGCTTTCAAATCATCCGATTACAAACTAAAGTCAAATATGATTAACGAACGGTAAGCGAAGGATAGATATGACATGCGAAGGATAACGGTTTTTTGGTTCACTTCTTTGAGTAAATTGCGGCGGAAGGCGAGCGAAGGGTTGATATGACCCGATAAGACGAACGAACAATGAGCAGTGGTTTGATATGGCGTGCGATTGGAAACGAAGACGAAAGAATAATTCAGGCGTTCTCGTACGTGTGTGTGCGCTCCTCGGGGAGTATAAAAGCGACCAGGTCCGTCCAGATTTCAGTGCGATGACGAGTTGGGTAGATATGAAGAGAGTTATTCCTTATGAACATATATGTGCAAAAATGTCAGGAAGCTCATCAATTGAAAATTTATACATAAAAATACCAACATTATAATGAAACAAATCAATCAATTTCAGATTTGTTGCTTCTACACAAAAGATCATTTGTGTGAAATAAATTCAATTCAATTTCAACTTTATTTCCAACATATCCAACATTATTAATTATTCTTAAAGCACGTTTTTGAAGAAGGAAAAGGGTATCAAGCAAAAACTGAGATGAACTGCACCAATTACTATCATCTTAGCTAAAAACAAAATAATATTGAAACAGTAACAATGGAGGTGAGGTGATAGTAGCTGCCAACTTCAGACCTTCTTCCAGCGGCTCCCTGTACCAGGTGTACTGCCTCCTGATTCTTCCTCTGACCCTCTCCAGGGTTCCATCGTCATGATCGTAGAGTTCAAGGGGTATGCAGAGAAATTTATTGAAAATCGAAGGGTCTTCTCTTCGGAGCTCAACCAACAGCTGGTCGTAGATTCCAAAAGCCCTTCTTCTGGCAGGGTTCAGCCACGTCCTTCTCCAGATACGACGTCGTCTGAAGCCTCGTCTCCATCTGAAGCGGCCTCTGATGAACTTGTGTAGGTTCGGCTGCTGATGTATAACTTCATTCTGAGCCATTGCTAGTAAATACTGGACTCGGAGGCGGGCTGTATCTTCAATTTTTCTGAAGAAACTTTCGAGTGGAATGTTTATATATGAGTAGCGTGGTGAGTGGCTGGTCACAGAGGGCAGCTCAGCATTCGCCATTTTTTTTTTCGTCAGGCCATTCGCTCGTATTCGTATCACTTCGCAATCCATAGTTTGTCATAGTATCTCTTAGACTTGCCTTCGTGTATGCATCGCTATTCAAATTTAGTAAAAGTCAATCTTGGTTTCCCTTCGCATATAAGATGGCAAGTGAAAATACGTTTGACATATTATCTTCGTTTCTATGCGCAAGTCATATTTAGTTATCGTGTTGCTTCGTTTAAGGTTCTTTCGAGATCGGTCCACCTTGGCAAAAGCGCGATGAGGGACTATGCGTGACAATAGCACACGATCGCCGCAGACTAAATAAGAAATGCAAATTCAAGCAAATGTCAGACGATTTTTCAATTCGTCGGGAAATTTTAAACATGTTCAAAAATCCCGTGCGAATTTGAATAATCGCAACTGTTAGTTCAGAAGGTGTACGAACCCAAATGATTATTTTACTATCAATTACCATTGAAAACGATTTTTCAAAAAATGCCTTTCGCCAGCCATAGCAAGTCATATTTCAGGCAATTCGCTCAGGTGTGAGGGGGCCTTAAGTTTGGGGTCATTAAACGAATTGGAAAGTGTGTTTTAAGCAGTTTTTCTACAACCCCTTTTTTGTAGTAAATGCGATTAAGTACGTGTTTAGAGGTCCCTTTTCATTATTTTAAAATCCTTTGGACATCCTTCACTTTCAACTCTAATAACTTTTGGATAGATAGTGCCACTACCTTGAAAGTTGCAATTTATTATGGACAAAATGTGTTTATTGAGCACGTTTAATTTCAGCTTAATCGAAAAATCCCTTCATTGTTATTGCTACGATGGCTTACATCCTTTTTGTTCTTGTCCCATTCATTGCACAGCCAGCACGGTTTATAAAGATTAACACGATTAAGCGATTGAGTAGACCTTTTACTTCAGAGCCTCTTTTCTCAGTTCACATCTTTCCAAAGTGTGTGTTTTCTTTACAGTATTTAGATAGCTTAGGAGAATCCATTTGAATTGAATTACACATCATTTTAAAGCTTAGAATCTGCTCTTTCAATGTCTGCCCTTAACTAAAAATCCATATCTGGCGACATTTTTTTTTTTTCTAAAGGGGGGAGTTGTGATGCAGGGTCACATGAGATCATAATTTATTATGATCAAGCATCTGTTGTTGTTGTTTTACGAATGTGTATATACTTTATATGTGTTGCTGCCAAGTTGTCATACATTTATTTATATTTTCTCACAACCAATCTCATTTATCCATTAATGTAACATATCTTTATGTGTGTGTGTGTGTGTTTTTTTTTTTTTTTTTACTACGGACAATTATGTACACTAAGTAACAGTAAGTCTGCATGCATGAATATTTGTGAACATGCGTCACAAAACCACCAATCATGGACTTTGAGTTAAGGGTGGATTCTGAAAGAGCAGATTCTAAGGTTTAAAATGACATGTACTTCTATATAAATGAACTTTCCAAATCCATCAAAATAATGGCAAGAAGTACACACTGGGAAAAAATGTTTATTTTCAAAAGAGGCTTTGAAGTTTTGATTCTAGTGAAGGGTATTTTAATTTCACCCTGATGTGGTATCTGTAATGACTGGAAAAAAAAAGGCGCTATAGAACTGCATGGCAGCCACAATGAGAAGGGATTATTAAACTAAACTGAAAATTTGCATCAAGGTACATTGTATTCATGACCGATACTAACTTCCCACGCAATAGCATCATTCTTTCAAGATTTAATAGAGGTGAAAGTAAAAAAATGTGACCTTGCATCACAAAACAAACAGAAAGTCGCCAGACATGAAATCTTAGTTAAGGGCATATTCTGAAAGAGCAGACTTTAAGCTTTAAAATGATGAAAACCTCAAATCAAATGGACTCTCCTAACCTATCTAAACATTGGAAAGAAAGCACACACGCAGGAAAAGTGTGAACTGAGAAAAGAGGCTCTGAAGTACAGTGTCTATTCAAGCGCTTAATCTTTACCAAGCCGTGCTGGCTGTGCGATGAATGGGACAAAAACACAGGATGTAAACCACCGGAGTAACAACAACGAGGGGATTATTAGATTAAATTGAAATTTAAAATGCCTTATTAACACATTCTGTCCATAATCAGTGCCAACTTTCAAAGCAGTAGCATTATTCTTTCAAAAGTTATTAGAGTTGAAAGTGAAGAGTGTGTACAAGGTTTTATAAGAAATGAAAAGGGGACTCTAAAGACACACCTAATCACACTATTCTACCAAAAAAAATGTTCAAGATAAACTGCTAAAAAACACATTTTTCTGCCCGTTTTATGATCCCAAATTTTAGCATAATGTAGACGAAGACTTGCTCTTTCAGAAAATATGAAAAAGTCAAGATCGACTAGGATGACCCATTTCACGTATTTTCAGTCCTCACACAAAATCAGTGTGTGCGAATTTTTGTTCGTTTTGTGATGCACGGTCACAAAATATTTGAAAGGTTTCTAGTGACAGAAATCCTTGAATATGATAAAGCCTACATTATTATGACCGAAGCAAAGTGTTCTAGAAAAAATAGAAGCAGAAAAGATGCTTTCCTTTCCATTTCATGATCCCACGCTTTGGAAAAAAAATAATAAAAAGATTCTCTTTCCGAAAGCTAAAAAAAGGGTAAAAATTTACTAGGTGTTCCTTTTACACTTGCTTTGAGTCCTCACGGAAAATCGTGCCGTGCGACTATTTGTTGGTTTTGTGATGCACGTTCGCATTTACTCTTCACACATGTGTGATATATCGCTGTCTTTTCTATAGTTTATGCACCTTCATTCACACATAAAAAATATGCAAATCTTTAACAACATAAAGTCATAATCAATATCACTGCTATATATCGGCCTCCAAACAGTATATCCAGTCGCTGTCCTCGCTATTAAACATAATCAACCACCGACGTATAGCAATGGCACAATGTCAGTTCCTTTGGGCAATAATAAGGCCTGTCTTGTGCGTTCTAAACTTGTTTTTGTTGTTTGATTCTCCTATAAAGTCATCAAATATTCAGTACTAGAAAACACGTTTTTATTAATATCATTGCCGATTGAAATTATGAAATGAATGCATAGAAATTTGCTGTATTACTACATCTACCCGCTAGCTTCTAATGGGTTGCTCGTTGTGCGTCCTTAGCTGGCCAAAGCAAATTACAGTACGTGTACATTGAGTGCAATATTACACCATCTTTTACGTAAAATTTAGAAATTTCTCCGGTAAAAACAGACGATGTCGTAAACGTTCTACTGAATCTCTTAAAACGTGCACTATTAAAACGTACACTATGTAAATTTTACACATTTCACAACTTTCCTTTCTACATGTGGATAACACACACACACACACACACTCACACACACACACAATGTACTGCTCCCTGATAAGATAACATAATAAATAACGACTAAGCAATTGAAATTATTATTCCCTGAACCGACTGCTGCAGCTAAGGATTTAACTAGACGTCATTTTGCCGTATGTGTGTACACAAAATCGTCAAACCCCATGGATCCTTTCAGGAATGATCTCGGGAACGCTTGATTTGAGATTGCTTAGATCAGAAACTGTTTTTGTAGTATTCTAACTGTCTACAATGAATGATAATGTAGAGCAATAGAGTCTTGATTCACTATCTCCTCTCTAGTAAAAAAACAACATCAAAAAAAGTTCCCCGTTTTTACCTTGCAGAAGTCATGTTCATATGCAAAAAGACACAAGTTGAAAAATAATTCTTACCAAGCATGCTGTAGTACAAAGACTGCGTCAAAATTCTCATGAGAAATGGTAAAAATAGCATAATGCTGTCATACACGTATAGGTAAAAGTATCTAGATACAGCAATAAACACGCGATCGTCTTCCATTCAAGTCGACCGCAGGTTAAAAATCCGCGAGAATCGCCAAGTAAGGTTTTAGTAGGTAGGTGAGATTCAAACATAGAGGATTATCAGCTCTGAAACGAGTGAATCCAACAAAATTGGATATCCCAATTAAACTGAAATAAGAATCAGTGTTAACTCAGTGTCTTACATTTGTACTCAAAAATAAAAAGATAAGGCTTCTCTAAAACGCTTTTATATTTTGTTTTCCTAATTGTGCAAAAACACAAGAAAACGTATACATAAACAGTTGGTTAGGAATAACATATTCAAAGATCCACATCTGTATTGGTACTAGTAACGTTCATATACAGTTCCTCTTGTGACGTTGCATTATTGTCATTGTGACCGTCTTTTGTTTTGTCCACCTTAGCATACACTTCATAGCACGTTGCTGGTTTTTCTGCCGAATTTGCGCCAACTGATTTGTTCACCGTTGCATACAGTTCTTCGCTCGTTGCTGGTTTCGCTGCCGAATATGCCCCAACTGTTTTGTTCACCGTTGCATACAGTTCTTCGCACGTTGCTGGTTTCGCTGCCGATGATGCCCCAACTTTTTTGTTCACCGTTGCATACAATTCTTCACAAGGTTTGGTATTTGAAACATAACTTATGGTACTCCCGGAGTCATAGCAGTCGCTCAAGATGTCATCTCTATTTTTATGATACTTGTCATGGGTGGAAGCTTTATCAGGATTCAGCAAGCAGTATTCCCCGGAGTCGAAAGCGTCAGTGAACTGTGGTTTGTTGAGCGTTTCAATACTACATGTATTAGCTTCGTCAGGATGTAGGCGATAATAGAAAGCATCGTCACGACTGACGGTTGGTAGGGATCCCACGCAGGAATACGATATGTCACCGTTTCTGTCGGAGTGAATTTCACCACGAGAAGAAAGACCAGAAACTGGGAGATCTGTTGGGGGACTTTGCAGTCTCTTATCCAGGAGGGAACGATTGCAGTGATCGTACTCACTGTCTCTATTTCTAGAAATGTTCTGGGCAGACTGTTTGCCGAAATTCAACGAATTATAGCACATTTCATCAAATAAGTGGGCTCCATTAAAGGATCTGGAGCCTTTTTTCGTCAGCCAATCGTTTCCACAGGGGTCTACATCCTGGTATTCAGAGTCCTCATAGCCGATTGCACTTTCATCTAACGATGTTTCCTGTACTCCATGGTTCTCATAAACACACGGGATACTTACTAAGGCGTGTACAGAGGAAGTGACGTTGGTCTGCAATGAGACTGTGCAAAGGGATACTTGTTGTACGTTTGATGGCTGGGACGGTCCCTTGTCTACCTCCGCAGCGTCCTGGTAGATGTGATAAGGGTTCTCTTGATGAGTCGTGACGTCACTGAAAATATTGTCATGGTGGTTCTGGGAAGGGTGACCCTCTGCTCCAGCGTCAGTACTAGAATTGCTCAATACAACATGATCCGTCGAGCTCAAATTTTGGCTTGGATTGTGTACAGGATGCATCTGCAGTTGTGTGATTGACTGATTTGAAATTTGTGAGGATCTGCGTCTATAAAGGCAATTATAGAAAAGATACACTGTTTACTTTTTGAAAAAAAGAAGAAGAAGAAGAAACGACACAGAACACAAACCACCAATAACAACATTGTGTTTTCAAGACGGAATGGAAACAGATATCACAAATATGCAATTGTCGAATTTATCAACTTTTTTGGTTTGTCTCACGGAAAAAGATGTAACAAAAAAAAAGTGAAATAATGATTGGACATCGAAATTCATTTACACACTTTGAAAATATGGTATGTTTTCCTGGGATACATATAACACATACATTTTAGTTTTTTACTCAAAGTTTGAAGTATTCATCACATCACTAAAGAATGTAGAAAACGACAGTACAATGGTACAAATTAAAAACAACTACAACTACTTCCCGCAGCAATCCCCAAACACCAACCTCCAACACGTTAACACACATGCGCACGCAAACACACGTACACAGTATAAACAATACTGGGTTTATATGAAAACACTCGCCTTTTCTTGTGATGTCTGCACAATACCATGAATAGAATGGCAACAAGTATGGGAACAACACACACGAGAACTGCCATTGCAAAGACGTCAACATCTTTTTCAGGAACTTCAGAAGCTGAAATGGAATTCAATACAATAAATCTTTGTCACTCTTTATAAAAAAAAAAATAAATAATGCATTGGGGCGTACATTGCATTGACATAATCCCGTAGAGTGCACATTATCGTATCAGCAACAAAATAATCCTGAATTGACAGCCCACAGATGCAATGCACTAAAGACATTATTTTACACATGGAAGGATAGGGCACCACTAAGTATGCAATTTTGAGAAATTACCATTACTTGATATGAAATTGCTCTATTTCAAATCACTTAAATTGTTGTTATTGTCTCTGATGTATTGATAGCAAATTGATCAGGTTGACGCCAAGGCACAGGTTTCAATGTCGAAAACTTTTTTTTTTTTTCATTTCAGGTTGCATGAAAACTTTGTGTGTCTGTGTATGTGTGTGTGTGTGTGTGTGTGATAAATCTGCTTTATGAACATGAGTTAATATCGAAAGCAGCGGAACATGCTTGCAATAACCATTTGATATACAAAGTGAAATTGAAAATTTGAGAAAAAAAAATCAGTGAATTCAATTCTGCTTCATTATTGAATATAATAATATGTAATTATTTGTGTATACACTGTAGTTGGATGATATCGAATGATAAGGATATGCAACTCACTTTTAGTCGTTTCGCTTGTGTCTAGTATGAGTACATTTTTAGTTGCTTTGCCATCACCTGTTCATGAAAACAGCAAAAGAAGCAAGATGATTAGTACAGACAGCCGCAATGATGACATCATTGTATTTATAGACCTACAATGACCTCGTCAGCTAACATTTCATTTAAATTCATTTCATTTTCACATTCAAAAAAAAAATATGTTCCAAAGTAACATTGACGATTTGTAGAAGATTTGTTCCAGAAGCTTAAGTGTTATGAATCACATACAAATACAAACAATAGTATAATTAAAAATACGTACATACCGATGGAGTAAATAACACATGTTTATACCTAGTGGTGTCACATTTGTGGGCATGCTGATCAAGAGAAGATTAGAAACAGGATATCATGTCCATGGAAAAGACTTTCACCACTTATTCTATGAAAGAGTTTATATTTCCACAACATGGTCGAACTATCTGCAATAGCCGTAACATTTAAATCTTTATGAATATTTCAAATTGAAATTGACATTATGATTTTACTTTTACTGTTCATTTTGAACTTTATAACTGCTATAACATAATGTATCTGTCAAATTTAGAAAGCCCATTTGTGCCCTTGTGTACAGATGATACAATTTGACTTTGAACATAATTTTAGAATTTCAAACACACCGATGGACAGAAAAAAAAGTGATTACAGCAATCGTAAACTTAACAATGAGAGGGGTACAAAGGAAGGGTACACAACTGTAAAGTGGCTAAAGTCATCTTACTTATAAACGACGTGGCGGTGACCTCGGGCAATGATGTTGTTAATTCATAAGTAAGCAGTCCCTCGCCTGTTTCATTGGAGGAAATCAGGGGCATTGTGGGTAATTAATTAATATTTGTTAATGACCGAGGTCCACAGAATTAAACTTTGCGCAATCTTATTCGTGGGCATAAAATGCTGTAATAGTTTACTGAAAGACAAATTTAGAGAAAACAATCTGTCATCAGTAGTTTTCACAGCTGTTGGATTCAAGTTTCTAATGGTGCTGATGTGATTTGCGAAATCGGTAGGGTAGTGGCAGGGTTAACAGCAAATTTAAGTCAGATAAAAACATAACAACAAACAAACATGACATCGAATCGCAACTGATACCGAAACACACATCTCAAAACAACTACAGTAAATCTAACAGCACCTAGTTGGTAAATACTTTGAATGCTACTCACTGGAGAAGTAGTCTGTATTCTGTGTAGGCGTTGTGTTGATGGTTCCACCTACGCATTAGCATAAACGTATAAGACGATTCAGTTTCAGTGTAGCGCGGTAAATCCTCTGGCACAATTTGGAGATGTGAAACACTTTCACGAGTATTGCAAGATTCGGTAAGCCTTTTAAAACTGTCGATAGCGTATGTAGTACAAAATTCTTCCCGAACTGATTGACATTTAGATAGCGGTAAGCAAAACACTTCCCTCCCCATCGGTGCATTTTGACTTTAATAGGAGAAAAACGTGAACACTGTTTTCTTATTTGAAATGACAAAAAATGTGAACACATAAAAAAACAAACAAAAAAAAACTGTACTGTATCGTTTTTACACTTTTGATTTTCAGCAAAACAGCGACAGTGGTCGGAATTTTCATTTATGGTTTCGGCTGCTTTCACTGTTATTTTTTCCTTTTTCTAAGCCACATAATCTTATGTAATGAACATATTATATACAATGATTAATTTTCTCCTCAAGTTTTTTTCTCATCTACTCCGTCCATTGTAGCCAAAGGAAACTTTGACCTTTCACATGATACAATCTGTATATCAACTACGAACCTTTTGTTACATCTTCGAATTTCCAGCAGAATGGGATTGGCACGTTCCAGATCGGAAAGTAAGTCGACCGTCCGGGTAGTCCCACACACTGCAGTGTCGCACTGCCATTGACGCTGTAGCCTTCATCACATATGAGAGTTATCTTAGACCCAAAGCTTGTCACATTAGAGTCCCAATGACCATTTGGCACATTGCCGGGGTAAACACAAAACCCCAAAGGAACTGTCAAAAAAGAAAAGAAATAATGGAGTTTGTATTATGTATATGTATTATATATATATATATATATATATATATATATATAAATATATATATATATATATTATATATACACTCAGCAAAAAAAGAAAGTAAACACTTTTTCAAGTTTAGATTTCTCATAAATATTTGGCTGAAAGCTAATGTGTTATATACCATATTGAAGGTAATTTAATTGGCTATCAACCTGGTAGGTCGACAAAAAGGGAAACTTTACGCATGAATGAACACCATTGTTTTTCTCTTCCAGAGCACAAAAGTAAAAATTACAAAACTGAACAAGTTGTCATTAATGCGTATGTGCTCTTCCATAGAACAATAAGAACAAACAACAAATTTCACACACACACAAAAAAAAACATAAATTAAGTTGCAAAAATAAACCTTTGATCTCTATGATATCTTTAAAGCCCAAAAGATCAATGAAGGCTAAAAATAATGGAGGAAAATAAAGCATCACATGTCAAATCTAAATTCAAATGAAATAAGAGAAGAAGTAATAATTAACAAAAATTGTAGAAATTTGAGCTTTTTTTTCAAATCAGGAAATTGTAAATAATGTTTGATGTTTATTCATAATTATGAACACTCTTTTACATCATGTATTATGGAGGAGAGGAAAAACATTGCGTCAACTCATCAACTTTTCACACATATCCTCAGTGACACCAAACAGATCACCACCATACCAGACTTTCTTGGAGTATAACAACATCCGACGAGTGTCGAAACTTCCTCTACCCCACTTTGGCTGACCACGTTACACCAATTTACACAAATACATATACATAACAATATGCTCAAGTCTATAAATTATTTTTTGTAAGATCGCAACTGCTGATATGTAATTAACAAACACGTGGGAGAAAAGGAACATGGTACTTGAACCTGTCATCTGCTGCTTTCCGGGCAGCAACACTACCACCAGCCTATCCCTGGTTGCCGACAAAATACCCAAGGTCCTGAAAGCAGTAGATGACAGGTTCGAGTCCCGTGGTTCCTTGTTCCGACATGTTTCTGAATTACAGATTAGCAGTTGCGAACTTACAAAAGTATTATCATTTGTAGAGGGAGACAAATTGAAGAAAATTGATATTCTCTTGCTTTCATTAATGCCTTGTCCGCTTTGGACTATTTTAACAGAATGTCGGAATTTAGGAGCTTGGGTATCTGTTCCAAGTTCATCGTGTCACTGCCGGCAGTGGTAGTGTCGCTGCCCGGAAAGCAGTAGATGACAGGTTCGAGTTCCGTGGTTGCTATTGTCCGACATGTTTGTTGAGTACAGATCAGTAGTTGCGATCTTACAAAATTTCATTTGTAGAGGGAGACACAATTTAAAAAATTCACACCTCAACCTTCACCCCTCTGATTAATATACTCATGATTCCGATATGCTCAACTCTTTCTGCATTGGTTATGATCTACATGTACATTTAAGCATAATTCAGATAATTTGTGTATACATGTCCTGAATTTCACCTATTATTATTCTGTTTGTTGCAAAACATACAGCCGCGACCAAGGCCAAGAAGACCCAAAGCTTGGCAAATGAAATACAGAAAAACAACGTCGCTGACAGTACCGCCCCTACTTTCATTCACGTCAAACCATTCACATGAATGCACATGCATATAGAACGATTTAGTTATCCTTAACTGATTTTTCCTTGCGCCTACATCAGTGCACAACAGTGACACTGACTGTAAGGTGTAAACAACATTCACAAAACTCCTAATTTCTGTCGACCTTTGTTATGCTTTTGCTTATTTGTCTGGTTTTCTCAAATTAATAGTTATCTATTCATTATAAAACTGATATTTATGGTCTATGGGCTATTTATACTCACTGTTGAATGAATAATCAACCAGTTGACCAGATTCGTGCTCTGTACGTCTGGGACATATCCATTTTTGAGAATTCCTTCCTTCAGACTCAGTCTCGCCATACGGTTCTGATTGAAAGCATAATGTGTACAATTTAACGTATCACATATTTTAACGTATCAGATTCCTGGGTTTGCCTTTATAGGTAAAACGAGCAATTTTAGTTAGAATAAACGTCAAATTAAAACAAAGAAGACAAAGCTAAAGAAATGTCCGTTCACTATTAGCATCCCAGAAGTCCAGGTTTCCCATGAATGCAAAACGATTGTCGCCTGGGAAAGCTGCATGTACCGAATACATTGGTCAAAAGTTATCAGGCCAAGCCTAGTTACAGAAAAAAAAAACAACAGCAAATAAACAACCAAACAAACATGTTCCGTGCAATTTGGACACATTTCTGCCCTTAAATGCGTGATAAAATGGTAGTTCTACATAATGACACAACAAACATCAGCGTGTTACTGCATCATTGGGCTCACCTCGGCATTTGAGTTCAACAGCCTCATTAGAAGAACAGTCAGGGGCTGTCTGCTGTAGACAATCCTCGAAACGTTGATACTTGCCAATAACTGTGCATTAGTGTTATAGAACTCAGTTACAAACCTTCAAAGCTATTGATTAACTCATAAAAAGGATAGTAAAAAAATCATGTAAGTAATGTTTTGAAAGTAAATATATATCCTTTTTTAATCTGTAAATTTCTAAAGGTGTGTTTCCTGATAAGATGAAACTGGCTAAAGTAAGTTTATTCCATTATTTAAGAAGGGTGAAAAAATTTGAAGTCAGTATATCGTCCAATTACATTATTACAAACCTTCAAAGACATTGATTAACTCATAAAAAGCGTAGTAAAAAAATCATGTAAGTAATGTTTGGAAAGTAAATATATATTCTTTTTTAACCTGTCAATTTCTAACGGTGTGTTTCCTGATAAGATGAAACTGGCTAAAGTAATTCCATTATTTAAGAAGGGTGACAAATTTTCAAGTCAGTATATCGTACAATTACATTATTACAAACCTTCAAGGACATTAATTAACTCATAAAAAGCGTAGTAAAAAAATCATGTAAGTAATGTTTGGAAAGTAAATATATATTCTTTTTTAACCTGTCAATTTCTAACGGTGTGTTTCCTGATAAGATAAAACTGGCTAAAGTAATTCCATTATTTAAGAAGGGTGACAAATTTGAAGTCAGTATATCGTCCAATTACATTATTATCATCGTTATCCAAGTTTTAGAGAAACTTATTTATAAGAGAATTATTAAGTTCTTGAAGTTGCACAGTTTTTTTTTTATTACTAATTCTCAATTTGGTTTTCGAGAGAAACTTCTCCAAGGCCTTCGACACAATTGATCACGATATTATACTCCACAAGTTATCACATTACGGAATACGTGGAAAGGCCTTGGAGTGGTTCAAGAATTAATTAGGAAATAGAAAACAATTTGTTACGATCAAAGACAATTACTCAGTAATAACAGAAGTAAAGTGTAGCGTTCCACAGGGAAGTTTATTCGGGCCACTATTATCTATTGTTTATATTAATGATTATTGTCAGGCATCTGAAGTACTTTCCTTTATCCACTTTGCTGACGATACCAATGCATTTTTTGCCCACAATGATGTTAATTTTCTTGTTAAAAAAAAAAATCAATTTTGAATTATAGAAAGTGAATCATTGGGTAAGAGCCAATAAATTATCGTTGAATGCCCCCACAACGAAATATATGATTTTTTACCAATACTGCTGACATTTTGAGTACAGCAATATTTTTGGATGATTTTCATTTAGAAAGAGTTTCACATTTTAAATTCCTTGGGGGAAAGTTTATTCGTAAATCGACATGAATATTCGTGATAGCCATTCACTCACAAAATTTGAAATTTACTTGAAAATCTGTCTGAAAGTCTGAAATAGCATAACCTTATTTGTTTCTGAAATGTACGTAACTTCAGAAGAATTTATCTTTTGATTATGTTTTGGTTTACTATTACTATGCAATACTGTAGTCACCATTACGACATGATAACCGTCTAATCCTGTTCCTTCTTGGTGTGCTTTGCAATATTTGAGGCCAATACCCCTCAGCCGCTGGGAAGCCGAGCTCTACGCATGCCAGTTCGGCAGCTTCGTCGTTAAATCCATCATAGCAAACATATTTGTCTGTTTCGAAGACGACCAAGCCTTCAAGGGGAGAGGGTCCGTCAACCAGCATCACTGTGGGTGTTTCTTTAGAGCGAATGGTAAAAATATGAACATTATGGGGTGCCACAAGGCTCGATACTGGGGCCGGTATTATTTTTACTTTTTATAAACGATATTACTCACAAGGTCAAACATTGTGATTTATCTATTTATGCAGATGATACATGTATGTATTTTTCCTCCAATAATCCTGTTGAAATGACAAGATGTATAAATCAAGATTTGAAAGAGATTTCTACGTGGTTGACGGCGAATAACCTGGTTTTGAATGCTGATAAATCAGAATACATGATTTTGGGTTCCAGGAAGAAGTTGAAGTATGGAGTAATGCCGCAAAGTCCACTTTGAATAGGCTCTTTGTTTTACAGAAAAGGGCTTTACGTATTGTTTTAAAGGTAGATAATTTAGAAAGAACCTCGATACTGTTTAGTAAATCAGGTATATATTCAATATATGTTCGTTGGAAAAGAGTAAATGTGATTTTGTTGCATAAATGTTTGTACGGCTTTGCTCCACAACATCTTTCGTCAAGAATACATTTAAAAGAACACAGTTATAAACTCCGTAATTCTCAGGTTCAAATTTGGTTACCCAAACCTAAAACAAATTTTATGAAAAGAAGTTTTTTTATATGCAAGTTCAGGTTTATTCAATTCATTGTCATTGGTCACCCGAAACACAAAAGATATACATTGTTTTTGTAAGAAGATGAAAAATGAGATCCAGGCTTCTTAAGTTGTAATTTGATATATTTGTATTCATATTTTTAATATCTGTTTTTATATAAAGTATTGTTTTATTTATTATTTGGTCACCGGTTCCAAGTTTCCGGTTTTAGATATCCCCCTCTTCATAATATATACACACACACACTCAAATACGTTTTAGTTGTCGTTGATTAGTATTTTGATTAGGTATTTAGTTGTGTTAAGTTTAGTTCTCTGAGCATATTTCTATCGTTTTTGTCCTGCTATTTCTATTACTGCCATTATTTCAATATATGATATTAACATGTCGACTGTGAGTCATTGTGTGTATATCTTTTCTACTTGCCACTGAAATAATTTTGATGAATTTATCAATTAGTTGACTGTAAGTCACATTTTAAATTTTTTTACAATGATTTCATACCCACGTTGCACAAGTTAAAATGTGTATTTATCGCTGTTGTTGTTTTTTATACGAATTTTATATGTACATGTATGTCAAGTGGACCCCTTTGAAAATCAGCTTTGCTGAAAGGGCTATCCACCCTATTGCTGTAAATAAATAAATAAATAAATAAATTTTTGAAATCTGATAATAAAATTCTGGATTCATTTCTACATCTACGCGGATGAATAAAATTAAAGCACGATTATAACTGATTAAGGCTTTAGAAGGGTGGCCGTTTTGAAATAGGAACGTTTACCGGCAGTATTTTTGTTTTCTGCCCCAAGTATGTACTCCTTTTACATCAATTGTTAAAGGCACTTGTCTTCACGTTTGTGATCTTATTTGTTGAAATGTTAATGGCAGGAAATGAAGGCTACAATAACAAGTTAAATGAGTATTTAATGACAGTGTTTAAGTTTGTAAGAAGCGCACTTTAATGATTTGGCAGTAATATATTTCCACATTGTTTTCTTTTTCTTTTCTTGTGTTACTTTTGCTTCAGAATTTTGGATTGGAAGGCAAAGTCCATGTTTGAAACGTGTTTGAGAAGAAAGAACTCACGACCAAAGATTAGTTAGAAAGAAAATTACAGTCGAGGATAAGCCATGAATTCCTTTTGACGCATTGTTCGGCTGCTGGGTGTACTTATCTTATCTTCTTCTCTTTTTTTGGATTACTGAATCCTCCCCGTCACATTAACTCTACTGTTACAATAACGCTGCTATTACAATTTATTGAGATGAACAGATTTAAGTAGTGTATGCCGAATTTGGTAAAAACGTGATAAAGACATTATAATTTCCATTGTACGCTCACTAACTCCCTCCAAAGTTCACATCTTAACAGCTTAGGAGGATCATGTGAAATAACTTTATAATGATAGTGGAGACATATTTTGCCTTTATAAGGGGGAACTATGGCTGAAAGAGAGAGAGAGAGAGAGAAAAAAAAAACAAGTGTCATTCCCCTTCCGCTTGTTTGTTATTGGATTACAATCGTTGTGTTTTCGGCAAAGCAAATCATGACACTGGTTTTCCTCTAGTGAACACACTATGCATTTACTTCACGTGATAAAAAACACACACATTGAACAACGTGAAATACAAATAGGCCTATGTCGGTATCAAACACCTGTAATCATAATCATACGGATATATACTTGCCCTCGTTACACTTCCCGCTGATCTGAAATTCCACTGGGTAGGTATATATATAATTGCAGGAACTGTAAAGTGAGCTTCGTCTGATGAGCAAGTGATAACATGGGAGGAGACGGAGGAAAGCCCAGAATCGTGGTGTTAAATGACTTGTCAGCTATCTCATCCTGCACATTAAATTCCAGGTAATTGACGGACTTCACTTCAAATGAAATTCTCGACCCGCAAGGTGCTTGTAGAATCCAGCTGTCGCCATTGCTGGCGCAAAGTCTGTCACACCGCACCTTATGGGGCTCTGCTGGGTTACCCGAACAATTTAGAGGTAAATCTGCAATGGATAAAGAGGGGGAAATAAAGTTCATCGTTATTCAGTGACAAATCATGAATTGAAGAAGAGCAAAATGAAACCCCCCAAAACAAAACAAAACAAAACAACCAAACAATTCAGTATTTAACGCTTAACTTTTTTTCTTTGCCAAAAATCTTCAGATATCATTTCATCTATTTTTCTTTGAATTGAAATAATTGCTATGCAGAAAAAGATGTCACTTGGGTTCTCAAGGTCCATTTGAAAGTAAAAGCTTTTCAAAACAAAGAAAAAAATCTTATCATGTCAGGCAATTTAGTGGCACATCACGATAGTCAGGGTGGAAATGGCTTTTAAACTCACGTAACAAATAATTTGAGTGCATAATAATCTATTGAAAGCAGTATTCAAGTTTGGAGCGCTTTTGGCAAATAAACACGACAACACAATACAAATAAGCTAGGAAAATCAAATCGCTAAATAACCAATACACGACAAAAGAGAACAGCATAAAATTGAACTTTTAAGAAGTTCCAGTCCCAGGGTTAGGGCGAGAAGTGTTTGTGTTCACTAATTCCCTCCTTTCAATTACAGTGCAACCTGACTAACAGTAAAGAAAACAACGATATTCGTACATGTTTCTCCTGACAAACCGACTGACGGATAAAAGCACAGGAAAACGACAGTAAACCATGCAAGGTCGGCCATTCTCCTGTCTTTTGCGACATTCAAAGTCATTATTTTGTCAAAGTAGCAACTGCGAACTTCCCGTCTAATCTGACGATTGGCCCCGTCTCTGTGCCGGTTATCCCTGCCTGTGACTCTTCCGTAATACCTATTTTCAATATTAAAGAATTTCGCCCTGGCCTGCGAGGAGTGCGGAGTGATCAGATGTAATTCTATAACAAGAAACAGTAACCACATTATAATCGACACAACGGGTCGAAGTGCGCGTGTTAATACTGCGCAGGACTGGTACCGTCGTTTGTGTGTCGAAGTACAGTTTAATAAAACAATTAGCATTCCGATATCCAGGCAGAAGAAGAAGGTACAGAGGCCGCTTTTAATGAAAGTTATGCATTCGTTCAATATTTATAGAAGAAAACGCTTATAGAATTCCCCCTCTCTCATTCCCTCTTTCAAACATTTATCCTTACTTTCATATCCGTGTTTGGATACTCCCTTAGAAAAAGTACTTTCTGGCAGAACATGGATAAACAAAGAATTTCATTGTGTGTGTACGTGATGTATGAGCATGATGATGAGTAAGCTCATTATCCTCTTTCATAACTTTCAGTTTTGATTTATTGAGAATTAAGCCACATCATTCCACTGCATGGCAGGATTTGTGTGATGTACTGATGTTTTAATTTATTTCCTCTTTCAAAGAATGTGCAAAAGACAGTGCAATAAATGTGTTCAGGGTTAGATAGAGCTGCCGCTACTGATGAAAATGATAAGACAGTTTGAATTTCTTAATTGCAACAACGCGCATCAATGCGCTTTCCAAGTGACGTAATCAACAGAGCTATTACAATTATGTTAAGCATGAATTGGGAAGACGTTAACGCAGAAACTTGCATACACTCTATCAGCATATCCCTTTGAGGTTGCACAAAAAAAAATTCTGTTATTTGTATCTCAGCTACATATGACACACAAAGATTACTATGCTCATATTGGTGTCGTCTGAAGGATATAGTTATAATGCTTTCTTGTATTGTTTATACGGATTATCAGCAGCATTTTCCGTGATATGGGAAAGCCTCTGTTATGTTAAGATGAGAGAATTGATATTCCGTTTGGCGGTATTTCATACACTGTGCAAGTGCTTAAAAATCCAATTTTGAAGACGTTTAACATTATCATTTTGATATAATTTGACACATTCAGTGAATGATAGTCATGTGATGTGACTCCGCATTACACACACACACACACACATACACACACACACACAAACAAACAAACAAACCCAGAGATAGATTTTAGGTAAGGCAGAATCTGAAGGAGCAGACGATAAGCTTTAAAATGATGTATAACTCAATTCAATAGATTCTCCTAACCTTGGACAAAACGCACACGCTCTGGAAAAGTGTGAACTGAGAAAAGAGGCTCTGAAATACATGGTCTATTCAAGCGCTTACAGTAAAGAAAGGTAATTTTCTGCGCTTCTGAACCGGCCAAAATACGATGGAGAAGATTTAAAGCGATCAAGCCACGATACGCCGCGCTTTGTCGATTTTTGATGATCGTAGCGGAATCGCCGTCTGGTGAGATGGGGGTATTACCAAACCGTGCTAGCCGTGTGAAGAACGGGATAAAAACAGGATGTGAACCATTGGAGCAACAACAATAGGGACTTTTCGATTTGCACGTTGAGCCAGGCGTCATCCTGTTATGACGTAGTTTTTACGCACTGCGCATGCGCGAGTGTCGACCCTCGGCTCATCGCACAAATTTCGAACGCGTTAACCCCGGTTATCACCGTCCACCCAAATCGGTTGCGCCGCGCTCAACCCACCTTGCTATGACGTCACACTCCTCTCGGGTATCGTGCGAAAGAGCACGATGACTCTCGGGAAATCCGTGCTCAGTTCACCTGTTTTCCTTTTTCTTTCGAGAGAATATTTATATTCTAATTACATGAAAGCTTGTGATCTTGATACGTCACAGCAGCAGCGCTGACATACAAACTACAGCCTCTGGTACCTACTTTATTTGCCCGTTTTCAATGTTTCGCACTATGCAACTGCCTACCGTAGTCCCACACATCCATTTACACATAATGCTGTACGCAAACAGATCTTTGTGCCCTTTGGCCTAGCTAGTGCAGCAGTGCATTTGCCTAGTAGTCTTGCCATGCATCATGTTTTAAAATCCACATAATTCCTCCCGTTTCACCTTTTTTGAGTCCTCATGTAAGATCAAGGGGTGCGACATTTTGTTAGATTTGTAATGCACACACACACACACACATACACACACACACACACATACACATACGTGAATCGCATTGCAGACCCAGCTGAGGCACGCGGCTGGTTGTTATTCATAACTCTCTGCCCCAAAAAGGAACATACGCATAAAGACTTGAAAGGTTGGTCCGTCGGGTATTCGAGCTTGGGTCTGCCTGAATCGCTATGACTCTCCGTGGTCGAGCGGTTAAGGCGTTGGCGTTCCATGCCAAAGTCCCGGGTTTGATTCCTGGCGGAGACCAATTTTTTCAACTTTTGCGCTTTTGCGCTTATATATATATATATATATATATATATATATATATATATATGCATACATATTGTAACGAAATTCGGTGGAACCGATTCGATTTAACCGTTTCGATTATAATTTGTTATGATCGATTGTGCCTATAACATAGAAAGGGGCACAATATCGAAACGTTGGACAAACGTTTCAAGGTGGTAGAGCATCATTATATGTTTAAACATTTATTATCTAATATGTGGTAACTTGTTTGTCATGGGCAAGTGTGGATTATTTTAATACCAACTCCGGTTTAGACCGATGATACATGCCGAATTATAGTAATCATGTACAAGAGATACTGCTGAAATATATAATCGTTGTACGAATTTAATAACCACGCCAACATTGTAAATAATTTGAACGACTACTGCGGATATTTTCCAAGTTAGTCACGGCCGTGCGGGATTGCCTCCTTTATCCGCGATAGGAGGGGATGCAAAGAAATTGGCCGTTGTGTGACATAGTCCGCAACAAGTAGCCCGTGTATGCTGCAATTCCAATGTGTTGTTAACGTGTATTTCTATATGTAAATAAACTGCACATGTGTTCCGGAATTGCTGTCTTCACTGTGTCTTCTTGAGAATTCTACCACAACACAACAGCGTGGAGAGTGGTGGTACATGTTCCTGAGTTGGAGCGCCGTTCCTGAGAAGACCAACTAGCAAGTCATTAGATTTCGGGTATAGTGGAGCGGCATAGCTCGAATAATGACAGGAATTGTGCATTTTATGATAAAAGCACCAAATTTCGCACACATGTTGACAATTACATTTGGAAAAATTTCAGATATTGGGCCATCGTAAATAGCGCCCTCAACGGCCAAGGCAGCCATTTTTGAAAATGGCCGCCATAAATGCCATTTTTCGTAAAATTTTACAAATTTCAGAAGGGAAAATTAATAGGATTTTCCAAACTATTGGGAAATAACATTCAAAATAAATTGAGATATTGGGCCATCGCAAATTGCGCCCTCAACGGCCATGGCAGCCATTTTTCAAAATGGCTGCCATAAATGCCATTTTTCACAAAAAATTAAAAATTTCAGAAGGGAAAATCAGTAAGATTTTGCAAACGGAGTGGGAAATGACATTCAATAATTCAGATATTGAGCCATAGTAAATAGTGCCCTCAACGGCCATAGCAGCAATTTTTTTTCAGAATGGCCGCCATAAATGCCATTTTTCATAAAAATTTACAAATTTCAGAAAGGAAAATCAATAAGATTTTGCAAACGAGTGGGATATAACATTAAAAATAAATTTAGATATTGGGCCATCGAAAATTGCGCCCCCTAACGGTCATGGCAGTCATTTTTTCAATATGGTCGCCATAAATGCCATTTTTCGCAAGAAAATTAAAAATATTAAAAGGGAAAATTAATAAGATTTTGCAAACGAGTGAGAAATAAAATTCAAAATAAATTTAGATGTTGGGCCATCGCAAATTGCGCCCTCAACGCCAATGGTGGCCATGTGTAAAATTGGCTGCCATAAATATCACCTTTTTCTCTTAATTTGTTAATTCCAGAAGAAAAAATCAGTAAGATCTTGCACTCAATTTCAAAAATTGTATTACATTATTGTAAATAGCGCCCTCAATGGCCATTGCAGCCATTTTTCAAAATGGCCACCATGGATTATTTTTCATTATTTTTTATTTCCTGATTTCACAGAAGTAAAAGTCAGTAAGATTTTGCACACAATTTGAAAATTCTGTTTGAAATAAATATTTGTATTAGATTATTATAATACTGTCCTCAACGGCCATGGCCGCCATATTCCAAAATGGCTGCCATTGTCATTATCATTTTGTTTTCAAAAATGGTAATTTCATAAAGAAAAGTCAACAAATGTGTACATAAATTCAAAATCATGTTTAATAGATTGCATTAACTCTAGAAATTGTTCCTTCGCAAATTTTCAAGAAGAAAAAAAAATTGCTAATAACGGCAATTGCAGAAATTTTCCAAAATGGCTGTCAGAGATGCCATTTTTTTTTTTTTTTAATAAGATATCCTAATGCCGGAAGAATACAATAAACATTTTTGCGCAAGTTGACAATTACATAAAAAGAAGTTTAGACATTGAGCTATCACAAGCTGTGTTCTCAATGGCTATTTCACCTATTTGTCAAAATGGCTACAATACACTCTTCTTTTTGTTTTTGTTTTTTGTCTTGAAAATTTGCTTAACTTCAGACGGAGAAGGCAGTAGAATACTCACAGAGACATTATATAATCTGAAATATGGTGTTAAAGAAATCATTTGAGGAACAACTAAAATAAACAAGGCAAATACTTAGCGATTATATCTCAGCAATGATGAATGCATATTTTAGGTGGCAAACTTGAAAAATTTCTGAAAAAGAGTAATATGAATATCCAGGGATAATGGCGCCATGTATTAACTTTGACAGTATCACCATATCATTGGATATATGGGACTATATGACGTGTATCTATTCTAAAATGTAACTTTCTAAATGTTCTTAAGACATATAATTAAAAAAATGGCCTTTCAATTTACGAAAAAATTAATTTACTTGCCATGCTTCCATAAAAACACATACCTTTGATATCCATACTGTTAGCCGTAACACGCAAAATACTGCAATTAGAACTTAACTGAAAACATGAATTTAGAAATAGCCCATCAATGAAACCTTTTTTTTAAATTTTGATTTCTTTGAACACCAGATTGCATTAGATGTAATGGCTATTTAGCAGTATTCTATTGCTTTCTCCTTCTGGAATAAGCAAATTTAAAAAAAGGAGTGTGTGGAAGCCATTTTGACAAAGAACTGCCATAGCCGTTGGGGACGGTGTTTAAATGGTGGCTCAATAATTATCTTCATTTTATATTCAAATCTGAATTTATTTGAATGTCTTTTGTCAATTTGCACAAGAAATGTTTTTGTCTTCTTCTGGCATTATCATATTTTCAAGAAATAAATAGCATCTATAGTGGCCATTTGAGAAATGGCTGCCATGGTCGTTGATGGTGCCATTTGTAATGACCTCGTATATTATTTTCTTTTGAATATGATTTTCAACTTATGTAAAAATTTTATTGATTTGCTCTCTGAAATTAGCATATCTTTAAAAAACAAAACAAAAACAAAACAAAACAAAACAGACATCCATGGCGGTCAGCATGGCCCTTGAGGGCGCCTTCTAAGAAGACCTTATACTTAAATTTATTTTTGAGCATAATTTTCAACTTGTTTGCAAAGTCTTATTGACTTTTTCTTCTGACAGCAGCAAATTTTTACCAAAAAAAAAAAAGGGGGGGGGGATCCATAGCAGCTGTTTTGAAACTTGACTGCTATGGCTTTTGAGGGTGCACTTTGGATGGCCTGTTATGAAATTTAGTTTGAATGTAATTTTCCACCTTTGCGGAAATTCTGATTAGACGTCTGCAACACTTTACGAAAAAAAAAAGACATTCATGGTGGCCATTTTGAAAAATGGCTGGAATGGCCATTGAGGGGGCAATTTGCAATAGCCCAATAACTTTACTTTGAATGTAATTTCCCACCTTTTTGCAAAATCTTGTTGGCTTTCCCTTCTGATTTTAGTAAGTCTTTATGAAAATATAGCATTTATGGCGGCCATTTTTAAAAATGGCTGCCATGACCGTTGAGGGCGCAATTTTCGATGGCCCAATATCGAGATTCATTTTAAATGCCATTTTACATTCATAAGCAAAATTTCATTGACTTTTCCTTTTCAAATTAACATTTTCTTAATGAAAAAGTGGCATTTATGGTCGTGCCCATTTAAAAAAAAAATGGCTGCCATAGCCATAGAGGGAGCAATTTTCAATTGCCCAATATCTGGATTTATTTTGGATGTAATTTCCCGCTTGTTTGCAAAAAAGAAAAAAAAAATGGCTTTCCCTTCTGAAATTTGCATTTTGTAACAAAAATAGCATTTATGGCGGCCATTTAAAAAAAAATGGCCACCATGGCCGTTGAGGGCGCAATTTCCGATGGCCCAATATCTAGATTTATTTTGAATGTAATTAAAATTTATGGGGAAAATCTTATTAACTTTTCCCTTCTGAATTTTGCAAAATCATCGAAGAAGTGGCACATTAGACAGCCATTTTGAAAAATGGCTTTCATGGACGTTGAGGGCGCAATTAACAATGGCGAAATATTTAAATTAATTTTGAATGTAATTTCCCACTTGTTTGCAAAATCTTACTGGCTTTTCCTTCTGAAGTTAGCAAATATTTTGAAACAAAATGGCATTTATGGCGGCCATTTTGAAAAATGGCTGCCATTGCCGTTGAGGGCGCTATTTCCGATGGCCTGATATCTAGATTTATTTTGAATGTAATTTGCCATTTGTAACCAAAATCTTATTGATTTTTCTCTCCTAAAATTAGCAAATTTTACGAAAACATGGGATTTATGGCAGCCATTTTGAAAAATGGCTGAAATGGACGTTGAGGGCGCTATTTACGATGGCCCAATATCTAAATTTAATCTGAACGTGATTGTCAACCTGTGTACGAAATTTGGTGCTTTTATCACAAAATGCACAATTGTTCGGCTATGCCGCTCTACTAGTATAATGGTAATGTGACTTGTCGCATAGTCCGTGCCCAATCCAAGTTCCAGTCGTCGCCTGAGGAAGTTGGTAACGGTGTGATACTGCACTTTACCCCGTGCCAACGATACCTGTGCCACCATATGATTGTGAAAGGTGTTCCACGTTAGCGTGATTGAGTTGGTAACAAAACTTGGTAGCAGAACTTGGTAGCAAGAGTTGGTAGCAACAAAATGCATATTTACCGTATGATCACACGATTCATGATTGCTGTTGAGCGTCACGAGTTGATCTGTTTGGTTATGAATGATATGGAAAATAGTGTATGATGGATTTGTGAATAAGAACAGTGCAGAAAATCGCTGTGAATTCGAGCATTAGTTTCGCGCAGAAATACAAAGGGAATTCGAGCGTTAGTTTTGCGCTGATATTCAGATGGAATGTATACTACTGCTAGCTTTTATAGAACAATGTTCAAAATACAAATAACTATATATGAGAGATTTTACACATCCATCATTCCCTAAATGCTCATCAAGGTATATTCGATGAATTATTGATACAAATCAATTGTTTTGCAACATAATCATGAATTCAGTAATACTATAAATATGTTCACTTAGGGCCTACATTTAATTCATCGTTTTGGTCCTCAAATTGTCATCTATTACTACGTTATTGTTAATTATGATACATTTTTCATGTGATAATCCACCTTACAGTAAGACTCTTCCACCAAATCGATGATAATTGTGTGGTTGTATGTGCATGTGTGTTATAAAAGCATACCACGTGTTTGTATTGCGGAGGACCGACTGATGGCAATCACCCCTTTGGTCTGTGTATGTCAGCAGCGGAGAATAAGATAGGGAGACTTGACTAATGCAGGGTGCGGAGAGGGAGTCGTAAAGCTGCCAAATGTCCACCACTGGTGTCGGCTGGTGGTCACATAAAGCAAAGTGTTTCTCCTAAAGACATTTTCTCACTCCTCAAAAATCACTCCTCCAGAACAAAGGGGTGTATCCATTAAGACCAATAGTGTTGGGTGTTCAGTTTGCCTGCCCCAATATGTTTATGATTTTGCAAAATAATTTAAAGTGTAATCTATTATAGGCAAGTTTATTCAAGAACCAAAACCGGAGAGAACAAAACTGGAATGCACAAGCCCAAAAGTCTTCAGACCAGAGCAAGAAGAGTGAAGATATCCAGATCTTCCGAGGAGTTTATGCAGCAGTATGCATGGCAAACAAACAGTTAGAATTTGTAGTAAGAAAAAAGCAGTGGTACGAAGGACTTCAATTTTGTTAATCTGCGCAAAGAGAAACGCAAACAAAAGTTGTAAGTCAACCAGTCTCTGCCAAATCAGTGGCGAGAAATGGAGAAAAATAAGAATATAATAATATGTTACTTTCAAGTAATTGACAACATATCAATAATGACATTTTAGATATGTTGCTAAACGATTTATTTTTATCGATTCTTTTAAAACCAATTCCTAATCACTTTAAATGAAGACGAATTGCTAAAACTCTTCATTTAGGTGTTTTTTTTTTTTTTTGGTAACTATCGTTTATACTATGTAAATATAACATCTGAAATTTCACAGGAATTTCTGCGCTAAACTAATGCTCGAATTCCCTGTGTATTTCTGCGCTCAACTAACGCTCGAATTCAGAGTTAAATTTCGGCGCAAAACTAATGCTCGAATTCTCTGTGTATTTCTGCGCTCAACTAACGCTGGAATTCACAGTTAAATTTCAGCGCCAAACTAATGCGTATTTCTGCGCCCAACTAACGCTCGAATTCACAGCTGAATTTCAGCGCAAAACTAATGCTCGAATTCCGTGTGTATTTCTGCGCTCAACTAACGCTGGAATTCCCGTTGGTTTTCTGCACTTAACTAAAGCTCGAATTCCCTGTGTATTTCTGCGCTCAACTAACGCTAGAATTTACTGTTGAATTTCAGCGCAAAACTAATGCTCGAAATCAAATGATTTATTTGCGAAAGATATGTGCTGAAATTCCATGTAAATTAATGATATCGCGATGGAATTAGTGATATCACAAAATGTATTTCTTGACATCAAGAATGTGAATTCGTGATATCTCGAATTGAATTTGTGATACTAGCACGAATTGAATTTGTGATATCACGAATTTAATTTGTGATATCACTAATTCGATTTCGTGATATCAAAAATTGGTTTTACGTGATAAACCAATGGGTATTTGTGATATCAAAAATTGAATTTGTGATATCAGAAATTCGAATTTTTGATATCACGAAATGGAATTCGTGATATCAGAAAATCTTTTTAAAAAGTAAAGTGCGATCGCGCTAGCTAGCTCGCGCAGAGCCAAATTCACTGTGCGCGCGGGTATTTGTTACGTGAAAATGTTTTCCCATGGGAGAACATAACAAGAATGTTCGCCCATGGGCGAACATAACGAGTGTACCTCCATCGCGTGACTGTGTTTACCCAATCACTAACCGGTATTTGACTAACCCATTTAATATTATATTATGTTACCCTCCGCATTATTTGTGCATGTGTAAGCTATGACAACACTGGTCCTGTCACACACATATTTTTGAAAGTAATTTTTCGTACATTATTGATTGCTCTCTTTCCCCCTATTTTTCTACAAACTTTCTTTACCTTCTTCCTTTCTCTCTCTTTCTCTCTCTCTCCACACTTATCTTTCATTTACTATGTTTTTCAGCTCCAAGTCCCATTTATATACGTGCTAATTCTTTATGTGATTTTCAACGTGCTTTGATGGAATTCTTAATTGTACGTATTTTGTTTTACAGTGTATGATATATTATGCTTTACAATTCTGCCATGCTGTTAGGAATTTCACTTTTTATTTCATTTCTATGTCAATTCATATGTAGGCTCACAACGTAGTCTTCGGACTCTTTAATGAGTACAAATAAAAGCCAAATTGAATGAATGAATGAATTGTCATATCGGTTTTGACAAGTGATGAGCGAAAGTGATATACAATATTTGCCTACAGATATTCACCTCGCTCATTGTGCGGTGTTGTACGATGGTTATCTCGTGAGCCATGAGGGCGGATAAGATATTTGTTTGATTCAGTAATAACTACTAAGCTGTTCCAGCTTGCGATAAATTATTTCTCTGAACTTGAATTTCAATTTGAATAACATCAATACCAGCTAATGAGCATTCGAATCGGGTGGTTGATAAAGGTATGATAAAGGTATGATATCGTGGCATAAAAGCTTTCGCGTAAAGTTATGAAACCCAAGTTACACAAAGGAGCAGAAATGCCTTTGAAAATTAAATTTTCTCACACTTATATCAAAGATAAAATCTACTGGACCATAATCTGGATTTTCTCGGTTACGTGTACTAGCGTTTGACGTGATGGATCATGTATTTAAAGGAAACCAAAACCAAAACATGGGTGAGGATTGAGTGAAATGAGCAATATTAGTAGAACACATGAATGAGATTTTGAGGAAATTGGATAATTGATTCAAAAGTTGAAGATGTCGGTGCAGGCATAGCTGGATAAGAAGACTTCTAGAATTTATGACGTCATTATGGACAAAACAATTATACAGACGATGAATAAAAAGGGGCATTTCATTACTCACGAAAAGTACACATTTCATCGACTTGGTCCTTATATATGGTCAGGAAAATATATTATTTTCACCCTGCGTTGGAGACTTGGGTCAAGTGCTCTTTTATTATACTATAAAATCAAAAGTGTGTTGATTTTTCTTTACGTCTTCTTTGTTGTCGATAATGAATACATGGACTGTAGTAATGGTCTACACCCAGCGACGACGACACTGAAACTTTACGAATTCACAACTTTTCAAACGATTGTCCCATCTCCCCCAAACTTTCTTTGATGTGTTCTGCTTTCACTCAGTCCACATTGTACTTGGCTTTCGGTTTCCTTTAAGGATAAGGTTAGTATTTCAGTGTTAAAGTTTATCGTATCAAAAACAATAATAACAACAACAACGCTGATAATACTGTTTTCAGTGGCGACAATGATTTGTCTTTAATGATCCTTCCTCCAAGTTTACTTGTTGATGACATGTGCAAACGTAATAATGTTTATATTCCTAAATACTGTCAATGGGATGAAAGAGTTCGTACGGTAATAATGTGTTTAATACACACCATTTTACCCGCTCAATTTTCTTATCTTGAGCCGAGTGAGAACACTCAAATGTGATAAATTACATATCAATGGGGAAGTGCTTGAACTGTAGGATTTTATTGCCATACTAGCGCCCTCTCGAGAAATAAATGACATCTACTCGAGTTTGTGTTTGGTTTTCTGAAATATAAGCAGTGAACTTCACATGAATGTTCATAACAGTAATTCAGTTATACAACACAATTTGTGACCCTGCACCTCAAAACAAACAAAAAGTCGCCAGACATGAATTTCTAGTTAATACCATATTCTGAAAGAGCAGACTTTAAGCTTTAAAATGATGTATAACTCAAATCAAATGGACTCTCCTAACCTATCTAAATATTGGAAAGAAAGCACAAACTCAGGAAAAGTGTGAACTGATAAAAGAGGCTCTGAAGTACAGTGTCTATTCAAGCGCTTAATCTTTACCAAACCGTGCTGGCTGTGCGATGAATGGGACAAAAAGCAGGAACTAAACCACCAGAGTGACAACAATGAAGGGATTATCAGATTAAACTAAAATTAAGCATGCCTCATTAACACATTCTATTCATAATTAATGCCAACTTTCAAAGCAGTAGCACTATCCTTTCAAAAGGTATTAGAGGTGAAAGTGAAGAGTGTGGACAAGGTTTTTTCAGAAATGAAAAATGGATTCTAAAGACACACCTAATCACACTATTCTACCAAAAATGTTCGAGATAAACTGCTAAAAAGACACACTTTCCTGCCCGTTTTATGATACCAAATTTTAGCATAATGTAAAAGAAGACCCGCTCTTTCAGAAAATATGAAAAAGTCAAGTTTGGCTAGGTTGACCCATTTGCAGTCCTCACGCAAAATCAGTGTGTGCGACTTTATGTTTGTTTTGAGGTGCACGGTCACATTTAATACACAAGTAAGTTGTTGTGTTCATGTTTTTCATCTATTTCATCATAGTTAATCAGGTATCATGTTTTTACAACGTGCTGCTTAACGTGCTTTTCACCCTATGTGATCACTTACTAAATCACTCATTTAGTTAAGCTTGAAGCCACTTTCATAGTTGAATTAATGCACTACATAACATGTCTGTAAACCGATTTTCTCTTTTGTTTATAAACAGGACACAAATTCATTACTTTAAAGCGAATATTCATACAACAATCAGGCATTGTACATAGAACAAAGAAACAAAGTGAGGGAAAACCAAACATGGGATGGAAGGGAGAGGTATAGAGTAGAAGACAGTAATACATGTTTGAAGTCACTACAAATGGGATGCTAATCCGGACAAACATTTCACATAAAAAAAAATCCAATATACTCTAATCTAGTCTATTAAGTAGGAACAAAGTAATATCTTTGATCAAATAATCATGATTTTAATCATATTTTTTTCCGTTTCATGAGTTACAATAAAAAATAATAATCTTTTTTTATTAAAGCTAATGCAGCATAATACTGTTGCTGTTTGAACCCAGCAAATATCTGCCAAATTTAACATGCCATAACAATAACAAAAAAGCAGCAATTGAATCAGAAATCAGAATTTAATCAGAATAGAATCAGAAAGTGGAGAGATTTGAAAAAGTAAATTGAATCATAGAGGTAAAGGGAAACTCATGTAGTAGGAGCGACATGATATTTCAAGCATTTAGTATTCATGATGATAAGATCAATAGCATCATGACATATTCAACGAAACACCGTCCATATTATAAAATATTTTACCAAGTAATAAGTTATATGCAAATTTACAAGAAATGTACAGTGACTGCTTTCGATGTTGTATGTAGTGCAATGTATCTGCAAAGATACTGACCTGGTGCGTTTCATCTCATTAATTGTTAATTAGTCTGGTTACAATGTCAGCATCCACGTACTTATCATGACCTTGTTTAATAGTAGAATCATACAGTAGCTATATAGTGCGAGGCATTTGCATCCACAAACATGAATGGATAGATTCGATAGTCTAGAGTTAAAGATAAAACATCAGTCACTGAGAGCAACTGTCCCTTGATAGATTATTGACTTTTCCTATGCGAGATCACGAACTGTACACAAAATGCTTTGTAGAAAAAATAATCCACATTTTCTTTTAACGATATGAGTTCCAAATGATAGATTATTGACTTTTCCTATGCGAGATCACGAACTGTACACAAAATGCTTTGTAGAAAAAAAATCCACATTTTCTTTTAACGATATAAGTTCCAAATGAGGAGAATTTCATATCTTTTTCATTACATACTAGAATTCAATTAGTCAGTCAGCAGTTATGAAGTAAGAAGACAACCTACAGTGTATGGCTGTTCACAAAATTACACAATGTGAAATGATTGTTGTACCTACAAATAAAAAATCAATGTTGTAAAAAGAGGAAGACACTATCGAGCAATTCACAGCTTATTCATTAGTGTTCATTAACTCTTTTTAACTCTCGTATAACCATTCTCGGTTGATTTGATAGTGTGACCGATAGCAGAGTTTCATGTAAACATGTAGAGCTTACAATTCTATGTGAGTTTCACCGCTTGAAACGAAACGTCCTTTGTGACGTTAGTTGATTTGCTGAGCTACAAACTGAAAGGGAATCCTAGTGTGAAGGTAGCACGACAGCGTCACTGGAAAGGTATCTTTTTTTACTTTTTTTCCGTCGGAAATCACGAATGTGAAGGAACTTCAAATCGGAAAGAAACATTTCTTTTTTTATGGTTCTTACTGTTTTTGTCCTGCCAGTATGTTCTTGCCCGTGTATCCACTTTGCATAGGGAATTTAACATTATTTTGGAAATGATTCCTAGCGGGGCAAACGGTTATTGGTTTTGTGTTTAATCATTTTGATTCATCCCTGAAATTACCACGCTTGATTCCTATCAGATTAATGTGGTCTTGATATCTAAAATGATTTCTCATGGCATGGAAGGTACATGTAAATGTACCACCCACTTATAATTCTATTGTTTACTGTATTCCAATTCTAATTTCAATCTCAATCTATTTTTCCACATTTCTCAATGAAAATACATCAAATATAACAAAGCAAAATAATACATGATATCCAGCTAGGATGCACACTAGACTGTTGCAAACATATAGAACATGATGGTCAATCTATGAAAGTTGAATCTAAGTATAAACGGTGACGAAACGGGTACTGAAAAACAAGTTTGTTAAGCGTAATTCCCAGTATGTAAACAGACTGTAAAGATCAAAATAAGGAGCACTAATACAACATAGGACGAGAGTACAGAAAAAACAACTGTGGAGTACAGCCAATTCTTGTTAAATAAAAGTAGGAAAACGAATAAACCACACGCTGCAGAAGTATTATCAGTTGTTATCATAGCAATGTTAACAGTAAAGTTTTTTAGTTTAAATTTAATAAGAAAACTATACAGTTCGTTCCTCAGAAGAGACGCGAAAGTAGTTGGGTAAAGAAAAACATAACGCTAACAGTTCAATAATGATCTAACAGCCAGTTGCAATGAAATGTGGAAAACAATACCAGCTGTTACCGCTGGTACCGTTGATACTTACAGTGCAATAGATGCATAGGACATGGTAAAATAAAGAAAAAAAAAATGAATGCATGTGAATCCTCAGAGAAGCTAGAACGTTGCTTCCTTATACATAAGCAAAATGTAGGTCAGGCCTTCAGGCGTCTAGTTTTCGTGTCATATGCGTGGGTCGATATACGTGTACTCTGGGCAAGAGTGCGGTTCTTGGTGGGTCTCGGACTGGTCTGGAGTAATTTTACCAGCATTTGCTCCGAGAATGAGATAGCCATGTTCATCTTCCTCCAGCTTTTCGCTCGGTTTGCCCGAGTAGATAGATGTAGAGTACAATCGATCGTTCAGGCTCGTCGGAAGAGGGGTAAGCTTTTCACTTTTACTGGCATGCCTATATTCATGGCATGGCTGCGGTCCTTGTATTTTCTCTGATTGGTCTGGAGTAATCTCTTTGGCAATTGCTTCGAATACGAGGTAACCTTGTTCATCCATTTTTTCGCTTGATTTGCCTGAGTAGATAGCTGTAGAATATAATGGATCGTTCGGTCTCATTGTTAAATTGACACGTTGTTCATTTCTGGCATTATGCTTGTAATCGGGACGTGAACATGGTACCTGCAGGGTTTTAGATTGGTAGGGAGAGATTTCACCGGTATTTGCTTCGAGAACAAGGTAACCATCTTCATCTATCTCAGGCTTTTCCCTTGATTTGGCTGAGTAGATGGCTGTAGAATACAGTGGATCAGCCGTGATCACTTCATTTCTTTTGGCATATTTATACTCAACTCGTGTCTTCCATCGTGACTGTTCTTGAATTGTCTCGGATCGGCGGTTTGGAGCAATTTGAGTGGAATTTTCTGAGAGAAAGAGATTTTCATCCACCTCGGATTTCTCTCTCGGTTGGCTTGGGTAGACGGATGCAGAACTAGGACTGTCTCTCTTGCTGTTCATTTTCTCGGCATGGTTTTGGTTCTGTGAAGATACATACAACACGCAAGATAATGTGGACAAGTTGATGCAGCTATAACATGATCACTCGATTTACCTGGCCATCTCTCTAGAGACTCGTGAAAACTACATTAGGAATACTTAATCTGCTTTGTGTGTTTTGTCAACAATGACACCAATATCCACATTTTATGGAGAAGTTACATTTGATAATGACTTCTAGAACTACACAATTGACACCATCAGGATCGTTAATGTAATGATACAAATGATGGAAAGGTCTGAATGTGTCAGTTCTAATTCGTGTATGAGCTATGGGATGCTTAGTGGATGTTTTTTTTTTTTTTTTTTTTTTTTTTTTTTTTTTTTTTTTTTAATTGCTTGCCAATGACGAAAAACATGGAATCAATACCTCCGGCCGTGTATCAAGTAACTACTAAGCGCACGGTAAATTTACTGGATACATGATTTGCTAGGCAATAGGCTATTCTTACTGGGTGCGAGAACTTATAAATATAGCAAAATTTTCAGTGAGATGATGCTCCTGCTTCACAGAGATGCTCTTCTCAGATTGAGAATAACATGTCAATGCGCTAAGTTTCGTTGCACTTAGTAGTTTCAGAAGAAGCAATTTTTCGTTTATTTTTCTTAGTGTTTTTATAATAGTAGTAAAACATCTATTTCGCACAACCTCCTTTCCGTTTCAAAATGTAATGTTCCCAAATATTAGTAGTGAATCTATTTTTTTAGTTTTCATTATACTTTTTAGAAGTCCTTGTAAACATTCGAAATAATTTTCAAATTTTATCACCGATATATTTCTAACGCGTTCCCCAATTCCATGGTATGAGTGACAAGGGATAAATAATTGTCATTATCATTGGTATTGTTATTGCCATTGCTACAAGTCCGCGATAACGTATTAACAGTATAGGTATAATCCCGAGGCAACCTTTGGCCAGGAAAAACAAAACAAACAAAAACAAAGCAGAGCTCTCGACCAAAGAGTTCCCAGGATTTTCACTTCCCGTTCTACAATCATCGTATTATGAAGATGAATCAATTATCAATGGAAATGTGGTCAATGTAGAATAGCATTCTTAAGAAATCTGCATGAGAATGCCCTTTTGAGTATTTTCTCTGATATTTACTAAAATGCGTTATGCACATCAATATTCCACAAAATCCAAATGTGCATATGCACACTTTCATTTCCGCAAGCACACACACACACACACACACACACACACAGAGTAAACATATGGGATACTTACTGAGCAAGTGATGTTGCTCTGTAACGAAGATGCACAAAGGAAGACTTGTTCCAAATTTGGTGCCTGTGAAGTTCCCATGTCTACCTCCGCAGCGTCCTGGTAGATTTGATACGGATCCTCTTGATGAGCAGTGACTTCTCTGCAAGTGTTGTAATAGTGGCTCCGGAAAGGGTGACCGTCTGCTCCAGCGTCAGTACACATTGTACTAGTTTTGCTCAATACAACATGATCCGTCGAGCTCACACTTTGGTTTGTAGTATCTACGGGATGCGCCTGCAGTTGTCTATTGTTTGGCTGATTTAAAGTTTGTGATGATCTACGTCTGTAAAGGCAATTATAAGAGACAAACACGTTCTTGAAAGAAAAAAGCAGAACATAAACAACCAACAATACATTTCAAGATGGGTTAAAAACATTACTTTCCAACATCGAATACATTGTGGAACATATTAATATTCAAGTTATTTTGACTTCTTCCGAAGAAAAGACATAACATGTCTAGTAAAATATTGTTTGAATATCAAAATCCATTTGTGCCCTTTGACATATGAAAATTGTGTTTTCGAGGGCTACATACACATGCATTTTTTGTTGTTACTCAAAGTTTCAAGCATTAATTACATGACTTTAGACATTGCTATATAGAATAGTAAAAAAAAAATGTATGACAGAACAATCGCGCTAATATCGAACTACACATTGTTGATATAATTAGGGAAAAGAAAAGAGTGTCTGCGGGTGGCAATGTAGATTACCTTCCCCCCAACACACACACACGTGTACACGATATCAGGTTATGTAAACACTCACCTTTTCTTTTGATGCCTCCACAATACCATTAACAGAATGGCAACAAGTATGGGAACGACACACATAAGAACTGCCATTGCAAAGATGTCAACATCTTTCTCAGGAACTTCAGAAGCTGAAATGAAATTAAATACAATAAATCTTTGTCACCCTTTGTAAAAAAAAATACAAAAGTACATTGCATTGGAAAACGAAATATTTCGTTGTTCTTGACATAATCCCGTAATGAATGCACATCATCGTATCATCAACAAAATATTCCTGAAACGATAGCCCACAAATGCATGTACTATGTAATAAAAACACTACATTGCAAGGATGTGCAAAGGATAGGGCACCACCAAGTACGCGGTTTTGAGAAATTACTATTACCTGACTTGAAATTACTCCATTTTAAATCACTATATATTTTGTCGTCTCTGATGTACAAATTTCATAAAACTTGTCATCAGTGACAAGTTGTCATAGATGTGACAAGCTACTGAAATCCTTGCATCTGATTGGCTGAGAGCAAATTTGTCATAGAAATGTGACAATTGTCACTGATAACAAGTTTTTTTTTTTTTTTTTTTTTTTTGAAACGGGCCCCAGGTTGACGCGATGATACAGGTTCCCATGCAGAAAACCTTTGTTTCATTTTAGATCAGTACGCATGAACACTTTGTGTGTGGGTGTGTGTGTGTGTGTGTGTGTGGGTGTGTGTGTGTGTGTGTGTGTGTGTGTAAAGATAGATATGCTTACAATAATGAACATGAGTTAATATCGCAAGCAGCAAAACATGTCTGCAATTACCATTTGATATACAAGGTAGAATTGAAAATCTGAGAAAAAAAAACATAAATGGTATCAGTGAAATCATTTCTGCTTCATTATTGGATATATAATTACTAGTATGTGTATAGTTAGATGATACCGAATGATAAGGATATGCAACTCACTTCTACTCGTTTCGCTTGTATCTCGTAGGATTACATCTTCAGTTGGTTTGCCATCTTCTGTTTATGAAAAGACCAAAGTATAAAGATAAATGTTACAGACCACCACGATAAGAACATCACGGTATTTAAACCCACAATGACCTTGTAACCTAATGATTTTATTTCATTTTATTTCCACATCCAAATAATACAAAAAACATTGCAAAGTAAAATCGGAGATTTTAAACAAGATTTGTAAAAAAAAAAAATTAAGTGTCATCAAGCAAATACAAATACCATACAGACAATAGCATAGCAAAAGTACAAAACATACACACCTATGGAGTAAATAAGAAAATTAATTTTCATACAAAGTGGTATTACTTTTGCGCATGCTGATCAAGAGATAATTAAAACAGGTTACTATGCCCATGGAAAAGACCTTTACCAGTTACTGTATGACTGAGTTTATATTTCCACAAGGACGAATTATTTACCAATAGCCAGAATACTTGTCAAATCTAAATGAATGGTTCAAATTAAAAATGGCATTATGATTTTACTTTAACTGTTCATATAGGACTTTATAAATGCTATAACATACTTTCTGTTAAATCTAGAAGGCTCATCTGCCCACTTGTATACAGTTGATGTAACTTGTCTATGAACATATCAAAATGTCAAAAAAAAAAGGAAGAAAGGAAGTTGCGTTGGAATATTATTCATTGAATGAGAGTGAGATATACTTTTTTAGTTGCCAAGCTATCTGCATGACTAACAGTGTACATTACAATAATTTTCGCAAAAGAAGAAAGAAAATGGTAAGTTTAACAGTTTTTTTTCTTTTCTTAGCCAAGTCTTTAAGCAGTAAATAGAAACGGAGCCTTCAGCCGTAAGCAAAAAGAAAAACAAACGAAAAAGTGATTACAGTAATCATAAACTGAACAATGGGAGGGGTACAAAAGAAAGGTGCATAATTGTAAAAAGAAAAAAAATATTACTTATAAACGACGTGGCGGTGATCTCGGACAATGTCGTTAATTCATCAGTAAGCAGTCCCTCGCCTGTTTCATTGGAGAAAACCAGGGGCATTGTGGGTAATAAATAATTTTGTTAATGACCGAGGTACATAGAATCAATCTTTGCTGACGCATATTCGTAGCCAACAAAATGTAATAGTTTACTAAAATACAAATTTAGAGAACACATTGTAACAATCATCATTAGTTTTTACAACTGTTGGATTTAAATTTCTCATGGTGTTGATGTGATTTGCTAAAGTGGTAGGGTAGTGGTAGGGTTAACGGCAATTTTAAGTCAGATAAAAAACATAACAACAAGCAAACATGACATCATAAAACAACTACAGTAACTCTAACAGCACCTAGCTTGTAAATATTTTAATGCTACTCATTGGAGATGTAGCCTCTATTATGTGTAGTCGTTGTTGTGGTGACTGTCCCACCTACGCATTAAACATAGACATGTAAGACTTGATTCAGTTTGAATGTAGCGCGGTAAATCCTCTGGCACAATTAGGAGATATGAAACACTGTAACTAGCATTGCAAGATTCGGTAAGCTTTTTAAAACTGTCGATAGCGTTTGCAGTACAAAATTCTTCCACGGCTAATTGACATTTAGATAACGGTACGTAAAACACTTCCCTCCCCATCGGTGCATCTTATAACTTTAATAGGAGAAAAAAAAAAACACGTGAACACTATTATACAAATGATGCACAGGATAGAGTTCGTTAGTGAAGGTTCGGCGCACTCTCGAGTATTGACAATGGTACAACATGCACGAGGCGCACACGAAATAATCCTGTGCATCATTTGTTTTATAAAATGGGTCGAAAACTAACAGCATTTTCACGTACCTTTGTGGGTCAATACCACTCAGCTACATGTAGCACTCGCTCAAAAGTAAGATGTCCGAAGATGTTCGTCCCAAACATTTACGCACGTCGCACTCGGAAATCCCGCACATATAAGTACTGTACGTATAAGAGCATACGTACGCCACATGTTATGCACAAGAAAGGCCGGCTGGCAGCCCGAACTAGAAGTTGTTTACAGGATAGACAGCGCGTATAGTAACATACTGACTGAGCGTGCACTGCTAGTGTAAACATTGTGACGTCAGTGACTTTACGGCGTGCATGTTAGTAAGAAATTAATGCACGCACACGTGACTCATTTCATCGCCTCCAATTGGCTACATTCTTGAACCCATTTTATAATTTCTTTTATAAAATCCTGTAAACAACTTCTAGTTCGGGCTGCCAGCCGGCCTTTCTTGTGCATAACATGTATGTGGCGTACGTCTACTCTTATACGTACAGTACTTATATGTGCGGGATTTCCGAGTGTGACGTGCGTAAATGTTTGGGACAAACATCTTCGGACATCTTGATTTTTGAGCGAGTGCTACATGTAGCTGACTGGTATTGACCCACAAAGGTACATGAAAAATGCTGTTAGTTTTCGACCCATTTTATAAATCAAATAATACACAGGTTTGAGTTCGTATGTTAATGGAGATGCAGCTCACTCTCGGGTATTTACAATGTAGTGCAACATGCACTCGGCTTCGCCTCGTGCATGTTTCACATTTGTAAATACCCTCGAGTGCGCTACATCTCCACTAACGCACTCTCACCTGTGTATCATTTGTATAATATGATATCTCCTAAAATAGAACTCAAAGGATCATCACTGTCTCGCTTTCACTCTTGATTTTCAGCTAAACAGCGAGAGTGGTCGGAATTTTTAGTTATGCACTGATTACGGCTGCTTTCAGTGTTTTGTTTTGTTTTGTTTTTTTGTTGTTGTTGTACATTTAAGTCACATAATTTACTATCTTATGTTAAGTTACAATGATTCATCCTCAAATTCTTTTCTACTACCCTGTCCGTTGTATCCAAATAAAACTTTGACCTTTCACATGATACAAGGTGTATATCAACTACGAACCTTTTGTCAGATTTTCGAATTCCCAGCAGAATGGGATTGGCACGTTCCAGATAGGAAAGTAAGTCGACCGTCCGGGTAGTCCTACACACTGCAGTGTTGCACTGCCATTGACGATGTAACCTTCATCACAGATAAGAGTTATCTTAGACCCAAAGCTTGTCACATTAGAGTCCCAATGACCATTTGACACGTGACCGGGGTAAACACAAAACCCCAAAGGAACTGTCAAGAAAAAGAAAATGAATAATGGAGCAATATAAATAAAGAAAAAAATATATATATACATGTATGTATATGCATATATTTGAATATATACGCATGTTTATGTATACATGTATGTGTATATAAAATAAATAATATAAATATGCATGTTTTTGTATATATACGTATATTCATAATTATATTTCTATATACAATAATATATATATATGAAGAGTTTGTTTGCAAAAACCGATAAGTCCATTTTTGAAGATTTTGAAGTACGGTGTCTGTCATAAAATACAAAATAATACCTTTAAAATGATATATTGGTCACGACATATAAAGGTATATTTTTGAAGTTATGGTCAAAAGAAGCAAACAATTTATTATTATTCTCTTTATTTTTCTTGACCTTTAATCGCAAATATCTCCATTTGACAAATATGGACTTATCGGTTTTTGCAAACAAACTCTTCATATATATATATATATATATATATATATATATATACGTATGTGGCTAAGTAAATCGTCTTTTCACTCGATGCACTCGGAACATATTTCGAAAGTTGAATGTCGTCTGACAGTGAATGAACACTCTTTTACAAATATGAGGAGAGGAAAAAGATGGTGGCAACTCAACAACTTTTCACACATATTATCAGCGACAACAAACAGATCACCACTTTACCAAACTTTCTTGGAGTAACAGCAAATGAACATTATACTTCCCCTCGAGCGATTTGTCGAGCACAATAGTCAGTCCAGAGTCTCGAATCTTCCTCCGCCCTACGTGGGCTGACAACATTACACTAATTTTCATAAATACATATTCATAGCAATATGCTCAACTCTACAAATGAAATGTTTGTAATATCGCAACTGCTGATATGTTAAAAAAAAAAATTGTCGCAGAATAGAAACTATTGGACTCGAGCCTGTGATCTAATGCTTTCCGGGCAGCGACGCTGCCACCAGGCTATCCCAGCCGGCAAAATACCCAAGCTCTGGAAAGCAGTAGATGACAGGTTCGAGTTCCGTGGTTCTTTTGTTCCGACATGTTTGTTGATTACAGATTAGCAGTTCCGATCTTACATAATTTTATTTGTAGAGGTAGACAAATTTGAAGAAAATGCACACCTCACTCTTCACCCGTCTGATTAATATTCATCTTGCTTTAACGTCTTGTGCGCCTTGGACTGTTAAACATAGCAATGTCGGAATTTAGGAGCTTGGGTATTTGTTCCAATTTTATCGTGTCCCTGACGTCAAAAGTTATCAGGCTAAGCCTTGTTACAGGAAAAACAACACCAACAACAACAACAACAAACAAACAACCAAGAAAACGTGCTCCGTGCAGTTTGGGCACATTTCTGCTCTTAATTGTTTGATACAATGTTAGTTCATCATAATGGCACAACAAAGCTTGTATATTTGCATCAGTAGGCTTACCCCTGCATTTGAGTCTCACAGCCTCATGCGAAGAACAGTCAGCGGCGTTCGGCGGAAGACAGTCCTTGAAACGTCGATACCTGCCATCTATGCATGGATATTGTGAAACTTAGTTACAAATCGTAAAGACATTGATGAACTCCTAAAAAGTGAAGTGAAACAAAATTAAAGTTTCTTAAAGTATGCCCCGAAAGCAAATACAATAGACATAATGAATATATTTTTATTCTAACTTCATCAAGTCCTTCTGGAGGTTTAGGAAAGTCTTAAAAGTAGGCCTACATGAATATTCGTGACATTCATATATTTCATAAAAGGTTTCTCATTATCACACACACACACACACACACACACACACACACACGCATACACACAAATAGAAACCTGAAGTTGGGTTTCAACCAAAACTATTCAACCCCTTTAAACTTTGCCTGAAAATGCAGACTTACCGTCCGAAAATCTGAAATAGCATAGCCTTATTTATTTTCGAAATCTGTATAATTTTTGAAGAATCTCTCCTTTGTTTATTATTTGGTTTACTAATACGCAATACTGTAGTCACCATCACGACATGATAACTGCCCCGTCCTGCTCCTTGTTGCAGTACTTGGCATTGTTTGATGTGAATACCCCGCAGCCGCTGGGAAGCCGAGCTCTGCACATGCCAGTTCGGCAGCATCGTCGTTAAATCCATCATAGCAAACATATCTGTCTGGTTTGAAGACGACCAAGCCTTCAAGGGGAGATGGTCCGTCAACCAGCATCACTTTGGGTGTTTCTTTAGAGCGGATGGCAAAGACATGAACATTTTTGGAACCTTGATAATGAAACTCTGGATTCACTTCTACATCTAGTCAGATGAATGAAATTAAAGTACTGTTAAGATCGAGAAAGAATTTAGAAGGGTCACAGTTTCGAAATAGGAAGGTTTACCGTTGACAGTGTGTTTATTTTATACCAAAAGTATGTTTTTCTCCTACATTAAACATTAGAGGCACTTGTTTTCACGTTTGAGATTGCACTCCATAAAACTTTTATGGCAATGACAATAACAACATGTCAAAAGAGTAGTTGGTGCGTTCTATTACGATTAGCCATCAATATATTTTCACATTGATTTTTATTTTGTGTTGCTTTCATAACAGAAATTCCGAATGGAAGGCATATTCCATTTTTTTTATACATGTCTGAGAAGAAAAAGGCATTATACCAATGACTCGGAAAGACAAAATATAGATGGAGATAAGGCATGAATTCTTTTTGACGCATTGTTCGGGTTCTGGGTACATAACTATCAATCTTTTGGAGAAATCATTACATCCTCACTGTTACAAGCAATTAAAACCTACGGAGACAAACAGATTAAAGTAGTGTACGACGTATTTGGTATATCAGTGTATTATAGAGAAGTGATAAAGAAATTTAATTTGCATGATAACTTTGCATTTTGACTTCATTTTACGCTCATATGTGACCCTGCATCACAGAACCAACAAAAAGAGCAGATTCTTGAAGAGCAGATGTATAATTTGATTCAGATATTTAGATTATTCGAAAGAAAGCACACACTGTGGCAAAATGTTTACTGAGAAAAGAGGCTTTGAAGTATAGGGGCTATTCAAGGGCTTAATCTAACCGTGCTGTGAGCAATGAATGTGACAAAAAAGAAATACGTATATATATATATATATATATATATATATATATATATGTATATATATATATATATATATATATATATATATATATATATAAAACTCCACTGCAAAACCATGGAGGGATTATCAGATCAACTTGAAATTCTTCATGCATTTTAAACACATCCTACCCATGACTGATGCCAACTCTCGAAGCAGTAGAATCATTTTTTTTCAAAAGTTATTAGGGTTAAAAGTGAAGAGTGTGTAAGAGGTTTTTAAGAAATGAAAACAGCACTCTAAAGCATACTGAATCACACTATTCTATAATAGAGGTGTTTTAGAAAAGTTGCTAAAAACACAAATCCCGTTCATTTTATAACTTTGAACCTTACTGTTATGTACAAGCAGACTTGCTCTTTCAGAAAATTTGAAAAAAAAGTCCAGATTAACGAGGTTGACCCGCTCCACCTATTTTTAGTCCTCACACGAAATCACTGCGAAGGACTTTTTGTTAGTTTTTTGATGCACGATTATGTTTATTGCCTTACCTCCGGTAAAAGCTGGAAGTTAATTGTTATCATGTACTGTCGATGTATAGGGTCTTGGTTTATAAAGGCGACGTAACATGCTGTTCTTTTCGCGAGATACGGAATTGAATTTATTTTCAAGATCTTAGCCTTCCTCATACGCTCACTCATTCCCTCCAGAGTCCAAATCTTAATAGGTGCAAATCTTAATAGCACAGGTGGACGATGTGAAAGAACTTTTTTTTTTTTTATGACAGAAAAGGCATATTTGAAGAGCTTATTTGCAACAGGGGCTAGATCCATTTTTGATGAAAATTGAGTTATAAGCATCACTGCACAGAATTTCATTTGATTAGTTACAGTGAAAATTTCAACTCCAGACAACCGCCTGAACAAAAAATATCGCAAAATTAGATTTTCCATACACTTGTGTACAAATTCTCACAAACAAACCAATTTTTCTCCAAAGTGCTAAACGTGGATCTAGCCCCTTTTGAAAATAAACTCTTCATTTTGACATGATTGGGGGAACTGCGGTAAAAAATAAACACGTGCCATTCCCCTTTCGCTTGTGCGTTATTGGAATGCGATCAGTTGTATTTTCGGTTTTTAAACCAAAGTATGGCATTGGTTTTCCTCTAGTCTAACCCGTATACATTTCTGTCACGTGATTGAAAAAAAAAAAACACTGAACAATGTGAAATACAAGTAGGCCTATGTCAGTATCAAGCGCTAATACAGATATGAGTGCTTACCCTCGTTACACTTCCCGCTGATCTTGAAATTCACTGGGGAGGTATATATACCGTATTGTTAGCTTCGTCTGATGGGAAAGTGATAGCATGGGAGGTGACGGGGGGAAGCGCTGAATCACGGTGTTAAATGACTTGCTAGCTATCTCATCCTGCACGTTGAATCCCAACCCTCTGATAGAGCTTGACCTCACTTGAAATGAAATTCTCCACCCGCAAGGTGCTTGTAGAATCCAGCTGTCCCCATTGCGGGCGCAATCTCTGTCACACGACTCCTCGCTCTCTTGTGGTTCCCCCGAACAGTTTAGAGATAAATCTGCAGTGGATAAAGAAGGGGAGATAAAGTGCATCGTTATTCAGTGATAAATCATGAATTGAAGAAGAACGAAATTGGGAAAAAAAAAATCAGTACTTCACGTGACGCTTAACTTTTTTTTTTTTTTTGCCAGAAATCTTCAGATATCATTTCACCTATTTTTTCTTTGTTTTGAATTGATTTATATCCAGGAAAAGTTGACAGTTGGGTTTTACTTTCCATTTTAATAAAAGCCACAGAAAAAAAAAGTATTCTTTTTTTGTCATGTGAGGCAATAAATGATTGGGAAATCACGATAGTCATAGTGGAAATAAGTTTTAAAAACCGTTACTAGAGTACATTATGAATGTACGGATAGATCAAGTTTCGAGCGCTTTCGGCAAATATGCATGACAGAGCAACACCATCAAGCCGTATCCGGGCAATTACCCCCAGAGGGCAATCCCCCCCCCCCCCCGGCTAAATACTGGTTAGTGGTAAGATTAGAGCATAGATTAAAAAAAAAGGTAGAGTTAGGTTAAGGGTTGAGAGTTTAGGTTAGGGTTAGGATTAGGATCATGATTAGGATTAGGATTAGGGTTAGGGCCAGGGGAAGGGTCCGGGGGTAATTGCCCAGGGGTTAACCCGTTGAGGACGAGTCCCGAGTATACTCGGGCAAGTGTCTATGGGAAATGCGTGTTGTAGCAAAATCAGCCCGTCCTCAACGGGTTAATAGCCCTAGACCCCCATCAAGCATATTAACAGAGGAAACAAACTACGAAAATCAAATCGCCAACAAGCAATAGATGAAAAAAAAAATAAGAGAACAGCATAAAATTGGAAGGTACACTTCAGCGTTATTGAAAAAGTCTTTGTGCTCACCAATCACTTCCCCTGAATTACAATACCGAGCTTTATATTTGCGACGCAGAACACTTTTTTTGGGGGGTGGGGGGTGGGGGCGGGGGGTTCTTAATTAGCGTCATCTTACCCTTCGCGTCGCAGATCTAAATTATAATGCCACGCGCCCCGACTAACAATAAAGATAAAATGATATGCATACGTACATGTATTTCTTGACAAAGTGAGCGACGGGTAACAGCACAAACAAACAACAGAAAACCACGCTATGTACGCCATCCTTTCACCTGCTGAGATAGTCAAAGTCATTATTTTGTCAAAGTAACAACTGCAAGCTTCCCGTCGATCTGCTGATTGTTGTCTCTGTGTCGGTTATCCCCACCTGTAGCTCTGCTGTGATACCTATTTTCAATAATGTTTTACCCCCAGGTCTTCGAGGAATACGGAGTGATCGAACCTAATTCTATAACAAGAAACAAATACTACGATGATTATAATCGGCACAAACATGACAAAGGGCCAAAGTGCGCGTGGTAAAACTGCGCAGGTACCCTCGTTTAAGTGTCAAAGTACATAAGTTCGTCACGACGATTTGCATTTCGATATCCATGTAGCCTTTTCCGAGGCAGTATTGTATAGAGAAAGATACAGGGACCATTTTTTATGAATGTTATGCATCAGTTCAATACTAATAGACGATATGCCCGTGGAGTCCCTCCCTCATTTCTCTCTCTCTCTCTCTCTCCCACTCCCTCTCCTCCTCCTCTCTCTCTCTCTCTCTCTCTCTCTCTCTCTCTGTTAAACGCAAAGGCGGCTTATCCATTCTCACTTTCATACCCGTGTTTGGTTACGGCTTTAAAAAAAAGTACGTTCAGAGAGAACAATTATGTATAAACAAAGAATTCCATCGTTTATGTGTTGTACTAATTATCTCATTATCCTCTTCCATAACTTTCAATTTCGAAGTATTGCGAATCAAGCCACTTCAACCAAGTGCATGGTGAGATTTGTGTGATATAATGTTGTCTTAATTCATTTCCTCTTTCAAAGAATAGGCAATGCAATCGAAGAAATGTAACGACAAGAAAATAAAACTATAATATCTCCGCCTCTACATCTGACAATACTCAATTCAAAAACAGTATGTGATCTTACCAGATGTGAATAGGCATTGAGTCATTAAATTTCATATTGATACTTGAATCTTTTATTGATTTGTATTTGTATTATTTTATTAACTTCCATATTGAAGCGCTAAGAAAAAAAGGCAGAGTGAAAAAAAAATCTTAAGACATGGCACATACAGAGACAGTACATAAAAGAGATCAGGTATACATGGATACGGAGGGATTGCCAATTAAGCTGTGACGAGAAGGAAGCCGCTGTTCTTACAAGGGGTCCCGAGAATATTGATGGAACGAAAACTGTCCGTATAAATAATCAACTAATTCAATAAAATACACGTATAAAATGACCCTTAAAAAATAAGTACGAAATACCTAAATGGACAATTATAGAACATCAGAACATTTTATCATTTACTTCTGAAAGATAATAAACTATCATACAACTTTAACTCAGAAGGAAGACATTTAAATTGGAAAGAACCTCTATAAAGAAAACGTTCTTTAGCAATGATCTGTATTGGGTGTTGGTAAAAATAATTTTCCGTGGGACCTAAGCGAACAATAATGTTGGTTGTATATTAACAAGCCTTGTAAAATTTTGGCCCATCCTTATTTAATAAGGATGGGCCAATTCATTCATTGCTTAATGGCCCTGTCACACCTTTCCGGGTAACCTGCGAGGACTTGTTGCGAGTAGGGATTTTCTAGCACGCAGGAAAAAATTTTGCTGGCGGACAGTGATGTTGGCGAGTTCCGTACTTGCTACTTACCTGCCACTTGCGTGTTCCGTGTGACCTGCTTGAGAGTTTGGAGACCGATCCGTTTTCAGTTACGAGCGACTTACGGGGACTGCAAAGTACCTGCGTGGGAGTTGCCTGCGAGGTGTGCCGCTAAGTGCCTCCTACTGGTGTTCTGCATGTACCTCCGCGGGCAAACCCCCGTGACTCACCCGGAATGAGTTTTGAGCATGCTCAAGGCCTTGCCACGCCATATCTGGGAAAGCCATGCGGATTGACTTGCGGGGAAAAAATGCTACCCTGACCTTCCAGCAGTTGGCCTGCACTTGACAGTACCTAGCGCGTATCTCGCCAGTAGTTGTCCGGAGGTGTGCACGCAAGTCCGATTTACAAGCAGCCAAGTTTTGAGCATGACCCGAACGCAAGTAGGAGGCCCGAAGCTCCCGCAAGTCACAGACAGTTGACCCGTTTGAAGTAAGTAATATGAACGCGCTCGACAACACTTTTTCAGGGGTTGTACTTTCCTTTCTTTCTTTATATAAGTTAGACAAGTCAATTTGTATTGAGTTATATACCAGTTTAAAGCTTAATATCTGCTTTTTGAGAATCTGCCCTTAGCTAAAAATCCATATCTGACGCCTTTTCGTTGGTTTTGTGATCCAGGGTCACAAGCATTTTACACGAAAAAACTGGCATATACTGCCTTCAGCAGTCACTTCTTTTATTTTTCCACAAGATTAAAGTTTGTAGAAATCCTACGCATTAAAATTAATTGACCACTCACGGTCGTTGTAGAGACGACGAAACATTTATCGGATATTTTTTTTAAACAAATGCAAATTCACAGTATATCATACTTCAAAGTATGATGAACTGTTCGTGAACAAGTACCTCAGTATACAGTTGTGAAGCTGAAGTGCCGAGGTAGGATAGGTTAGCAAATACAATATAATCGATCTCATTAAATATTGCTGTACATGGTGCATTCAATGGTATTGTGCTGTGGCAAAATTTTTCGTCCTGAACCATTTTCCTCTACGTACTTGTAAGATCAAATGTTCAAAATAGATACATCAAATCTGTTAGCATTTGACCTGGGTGATAACACTAAATAAAAAGCCTACTCCTTGGGCAAAATACATTTAAGTCATAGAAACGTTCAAATTCAATCGATTATTGTGAATGGTCTGTTGTTCTCCTATTACACGTTTCTTGCAGTCTCCACACAATTTGCTGGCACCTAAACAGCGCCTGATTTTATCTATTTATTTATTTTTTTTTTTTTTACTGTCAGCCAGTAGTGTTTCTCGGTGTTTTACTTCGTTGCAAAGTATTAATAACCAGTTGAGAAATCCTGTTCTACTCTTTTGATGCGCATTGCCTCCAAATTTTATTTTGATCTATAAGACATTACACGAAACGATCTCATGAGAAGTGTATGATCTAAATCGCTGGAATTCTGTGGTTTGATGACAACGAAATGTAGAGAAAGTCGTAAGTCATGGTTGTTGTTCACTATCTCTTTTGTTTTTGAGATTGCTCACCCGACCTGACTTCAAACAAATCTAGCGAACCAACATAGAAACAGAAAGACGTTTTCAACTTCTCATCACGGTACGTAAAATTGTCACTCAGAAAATTTTCAGAAAGAATAAAGTGCTCTGTTCATGAAAATAATGATACTTCTCAGTCTTCTCCAGTACTTTCCGACAAAATGTGTATTCCTAGTGTGTATATAACTCGAGCTTCCGGGCAGCTGCGCATCGCAGGGTACTCGCACCACTCCGTCCGTGTAACAACAACAAACACAGAGCAACCAGCGAAGCGGTGAGTGGTTCATCTGTCCGTCACCACGGCGGACCACTAACGATCAAGGAATCTATGATCTGACTTCCATCTCTGAGGTCCAGGGAATAGGATCGAGCGACATCTTTTCACTTTCAATAATATTTTTGGCCTTTTCTCTTAGTTTTACTAAAAAAAAAAAGATTAAGTAATGCGTGCCCATCAAGGACCCAATGAAAGAACGGATCTATCATGTAGAAAGATCTGAATAGCCTTTTCCATTGTTGCCAATCATTCCATGCTACACGTCACTTTATTGTTATTGTGTTTAGATAACTATCATTATATTTATTTTCTATATCACTAAATATTCTTTGTATATAATTTTACTGTTTCGGAAATAAGAATCACACAAACAAACAAACAAACGAAGGGCTGTAAGTTGTTTATCAATATTGCATCACATGATTAAAACAAAAAGAAAGCAACTGTGTTTGAATGTTGCTTGTTACGGCAATCGTAACACGCTATTTCGTCGATATTAACCTGTTAATTAATTCATTTTTTTTTAATACTAAGAACTAAAATTGTTTTATGTGAAAGTCAAAAAATAAATATTTATACATGCAAGATTCAATCCAATTCAATTCAACTCAATTCAATTCATTTACTTTCATTCTTTTTTTTTCTTCAGCAAAAAATAACACAGAATAAATCAGGAACTATAATAATAAAAAAAAGAAATATTCGCTTGTTTTCAAAAATATATTTCATAGGACGAACTGTCTTTAGTACCAAATCGTTGATTAATCAATATAAATTTTCAAAAACGTGTCAACTATTTCTTTTTTTTTTATTTTAATCACATGTATAAAAATGTGTGGTAATACAGTTGATCTTCACAAGTGATGAGCGATCTGCAATATTTACCTATATCTATGTATAATACAATTCGGCGAGGAATTATTATATAGTTGACACTCATTTGATTTGATTTGAATTGTGAGGTTGTGCACGAGGATTATGTCCCGTCAGCCACCGAGACAAATACGATATATGTGACCGTGCACCTCAAAACGAACATAAAGTCGCACACACTGATTTTGCGTGAGGACTGAAAATATGTGAAATGGGTCAACCTAGCCGAACTTGACTTTTCCATGTTTTCTGAAAGAGCGGGTCTCCTTTTACATTATTCTAAAATTTGGTATCATAAAACGGGCAGGAAAGTGTGTTTTTTTTTAGCAGTTTATCTCGAACATTTTTGGTAGAATAGTGTGATTAGGTGTGTCTTTAGAATCCCTTTTTCATTTCTGAAAAAACCTTGTCCACACTCTTCACTTTCAACTTTAATAACTTTTGAAAGGATAAGGCTACTGATTTGAAAGTTGGCATTAATTATGGACAGAATGTGTTAAGGAGGCATGTTTGATTTCAGTTTAATCTGATAATCCCTTCATTGTTGTTACTCTGGTGGTTTACTTCCTGTTTTTTGTCCCATCCATCGCACAGCCAAGACCCTGTACTTCAGAGCCTCTTTTCTCAGTTCACACTTTTTTTTTTTCACATATTCACAAATATAAAAACGAACAGCGCCCACAAATGTAAAAAACGTTCACTAAAGGCCGTGTCACACCATTCAAGCTACGCGGGCTTGTGGCGAGGAGGTAGTTTCCAGCACATAGAAGATTTTCAGCGGGCGGACAAGAATGTTTGCAATTTTCATTCATGCCTTGTCATACCGTACGGGGGAAGTTTTACGGCTTGACTTGCGGGGAAACAAATTTACTCCCCGGAGTTCTCCGCAGTTGGTCCGCACCTGACAGTATCTAGCGCGTAGTTGCCCGGAGGTGCTCACGCAAGTCCGATTTAACCGCAACCAAGTTTTGCGCATGACCAAAATTTTTTTTCAGGGTGAGTCGCGGGAATGCCCGTAGAGGTCCACGCAGAACGCCAGTAGGAGGCCCTTAGCGGCAGCACTTCCCAGGCAACTCCCACGCATGTACTTCGCAGTCACGTATGCAGCCAAGATAATGAAATTCTGTGGGATTTCAGCCATTCCATTAGAGGAATTCCTTCACTGAGTTGTCAGCCCCCACGCGACTGGTACAAAGGTCACACAGTATACTCGCAAGTATAATTTAAGTAGAACGCGTCCAGCAAAAAGACACATGCGCTGACTCGCTCAAATCCTTTTCCGCCCTCAGGAATGTGCGGTATGCTAGAAAATCCCCACACGTAACAAGCCCGAGTAGCTTGCCCGGACTCGCTGACTCGCTGACTCGCTCAAATCCTTTTCCGCCCTCAGGAATGTGCGGTATGCTAGAAAATCCCCACACGTAACAAGCCCGAGTAGCTTGCCCGGAAAGGTGTGACAGGGCCTAACACGGTTGCGGGTAAAAATATATACGTGCGCACCTCCGGGCGACTACGGTTGAGATACATGCTAGGTACTGTCATGTGCGGATCATCTACGGGGACCTCCGGGTAGTCAAAAAAGCTCTTTGCAAGTCGCACGCAAGGCTTGCCCGGGAAGGTGTGACACGGCCTTAATGTAGTAAAAAAAAAAAAAAAAAAAAAAAAAAAATCATACATCAACCACGAACGTAGAAAATTTCTACGTTTGTGGTTGACGTATTTGTACATTTGTGGGCGTTTATGACTGTTTTTTTTTCTTTTTTTTTTTATTTTGGGGGTCCTGAACACAGGGGCTGATCCAGGAATTCTGTAAGTAAGGGCCTGACTGGGGGGGGGGGGGGGGGAGGGGGAGGGGGGGGGGGGAGGGGGGAGGGGGGGGGGCGCCTTTGCAAATTTTAAGTCCCTGTCACACCTTTCCGGGCAAGCTACGCGGGCTTGTTGCGACCTGCTACTTGCGTGTATTCCGTGTGACCTGCGTGAGAGCTTTACAGCTGCAAAGTACCTGCATGGGAGTTGCCTGCTACTGAGGTGCTGCCGCCGTAATTAAGGGCCTCTTACTGGTGTTCTGCGGGTGATTCGCATGGGGTATGCCGGCAGAAGGTACACTCAGAACACCACCAGCGGCAGCACCTCGCAAGCAACTCCCACGCAGGTATCGCTGCTGTAACGCAAGTACCTGGGGGTGTTTCACAGAGCTGTTCTTAAAGTTAAGAAGGACTTAAGAACGACTGGTGATCACTTCTTATGTGCTATAGATCTAGATCTACTTATCAACTGATCACCAGTCTTTCTAAAGTCCTTCTTAACTTTAAGAACAGCTTTGTGAAACACCCCCCCCCATTCCTCGTATGTCGCTCGTAAACTGAAAACGGATCGGTTTCGAAGCTCCTCACCCAGGTCACACAGAATACACGCAAGTAGCACGCATCTATGTAGCAGGTAAGACACAAGTACAGTGTAGGACCTACGGAACTCGCCAAAATCCTTGTCCGCCCGCAGAAAATTGACCTGCATGCTGGAAAATCACTACTTTACTCGCAACAAGCCCACGTAGCTTGCCCGGAAACGTGTGACACGCAGCACACAGCAACACATCTACAGACATGCATACAGACACACATCTCCCCACCGTACCCACACACGCACATTTTCTTACAAGCACAGTGCTAGTTAGATAAGAAGTAGGTCTATCAACGTATAATTTTTTACGTTTTTACATTTGTTGGCGACGTTTTGGAATCATTTCTACATTAGTGGGCGTTTTTTACATTGTGGGCGATGTCAAATTTCTACAATTGTGGGCGATTTTCTACATTTGTAGGCGATGTATTTCTACATTTGTGGGCGTTTTCACGTTTGTTGACGTTTTTACATTTGTGGGTTCAAAAGCCCCCCCCCCAAAAAAAAAAAAAAAAATCGTGAGGGCAGGACATCATTGCATTCTTTCATTCAAATATTCATAAGGACTTCATGGTTAAGAAATGTTTCCAGAAAAAAAAAAATGTGAAATTTCAAAATGTCATATCTTCCTTATTTTCTTACCCGATTTTGGTCATTTTTTTTTTTCATCCTGTAAGGAATATTTTTCTCTTTCAGTTAAAGTTTATTTATTTTTTGGGTGGATTTCTTTTTTGATGCAGAGCTTCAGTTTCAGTTATTGCTTTGGTTCTCTATGACATTCCAGAATATATTCTGTAGTGTCTTAAAATGATAACACCTTTTTTGTTTTTGTTTTGTTTTGTTGTTGTTTTGCTTTTGTTCTGTTTTTTTGTTTTGTTTTTTTTTTGTTTTTTTTTTTTGGGGGGGGGGTGCTTAGTAAACACAAGCTTTGCTTTTGATTTAGTTTCCCTCACTTTGATTCTTACGGCTCCAAGTATTGCAAGTTATGTTATTAGTGCATGTATTATTGTTTTAATTATGTTTGCGCATACAAATGGACAAAATATTATCATATAAAAAATATGATTGTTATAATCATTGTAAATTATTTGTTTATTTCACACTTTCGTGACAACAAAGTGGAAATAAATTCAAATCCAATCCAATCAAATTTCTTACAAAGTACTCCAACGATTGCTTATTTCACGAACTCATGAGGTTAAAAAAAAAATGAAATGAGATAATGCTCCGCTTTTGCTTATGTTCTGCACCGGTTGTAAATAATACGTTAATGCGATACGTTTCATTGTGCTTTGGAAGTTTCAGCGATTTTTTTTTCCAATTTTTTCTTTGTGTTTATATACAGTAAGTAGGAAAAACTATTTTGCACAATCTCCTTTCCGTTTTCAATTGTAATGTACATTAAGTTAGTTAAATTATACCTGTTAGTATTCATTCGTGTTTTGTAAATATCATTGTAAATATTGTTAATAGTTTTGAAATTTTATCACTGATGTATTTCTTATGAGTTCCCCAAAAACCTTGTACGGGTGACAAGGGAAACGAAAAATGCCATTGTCATTGCCATTGCTGCAAGTTTACGCAAAAACATGTTTACAGTAGCTATCGTCATGAAGTCAGTAAACACACATAAGATCCACACAACCAATGAGATCTCAAAATTTTACCCGTTCTATAACCATTGTATTATGAAGATGAATTGATCATTTATAATGAAAACAAAGTAATTGTAAAATAGTACGATTAAGATATGTATATGTCTTTTGGAGTATTTTCCCTGATATTTATTTAACTATATTATGTACATGCATTCAGAAAAATGTGGAAAACTCAAATTAATTGACTCGGTTCACCCATTTCACCTTTCTTGAGTTCTCACGTAAAATCAAGGGGTGCGACCTTTTGGTTTGTTTTGCGATGCACGGTCACACACACACACACATATATATATATATATATATATATATATATATATTTATATAATTATATTATATATATGTGTGTATGTAAATATATATTATGCAATATTTACATACATATTTATACTATACTCAAAATTGTGTATATCATACATGTATAAATGCATATATATTATAGATGTATGTACATAATATAGTTAAATAAATATTAGGGAAAATACTATATATATATATATATATATATAATATATACATATACATATATATATATATATTTATATACATTGAATACGTGACCGTGCATCACAAAACAAACAAAAAGTCGCACCCCTTAATTTTACGTGAGGACTCAAAAAAGGTGAAATGGTTCAACCAAGTCAATCTTGAGTTTTTCATATTTTCTGAAAGAGCAATCCTTCTTTTACATTATTCTTCAGTTTGGTATTTTAACATAAATGGGAAAGTGTGTTTTCAGCAGTTTTTCTACAACCCTTTTTGGGGAAGAGTAAAATGATCAGGTATGTCTTAAAGGCCACTTTTCATGTCTTGAAATCCTTTGCGCACTCTGCACTTTCAAGTTAATAACTTTTGAAAGAATGACGCTACTTCTTTGAAAGTTAGCATTAATAATGGGCAGAATGTGCTAATGAAACATGCACAATTTCAGCTTAATCTGATAATCTCTTCATTGTTGTTGCTCCAATGGTTTACATCCTGTGTTTTGTCCCTTTCATGGCACAGTTAGCACGGCTTGGTAAAGACTAAGCGCTTGAATAGACCCTGTACTTCAGAGCCTCTTTTCTCAGTTCACACTTTTCCAGAGTGTGTGCTTTCTTTCCAGTATTTAGGTAGGGTAGGGGAGTCCATTGGAATTGAGTTATACATCATTTTAACGCTTAGATCCTGCTCTTTCAGAATCTGCCATTAACTAAAAATCCATGGCGACTTTTTGTTGGTTTTGTGGTGCAGGGTCACATATACACTGCAGCGTGGACGTCGAAATGCCTTAAGATGCATTTAGATGCACTTGAATCAACAGATCGAGCCGTTCAAACGCCGAAAAACGACAACGAATGTTGCACAAATACCGGCTGTTCTGTACACATTTGTAGGTGGAGAGGGTGGGGGAATGTTTCTAATATTTCACATAATTCTCATACTCATATGCACACTTTCACTTACACACACACACACACACACACACAAACACTTATGAAAAATAATGATAAATGATGCTAACAGCGTGAACGTTGGCTTATTTAACCAGTCTCAGGAGACGTGCAATCTGTTATTTCTGGAAACGCCTTGCGGTATCATTTCTAGCTTGCAAAGGAATCATACATGTATTATCACAGTGTATCAATATGTATTGAGTGCATACGGCATGTGCATGAACACGTATAAGCATCTGCCTACTTGGAGGTGGATGTATGTTTATGTTGTTCCAAAATTTATTCAGCACTATAATGTGCCTTTATGATGCTTGTCTCCCGACAATAATGTACATCATGTAAACATAAGGCTGTAGATAACTACTATTTACACAAGTGTGGTATAACACTGTCGTTAGGTTATGTACCTTTATTCACACATCTAGGCAAAATTTGGATGCAGTTACGCAGTATTCACAATATCAGAAACTCATCACATAGAAATGCAGCCTCTGTTATCCATTCATATGTAATGTCCAGTATCGATTACGAAAATCCATAATTATTTAAGGCTTCATCTAATACAAACTTGCCAACTATAACATGCTCAAAATCTACCGCTGGTATTCTCAGTCTTTTTTTTTCCCCCAACACTACTTCAATTAACTTCAGTGGCTATCGGTGTACAAAGGAATAACTTTTAAAAGCCTATTCCGCACATTGAAAGCTGTACATTCTTGTCTCAGAATACGTTCCTGACAGAAATCTGTGCGCTTCAAATAGTAAACAATTACCTCAAAAACTACCTCAGCTCTTGAAGAAAATGATCGTATTCCTGCAGTCCCATTTCTCTTAAATGATCTGCCATTGAGGATCCCTTGGGCAGATTAGAGATGTTAATCAGTATAAGCAATGTTAAGTAGTGTTAAATATACAAAATGTGAATAATACAGTTATAATTTTTTTTTTTGTTGTAGAATAAACCGTCTACAGTTATGGTTTATTGAGAAAAATAGTGATATCTTCTTATATTTCAATATTATTTTAATTTATATATGGGAAGATGTTTTGTGATGCAACTGACCTACACATATGAATCAAATGTGATAGCTCGAGCATTTCTTTTTAAATAACTGCTCCCAATGTTTAACAATACCTTAAATTATTTGTCAGACATATTGTACATATTTCTGTTTTTCGTTCTCTTTTTCACTTTGATATGTATAACTGTAATTTGCTTGATTGGTCTCTGCGCCTCAGATTAAGTCTCCAGATCGACGGCGCATTACAGATGTACATATCGTTACTATTATCGTTGTTGTTATTATCATTAATAATGTTCTTCTTCTTCTCATTATTATTATCATTATTACTATTGTCATCATCATCAGCAGCATTACGAATTACATCATGTCATAATTAGTATTTATGTTATATCGGTCTCTAAACCGTATATATAATGCATCCACCCGCTGTCTGCGCTAACATACACAATCACCGAAGCAGGAATCACACACTACGTCACAACCTCCGTCTGGTCCATCTTGTGCGTTCAAAATTGCTTAAAGTTTTGGTTACTATTTTTTTTACTGTTTTTCTTTCAAGAGGTCATCAGATTTTTAGTATTAGAAAACACATGTGTACTGGTATTATTTAGAACGGAGCACGTGATTAGATAAATGGATAGAAAGTTACCGTGTTTATACTATATCAATTCGTCGTATTGAAAGATAATCGCCAGCTGGCCGACGAAAAGTAAAGTACGTGCTTATTGAGAGCACTTTCACCATCTTCTACTTGAAATCTAGAAATATGGTAAAACAGACAGTAAAGGCTATACACGTTACAGTCTACTCGTATTCGGGCATAATACTTGCCACTTGAAATAATCATTATACAAATATTTTAAAACTTCACAGGGATAGCAGAAAAAGCGTACCAGACCCTGTCGCGTACAGTAGCATTATCAATAACAACCAAGAGAATTATTTTTTTTCTTCTTCTCTGATCGACTGCTGTATCAAAATTATTGAACGGGACATCAATTTGTGTGTACACAATACAACTGTATCTGCAAACCGCATGGGCGCTTTCGAAAATCTCGAAAAATATTCCGGTATGATTCAGATTTTCGGATCAGGTACAATCTTTAACTGCTTGCAATGAATGGCGATAACGAGTAATAGAGTCGTGATTCGCTGTATCGTCTTTGTTCTAAAACCTCCCTCTGATCTACCTGGCAAAAGTTATGTTCAAAATAAAAGAAGACACAGTTTGGGAAATAATTCTCGAACATCCCACTCAAAGACTACAGCACAGTTTTCATTAGAAATGGCATAACGCTGTTATAGATTCCATTTGGTGGAAGTAGTTGGATACAGCAATATATACGTGAACGGTTTCCATGTTTCCAGCATCAAAATACAAAAAAAAAAAAACCGCAGAGTCGACAAGTAAGATTTAAACACTAGTAGGTAAGTCAGATTCATGAATAGAGGATTATATCAGCCTCAAAACGAGTGAACCCACCAAATTTTGTATCCCCATTGAACTTGAATAAGACCTAGTGATAACATAGTGATTTAAATTTGTTATCTCAAAAGAAAACATAAGGCTCCACTGGAACGCATCTGTATTTTTCTTTTCGTCGTGTAAACACAAAGGGGAATGTGGTAAAGACCACAACAAAGAAATCTTTAGACAACACGAAAACTTAGTATTGTCACAAGGCGCGCACTTTATCCTTGAAAATCTCAATTTGCAATTCCCTTCTTGTTTTCATTTATCTTGTAAGTTCTAACGTTTCCATGTGCCAAACTGGAGCACAACCCCCCCCCCCAAAAAAAAAAAAAAAATAATAATAATAAATAAACATTTGGGTATATCAATAAAAGCACTACATCCACACGGGTTTGTTCTCCCAAACTTCATATTTACATATTGAAAAAAAAATGGGAAATTATCGTCGTCAACCATAAAATATGTTGTAAATGCCAATTATTAAATGCATAAGATATGTTTTTGATCAATATTAGGATACTGACCCCTCAGACGCTTCTGCTAGTGTTGTAACTGTATAAATAGCTGGTCAGTACAAAATATTTAAAGATCCATCTATGCATTCATAACGTTCATATACAGCTCCTCATGTGATGTCTCGTTACTGTGACTGTGGCCTCCTTTTGTTTTGTCCACCCTAGCGTATGGTCCTTCGCAAATTGCTGGTATTACTGCCGAATATGCCTCAGCCGTTGCACAAAGTTCTTCGCATGTTGCTGGTTTGGGTGCCGAACAAGCCCCTACTGTTTTGTTGACCGTTGCATATAGTTCTTCGCATGCTGCTGGTTTTGCTGTCAAATATGCCTCAACTGTGTTGTTCACCGTTGCATATAGTTCTTCGCATGTTGCTGGTTTTGCTGCCGAATACGCCTCAACTGTTTTGTTGACCGTTGCATACAGTTCTTCGCACGTTGCGGGTTTTGTTGCCGATGATGCTCCAACTGTTTTGTTTACCGTTGCATACAGTTCCTCGCATGTTGCTGGTTTTGCTGCCGGATATATCCCAACTGCTTTGTTGACCGTTGCATATAGTTCTTTGCATGTTGCTGGTTTTGCTGCCGAATATGCCCCAACTGTTTTGTTGACCGTTGCATACAATTCTTCACGTGGTCTGGTATTTGAAGCATAACCCGTGAGATTCTCGGAGTCATTGCAGTTGATCAAGATGGCATCTTTCTTTTCAGAATGCTTGTCATGGGTGGAACCTTTATCAGGATTCGGCAAGCAGTATTCCTCGGAATCGAAAGCATCAGTGAACTGTGGTCTGTTGAATGTTTCGATATTGCTAGCTTCGTCAGGATTTAGTTGATAATAGAAGTCCTCTTCACAATCCACGGTTGGTACAGAATTCACGCAGGAATACGAAATATCATCGTTTCTGTCGGAGTAAACTTCTTTCTGAGAAGCTGGACCAGAAGCCGAGAGATACGTTTGGGAACATTGCAATCTCTTATCTAGGAAGGGAAGATTGCAGTGATCGTACTCGCTGTCTCTATTCATACCAATATTCTCGCCACTCCTTTGGCCGAAATCCAACGAGTTATAACACGTTTCATCGAACAAGTGGGCTCCATCGAGGGATCTAGAGCCCCTTTTCTTCAAGATATCTTTTCTACAGACATCTACATCCTGGTATTCATAGTCATCATAGCCACTCGCCGTTTCGTCAAATGATGTGTCCTGTAGGCCACGGTTCTCATTAACATACGGAATACTTACAGAGGGGAGTACAGAACAAGTGACGTTGGTCTGTAATGGAACAGTGCAAAGGGAGACTTGTTCTAAGTTTGATGCGTGGGAACGTCCCTTGTCTACCTCCGCAGCATCCTGGTAGATGTGATACGGGTTCTCTTGTGGAGTCGGGACGTCACTGAAAATGTTGCCATGGTGGTTCGTAAAATGATGACCCTCTGCTACAGCGTCAGTACTAGTATTGTTCGATACAACATGATCCGTTAAGCTCAGAATTTGGTTTGAATTGGCTACAGGATGCATCTGCAGCTGTCTGTCAGCTTGTCTGTTGTGTGCCTGATTTGAAATTTGAGAGGCTCTACGTCTGTAACGGCAATGATAAGAAAGATACACTTGTTTTGAAAAAAGAAGAAGGAAGAAACAAAATACATCCTGCCATAAACAATCAATAAAACACTGCTTTTTAACATGGGATGGAAACATACATCGCACAGTATCACAAATAGTGTGTGAAACATATTGGTTTGTTCCATGGAAAAATGAAAAAAATAGGTACAGTTAAATGCTGTGCCTGCATATCAAAATCCATTCACACTCTTTTGAAATAATAATGATATGTTTTTTTCAGGGCTCTTGTACCTACACATGCATTTTCTGTTGTTTCTCAAAGTTTCAAGCATTTATTACTCAAGAATGTTGAAAATGACAATAAAAATTCACAAATAAATTGGATAAAACAACTAAAGTTGACACATTAGAGGGAAAAGAGGGAAAGAAAACAAAGTGTCTCTCGGTGACAATGCCCTTCCACACTAGGCAATCCCTAAAAACACACACCTCCGACACACACAAACACTACTACACACATGAACACACGATACTTGATTATGCAAATAATATACATTTTGTGCAATATGTTAACTTGTTTTGGATTGACATAGTGTCAAGATAGTGAAATCCATTCACACAGTTTACGAATATAATAACATTTTCTACGGCTATATACTCATGGATAACTTATTCTGTTATTACTTAATATTTCAACATTTTACTTCAGAAAGATGAAAATGACAGGACAATGGCGTAAATATCAAACAACTACAATGGACACATCAGGGGGGGGGGAGCAGTATCATTTGAGGGTAATAATTTTTAAGTATGAAGAGTTCAGTTGCAAAAGGTGCTACATCCATTTTACATCAAAATCCACTTTTTGGTCTTGATGTACTAATTTTTAGGACCTCTTTACAACAATACTAACGAAAAGCTGAATTTCTAAACAGAAAGTGTTTAAAATTATATTTACAAATCAGTTCGGTTTCAAAAGGCACCACATCCATTTTATTTGGGTTTCAAAAGGTACTACATCCACTCCAATGACACCATCGGGAAATTGACCAATCAGAGATCAGCATTGACTACTGACTTAATCTGTAAACAATAGAAGTTGGCTTTTGGCTTTTTGGCTTTCTTTTAAAATCACCACGCAAATCTGACAAATATCTTGAAAAACCCATCACATTTTATCAAGGAATGGAGGAAAATGAAGGAGAACCCATTGACAAAACAAACCATCCCAAGAAAAGATCAGGAATTAAAAGCAGTAGACAAGAGCAGAGGAGAAATGGTAGAGAGACTGGAGAAATTACGCGACTTTCATGTAGTCCCACGTACTGCATTTACTGTTAGTTACCGGTACTGTGCGTTACTGCTAGGGAGTTGAGTTTGAGCCATAAATTGTCCCCAGAATTAAGGACAAACACTGTGTAGGTATGGACTATGCCTTATATAAGTGTCTTCACAGCCAATTAAAGTGTGTGACAACGTGAAAGCAAAGTTACTTTGTTAAATGTATACAATGGCATGGAATTCTGACATCCCTATAGCTACCAACAGTGCTTTACCAATGGGTATGCTGTGCTATTCTGTACGTGCATAATGTGAAATACCAGGGCTGGAAAGTACGTGGTGGCATAAACCTTTGAACAGTAGATTCATATTCATTCTTGTAAATGACACCTTTCACTCATACAATGTCACAAAGGTAATACCAAATGTGTGTTTACATGTAGTATAGGTGGTCATATTACTCATCGACGGTCTTGATTTTATATCAGCTTTTATATTATCAGATTCGTCTTACCTGATAAAGAACATTTTAGAATGAAATTCATATAATGAATTAAATTACAGCGGTGAGAAAATACAGCACAGTCAGATGCAACTCCTTTTCCACCTTTTCCCTTTGAAGTTCCATTGAAACAAAAATACAGTACAGTATAGTATTCTTGAGACACATGAAGGGAGAATTCACAGAGAGAAAAATAGCCAAAAATTTTAATATAAAGAAGAAAGGAAAAGAAATCATGAGATAAAGCTCGTGAGAGAAAAACGAAAGGAAATAAGGGAAGAGAGAAATCACCTGGTGAGATATTGTGACCCCTCCCCATCTACAATGTATAACCATTTACGTATAATCGATCCCTCCCCCCTCCATGCTCCATGGATGCAGAACATTTAAAGCATGTGAAAATTGATTGATTATGACCAATGACAATCATTCATTCAAAATATTGGTCAGCAAGGGAGAAGTTGGGCACTAGCTGTGCACATTGGTTTGCTATTCTTGCTGCTAAAGCAGAACATTATCAGTTACCTAGGCCCCCTTGACCTCGTATCCCATTCCCATCAACACCATTGCTGGAAAAAAATAAATCCGCGAAACGTGTCATAACATCACACTGCATATATCTCTGGTATGTGAAATTATGGTTTGAAAAGGTACTACATCCAGTTCCGGTTTAAAAAGGAACTACATCAACAAAAATATAAAAATGATTAATTCATCTAAAATAAATGTATGGACCTGGATTTTCTTAGAGAGTGGTTTTAATGTTGTATCATTTAGCAGTATAATATGAGGAAATATCATACCAGTCTGAGCTTGTTAAATATGATAATAAAAAAAATCACGTTTTTCTCAGAACTTCAAATTATGGATGTAGTACCTTTTGAAACCGAACTCTTCATTTACCTTCCCGCAGCAGCCCAAGAATATCCCCTCCCGAAATTCATACAAACATACACTCTCGTAAACAAACCTACACAGGATACTGGATGATGCAAACACTGACCTTTTGCTGTGAAACTTGCACAGTGCCATGTACATAATGCCAAACAGTATGGGAACAACACACAGAAAAGTCCCCATCGTTATATAGACACCATCTATCTCAGCCAAGTCAGGAGCTTCAGAAACTGGAATAGGATCAATAACATGACATCCTTGTCATCATTGGTAGAAAGTATATTATTGCATTAAAAGAAAATGAGAGGATTCTATACTACCGTATCATCATGAATTCAATAATGGAATAATATCCCGCAACTGCAATAAAAAAAAATGAAAACAAACACTGCATTGCATATGACACGAAGGGCCATAACTAGGTAAACAATTTTGAGAAATAACATAATATGAACTGTTAATAATATCCTTGAAATCACTGTAGTGGTAGATGGTAGAGGTAGATGGTGTGTAGATGGTATTAATTGACGATCGTTTTGACGTGGTAATACACGTTCCCTGACGAAAGTCTTTGTTTCGTCTCAGGTCAAAATCTCAGGCATGAAAACAATTTTCATAATGATTCTCAAGTAGTTTACAGTATCATTGTTGGCGTAAAAGTTTCCTTTCATACCCATTCATCGAGAACACGATAACACATGAATGTTCATTTTTTTTTTTACCTATATAGCTTTAGGTCTCGTGTAGCATGAGCCTTTACTGGCTGTACTGTTTTACGGTGACATTATAACCACTGACATTCTAAATTCACAATTGCCCTTTATTTCTCTTTATGATACCCACACCAGACGAGCAGATTAGCATAAATCAATGTCAACAAGGCACACGCGACAAATCATGCTTTTGCCCATGTGTGAGGACTGTTGCTAAAAATATTTTCGCCCTTTGGACACCTTGTTTGAAAAACAATTATGTAATATGAATCCAAAAAAAAAAGAATGAACAAAAAAAAAAAAACTAAACGCCTCTCTGTCAAATCCTTTTCTGCTTCATTATTGAATATAAATGTAACGAATATGTTTTTTGTTTTGTTTGTTTGTTTGTTTGTTTTTTACATCAGATGGTATCAAATGATAAGAATATGCAACTCACTTCTAGTGGTTTCGTTTGTCATGTTTGTGTCTCGTATGGTTGCATCTTCAGTGAGCTTTCCATCTCCTGTTCATAAAGAGAGGATAATTAACAATATAAGTAGTACAGACAGCCACAATGATTAAGTTCCTGACGGAAATTAGCTCACATGTGCACTATGACATAATTGCATGATATGCGCTGAAGTGGCATCGATGAAGCAAGGACCTAATTGATGTTGTCGTAAGTATGTGCATACTGATGTACAGATGATTATTAAAGAGGGTACCATGCGGTTTAGGTTTATACTTTAGTCTTCTTATCTTTTTAATAAGCAAGTCTTTACATTAAAATGCAATAATCAGAAACAGATTTAAACTGTAGGCTTTTAGCAAAAAAAAAAAAACACTCATGTGATTGAAGTAATTAATAAGTGAACAATGAGAGTGTTACAAGGAAAAAAGTAGACAAATTTAAACATTTCGTTCAGCATAATGGCTGATATGCTGGCTATTCTTGCTGAAAATTATCTCACTTATAAACGACGTAGTGGTGATCTCGGGTAATGTCGTCAATTCTTGGTTAGGTAGTTTCTCGCCTGTTTTATGGGAGAAACACAGAAGCATTATGGGTAAATAAAAATAATGACATAGATCCATACAGACTGAGTCAAACTTTGCTCAATATGATATATTCGCAGGTACCAAAATGTTTCAATGCTTTACTCAATGAAGAATTCAGTGATAAAGATTGTCTTTTTTGAAAAATTATGCGTTAACATGGGATCAGTGAAGCACTGAATCGACAAGAGCAAAAAAAAAAAAAAAAGAAAACGCGTCTTTTACCACTAGATTCTGTATGTTAACGAGAAAATACATTTTTTTTCAGAAAAAGCATGCATGCCTACATTCTCCAAATGACCCGTTTTCTATGCATATCCGATGTATACCACCATTTTTGCATATTATATACATATTGATCGACGAGGAACCCAACATTATAAAAAAATAAATAAATGGCAGCCATACGTATTTTTTTTTTTTTTTGGGGGGGGGGGAGGGGATCCTTATCTCTAAAACACATGTATAGATATCAAAACTTTATAAGGAAAAAAGGCTCAAATGTTTATTTTTGGTACTTGTGTGTTAAATTTCTGAATAACTTAGATCATTTAGACATAGTAGAAGTTAACAACTTGCAAAGCAGTGAGAAAAATAAGAAATGGTATCCATTTTTGTGACGCCATCATGGGTGGCGGAAACTGTCCATTTGCAATACATGAGGAATTTTGATATGTTATTCTGAAAATATTCCTGGACCAATCCTGAAAAAAAAAATTGTTAACAAAACAATACAAGGTTAAAACTAATGCTTTTGACCTAACATGCCGACAGCTACGAAACACACATCACCAAACAACAACAGCAACTCTACCAGCAACTAACTTGGAAACATTTTGAATGCACTCACTGGAGATGTAGTCTGTATTTGTGGTAGGCGTTGTGTTGATGGTTCCACCTAGGCATTAGAATACACATTTAAGAACTGATTCAATTTCATAAGTACAGCGAGAAATCTTCTGTCATACTGTGGAAATGTGAAACACTGTTACTAGCATTGCACGATTCCGTCCGCCTTTTAAAAATGTCGATGGAGTATATAGAAGGCCTGCCTACATTTTCCCATCATTAACTCTTTATGTGCCATGGTGGAAACCCCATGTGTGCTACGTTATTCTGAGACACGAAGGTAGTCATGCTTTGAGAAAGAATTCTGTGTTTCCAATTTGTATAACTTCTTCAAATTTCTGTTAAGCTGTACATAATAGTAAGCAAAGTGTTAGAGGAATGCCAAACTTTGCTTCGATATATGTACATTGTATGACAAATCTATTTTTAATATTTCTTTTAAATGACCAGTTGCTACATTACTGTAAAGGCATGACTTTTGCACAGAAAACCATGACAGAAACTTAGAATGTAAACGCAAATCTAGTTAGGAACACCGCTTGATAGTTTACCACCACATGCACTGTAAGCCGTAAGTGAGAGGAACAAAAACGCGAGAAACGCTTTCATTGTACCGGGGGATTAACGATTTATCGATCGGTTTTGGCGGCTTTGTTTGTTGAGCAGAATATGCGAAGTTGGCACGCCGTCGACTGAGTCGGCCGTGCGAACGTGGCACATAAAGAGTTAAACGAAATCATCCAGGAGGATATTTCTGTGATTCATGAATCTCAATGGGCAAAATGAAACAGGGAGATTTTTGCTATCTTCTTATCTAGACATGAGGATATATTAACGTTTTCAGGAAATATCCTGCAAAATCAAGGAGACTTGGCAGCTCTGATGTAGGATATGAAAATCTTTCAGAGTTCACAATCAAATAATGTCACATTAAAGACTAACTTCCTTATTGGTGTATCTTGGCTTTCGAGAAAAACATTTTTTGTTTTAGTATATCAAGTAACAGTGTCATCAAAAGATTAAAAGAAAAAAAAACAACAACAACACCATTACTGTCTCACGTTTCAACTTATACTTTTGACTTTAAGCCAAACTGGAACACATCGCTCAGAATGTTTCAGTTTATGATTACAAGCTGCTTTCAATTCCGTAAAAATTTTGATAAATCCCATAAATGGTCCAGCTTAAGTTCGATTACCATGTACAATCCTCAAGTTTTTCTCTTATGCTCAGTGTTATACTGTTTTGTATTCAGTGTAGTCAATCGGATTTTTTAAATTTGACAAAATACAACCTGTAAATCAACGTCAAACCTTTTGTCGCATTTTCAATTTAATTTCCAGCAGAATGGGATTGACACGTTCCAGTTCGGAAAGTAAGTAGACCGTCCGGGTAGTCCCACGCACAGCAGTGTCGCACTGCCATTGACGATGTAACCTTCATCACAGGTGAGAGTTATCTTGGACCCAAAGCTTGTCATATTTGAGTCCCAATGACCATTTCTCACATGACCGGGGTGACCACAAAACCCCACCGGAACTGAAGAAAACAAATTATGCAATTACATATATATATATAAGTATATATTATATATATATATATATATATATATATATATATATATATATATGGGTGAAAACGTTGTACGAAGTACAATTGGCCATTTTCGGGCTTTGCGATATTCAAACCCTTGTAAAATTGTCACCTGTGGGTGTTTTTCATAGTTTTAGGTATCATTTGTGACCGTGCACCTCAAAACGAACATAAAGTCGCACACACTGATTTTGCGTGAGGACTGAAAATAAGTGAAATGGGTCAACCTAGCCGAACTTGACTTTTTCATATTTTCTGAAAGAGCGGGCCTCCTTTTACATTATGCTTAAATTTGGTATCATAAAACGGGCAGGAAAGTGTGTTTTTTTAGCAGTTTATCTCGAACATTTTTGGTAGAATAGTGTGATTAGGTGTGTCTTTAGAATCCCTTTTTCATTTCTGAAAAACCTTGTCCACACTCTTCACTTTCAATTCTAATAACTTTTGAAGAGATAGTGCTACTGCTTTGAAAATTGACATTTATTATGGACAGAATGTGTTAATGAGGCATGCTTAATTTCAATTTAATCTGATAATCCCTTCATTGTTGTTACTCTGGTGGTTTACTTCCTGTTTTTTGTCCCATTCATCGCACAGCCAGCACGGTTTGGTAAAGATTAAGCGCTTGACTAGACACTGTACTTCAGAGCCTCTTTTCTCAATTCATACTTTTCCTGAGTTTGTGCATTCTTTCCAATATTCAGATAGGTTAGGAGAGTCCATTTGATTTGAGTTATACATCATTTTAAAGCTTAAAGCCTGTTCTTTCAGAATATGGTCTTACTAAAAATTCATGTCTGGTGACTTTTTGTTTGTTTTGAGATGCAGGGTCACATATATGTATATGGATTATATATATATATATATATATATATATATATATATATATATATATATATATCATGCGACGGATTTAATCTCTTTAAGCAAACGACTGTATGTCCACACAAACTGATGTATGGTAATGTAAAATTTCATGAATTCCCTATTTTTTTTTTTTTTTGCGATCTGCATGTGTATTTAAGCAGTATTCAAATAACTATTAAATGTTATAATGTTCGGATTCCCACAACACTGATTTTGTTTTGATGTAAAACACATACATCGGCGACAAAATTTGTTCTGTTATCTTACTTTGTTATCTATTTATTATTGAATGCTCGTAATTCATGCACTGTCTATAAGCCTTTCGTACTCACCATTTGATAAATAATGGACTTGTTGGTCGGATTCACGCGCTGCCTGTCTGGGACATGTCCACGTTTGAGAATTCCTTCCTTCAGACTCTATCCCCCCGTACGGTTCTAACGGAAAACATTTTGTACAGATCTATTACCTACAACAACAGTGTCATATTCTCAGGTTTGTCACAACAGATAAACATCAGATTTTATTAGACATTAGAATGTACGTCAGATCAAAAAAAAAAAAAAAGACAACGTCTGAAATGTCCGTTCATGGGCTTGTTAGCATCTGGGATATACAGGTTTCCCATAAAATCCAAAGCAAAAATGATAGGAGCCTGGGAAATAAATACCAATATACTCTGGTCACGATTATCAGGCCAAGCCTTGTAGATGAATTTTGCCATACGCCTGCTTAATGCTGATATGACTGCCCATTACATTTGATTCAATGCATTTTATTAATACACCAACAACAACCCAGGGCAGAAATCGAAGAAAATATTTCATACTTTCAATTTATGGACACCTTGTTTACAGGATAATGTGGTCAGCATGTACATGCGAATCAAGGGCGCCGCTCCGTGGCGACCAACATTTGATATCTGGTCTGTCAATTTTTGTCAAGTTTCTGTATTATTTTTCATTATTACCCGGGGATCCTCACCAAAATGACAGGTACACAGGTAAAGAGCATCCTGGCCATTTTTCTCGTGATTTTGGTTTTTACTGTGGAATTCGGGACTGGATTTGAAACTGAAACTTGGATACACCCTACCAGCTTAAAATACACACGGGACGACCTGTTCGATATAGGGAAAACGCCTGAGGGATATGAAATGTTTCCCCGCGAAATCAAACCACGCAAGAGGGGTAAGCGCGGTGGAGTCCGTGTCCGGATGAGAAGGAGAGGCTTTTTGGAGCCGGGAAATGTGCAAACGCCGGGAAATGTGCAAACGCCGGGAATTGTGCAAACGTCTCGCCGGGAAATGTGCAAACGCCGGGAAATGTGCAAACGTCTCGCCGGGAAATGTGCAAATTTCATCAACGGGAAATGTGCAAACATGACGCCGGGAAATGTGCAAAAGTTCAATTTTGCCGGGAAATGTGCAAAACGTCGCCGGGAAATGTGCAAATCATTCACTTTAGCGATATTGTGTACAAAGATAGTAGATAAACTCCATATCAAAACTGCCCATGAACTTCTACCATTTAGATTTTCTTAATGAAATCCTCGACAGATTTTCAACAAAATTGGCAGGTAGCACGATTATGGCAATGGGATCTCAATTTGTTCATATAGTAGCCACCCCCCCCCCCCCCGAAAAAGGGGAGGGGGCTCAATTAAGTCCCAGAACTACGGTATTATCAAAATTCTTCTTGTATTATATAACCAAATAAGAATGAGCTAGGATGGTTCTTTAACCCTAAAGGGGCCGGGCTTTTTTGGCTATGCTCAGTGCTCAGACCGGGGGGGGGGGGGGGGATGGATTCCGTGCCCCCCCCCCCCCCCCCCCCCATGAGATCTCGGCCATTGGTGGTGCGATCGCGATGAAATTTCGCATGCGTGAGACCCATGTCATAATCTACAAGATAAAGATTTTTTGAAACAATCAATTTCTAATTTTAATTAATTATGCAAATTCACCTCAAGATGATATTTTAGCCTAATTAAAAGCATTGAGAGTCTAATTTTTGATCTGTAAATCTGTTTTTGCATATTCAACAATTGTACATCACAAAAACTTCCAAAACTCATTTCAATTCTTATGTATTTTATTGTTTTTAAACTTTTGTTTTTTCTTCGTTTTTTTCATTGGAAATTGTCACTGACCACTCTTCTACCATAATTAGCACAAAATTAATAAATGAAAGTGATTAATTGTAAAAATAATCAGGTTTTTATGACTTTCATGACAGAACATTGTTTTCCTGAGGAAATGTACAGAAACTCACAAAATTGTGCCCGTTTTGGGGCGACATTCCGTTACCAAAATTGGCGTGGCTTCGCAAAAGTATGCGCGGACGTTGCAAATTTGGTCTCAAAAGTTGCGCGAGACTTGAACGAAGAAAGTCAAGCCTCGCGACGACGCCTTCACGCGTTACAGATTTACAGCGCGAAACGTCCAGGGGGGGGGGGGCGGATTCCGCCCTCCCCCCCCCCCCGGCCCTTTTAGGGTTAAAGATATTGATGACAGGAGTTCACGTTTAATGGCAGATCCAGGGATGTAGGGCACGGGACCATAAGTGGGGAGGAGTCTTCAAATTGAAGCCTCAGAGTCCCTAAACTAGTGCTATGAAGACATTAATGACTGAAATTGCATGTTTGATTATGACGGATCCAGGGGTGTCCGGCTCGCGGGGGAGGGGGTGAGGGGAGGAGAGGGATTTTCTACATTGTCAGTATCTTCTTGAAAAGTCTGGGACAGATTTTCACGAAACTTGTCAGATAGCCGCATTACGGTGATATGATCTTTATGAATTGAAATTAGCCCCCAATCCTCCCCCCCCCCACCCCCGGCCGAAAAGGGGGGGGGGGAGGAGTTGAAGCCTCAGAGTCCCTAAACTCTGGATTTCAAAAAAAAAAATCTTTTTCTGTGGAACAAAAAAAAAAAAAAAAGATAGAGCTAAGTTTGTTTGATTATGGCAGATCCAGGGGTGCCCTGACTGGGGGTGGGGTGGGGGGGAAGTGATGGAGAGGAGGGGGATTGTCCACATTTACTGCACCTTCTTGATAAATCCCAAGAAGGATTTTCACCAAACTTGGCAGACACCATTTTTACGGTGATATGGTCTTAAATGGTAAAATGAGTTCCACCCCCCTCCCACCGCCAAGGGGGGGGGGGGGGGGGAGGAGGAGTAGGTCCCTTAACTCTGGAATCTGTAATCTTCTTCTGTTGAACCGAAGAATATGGAACTATGTTATATGAAGACACTACAGTTACTAAAATTTCAGAATTGATTATGACGGGTCTAGGAGTGCGCTGCAGTACTACAGTGTATGATGTTACATGCGTACAACTATAAAAGGAAAATAAAAAGAGAATTTCACAAAACTTTACTTTTGTGCGCATTTCTTCTACTTGCTACTGACGTATGTTAAGGGTAATATTATTCCCCCTGCCTTGTGAAAGAGAGAAGTCGAGTGTTCTTTTGTTATGCGAGAAAAATGGAAATAATATTTCCATTTTTCATTATGTTGAATTTTTCTTTATTCTTTCTTTATATCGTTGTACTCATGTGACATCACAAGCTATAGTAGTCTTTTCATCCAGCCGTGACTGAGCAGAAACTTCAAAAATACATAACTTTTTATCGGATTGTCCGATTTTGCTCAAACTCTCACTGATGTGTTCTACTAATATTGCTGCATTCACTCAACCCACATGTCTATGAAGGTGAACTTGTCCTTTAACCTTTGACCTTTGACCTTCTGGCTGGAAATTTCCCGGAGAATCTAAATTAGGTAATGCACGTATATGTTAAGTTTTAAAACTAATAATGCAAGCATTGCATATACTAGTATATGAGGGAAATAGTAAAATTTTGAGGAGTTGACCTTGACCTTTGACCCCCCTGACTATTGACCCACAACCCCTAAATTCCCTAGATAATCCCTGCCAGTCAGTACATGCGTATGCACCAAGTTCCATGAAGATGCATTGAACCATTTGCGAGAGAAGTGATATTGCAACATTTTTCACCTATCTTTGACCTTTTGACCTTTGACCTTATGAAATGAAACTCTCTTTGGAGAATCTTTACGCAGTAGTACATGTCTATACTAAGTTTCAAGAAAATACCTTTGGGCATTGCATAGATATTGGGGAAAAAGCAACATTTTTAGCATTTGACCTTGACCTTTTGACCTTTGACCTCTTGCCAATGTCACTAAAATCTACTCAACTAATTGTCCCATCATACATCATCCTTGGACCAAGTTTGGTGAAAGCTACTTCGTCCAGTTTTGAGTTATCACGTAAACAGATAAATTTTTTGGATTTGACCTTGAACATCTGTCCGATTTCACTAGAAAACTTATCAAGTTATTGCCCCATCATACATCATCCTCCGACAAAGTTTGGTGAAATTTGCTGGATCCAGTCTTGACTTATCGCGTAAACGGATACAATTTCATGATTTGACCTTGACCTTTGACCTCTGACCCCATCTGCCCCATCATACTTTATACTTGGACCAAGTTTGGTAAAATTCCAGTCAATATTACTCAAGTTATCGCGTAAACGAAAGAGGACGGACGTACGTACGGACGGACGGACAACCCGAAAACATAATGCCTCCGGCACCACTTCGTGGCGGAGGCAGAAAAAGACAGATGGTCGCTAAGACAGGTGGTAAAGATGGTAATGGTTCGTGCGCAGCTTTGATTGAGAGTTTCTCTTCCATCTCTACACTAGTGTATAGGTGAAATGAATGGTTTGCACATTTCCCGGCGACGTTTTGCACATTTCCCGGCAAAATTTATTTAACATTTGCACTTTTCCCGGCGTCACGTTTACACATTTCCCGTTGATGAAATTTAGAGATTTGCACATTTCCCGGCAAGACGTTTGCACATTTCCCGGCGTTTGCACATTTTCCGGCGACACGTTTGCACATTTCCAGGCGTTTGCACATTTCCAGGCGTTTGCACATTTCCCGGCTCCACAGGCTTCAGACCCCCTCTCCCTACTTTCATACTTGGCAATGTTCGTTCTATAACCAATAAAATGGATGATCTTCGAACTTTACGTACTTATTATATGAATGAATATAGAGAGTCGTGTTTACTGGCCTTCACTGAAACGTGGCTCAGTGAAAACGTCCCCGACAGGTGGTTGAAGTGCCAGATTTCTCTCTGGTCAGGGCTGACAGAACGACAGAATCGGGGAAAAGGAAAGGAGGAGGTTTATGTCTGTACATCAACCAGAAATGATGCAATAATTAGACAGTAAAGAGTCAGACATGTTTCCCGGACTAAAGGCCGTGTCACACCTTTCCGGGCAAGCCTTGCGTATGACTTGTGAAGAACAATTTTTACTACCCGGAGGTCCCCGCAGATGACCCGCACATGACAGTACCTAGCACGTATCTTATCCGTAGTCGCCCGAAGGTGCGCACGTAAATCTTTTTACCTATGTTTAGGCCCTGTCACACCTTTCCTGGCAAGTTACGCGGGCTTGTTGAGTGTAGGAATTTTCCAGCATACCGCACAATTCCTGAGGGCGGACAAGGAATTGAGCGAGTCAGTGCATGTGACTTACCTGCTGGACGCATTCTACTTAAATTCTTCTTGCGAGTATACTGTGTGACCTTTGTACCAGTAGCGTAGGGGCTGACAACTCAGTGAAGGAATTCCTCTGAAGGAATGGCAGAAATCCCACAGAATGTCATTATCTTGGCCGCACGCGGGACTGCGAAGTACAGTGTGTACCTGCGTGGGAGTTGCCTGCGAGGTGCTGCCGCTAAGGGCCTCCTACTGGCGTTCTGCGTGGACCTCTTCAGACATCAACGCGACTCACCCGGAAAAAAAAATGGTCATGCTCAAAACTTGGCTGCGGTTAAATCGGACTTGCATGCGCACCTCCTGGCAACTACAGGCGAGATACGCGCTAGGTACTGTCCGGTGCGGACCAACTGCGGAGAGCTCCGGGTAGCAAATTCGTTTCCCCGCAAGTCAAGCCGCAAAACTTCCCCAGATGCGGTATGACAAGGCCTTGAGCATGCTCAAAACTTGTTCCGAGTGAGTCATGGGGGTTCGCTCGCAGAGGTACACACAGAACACCAGTATGAGACGCTTACCAGCAGCATCTCGCAGGCAACTCCAACGCAGGTACATCTCAGTACCTGTAAGTCGCTCGTAACAGAAAACGGATCGGTTTCAAAGCTCTCACGCAGGTCACACGAAATACACGCAAGTAGAAGGTAAGTAGCACGTGTCTAGTAGGTAAGAAACAGGTGTGAAACTCGCAAACATTCTTGTCTGCCCGCGGAAAATTCTCCTGCGTGTGGAAAATCCCTCCTCGCAACAAGCCCGGTTAGCTTTCCCGGAAAGGTGTGACACGGCCTATAGAACTACTTGCGGTTGGCCTACGGCCATTTTACCTTCCCAGAGAGTTCCCACAAATCTGTATCATTCTTGTCTACATTCACCTTCGTGCAGACGTCAACACAGCATGCGAAGTTGTTTTAGAAAAGGTCAACGAATGTATAGCCTATTCACCAACGGCGCCCATCTTTGTTACCGGTGATTTTAATCAATGCGGTTTGGATAACACTCTCCCGAATTTCGACTTTAAGTACATCGACATTCCGACGAATGCAGGATCGACCCTCGATCTCTCCTACGGTAACATTCCAGACGCTTATACTAGCAAAGCATGCCATCAATAAGCCAGTTCGGGGTTCCACTTTGAGCATGAGCAGAATAAGGTCATTTGTACTAAGACAGCATGTTGTTTTTTTAAATTCCCTGAGATAAGCATCTGTGATGTAAGGGCGTAAATCCCGGGGGGGGGGGGGGGATGGGGGGATATATCCCCCCCCCCCTGAAATGGAGGAGGGGGGGATGGCCTGTACAAACATCCCCCCCCCCCCTGAATTTTGGGGAAAAAAGGGAGGAAGCAGAAATGTGATAGTATCAATTTTGGTATATTGCGTGACGTTTGTACACCGGCCTTCAGACAGGTAACAGAGCTGAACAGTATTCTATCTTGTAGGAAAATGTATACATAATTTTCTCAAGCGCTCGCTCGCTTTGCTCGCTCGCGAAGAAAGTAACATCGACATAACCGTCGGCCTTATGCCAAAAGGGCCATAACACCATAGACTTTGTACACTATTAGTGCCCTTTTGGCATGGGGCCGACGATACTGTACAATGTAAGGTATGGCTCAGACGTTGACAACGTCACATAGTATAGGCCTACATGTAAACATGCTATGACGCGAGTAACTTGGGACCATCTGCAAAATATGTACGAAAACAAACAAACAAGAAAAAAACTATATCGCCATAATTGAACCCCCTCCATTTCCTGAATCATTCCTGAGAAACGACAGTGACTGGTGACTCAGTCAGGATACATCTATGGGCATACCCAGGGAAGATCAGGGGAGTCGAATCTATCTCGGGGAGGGGGGGGGGGGGCAAAGGGGCATCTGCCCGCCCCTACGGAAGTGTTTAGGCAGACAAATCATTTATCCCCCAAGCAATTCCCGAGATGAGGACAAATCTCGAACCTTCGTAATGGAAAATTGTCCAAATATCGCCAGAACTATGCACCAGATAGTTGTATTGCAATCTTAAACTATGCAAAAGCTCCGCTATACAGGATCCCTTTCGATAGACTTTGTACACTTTTGAGATTGACGTATATTTCCCTAATTTATCAAAGAGTGTGCAGCAGATATTTCACTTAACAAAAGCACCCTCATACGCAGAGGCGTCGATGGGGGGGGGGGATGGTTCCCCCATAAAAGTGGGACAAACAAAAGCGAAAAATATAGCCACAAACGGCAGTTTTTGGAGTGTAAAATGTCAACATTTTAAAGCTCGCTCGCTCCGCTCGCTCGCATTTAATCGATATGCCATTCTCCTGATGTTGCTGCCAGTGACTGACAGCAGTTGTGCCCGGTGCGCCCCCTTAATTTCCAAAGCGAAATATATAGCTACAAACGACAGTTTTTTGGACTGTAAATTGTCAAAATTTTGAAGCTCGCTCGCTTTGCTCGCTCGCTTTTAATCATTATACCATTCTCCTGATCTTGCAGCCAGTAATTGCCAGCAGTTTTCGCCCGATACGCCCCCTTAATTTCCCAAGCGAAAAAATATAGCTACAAACGGCAGTTTTTGGACTGTAAAATGTCAAAATTTTGAAGCTCGCTCGCTTCGCTCGCTCGCATTTAATCATGCCATTCTCCTGATGTTGCTGCTAGTAATTGCCAGTAGTTTTTCGCCCGGTGCGCCTCCTTAATTTCCAAAGCGAAAAAAATACAGCCACAAACGACAGTTTTGGGGACTGTAAAATGTCAAAATGTTCAAGCTTACTCGCATTTAATCATTATGCCATTCTCCTGATGTTGCTGCCAGTAACTGCCAGCAGTTTTCATCTGGTGCGCCCCCCCTTGATTTCCAAAGCGAAATAATACAGCCACAAAGGTCAGTTTTCGGGACTGTAAAATATCAAAACTTTCAATGTCACTCGCTTCGCTCGCTCGCATTTAATCGTTATGCTATTCTCCTGATGTTGCTGCCAATAATTGCCGGCAGTTGGCCCGGCGTGCCCCACCCCCCCTTAATTTCCAAAGCGAAAAAAATACAGCCACAAACGGCAACTTTGGGGACTGTAAAATGTCAAAATTTTCAAACTCGCTCGCTTCGCTTGCTCGCATTCAATCGTTATGCCATTCTCCTGATGTTGCATACTGCCAGTAATTGCCAGCACTTGTGCCCGGTGCGCCCCCCCCCCCCCCCCCCCCCTTAATTTCCAAAGCGAAAAATATAGCTACAAACGACAGTTTCGGGGACTGTAGAAAAGTCTAAATTTTCAAGCTCACTCGCTTCGCTCGCTCGCATTTAATCGTTATGCCATTCCCCTGATGTTGCTGCCAGTAATTGCCGGCAGTTGGCCCGGTGTCCCCCACCCCCCCCTTTAATTTTTCAAAGCGAAAAAAATACAGCCACAAACGGCACTTTGGGGACTGTAAAATGTCAAAATTTTCAAACTCGCTCCGCTCGCTTCGCTTGCTCGCATTCAATCGTTTATGCCATTCTCCTGATGTTGCATGCTGCCAGTAATTGCCAGCAGTTGTGCCCGGTGCGCCCCGCACCCCCTTAATTTCCAAAGCGAAGAATATAGCTACAAACGACAGTTTTGGGACTGTAAAAAAGTCAACATTTTCAAGCTCACTCGCTTCACTCGCTCGCATTTAATCGTTATGCCATTCCCCTGATGTTGTGCCGGTAACTGCCAGCAGTTGCGCCCGGTGCGCCCCCCTTAATTTCCAAAGCGAAAAAATACAGCCAAAAACGGCAGTTTTTGGACTGTAAAATGTCAAGATTTTCAAACTCGCTTGCTTCACTCGCTCGCATTCAATTGTTATGCCATTCTCCTGATGTTGCTGCCGGTAATTGTCAGCAGTTGCACCCGGTGCGCCCCCCTTAATTTCCAAAGCAAAAAAATACAGCCACAAACGGCAGTTTTTGGATTGTAAAATGCCAAAATTTTCAAACTCGCTCGCATTTAATCGCTACACCATTCTCCTGATGTTGCTGCCAATGATTGACAGCAGTTGCGCCCGGTGCGGCGCCCGGTGCGGCACCCCTTAATTCCCAAAGCGAAGAAGTATATCTACAAACGGCAGTTTTTAGACTGTAAAAGTATTATGTCAAAATTTTCAAGCTCGCTCGCTCCGGTCGCTCGCATTTAATCGCTATGCCATTCTTCTGATGTTGCTGCCAGTGATTGACAGCAGTTGCGCCGGTGTGCCCCCCCCCCCCCTTAGTTTCCAAAGCGAAGAATATAGCTACAAACGGCAGATTTTGGACAGTAAAATGTCAAAATTTTCAATGTAAAAAGATATCACCGTGGGAGGGGAAAACCCCCCTACCATACCCTACCCTTGCTTGCTTCGCTCCCTCACGATCTCATAACCGCTCCCCCTAAGATCAAATCCTGTCTACGCCGGTGTAGGCCCCACTATTTAGTAGGCCTTCGCAGTGATGTCGCACAGGCGGAGCAAGAGCTGAAATACCACGATTTAGTCATTCAATAATATATTGTGAATATTTCATTTTCTATTGGGTTTTTTAAAGAAAAAAAAACACAAAAAATTCACCAAACGTGTGCACCAGATCGCTGAATTTCAGGTCTTAAAATGCAAAATCTTCCTCGTGTGGGAGAGGGATACCCCCCCCCCCATACACACCCTCCCCCCGTTCGGTCGCTCCGCTCCCTCTCACAGATATTTCAAAAACAAACTGATTTTCCGCCGCAAGTCATCTGACAAGCAAAAAAAAAAGCAACAACAAGAACAAAAAGTCTTCATATTTTTGCTGCCATTCTCCTCCCACTTTATATTTCTGCAAAAGAGTGGGACATCCGATCCCTGTAAAGTGTGTGTGTGTGGGGGGGGGGGGGGGGGGAGGGGGCACAAAGCTTCCCCCCCCCCCCCCCCCCCCCAAGGCTGCGCCGGTCCGGTTATGGGCTTGTGATCGTGGTGATGGTGACCATCCCCCCCACTCCTCAGTACGGATTTACGCCGTTGGATGTAAGGATTATTCAAGTAATCCTTGTATAAAAGTGGTGCTTGCCATCACATCCACCTGGCAGCAAAAGCAGTATTTGGCAATATCAATAGGAAAATATTGTCATTACATTCAATGCAAAATGGACGTTTTCCGAAGTGCCAATTGATGGATCATTCTGGTCACCAGTAGTCCTGGTCTACGCGAGTACATCCTTTGTTTGAACATGACTGATGAATTCCATGAATTGTTACGTTGGGCAAGCTAATGCATTCTGTTGCTTGAAGACTAGTGGAGTGCCTAATACCCAGTTCACACCGACGCCGAATGAAATCGGCGAGCAAAGCGGCGGCAAAGCGTAACAAAGCTTAATTAAAGCGTAAAGACCGTAATAGAGCGTGAGAAAGCTTTGAGCAATTCGGAACATTCCTCAAGGGCGCCAACAAATTTTAAATTGTTTAAAAATTTGAGGCGATCTGTCACGAATTGCGTAAAGCGGGGGGAGCGTATTAAAGCTTTCAAAGCGTCACAAAGCTTATCAAAGTTTTGCTCAAAGCGTAGGAAAGCTTAAAAGGGACACCCTGTATAAAACATAATAAAATAGAAAAGGCAATAGAAAAACAAAATAAATAGAAAAACTCTGTGGAAAACTTAGTATTCTGAGTTTTTCACAGTTTTTTTCTTTCTACCGGTATTTATTTTTCTATTTATTTTTCTTAGTATTTTTTTTATTAGTAAGAAAATCAATTTGTAATAATAATTAGTAATAATCAATTTAACGAAAAATTGCGTATTTCAAAGATCTTTTATCGCACATATCTAAATTTCAAATTCTACAACTTGATTTCTTTAAATTTTCACTCCTGATTTACAATAGTAGAATTATCTGATTTTTCATGGGGAAAAATCAATAAAGTCTGTATTTATATTATTTGCAAGCAGATGAAATACATAACAACAATAACATCAATAATGATAATAATAACATCTTCACAAGGACACATAATACACAAATTATTTCAAACTTGTATCAAAAATAAACAAAGTGTGCATATGGGAGAATGTTCTTATTTCCAGACACACAAATCTTTATCTTCATCATCTGCTTCTGACGATATCTGAGCCACTCCTTTTTAACTCAATCAGGAAGTACCACCCCAGCCATTCTTTGTTGCCAGTCAACAGCACCCACTGGAGAGAGGAAGTATTCTCTGAGATGATCTCTCCATCTCTCCACGCCCCTGGTACGAAGTTGTGCTCTTCATCTTCGTGGTCCACCTCATTGGCTGCCAGCGCCAAGGGCAAGACAGGGCATGATGGGGGCAGCCCTATGGACCCATCTTCTAGGCATTCGAAGAGCTCAGAGTCTGTGAATATCTGGGAGTCAGACATGTGTCCTTTACCTCCCAGCTCAATCCAGATGAACTTAATTGTACTCTGCATCTACCAATGCCAGCAGTGGTACGGAGAAGAGCACCTTGTAGTTGTGGTAGAGACTGCCTATGTTTGCTGGCTTCTTAATGGCTATGTGCTTTCCATCCAAGGCACCAATTGCATGGGGGACATTCCATCTCTGTTCAAACTGCTGGGCAAGGGTTCTCCATGCTTCAGGGGTGGTAGGTATGTTGAAGACCTCATCTTTATACGCCTCTACAATGGCCCTGCACACTTCTGGAATCATCTCTGATATGGTTGAGATACCACATCTGAAACCATAATGCCAGTGATCTGTAGTTGTCCCCAGTGGCCAGATGTCTCAAGGTGATTGCTAGTTTGAGGCCAGCTGACAAAGGGTGCCTGTAGTTAGTCTTTTGCTTCTGGATGACTGGTGCCACTCTCTCCAGGATCTCATCGAACACCTCAGGAGTCACTCTTGTGAAGTTTCTGAAGGCAACATGGTCCTCTAATCTCAGGTGTGTGTCCAGGAGGCTAGTGTACTGGCCGTACTGCTGTCTTCTTTCTTCAGTGAGCCATGGCTTGGTCCAGCAGCTCCTGATGAATGGTCTTCTCCCTCCTGCTGGTAGTTCAACCTCCTCTTGTCTGTGCTGTTCTTCCTCTCTCTCTCCTCCGCCTCGAGGGCTAGGATGTAGTTATAGAGCAGGGACACAAAGGCCATGTCTACTTTATAAGATGGTTCATACTCTGGTACATCTTGAACTTCCATATCTTGTTCTTGTGCCGAAGATGCAATGATTTCGTGTATCTGCTGCATCTTTATGTGACCCTGCACCTCAAAGCAAACAAAAAGTCGCCAGACATTTATTTTTAGTTAAGACCATATTCTGAAAGAGCAGACTTTAATCTTTAGAATGATGTATAACTCAGATCAAATGGACTCTCCTAACCTATCTAAATATTGGAAAGAAAGTACAAACTCAGGAAAAGTGTGAACTGAGAAAAGAGGCTCTGAAGTACAGTGTCTATTCAAGCGCTTAATCTTTACCAAACCGTGCTGGCTGTGCGATGAATGGGACAAAAACAGGAAGTAAACCACCAGAGTAACAACAATGAAGGGATTATCAAATTAAACTGAAATTAAGCATGCATCATTAACACATTCTGTCCATAATCAATGCTAACTTTCAAAGCAGTAGCACTATTCTTTCGAAAGTTATTAGAGTTGAAATTGAAGAGTGTGGACAAGGTTTTTCAGAAATGAAAACGGGATTCTGAAGACACACCTAATCACACTATTCTACCAAAAATGTTCCAGATAAACTGCTAAAAAAACACACTTTCCTGCCTGTTTTATAATACCAAATTTGAGCATAATGTAAAAGAAGACCCGCTCTTTCAGAAAAGATGAAAAAGTCAAGTTCGGCTAGGTTGACCCATTTCACTTATTTTCAGTCCTCACGCAAAATCAGTGTGTGCGACTTTATGTTCGTTTTGAGGTGCACGGTCACATACACTATATGCTCTGGATCAGAGGTGGGATGCAATCGGGATCTCGAAATTTTCCATTGCGTAACAGAGCTTAACAGAGCCTATCAATGCACAAGAGAGGTTTGATAATCGTATCAGCGCGTTATTTAAAGCGTGATAAGCGCATCAAAGCTTATCAAAGAGTATTAAAGTATATCAAAGCGTGATTTAAAGAAAACAAATCCTGATCAATCGGCATCAAAGCGTGAGAAGCCGTAGCGATTCGGGAAATAATTTGTCGCCCAAAGCGCGAACGAACTTCGTGTCAGAGCGTATCAGAGCTTATCAGAGCACAACATATTTGAGGAGATCGTGAGATTTTTTGAAAAGTAAAAAAAACAACAACAACAACAAACAAATGACGCCAAATTGATCGCCGATTTAAAGTGCGACATTCGGCGTCGGTGTGAACATAGCTTCATCAACTGAGAAAGAAGAAAGGTCATTTGTACCCATCTGTACATGAGCTAACCCCGAACTGGCTTATTGGGAGGATCTGATCATGTGAATATTCAACTCATCCCAGTTTATAAACAGAAATTGAAGCGAGCGTCGTTGGTCACTAGGCAACGGTACATTTGGTCAGGTGAGTCAGCAGAGCGTCTGCGAGCTTGTCTTGACTGCACAGATTGGAATGTCCTTTTGAATGCATCCGACACGCTCCATGAGGCTACAGAAGTTGTCATGGACTACGTACACTTTTGTGTCGCTGTTATTGTCAAGAGTCTACCGAAACAACGAACCGTGGGTTTCGAAAGAATTGAGAGACCTACTGCACAAGAAGAGCAGTGAACTCAACAGTGGTAATTTAAAAGTGGTAGCAAATGTAGAAAGGCAAATTAAAGAGAAAGTTTGGGTGTGTAAAGAAGATTTTAAAAGGAAGATTGAGAAAGATTTTGCAGAAAATGATTTAAAGGCTGGTTGGCAAAATTTGAAAATTCTGACAGATTATAAACAAAAATCACGAGTACCACATGCCCTCATATCTCAGCCATTTGTTGAAGAATTGAATGAATTCTACTGCAGATTTGACCGTGATGATTTTGTCAACGCTGATTATGAACTTGATCAGCTAATGAAAGCAGTTATAGGCATCCAGGAAATGGAGTTGCAGTTTTTGAACACGATGTCAGGTTGGTTTTTCATTGTTTTGGAAAAGTTAAAACTCAAAAGGCTCCCGGTCCTGGAGCCCGTTTCATAAAACTTGTCATCAGTGACAAGTTGTCATAGATGTGACAAGCTACTGAAATCTTTACATTTGATTGGCTGACAGGAAATGTGTCATAGAAATGTGGCAGTTGTAACTGATGACAAGTTTTATGAAACGGGCCCCTGATTGTCTCAGCAATAAAGTTTTGCGGGCATGTAAAGACCAGCTGGCAGGCGTATATACACACGTATTTCAGAAATGTCTTGACACTGGTATACTGGCAAATTTATGAAAAGTTCATTTGCTGTCCCGATACCAAAAGCGAAAAAAAAAAATCACATGAATTAAACGATTTTAGACCAATTGCACTCACAAGTTCTGTCATGAAATGTTTTGAGAAGATACTGTTGAAATTTTTGTCGAAAGAAACAGAAACTCATTTAGACACAATGCAGTTTGCTTACAGGGGCAACAGGTCAGTGGAAGATGCCGTTTTTCTGCACTTGCATAATGCCCTGCAGCACTTGGACTCACCTGGGACATATGTACGATCAACTTTTTTTTTTTATTTTTCTAGCGCTTTTAATACAATCGTGCCGTATATGTTAACACGGAAATTGGCTGACATACTCCTCACATTACGTTGTGAATTCATAACTTTTTGTTGAATAGATCACAGAGAGTCAAGGTTTTCATTACATTTCAGATGCTCGCACTGTCAGTATTAGCGTGCCACAGGGATGCGTTCTTTCACCTGTTTTATTTCCTTTGTATACTAGCGAATTTACCGCTCAAGGTTACGAGTGCCTGACTATCAAATATTCTGATGATACAGTCATCTCAGGATATTTGAATTCAAACAATGTGAAGAGCTACACCTCAGAAATCGATCGATTTGTTCAGTTGTGTGACTCACATTATCTTCATCTGAATGTTAAGAAAACCAAAGAAATGATAATAGATTTCAGAAAGAACTGTGAACATGTAACTCTTAGTATCCATGATATCCCTGTTGAACCGGTTTCAGAGTACAAGTACCTTGGCACAAAACTCCCTAATGATTTGGGCTGGACTGCAAATACACTGATGATTAGAAAAAAAAAGGCAAATCAAAGGCTTTTTTTCATCAGGCAATTGAGCAAACTGAGGTTGGATAGGACACTGATGGTTCTTTTCTACAAGTCCTTTATCCAGTCTATTTTCATGTATAACTTGATTTGTTTTTATGGCAATCTCACACAAAAGGACAGGGCCAGAGTTGACAGACCACGAAAGAGTGCGCAAAAGATCATTGGGTTGGAATTGCCAGTGGTACAGGATTTATACGTGGAAAGAATGATGGTCAAAGTAAATCAGATAATGACCGATTTAACACACCCTCTGTACGGTTAATTTTGCCTGAACAGATCAGGTATCAGACTCTGTCCTCCTCGCACAAAGCGTATCCGTTTCAGAAGTTCTTTTGTCCCGGATTCCATTCACACATAATGCCAGAGTAATTAGATAAGTTTTTATGATTAGTTTTTGGTGTATTTTCATTATTATACTCCCGCATACCCGAAGATTATAAGAGGGCATACAACATTTTGATTAGGAATCTGTGTGTGGTCGGTCGGGCGGGCTGGCGCTTCGTCGCAAAGTTTTCGTCGCGAACTTTTTTTTTTTTTTTTACAGTTTTGAATTAACTTTGATGAAATTTGGGGTATATGATGATATTGAGTGATTATTTTTACCTCGGCATTTGAGCCTAACAGCCTCATTCGAAGAACAGTCATCGGCTGTCAGTGAACATTCCTTCAAACGTTGAAACGTGCCTGGAATTGTGTTAAGATATAGAATAGTGTAACTTATTTATGATCCCTTAAAGACATAAAGAAACTCATACAAAGTGAAGCTACCAATAGAAATATAATGTCTGGAAAGCACATACATTGTACTAGATACTATTAACCCGTTGAGTACGGTTTGATTTTGCTACAACACGCAATTCCCATAGACACCTGCCCGAGCATACTCGAGTATGACTCGTCCTCAACTGTTAAGTGCATTAAGTCCATCTTGAGGTTGAAGAAAGAGCAAATCGTAGCACTATGAATATTCATGACAGACATTCACCCACAAATTTTTGACTATGCTTGTAACTGCAGACTTACCCTTTGACAGTCTGTAATGCCATGATATCATTTGTTTTCGAAATTTATATGATTTCAAAGGAATAATCTTTTTTTTTCACAAAACAAATCCTAAGCAATACTGTAATCACCATCAAGACATGATAACCGTCTAGTCCTGCTCCGCGGTACTGCTCTTGCCAAGGTTTGAGCCGAATACTCCTCAGCCGCTGGGAAGCCGAGCTCTCCACACAGCAGTCCGGCAGATTCGGCGTTGAATCCTTCAAGACAGACATATCTGTCCCATTCGAAGACGACCAGTCCCTCAAGGGGAGAGGGTCCGTCAACCAGGGTCACATTAGGTGTTTCTTTATAGAACGCGAATGATAAATACATGAACATTTTTAAAATGATAATACCCTCTCTTTACGTCTACATTGATGCATATCAATGGAATTATAGCACAATTAAAACCACGCAGGACTTTGGGAGGGTTGCTGTTTCGAAATAAGAAGGATTACCGTTGGTAGTGTTTTATTTTCTACCTAAAGTATCTACTCCTACATTAAAGACGCCTGTCTTCCTGTTTTCACGTTTTAAATGTTAATTTTGAAAATCTTAATGACAGGCAATATAGGCTGCAATAACGTTTTTATTTCATTTTGTTTTAAGTTCATGATGTGCTAATGTTTGATTTTGTTCGCTTCCCGGCCTTTTGGCTAAGATCTACTGTGTATCATCATTGTAATTAGTGTGCCATCAATATATACCCACACGTAAGAGAGGTAGAGGGGGAGGGGTAGCCCTATATATACAATGTATATAACGAATTGCGAGTAAAAATAAGAACTGACATTGATATCGAAGGTTGTGAAAGCATGTTTGTGGAATTTATTAATGATAAAATGAAAAATAAGATAATTTGTGTTATATACAGGCCACCAAATCATAAAACTGAAACGTTTTTATAAAATTTTGATGAATGCCTCAACAAAATAAGACAAGAAAATAAGGAAATTTATTATGGGCAACTTTAATATTGACATGACGAAAATAGATACTTTAGCGGTAAAATTAAAAACTACTCTTTTTTTCATATGCTTTCCATTCCCATATTGATAACCCAACAAGAATATCCCAAACATCTAAAATCTTGTTGGATAATATTTTTTTCTAATAACTTCTCTGTAAATAAATTAATTAATGGTATTTTACATTATGGTATATCCGACCATTTACCGATATTCATTATTCTTCGTTATTCTGAAAACGTCAAAAGTATTTCAAAACCCAGGCCAATAATGTGCAGAAAAGAATCAGACGAGAATATTGAATTACTTAATTCTGACTTAGCGAAGGAAGAATGGCAAGAAGTGTATCTCCAAAATAACGCCGATAAAGCTTATGACATTTTCCTAGATAAACTTTTATATTATTATCGAAAAAACACGCAGAAAGAATAAACATCCCTGTATTACAAAGGGAATCATCAATTCAATAATAACCCGTAATAAGTTGTACAAACTGGCGATTACAACCCACAATACAAAACATTTTACCGATTACAAAAAAAAAAAAAAATATAAAAAATATACTCAGTAACTTGATTCGTATTTTTCGTAAAATGTATTATTCCGATAAGTTTGATAATCAAAAGGATAACGTAAATGGCTTATGGGAAACTATATATGAAATAACAGGTAAAAATAATAAGGAAACATCGTCCGTTTTTTTTTTTATAATGACAAAAAAGAACTCACAAACCCTGATGAAATATCTGAGGCTTTTAACTCAAACTTTGTAAATATTGGCCCCCAATTAGCTTCAAAAATAAATAAAACAAACATGTTCATTTAAACTTTACTGAATTTCTTCCGCCAAACTGCGACAAATCCCTTTTCTTTACCCCAACAGATGAGGAAGAAATACTGGAGATTGATAACAGATTAAAGCCAAGTAGATCTAGTGGCCATGATGAAATAAGAGTTTATATACTGAAGAAAATCATCAAACAAATAAACACACCTTTATCCTACATTTTCAATCTTTCACTGTCTTCTGGTATGTGCCCAAACTCATTAAAAATTGCGAAAGTAGTTCCAATTTTCAAAAAAAAAAGACAACCCTTCTCTTTTAACAAATTATAGACCAATATCGTTATTACCTAGTATTTCTAAAATTCTGGAAAAAATTATTCATAAACGCCTTTACATTTTTCTTCATGTAAATGACCTACTTATACCTAATCAGTTTGGATTTAGAAAGGGCCATTCCACCGATTTAGTTATAATTCAATTGTTAGATAAGATTACTGAATCTTTTGCAAATAAAAAAACACCTTATAGGAATTTTCATGGATTTATCAAAGGCTTTTGATACCATAGATCATGATATATTAATTTACAAATTAAAAAGATATGGTATTCGTTGTTTAGCACTTTCTTGGATTATTGAATATCCAACAGAAAGCAATATGTACTATTTCAGTCATCTAAATCTCCGAATTCTAATATTGTATGTGATGTTCCCCAGGGATCAATTCTTGGCCCCCTACTTTTCCTCGTATATATGGATGATATGTGACCGTGCACCTCAAAACGAACATAAAATCGCACACACTGATTTTGCGTGAGGACTGGAAATAAGTGAAATGGGTCAACCTAGCCGAACTTGACTTTTTCATATTTTCTGAAAGAGCGGGTCTTCTTTTACATTATGCTAAAATTTGGTATCATAAAGCGGGCAGGAAAGTGTGTTTTTTTAGCAGTTTATCTCGAACATTTTTGGTAGAATAGTGTGATTAGGTGTGTCTTTAGAATCCCTTTTTCATTTCTGAAAAAACTTGTCCACACTCTTCACTTTCAACTCTAATAGCTTTTGAAAGGATAGTGCTACTGCTTTGAAAGTTGGCATTAATTATGGACAGAATGTGTTAATGAGGCATGCTTAATTTCAGTTTAATCTGATAATCCCTTCATTGTTGTTACTCTGGTGGTTTACTTCCTGTTTTTTGTCCCAATTATCGCACAGCCAGCACGGTTTGGTAAAGATTAAGCGCTTGAATAGACACTGTACTTCAGAGCCTCTTTTCTCAGTTCACACTTTTCCTGAGTTTGTGCTTTCTTTCCAATATTTAGATAGGTTAGGAGAGTCCATTTGATTTGAGTTATACATCATTTGAAAGCTTGAAGTCTGTTCTTTCAGAATATGGTCTTAACTAAAAATTCATGTCTGACGACTTTTTGTTTGTTTTGAGGTGCAGGGTCACATATAATAAATACATCAAAAACTCTTAAATTTATACTTTTTTGCGGATGACACTAATATTTTTTACTCCCATGAGAACCTGGAAACACTGTTTAATACTCTGAACACGGAAATAGACAAAGTTTCCCAATGGTTTATATGTAATAAATTATCCCTTAATGTCTCTAAAACAAATTTTATACGTTTTAAACACTCTAAAAAGACCCGAGTCAGAACTGACCCGGAACTGGGTCCGTTGGGGTCATACACCGTTCCGGGTCAGAAATGACTTGGAATTTGGTCATGAAGACTCCGAATGGGGTCATCCTAACCCGATTCATGACTCTGAATGGGTCATATCTGACCACATTCCTTGTCATTTCTGACCCGGAACGGTGTATGACCCCAACGGACCCAGTTCCGGGTCAGTTCTGACTCGGGTCTTTTTAGAGTGAACCTACTGCTTCACAGAACATTAACAGCAGTTGTAATATTGATATTGATGGATTATGCTTAACTGAAGTAAGATCTACTAAATTTTTAGGAATCACAATTGACTCGAGTTTAACTTGGAACGATCACATTCATAATATCCACACGTCTGTCTCAAGAACTGTAGGAATTTTATATCGACTGAAAAACTTCATTTCTCAAAATTCCCTGACTATTAAATGCATTGATCTTACCACATATCACATACTGCAATATCGTTTGAGGAAACTGTGGCTCAACTAAAATCATTCCAATTCTTACTCTCCAAAAACGTGCTGTACGTTTAATTACCAATTCCCGATACTTATCCCCATCCAATCCCCTATTTCGTCAACTAAAAACATTGAAAATTGAGGATTTTCACACCTTTCAAACTGCTGTTTTTATGTATAAATATACATTTAATTGCCTTCCAAAAATTTTTAGTGGCTTCTTCACTCCAAATTCCACCGTTCATTCATATTCAACACGTCAGTCTTCCGATTACCATCTCGAAAACCCCAGAATCATTTTAGCTCAAAAATCATTAAAACATAATGGACCAGATATTTGGAATTCTTAACCCCCTAATTTACGTCGTTGAACATTTTCAAACGAGAACTAAAGAACACCCTCATAATCCAGTATACTTCTGATACATTAATATTCATACCACCTGGTCAACAAACAACCCTAAACAATGAGTTCACGGCCATAACTGAAGTAACAATCACCTCATCACACTGATACACAAAATAACACTCAACGTACAAACCAAGATTCACCCCAGCACAATGCACACCGCACTGCACCGCACGCCCTTCGCACAATTACTTCCCACTCAGTGAGTGGCAAGATTTTCTTTATATATCTCTTTATTGTGCCCTTCGCACAATTACCCCCCACTCAGTGAGTGGCAAGATTTTCTTTATGTATCTCTTTACCTGGGGCCATCTTAGTCGTCAAGCTTAGCTTATGATGATGGTCCCCTGCGTTTCATTTTTATCATTTCCTATTGCTTCGTTTTATATATAATATTCGTTCTTGAAAAAAAAAATGTATGTATGATCCAAACGTTACGAATATTAGCTCTGTAAATGACTATGTAAGTATTTTGTTGATTTGTTGATTTGTATTGATTTTGAAATGCAGAAATAAAAACTGAACTGAAGTGAACTGAACTGAACATAGTTGTTGGGGTTTTTTTTTTGCGTTGCTTTCACTACATAAATTCAGAAAAAGAAGGCACTTTTTAAAATTCTTGAATTATAGTTGAATTAATTGGGGAAACCATCAAATCCAGGCAGTAACAAGTTATCACCCTCTAAGGAGATAATCACATTAAACAAGTGAGCAATTTATTTTGTAGAAGCGTGATGGAGACAACTAATTTCTCTGTAATTGCGCATTTTACTTTTATTTTACGACCGATATGTCCATGGTGCAATATCTTTTTTTATTGCTGTAGGAGCTCATTGATATCAGGTGGTAAAGGGACTTGATGAAAGTTGATGTAATATGTTGAAATGATGAAAGTTAATGTAATGTGTTGAAAGGTGGAATAAGACGAATTTTCAAAATCGAAAGCTATGCATCGTATGCTCACTAACTCTCTCAATGGTAGAACATGGCGACCGTATCCTCTGTTGTCAACCTATTTATGCATTTTTTTTTCACGTGATAGAAATAAAACAAACTGAACAATGTGAAATACAGATAGGCCCATTTCAATATCTGTACTTGCAATCATAATCATACGGACATCAGTGATTACTTACCCTCGTTACACTTCGCCCTGATGTTGAATTTCACTGGGTAAGTATATATAACGTAAAGTGAGCTTCGTCTGATGAGCAAGTGATAAGATGGAAGAAGACGGAACGTCACGCTGAATCCTGATGATAGATGACTTGTTAGCTATCATATCATGCAAATTTAGCCCTAACTCTAAGTTATTGGTTGACTTCACTTCAAATGAAATTCTCGACCCGCAAGGTGCTTGTAGAATCCAGCTGTCCTTTCTGAGGACGCAATATCTGTCACACGACAGCTCGCGCTCCAGTAGTTCCCCCGAACATTTTAGAGGCAAATCTGCAGTGGATAAAGAGGAGGAGATAAAGTGCATCGTGATTCAGTTATAAATTATGACTTGAAGAAGAATACAATATTAGCAGGTAACATTAACATGATTATTCGCGACACTTTTCACACCTCTTTTTTTGGAGGATGTTCACCTACCATTTCATTTATTCTTACTCGATTTGAAATACTTTTCTGTTTTTTTTTTTTTCAGGAAGAGAAACCAGTTTTTTATTTTAAAGCTTTTAGCTTTCCATTGATAAAACATTTTTTTTTTTTAATGTGTGTGAATTTAACAACTGAGAAATTACGACAGTCATTGTGGAAATGGGTATGAAATATTCAAACTAAATAATATGAACGCATACTAAATTTAAAAGCAGTGTTATGAGTCTCAAGCTATCAGTTGCGGCTTCTGAGTCTTGGCAATCATAGGCACACAATAGAACCTTGAAAAAAAAAATATGGTACATCAATGACATAATATGTCATAGCAGGTCACGTAGCCTGTTCTTCGATGTATTATAACATTGCAGCACAGGCAAAAATACTTACGTTGACAATAACAATTATAAAAGAAATGACAACGAAATTGCTGGCAGCTATAATGGCAGTAGATAATTTTATGAAACTAGATAACTAGATCAGAACTATGCTGACTAGAACCCTGCATGTATCACCCCCTCCTCCATCACACACACATGAGACAACACACACAACCACACGCACACAGAAACATGTACACAATTATTTTTGGCAAATAAACATGACAAAACAAAACGGACATGCGCATCAGCACAGAGAACAGGCTAAAAAGTTCCAATTTCTAACAAAGAAAGCTGGGAAAAAATAACAACATAAAGATAGTACTTTCCAAAAGTTCCACTCCCAGGGTTAGGGAAATAAGTCTTCTTCTTTTTTCTCACCTATCCCCTCCTTTCAATTACAATGCAATCTGACTAAACTAAGAAAAAAAGAATATGTACGTACATGTAGGCCTTGACACAGTGAGTGAAGTAAAAAAGGATAAGAGAACGACAGAAAACCAGACGAGGTAGACCACACTTCCGTCCTTTCCGATATTCAAAGCCATCATTTTGTCGGGGTATCATCTGCAAACTTTCGGTCAAATCTGATGATTGGTCCAGTCTTTGTGTCGGTTATCCCTGCCCTTGACTCTTTTGTGATACCTTTGTTCAATAAATTACGCCGAGGTCTGCATGGGGGGCCGGAGTGATCGAACCTTATTCTATTACAACAAGCAATTACCACAATGACTATAATTGGCACGAAGGGTCGAAGTGCGCGTATTAACATTGCGCAGGTACTCGTGTGTGCGTGACAAACTACAGGTCGTCAAAGCAATGTCGCTCCGATATTCATGTAGCCTAATTCCAGGCAGTGGAGGAAGGTACAATGACTACCTTTATGAATTTCATGCATTGGTTCAATATGAATATGATATGCACCTGCCACCACCACCCCCCCCCCCCCTCCTCTCTCTCTCTCTCTCTCTCTCTCTCTCCCCTCAACAGGAAGACGACTCCTCCATCATTACATTCACATCCGTGTTTGGTTACGGCTTGAGAAAAAGGACTTCCAGGCATATATTAACAAGGACAAACAAAGAATCTCATTGTTATGCGCTCTATGAGTGAGCTCATTATCCCATCCATACTTTCAGTTTCGAAGTATTGAGAATCAAGCCACGTCAATCCACTTCATGGTGGGATTTGTGTGATAAAATAATTTTTAAACCTATCCCCTCTTTGAAAGAATGGACATGTAATCACAAAAATGTAGTAACAAGAAAATGAAGATTTGTCAACCATCATTCAATAGAAAAAGCAGTTTGTAATGTTTTTGAATGTGAAATTACATGCAAATCATTAAACTCCATGTTAATATTTTGATCTTGAATTGAATACTAATAATACTAATAGTAAGAGATCAGCACTGAATTTTGTTTTCTGGTCACCGTTCAGCAACTAAAATCTTTAAATCCAAAATCTAGTTGCTCGAAGAAAAAGACTTATATTGGCTCGATATAAAGGGAAACATAAATTTGAGTCGTAAGTGCCCGCTTATGTCACTAATACATCGTCGCATACGCACACACAAACACACGCACACACAAACACACACACACACACACGCACAAACACACATATAATATCATGTCAACTTCACGCTTGTAGGTCTGATCATATGAGTATCAATCTGAAAATGACTGTGTTTAAGGGTGAGGGAGAGCTGCTGCTACTGATGAAGAAAACCGTAACATATTTTGCATTTTATAACCGTAAGGAACACTAACGTAATGCCATCAAGTAAGTTATCACAAATATGTTAAGAATATCAATAGTAGCCGCTTTGGGTTTGTGCAAAAACTTTTCCTCTATCTAATTTTTCTACATTGCACCCAGAAAGATTATTATGCTCATTTTACTGTCATCTAAAGTATATAGAATAATAGTGCTTTCTTGTATAAATTGAATATCAGCAGCAATAATGCATCACTTTTTGAAATAATTTCTCTCATTCTTAATTTTTTCACAAGATTTGACTTTGCATAAACCCTTTGCAAATTCTGTAATATGTGTGCTGCTTTACCCATTGCAACATTCATAAAATGCTATATCATTTACTAAAATACTTCATCATACTTGTATAACCTTTTGTTGAATGTGAATAACAGCCACAGTTGAATTTAATTGAAACGAACTTAATAGAACGAAACATTCATTGGGTGCTTTCGAGCGCTCTAAAGCGAACCAAAGCGAACTGAACTAAAGCGTACCGTACCGTACCATGTCAATTTTGGAGCGTTCGAGCGCTCTGTTGAGAAAGCGTACTCACGAGTTATTTTTAGAAAGGTCCCGCTTGTCTGTAGCAAGAATGTCATTCACCTCTGGCATTGTTTTTGTTTTTGCATTGTGACGTATGCGCATGATACGCGCATGCTTTACAACGAACTTTTGGTACGCTTTTGGAGCACATCGGGAAGTGGTCCACTTTTGGCGCGGGTACGGTACGGTACAGTTCGCTTTAGGAAAGCGCTCGAACGCACCCATAGAAATAGGTTATTGTTACTTATCTTATGATTCATGTCTTCACCCGAGGATCAAGTTATTAATAACTTTCTGTTCCTAGTGAGTATAATAAAGTCTGGTTTCCAGACCCTTTGCCGAAGGCAAATGCAGGACAAAATCACCTAAACCTGCACCACTTTTCGACGTTGAAGGCGTCAATATCCTCTATAGGGAAATAGTACGAACATAGGGTCTGGAAGCCAGACTAGTATAATAGTAAACAAGGTTATAATAGTATACCCTTGTTTGATGTGTTGTAATGGTGTAGATGGGGTTGAAGGAAGCTTACCATGAGGTGATATTCGGGAAAGTTGTTATTATGAATCAGTAACGTACGCTCATTATTCAAACTCTCCTATTAGATGTTCTGTATTTGTTTGTTTGTTTGTTTGTTTGTTTGTTTTGTTCTTCTTTGATTTCTTTTCCATTTTTTCTCCATGACATTCCCAGTTATCAAATATATGTGACCGTGCATCACAAAACAAATAAAAAGTCACACCCCTTGATTTTATATGAGGACTCAAGAAAGGTGAAGCGGGTCAACCGATTCAATTTTGAGTTTTCCATAGACTAATCTGAAAGAGCTATTCTTTTTCTACATTATCGCGAAGATTGGGATCATAAATTAAACGGGAAAGGGGGTTTTCAGCAGTTTTTCTACAACCCCTTTTTTGGTAAAGTAGGCCCTAAGTGTGATCAGGTTTTTCTTAGAGGCCCCTTTTAATTTCTTGAAAATCCTTTGCACACTCTTTATTTTCAACTCTAATAACTTTTGAAAGGATGAGCTACTGCTTTGAAAGTTGACATTTATCATGAACAGAATGTATTAATCAAGCATGCTCACTTTCAGCTTAATTTCATAATCCCTTCATTGCTCACTGTTGCTAAAGTGGTTTACATCAAGTTTTTTTGTCCCATTCATGGCACGGGTAGCATGGCTTAGTAAAGATTAGGCACTTGAATAGACCTTGACTTCACAGCCTCTTTTCTCTGTTCAATCTTTTCCAGAGTGTGCGCTTTCTTTCCAGTATTTATATAGATTAGGAGATTCAATTTGAATTGAGTTATACATAATTTTAAAGCTTAGAGTCTGCTCTTTCAGAATCTGTCCTTAACTAAAAACCCATGTCTGGCGACTTCTTGTGTGTTTTGTGGTGCAGGGTCACATTTATTATAGAACTGATTTCAACATTGATGTTTTTCGTATTATAACTTGTAAAGATATTATACTTATAGTTTCACTAAGGCCAAGTGGCACTTACTGGTAAATATGAATATAATTGTATTAGATGATGTTAAGGTAATACATTCAATGTGATGAAAATCATGCAAAAAATGATTTTTTTTTATCATGGCTGCTACTAAAACACTGATCAGTTCAGTGCTTATTTACGTCGATGTAGGGCAATTTGTCAATCAGTTGCAACGAAAACATCTCGACGGAAGAATTTCATGAATTTGAATAAATAAGCAGTACCCGCTGCATGCTATAAGGATTAGAACCAACACTTGCTGTCGGGCGAAAGCTCGGTGGTCTAGTGGAGATGACGCCTGTCCGGTGATCAGGAGGTCGTAGGTTTGAACCCTGCTCGAGTATGTACACCCATGATTTTTTTTTTTTTTTTAACATGGCTGCTACTATATCAATTCAGTGCTTATTTACGTCGATGTAGGGCAATTTGTCAATTAATGCAGTATTGTTTTAATCATGTGTAGTTTGAATAATCATTTATTGGATAGGCTGCTCACAGTGAATGACTGATGATATGCCATGTTACAGGCTTGAAAACTGAGGTAGAAGTTGCAGTTCCTGTACTTTTTATTATTATTTTTTTTTGCTCTTCTTTTTCAGCTTGAGACTGTAGATCTGCGTATTCATTTTTTTTAATGAGTATTCATTGTATTTAATTGATTAAAAAATTGAAATAACGCAGTAGTGCAGTTTTAGTATCATAAATTAGGTGCATTTAGTAAACATTACTGCTCTATTTCTTCGTCTCCCTTCGTCTCTCTCTCTCTCTCTCTCTCCTGACCCCCAAATGATTTTAAAAACTGATATTGTTTGAATCATGCACGTGAAAATATCTCGTATGTAAAGTAAGATTTTTTTCTTTTAATATCAAGGGGTCGAGCTCACTCACTCAAATGCAGTCTGTTCTTAAATCCATGTTGTTATTATTGCTAATGCCTCGTTTTGTCCTGGCAGAGCAGAAGCTGGCTATGGCCATGGGTGCACAACTTAATGTCGTCGGTTATGTCTTGTCTGCGTCCATGTTGTTACCCGTGTTTTGTGAATGTTTCATGTCTGTGTTTCATGTGTGTGTTTCTTGTATGTGTTTCATGTTGGTGTGTATGCTTTTCTCTTTCTCTTAGCAGGTCTGTACATTCAACGTAACTGAAGTCTCCAGGTCAAGTTCTAAGTGAAACTTTCGTCGATTCCGGTGTGTGTTTTTTAATTTTTTCATACTTATGCCTAATCCAACACTTGTTTTCAGTTCTGTGAACAATGATGAATTCTATGATACAGTTGGGCGCCTTTTCACGTCCGCGCAGGAAAACAAAACGTCTACTTTATATGAAGCATACATATCGAATAAATTCAATACTTCGGCATAAGAATTAGAATATAATTTTGATCCCCAAGATCCTGTGCAAAGTTCATCATGTGCTTATCTGAATGTAAACCAGTATAAACAATATGTTATGAATAGTGATGATGATAACTTTTTGTTAGCTCATTTGAATGAACGAAGCATAAGTAGAAATTTTGATGAATTTATTTTTTCCCAAACCCTGGTAAAAACTGTTCCGTTGTTGGTCTGACGGAAGCATGGTTGACTCCTAATATAAGTCATTTATTTTCCATATCCGGTTTTGATTTCGTGTACAGAAATAGAAAAGAAAGAATGGGTGGTGGAGTCGGTTTATATATCTCGAACAAATTTGAATATTTTATCCACGAAGAACTGAATGTCATGACTGATGGAATTGAATCTCTCTTTGTTGAAATGGTAAACCCTAATGGAAAAAAACACACACACACAAAAAAAAAAACATATTGATTGGAGTTGTTTACAGACCCCCTGGATTGAATCCGAATGATTTTTTGTTATTGTATATACAAAATTTAATGAAGAATTCTAGTTTTTAAAATAAACATGCATATTTAATGGGTGATTTTGATATCGATCTTATGAAATGTAACACCCAAAATATTTTTTCAAAAATTTGCAGAAACATTAATGTCTGTATATATATATATATATTTTCTTTTTTCTAGTACTCTGCCAATTCCCGAGTCTGGCATTGTTCTATCAGACATCTCTTATCATTATCCTACATTTACACAAGTGCCAATTAAGTTAACTCCCAGGCAAAATAATTATCAGAGACGTCGTAAGATTACGACCAATAATCTTATTGATTTCCAAAATAGTTTAAAAGATATTAATTGGTCCTTTGTATACAATAGTACCGATCTTGATTTGTGTTGTGATTATTCTATGAAAATGATTACTTCTATAAATATTGATGAATATATTCCTCTTTGTATTAGGAAAAGCAGTTATAAAAGAACTTCAAGACTCCCGTGGATAACACAATCCCTTTTAAGATCCAATCTGTTCATTTATATATATATATATATATATATATATATATATATATATATATAGTAAGAACTAAAGTAGTATTCTGTAAATACCACGATGATTACGTATACAGGCATGATTCGTACTTATCGTATTTTCTTAAAAACAGACATGTATACAGATCTACAGAGGGGATAAAGCAAGTCAATGAGCAATTTAATGCTCTGTTATGTTGATCTTGATAGATTATGTGCGAGAGTGATCTATAGTTTTCCCCCTATAATGTCTTTGCATCTACTTACACTTCAGCTAAGATTATGTTGCAAACGCACATTTTTCGGTGTATATAAGGATTATGTCTCGTTAGCTAACAGGGTGGATGCGATATCCTATTGTTTGTTTCGTTGTAATATAGTGTAGTCTGTGACTCCTTTCCGAAGTAACTTGCTCCAGCTTGTGATCGCGTTTCTTTTAACTTATATCTTAACTTTGATTACGCCCATAGAGAGCTAATTATGTTCGGGTAGTTGTTAGAGAATGTGGTTTAAGAATTTGCAGCTCATACAAAAGTCTCGCTCAAGCTATATGAAACCAAAATGTAGCAAGCAGCATTTTTTTTTCTTTTCAGTAAATTTTGTTCTACGGTGAAATCTGGATGTTCTCTGCTATAATTGTCAGCCACTAAATATGTTTGACGTGACGAGTCAAGTATTAAAATGATGAGAGTGTCGAGTTGTGTGCTATAAATCACCATAAACAGCTCACGCAATGCTAACTCGTACTGTTGTCAGAGGTGGCAGTTGAGTGCTTTTAACGCCGTTCTCTGCATTTTCTTGTAGACAACATTATGCAGAGAACATTTTATAATCATTGTCATAATACTAACATTGCAGAAAAGAGTTCGCAATTGATGTAGATAATTTTGACCTCTAGAATTTGTATACCTTTTTCGCCTTGATACAAGTGAGTAGGACCCTACACTCAAATTTGAGGTTTTCATTGAAATGTGCGTGAACAGTATGATTTATTGTCATAGCAAAAGCTTTCCGAAAGGTGTTTGCATATACTCATGTTTCTGTATGTTTATATAAAACACACACACACACACACACACACACTGAACCACACGCGCATGTTCATACATGCAATCTAGTTACACAACGTAATAAACTACGCAACAAGTCAACGAGTTGTTTTGTTCGCACTATTCATTAGCCTCTTTATAAATGTATCGGAATTAGAGCTATGTGTTTGCATCGTGCTGTAATGTAAGCCTTTGATATTGTGATTTCTGTGAAGAATCGTCTAAACGTTAACTCACTGAATCTATCATTTATTTCACCTGAAGCAACTTTGACAGTTGGATTAAAAAACGCCATGTATAAGATAGTCTTTACATATTTTCTCTTTTTATGGAAACAGAGGTTAAAACCATGATATTAAACTGATATTCGTGTCACTAATAAGTACCACAAGCACACACACACATACTCACACACACACATTCATTGTGTAAAGGTAAAACACAGCACAAAAGGGAAGAAGATGGAGGGATAGGGGTATAGACACTCAAACATGTTGCTGCAAGAAACATGAAAGTACGACGCTTATCTGAATGTAACCTTAGAATTGACAATTAATTTGTTAATTCTATTTCACTCGATAATCTAATCTGGTCAGTAAGTAGAGGATATACAATATGTATTATGTTAATTTCAAAATGATTAAGAAAATAATCTTTTCATTACACATTACAAAGTAATGCCTATGTTGCTCTATGAACCCATCACCTAACTGTCGGAATATTATATATGCAATGGAAAAGTTAAAGTTAAAGTTAATGAGAAGTTGGGAGATATTGAAAGAAAAGTGGAGAGGGAATAATCTACTCAAAAGGATACAGAAAGGGTGAACTTGTGGAATACATGTCATTATTTCCATTGTTCGATATAGTACCCATAATAATTGTATTTATTAAGACATTCGACAACACATCGTTCGTATTACCAAATATATGTCACAGAACATCAATTGTTATACCATATGCCAATCCAGAATAAAGCTTGTAACTGCTGTGGATATCTATGTAGTGCAACATCGGCCAATTTACAAAAATACTGCGCTTCTTTGCATTAATCGTGTTACAAGAAAGATATACAATGCATGACATTATTCTATTTTGACTCCAGAATGCTGTGGGATGTTGAGATGTAAGCGTCTACCGTTAAAAGAAAACATCAGTTGCAAAGAACTTTACTGTCACTTCATAGATTAATGATTTGTCCTACCAGCGATCACATAATTTGACACAAAAAGGCCTTGCAGAAAAAACATATATGTATATATATACATATTATAGAGGATTGCAATATTATACACATAATCACATTATTATATACAGTGTGCTGGTGTGAGACATTTCCTTAAACAAATGTGTTTGGTTGTTGAACGTGTAGCGTTTAAGAAAGAGATAATAACAGTGACAAAGAACAACTGCCGCTTCGTAGACTTTTGACTTGCCCTACCGGATATCACAATTTGACACAAAAAATGACTTTGCAGAGACAGAGAGAGAGAGAGACAGAGAGAGAGAGAAAGAAACAAATCTTCTATTAACGATATCAATTTATAAAAAGAAAAGAGAATACACTCTTTCACATCAGATTTGATTACATTAATCAGTCAGCTAATTACGACACGCAAAGACAATCTATGGCTGTTAAATACAAAATGGAATTACAAATTGTAATAATAAATGGACACCATCGAGTAATGTCAACTCATTTATGAATAATTCTATGATTTTTTTTTTTGCATAATCTTCTCGTACATTTTTCGATATTAGATAATTGTGACAGGTATAAAAGTTTAATGAAAGATATGAAACCCAATCGATCCAATAATTTGTTCTTCCACTCTGTTTAACAGTGGAGTTGATAAATGTATCGCCTTGTATCTTGTACTTTTTCTTATTGATGGAAATAAATAACTGAACTGAACTGAATTCCTATTGTTATAACTATTATTGTATAGATGAAACAATATACAATTAATATCTATTATGCAAATTCTAGGTCACGCTTTTAAGCATGTGGCATGTCTTGTATTCGTGTAAATATGCGCGGTTCGATATACGAGTACTTTTGGAAAAACTGCGGTTCTTGGAGTGTCTCTGATTGATCTGGAGTAATTATTCTACCAATATCTGCTTCGAGAACAAGATAGCCCTGTTCATCCACCCTATGCTTTTCGCTAGGTTCTTGAATTGGTATGGAGTAATTCTACCGGCATTTACTTCGAGAATAAGATAGCCATGATCATCAACCTCCGGTTTTTCGGTTGGTTTGCCTCAGAAGATAGATGATGAATATAATGGGTTATTTCTGTGTGTTGCGAATGTAATGTTATTCTCACCTCAACCGCCATGCGTGTCTTCGGGGCATGGCTACTGTCTCTGAATTGCCTCGAATCGGTCTGGAGTATTATCACCGGCATCTGATTCTGGAGCGAGGCAGTCATGTTCCTCCAAGCCAGGCTTTTCGCTTGATTTCCTTGAATGTATGATTGGGATCATCCCACAAGACCGACACCCCCGAGTCATACAGCCCACGAGTTCGACATTGAAAACAGGTCCATACAGCCCATGAGTTCGACACTAGGCAGATAAAGTCCACGAGTTCGACATTAGGCAAAAAGAGCCCATGAGTTCGACAGATACAACACGGGGCTTTATGTGTCGGTCTCGTGGGCCTTGTTCGCTTAATTTATAACTCATGGGCTGTATGACTCGTGAGCTGTATAACTCATGGGCTGTATGACTCGTGAGCTCTATGACTCGTGGGCTGTATGACTCGTGGGTGTCGGTCTCATGACGTGCACCCGTATGATTGTTGAATATAATGGATCATTGAGACTCATTGTAAGATGTAAACGTTTTCCATTATCATCATTACGCGTGTACTCGGGACGTGAATATGGTACTGGATGATTTAAGATTGGTAGGGAGTAATTTCACCGGTATTTGCTTCGAGGACAAGATAACCATTTTCATCTACCTCAAGCTTTTCTCTTGATTTCGCTTAGTAGATGGATGTAGAATAAAATGGATAATTCAGGATAATCTCATTTTTCCTGATATTCTCGTACTCCGAGCGTGTATGCTGTTCTTGAATTGTCTCGAAATGGCGGTCTGGAGTAATTTCACCGAAATTTTCTGCGTTAAAAACATTTCTATCCATCTTTGGCATTTCTTTTCGTTGCCTTGAGTAGACGGATGCAGAACTAGGAATATCCCTCTTGCTGCCCATTTCCTCTGCATGATTGTGGTTCTGTAAAGATGCATAGAGCACACAGGAAAATGTGGTTAATAATGTTTGCGCTGCTAACACGATCACTCGATTTACTGAATCATCCTCAAGAGACGCGTGTAAACTAGGAGTATTTAATCTGCTTTGTGTCTTTTGTCTAAAAAGAAACCAATATCCAGAGTTCGTAGAGGAGTTGTACTTAACAATGATTTCTACAACTACCCTGACGAAACTATAGAAATAACAACTGACAGAATCAATATCATTAACATAATGCGACATTCAACTTTGCATTAACTGTTTTGATTCCAAAGGCACAATGAAACCGTTAGTTCCAAAGGTATATTCTGAAAGACATTTCATTTTACAATTGAAGATACCTACACGTTGGAAGATACCGATTTAAATTCAAAGTATAACGTCACTGATAATCGATGCACTTCTTACTGTGACACTGTTGCCTCGTTTGTTGAGAAACTTTCGAAGCATACCAATACCCAACATCGCGAGAAGAAGAAATCCCAAGACCACCGATGACGTTAGTAGCGCTTTATTCTTGAATCCTTCCCTGTCTGCAATTCAACAGATGACAGAATGATTCAATCAGGCTGTTAAGATTTGTTTCGAATAGCAATAAGATTTCATCCATTGTCAGACACAGACACATGGTCACAAAGAATACCACAAATTTACACACAACCGCGCGCAAAAAAAAAAAAAAAAATATTAAGAACCGTATTCTTCGGTAAACTTCATAATCAATGATAGTGTGGTACCAGAAGCTGGAAGTTGTTAGGTGTATTCTGCTGGGACTTTGCGTTTGAATCTATGTTTAAACAACATAAACGATGAAGTTTTGCGTCCGCGAAGTCGATGGTAAGAATAGCCTAAGATAACTATTAAGAAAAACGACAGAAAAGAAGGCGTTTTCATTAAAAAAAAAATACAAGCGTTTGATTAAATGAACTATAAGTAATTCAAAATGTCGTTTATAAAGATTAACTTTAACGTTGCTTGTTTTTGTTGTTATGCCTTGTGCACAATTCCTAAATACACAAATACACATCCTCAAATGTGGTCATGTTTTTATCTGGTTTTATACCTCTCGACCAAACTCCTTAAGGAAAATGTGGAGCAACGGTGGTATACCTATAGAGAAGAGCTATCAGGCGAACGCGTTTAGATAAAATGGTTTGTAACTTACTTGGAGTAGTGTGGTTTGTCCCTGGAAATACCACTGCAACTTCAGTTGGCTTTCCACCTCCTGTTTGGAGCAAAAGGCAGTGTATTATTAGAATTATATCAGCTTTAGTCGTACAATCAAAACAACAACAACAAACAAACAAAACAAACAAGCTATTCGTGTCAGTTATCATCTGGTTGTATGTGCATGCTCAGCAAGAAATGACTATTATGGCAGAAAAGTTTATGTTACGTTATTTACATATTTACAAGTCTTTCAAATCATTTTACAGTTGCCAACATTCGTGTGCGGTGTGTATGTGCGTGTGCGGGTGTGTGTGTGTGTGTGTGTGTGTCTTTTTTTTTGGGGGGGGGTCAAATATTCCATTATCACAGTGTAAATTGTTTTCCTAGGAATTTACTTTTGCGATTCGTACCTGGGTTTTATAACTGCTGCAACATAATGTATTTGCCGCATCAAGAGTGCTCCCTTCTATACACTGAGAATAACTGAGTTTAAATATTAAAGCATAAAACCATAGTAGAAAGTAGATTGCTTTTGAATGTTGGGTGATTTTATCGAAGAATGACAATAAGATATACCTAAAAAATAACAATCCTTTCGGCATGAACATTAGTTCTATTTTGGAGGAGGTTAGTTTAAAAGATTTTTTGTTCCCTCTTCTTCTCTGAACTAAAGAAGCGACAGATCTAGAGGCCTTAAAAAACTTATGGTTAAAAATGATCATTGAATAAACACTGGGACGTGTCATACAAAAGCAAGGTGAAAATGCGTATCTATTATGTATGCAAGAAAAGAAAGGGTATGTGTGTGTGTGTGTGTATGCGAGAGAGAGAGAGAGAGAGAGTGTGTGTGTGTGTATGTTGTATGCCGACTGAATAATATCTCACTTAAAAACGACGTGGCTATGGTCTCTGGCACTTGCGTTAATTCTTGAGTAGTCAGTCCCTCGTCTGTGTCATAAAAAAGAGAACAACAGCAATACGCGAATACATTCCTTTAATAATGAAAAATGCCAAGACCTAGCCAAAGCTTGCTTCAGCCTCTTCGTAGGCAACAAAATATTTCGATGCGTTTTTCCCCCTAGTAGAAATAAACGACCCGGTAGGTTGTGGGGAGACTAGGTAATGGGAAGAATGCTGGGTGCTGACCACACTCGGCAAATTCGGAAATCCCCGCAAGGAAGTATGATGATTCATAAGCGCCACATGCAGCAGGGGAAAAAAATGTCGACTGGATCTGAACTTTACCGATAAGCGTAGTGCATTCACTGACGAGCAACTCTATTCTTGCAGGCCTGTGCGTTTTGGAAAATGTACCGCGAAGTACGAATGAACATCGATTAAATTTGGATTTCTTTCCCATCCACACAGCGTAATATATACTATATATATATATATATATATATATATATATATACTGTATATTTATATTATATATATATATATATATATCATCATCAAAAATCTTAATTCCTGTTGGGTTCAATTTTGAATGAAATGAATTGTTGTGTTGTTGTTGTTGTTGCTAGGATGCATGAGATTCAAGCATCCTATCGGGCTATTCTGGGTATCCCTGCATTGGCTCCTGACCAGATTTTGGGGTAGATCTTACGATGATTTCTGTCACAAGGAGGCGCCGATAGCACAAAAGCAAGCACACGAACCCCCCCCCCCCCCCATTTTTTACAATTGTTCTGCATTAACTAACCCTTCCTCTACAATTTGAATTATGGGGATTTAAATTCGTCATTGCACATTTTGTTGCCAATCATTGTCTTGATTCTGTAACGCTACCATTTTGGTACTGGACGGCAGATTGTCATATTCTTCAAAGTCCCGTAGAAGAAAAACAAGCACATAAACTTGTGGATTTATTTACATATTTGGGCTTCGAATGGGTCAAAGTTACGGTATGGAAAGTTTGAAGAAAATGACATGGACTTCATTTTAACTGAGGAACGTCCGTAAATAATGAAAAATGAGGAGAAATCAATAAAGATACGATATTCTGGACCCCCCCCCCCCCCAGCACACACATCACAACACAACAGCATCAACTCTGATAAAGCACACGAGTACCTTGTAAGTATTTAAGATGCTCCTCACTGGAAATGTAATCTGTATCTTGTGTAGGCGTTGTGCTGATAGCTCCACCTACGCATTAACAAAAGCGTGCAAACAGATTTTAGTTTACAAAGTAGGGCGGCAAATCATCTGGCCCTTTATCTGAATAATAATGAAACACTCTCATGGACGTTGTGAGATTCGGTCTGGCACAAGAAGTACGAACACCTCAAAACTAATTAATATTCCAATAACGACATTTCCTGGACTCTAGTCCCGATTTCATTCTATTTGTGACCCTGCACCTCAAAACAAACAAAAAGTCGCCAGACATGAATTTTTAGTCAAGACCATATGTGACCGTGCACCTCAAAACGAACATAAAGTCGCACACACTGATTTTGCGTGAGGACTGAAAATAAGTGAAATGGGTCAACCTAGCCGAACTTGACTTTTTCATATTTTCTGAAAGAGCGGGTCTTCTTTTACTTTATGCTAAAATTTGGTATCATAAAACGAGCAGGAAAGTGTGTTTTTTAGCAGTTTATCTCGAACTCTTTTGGTAGAATAGTGTGATTAGGTGTGTCTTTAGAATCCCTTTTTCATTTCTGAAAAAAACCTTGTCCACACTCTTCACTTTCAACTCTAATAACTTTTGAAAATATAATGTTACTGCTCTGAAAGTTAGCAGTTATTATGGACATAATGTGTTAATGAGGCACGCTTAATTTCAGTTTAATCTGATAATCCCTTCATTGTTGTTACTCTGGTGGTTTACTTCCTGTTTTTTTTTTTGTCCCATTCATTGCACAGCCAGCACGGTTTGGTAAAGATTAAGCGCTTGAATAGTCACTGTACTTCAGAGACTCTTTTCTCAGTTCACACTTTTCCTGAGTTAGTGCTTTCTTTCCAATATTTAGATAGGTTAGGAGAGTCTATTTGATTTGAGTTATATGCCATTTTAAAGCTTGAAGTCTGCTCTTTCAGAATATATGGTCTTAACTAAAAATTTATGTCTTGCGACTTTTTGTTTGTTTTGAGGTGCAGTGTCACATATTCTGGAAGAGCAGACTTTAAGCTTTAAAATGATGTATAACTCAAATGAAATGGACTCTCCTAACCTATCTAAATATTGGAAAGAAAGCACAAACTCAGGAAAAGTGTGAACTGAGAAAAGAGGCTCTGAAGTACAGTGTCTATTCAAGCGCTTCATCTTTACCAAACCGTGCTGGCTGTGCGATGAATGGGACAAAAAAGCAGGAAGTAAACCACCAGAGTAACAACAATTGAGGGATTATCAGATTAAACTGAAATTAAGCATGCCTCATTAACACATTCTGTCCATAATTAATGCCAACTTTCAAAGCAGCGGCACTATCCTTTCAAAAGTTATTAGAGTTGAAAGTGAAGAGTGTGGACATGGTTTTTCAGTATTGAAAAAGGGATTCTAAAGACACACCTAATCACACTATTCTACCAAAAAAATGTTCGAGATAAACTGCTAAAAAACACACTTTCCTGCCCCTTTTATGATACCAAATTTTAGCATAATGTAAAAGAAGACCCGCCCTTTCAGAAAATATGAAAAAGTCAAGTTCGGCTAGGTTGACCCATTTCACTTATTTTCAGTCCTCACGCAAAATCAGTATGTGCGACTTTATGTTCGCTTTGAGGTGCACGGTCACATTTATTCATGTTTTCTTCAAAAGCAGGTTTGTCCCGTTCAGAGACACAATGGCCTGCTTTGCAAGGGAGCCCTGCGTCAAGTACCAAAATTACAAAATCAAATACGGACTTAAAAAAACTTGTACATAATGAAGGTTACAAAGGGATAAGACCTATCAGTGGGTAAAAAAAAAAAATAATAATAAAATAAAATAAAATACCTCGTTATAAAAAAAAAAAAAAAATGAAGTGTAGAAGTAATGTGCAACCAGAGTATTTCGTCGCATTTTAGTTGCTTCTTTCATAATTCACTCCTATAGAAAAAAGCAATAACATGAGAATGACGGTTTTTAGTTACAGTATTCCAAAACTACGCAAATTGTTTGAAAAAGTAACATATTCTGCTTTCGATGTCTTACGGCAAGACCGTCATTACAAGTACAAATATTCGTATTCGGAATCTTCTTATCTTGTCAGAATTATGAACAGCTCACAACGTACACCACTTTTCTTTACTTTGAGTGAACAGTAGGTCTTAATGTTGGTCTAAATAAGCGTTCTGATTGCGACTGATATCACTTTGATCAAGGAATTTGTGGAAATTAAAATCCTCAGAGATTTCTGTTATGATATGATTGAAAAAAAATTCTTCCAGGTCTCTTTCTCTCTCTGTCTTTTTCTCTCTTCCACACTTCTGTTTAATGCAGCAAACTGAAACGTTCACCTTTAATAAAAATGATACAAGCTTATTAACAACATACCTTTTGCTACATTTTCGAATTTCCAGCAGAAAGGGATTGACACGTTCCAGGTCGGAAAGTAAGTCGACCGTCCGGGTAGTCCCACACACTGCAGTGTCGCACTGCCATTGAGGATGTAACCTTCATCACAGGTGAGAGTTATCTCAGATCCAAAGTATGTCATATCAGAGTCCCAATGACCATTTCTCATATGACCGGGGTGACCACAAAACCCAACCGGAACTGTTGAGTTGAAGAAAACTATGTAGAAATTATGTAGATACATGTATATATAATTTTGCAGTTCACACTCGACTTACGTATATATATATTATATATACGTAAGTCGAGTGTGAACTGCAATATGGCTGACAGTGCTCAACTATATAGGAGCCCATGTAGTATGATATATAGTAGGATGGAAGGCGTTGATTTATTAGTGACTTAGCTGGACAGTCTGTTTCGGCCGAAGCCTCGTCAGCAACTAAATCAGTTTCTTGTTAAAGTACAGTGTAAGACATACGGCTCTGGTGCACTCAAGCAAGTAAACAAAAGATACAAAAGATACATGCACGTGGCTACTTAACAGCACAATAAAGTTGGTAATGACACTGGTACTGGGCTTAACGTAAGGCAGGTGTAATATGGCTTAAATTGTTACACAATTGTTACAAAATTGTTACAAAATAGCCAACAACAGTTAAGAGCAAGTCAGGGACTCCTGCAACTGCAGAAAGAAGGAGGATTGCCCGATCCCCGGGAAATGCACAGCCAGGAACATCATACGAGGCAAAGGTAGCGATCGACCCCGGACGATGAGAAAGTATACATCGGCCTCACCTCAACCTCCTTCAAATCCAGATATGCTACACACAAGGCAAGCTTCACAAACAGGGAAAAGAGACAACAGACAGAACTGAGTAAATACATCTGGGGACTGGAGGATAAAGGCACTCCCTACTCACTCACATGGAGGATCGTCAGGCACGCCCAACCGTACTCGCCCAAAACAAACCGTTGCAACCTGTGTCTATGGGAGAAATGCCACATCAACACGACCAAGAAACCAGCCATCCTGAACTCAAGAACAGAACTCATTTCAACATGTAAACATAAGAAAAAGTTTTCCCTCGCAGAGCTTGGTTAGTCCCCCCCCCCCCCCCCCCCCGGGCATCCACATGTAACAATTTAAGCCATATTACACCTGCCTTACGTTAAGCCCAGTACCAGTGTCATTACCAACTTTATTGTGCTGTTAAGTAGGCACGTGCATGTATCTTTTGTATCTTTTGTTTACTTGCTTGAGTGCACCAGAGCCATATGTCTTACACTGTACTTTAACAAGAAACTGATTTAGTTGCTGACGAGGCTTCGGCCGAAACAGACTGTCCAGCTAAGTCACTAATAAAGCAACGCCTTCCATCCTACTATAATATATATATATATATATATATATATATATATATATATATATATATATATATTATACATACACATTAAGTCAAGTTGGATTTCATCTCTTTTAAGGAAACGAACACCTTCATTATTCAGAACACGACTCTGTCTCTATGTTCGCACAAATGTAGGGTTATGTAAAATTCTATGAATTCCCTATCTTTACGATCTGCATGTGCATTTAAGCAGTATTCATATCACTGATGTGAATGAATTATGTTCGAATCCCCACTGAAATTATTTTGTTTTTCTTTAAAACACATACATCTGCGACCGAAGCCATACTATCACCTTAATTTGTTATCTATTTATTATTGAATTCTCGTAATTCACACATGGTCTATAAGCCTTTCGTACTCACCAGTGACTAAATGATGGACTTGTTGGTCGGATTCATGCGCTGCCTGCCTGGGACATGTCCATGTTTGAGAATCAGATTCTATCTCCCCGTACGGTTCTGACGGGGAAAAAAATGTGTAAATCTATTGCGTAAATTAGCAGGATCATATTCTCTGGTTTGTTACAACAGATAAACAACAGATTTTATTAGAATTTCCTTCAAAGAAAGACAAAGCCTGAAATGTCCGTTCATGGACTTGTTAGCATCTCGGAAATCTAGGTTTCCCATTAAATGCAAAGCAAAATGATATAGCCTGGGAGAGAATTACCAGATATACTAGGGTCATGATTATCAGGCCCAGCCTTGTTAGATAAATCATGACATACGACTTGATTTGATTTGAATTTTGACATATGTGACCCTGCACCTCAAAACAAACAAAAAGTCGCCAGACATGAACTTTTAGTTAAGACCATATTCTGAAAGAGTAGACTTTAAGCTTTAAGATGATGTATAACTCAAATCAAATGGACTCTCCTTACCTATCTAATTATTGGAAAGAAAGCACAAACTCAGGAAAAGTGTGAACTGAGAAAAGAGGCTCTGAAGTACAGTGTCTATTCAAGCGCTTAATCTTTACCAAACCGTGCTGGCTGTGCGATGAATGGGACAAAAAACGGGAAGTGTTCCACCAGAGTAACAAGAGTGAAGGGATTATTAGATTAAACTGAAATTAAATATGCCTCATTAACACATTCTGTTCATAATTAATGCCAACTTTCAAAGCAGTAGCATTATCCTTTCAAAAGTTATTAGAGTTGAAAGTGAAGAGTGTGGACAAGGTTTTTCAGAAATGAAAAAGGGATTCTAAAGACACACTTCTTCACACTATTCTGCCAAAAATGTTCAAGATAAACTGCTAAAAAACACACTTTCCTACCCGTTTTATGATACCAAATTTTAACACAATGTAAAAGAAGACCCGTTCTTTCAGAAAATATGAAAAAGTCAAGTTCGGCTAGGTTGACCCATTGCACTTATTTTCAGTCCTCACGCAAAGTCAGTGTGTGCGATTTTATGTTCGTTTTGAGGTGCACGGTCACATATATACTTCTGATAAGACTGCCCATTACATTTAACTCAAAGCATTTTATTAATACACCAACAACTCAGTGCATAAATAGAAGAAAATCTTTCATATTTTTTTAATTCATGGATCCCTTGTTAACTGGATAAAGATGTGCTCAGCATAAACATGCATTGTGCCCTTCGTCCATGTCGTCAATGTGTCATATTACCGAATATATTGCCGTCAGAGAGTATTATGTGACCCTGCATCACAAAACAAACAAAAAGTCGCACCCCATGATTTTACGTGAGGACTCAAAAATGTGAAATGGGTCAACTATTACAAGTCAATCTTGAGTTTTTATATTTTCTGAAAGAGCTATCTTTCTTCTGCATTATTCTTTAGTTTGGGATTATAACAAGAATGGGAAACTGTGTTTTTAGCAGTTTTTCTACAACCCCTATTTGGGGGAGGGTAGAATGATTCGGTATGTTTTAGAGGCCCCTTTTCATTTCCTTGAAGTCCTTTGTGAACTCTTTACTTTCAAGTGTAATAACTTTTGAAAAGGTAATTATACTGCTTTGAAAGTTTGCATTAATCATGGACATAATGTGTTAATAGAACATGCTGAATTTCAGCTTCATCCGATAAACCCTTCATTGTTGTTGCTCCGGTGGTTGACATCCTGTGCTTTGTCCCTTTCATCGCACAGCTAGCGCGTCTTGGTGAAAGATTAAGCGCTTGAATAGACCCTGTACTTCTGAGCCATTTTCTTAGTTCACACTTTTCCAGAGTGTGTACTTTCTTTCTCGTATTTAGGCAGGTTAGGGGACTTGAAATTGAATTATACATCATTTTAAAGCTTAGAGTCTGCTCTTCCACAATCTGCACTTAACTAAAAATCCATGTCTGGCAACTTTTTGTTGGTTTTGTGATGCATGGTCACATATAGTATATAGTATACATATAATGATAATATTAATTAAAAAACAAAACAAAACATGCACACATGTTCCGTGCTATTTGGGAGCGTTCGTAGTCTCCAATGCTGAAAGTGTTTTTTTTTTTGTGCATTAATATAATTATATCAACTGGAATAATAGGCTTACCTCGGCATTTGAGTCTAACAGCCTCATTCGAGGAACAGTTATCGGCTGTCAGTGAACAATCCTTCAAACGTTGAAACCTGCCTGGAACTGTGCATTGATATACAATAATGGAACTCATTTATGATCCTTTAAAGACATAAAGAAACTCATACAAAGTGAAATTACCAACGGATATGAAAGTAATATCTGGAAAGCACATACATTATGGCAAATATTTCTAACTGCATTAAGTCCATCTGGAGGTTGAAGATAGAGCAAATCGTAGCACTATGAATATTCGTGAAAGACATTCACTCACAAATGTTTAACTATGCTTGTAAATGCAGACTTACCTTCTAACGGTCTGTTATGCCATAATTTCATTTGTTTTCGAAATCTACATGATTTCAAAGGAGTTTCTCTTTTGTTTATCTTTTTTATTTCACAAATAAGCAATATTGTAATCACCATCAAGACATGATAACCGTCTGGTCCTGCTCGGTGGCACTGTTCTTGGCAGGGTTTGAGCCGCATACTCCTCAGCCGCTGGGAAGCCGAGCTCTCCACACACGAGTCCGGCAGCTTCGGCGTTGAATCCTTCAAGACAGACATATTTGTCCCTTTCGAAGACGACCAGTCCCTCAAGGGGAGAGGGTCCGTCACTCAAGGTAACATTAGGTGTTTCTTAAAAGCGAATTATAAACACATGAACAATTTTAAAATGATAACACATTGTCTTTACGTCCACCTATCATATCAATGGAATTATAGCACGATTAAGACCAAGCATTACTTTCGGAGGGTTGCTGTTTCGAAATAAGAACGATTACCGTTGGTAGTGTTTTATTTTCTACCTAAAGTATGTACTCCTACATTAAATATCAAATACACCCTTTTACACTTTTTTGAATTTTAATTCTTAAAGTCTTAATGACAGGCATTAAAGACTGCAGTAAGATTCTTTGTTTTGTTTTGTTTTACGTTCATGATGTGCTCATGTTTGATTTTGTTCACTTCTCGGCCTTCCGGTTAAGGTCATGTGTAATATCATTGTTATCAGTGTTCCATCAATATATTCCCACATAGATTTTCTGTCTTGGGTTGCTTTCGCTACATGAATTTAGAAAAGGAAGGCCTTTTTTAAATTTTTGAATTATGGTTTAATTAATTGGGGAAATCATCAAATCCACGCAGTAGCAAGTTATCACAATCTATGGAGATAATCAGATTAAAGAAGTGACCAATTTATTGTGTAGCGGCATGATGGAGACATCACATTTGCTTTGTTATTGCGCATTGTGCTTCTATTTTACGACCGATATGTCCATAGTGCATTATCATCGTTATATCCGCAGGAGCTCATTGAAATCAAGTGGTATATAGGGACTTGATGAAAGCCGATCTAATATGTTATTTGGTGTTTCTTTGTTTGTTTGCTTGTTTTTTTTTTTAAAACTTAAAATCGTATGCTCACTAACCCTCTCAAAGTTAAAAATATGAATAGCAAAGGTGGACGCTATGGACCTTCTCTTTTTCTTTTAATAATGGCGACACATTATTTTGACGTAAGAGGAGATTATGGTGAAGGAAACAAGTGCAATTCCACCCTCGCTTGGACGCCATTGTATTGCAATCAGCTCGTTGTATTTTCGAGTTTACGACCAGAACATGTCGACCGTTTCCTCTGTTGCATTTTTTCAAGTGATAGAAATAAAACAAACTGAACAATGTGAAATACAGGTAGGCTTATTTCAATTTTGTACTTGTAATCATTATTATACGGATATCAGTGATTACTTACCCTCGTTACACTTTGCCCTGATGTTGAATTTCACTGGGTAAGTATATATAACGTATAGTGAGCTTCGTCTGATGAGCAAGTGATAACATGGAAGAAGACGGAACGTCACGCTGAATCCTGGCGATAGATGACTTGTTAGCTATCATATCATGCAAATTCAGCCCTAACTCTAAGTTATTGATTGACTTCACTTCATATGAAATTCTCAACCCGCAAGGTGCTTGCAGAATCCAGCTGTCCCTTCTGAGAACGCAATATCTGTCACACGACAACTCTCTCTCTAGTGGTTCCCCCGAACATTTTAGAGATAAATCTGAAGTGATAAAGAGGAGGAGATAAAGTGCATCGTGATTTAATGATAAGTTTATGACTTGACGAAGAACACAATGTTAGAAGGTAACATTACCATGATTACTTGTGACACTTTTCACACATTTTTTTTTTTTAAAGAATGTTCACATACCATTTCATTTATTCTTACTCGATTTGAAATACTGTTGTTTGTTTGTTTGTTTTTTTGTCAGGAAAAAAAAAAAGGTGTCGGCTATCCATTCACGAAACATCTTTCTTTTTTATTTTGTGTGAACTTAACGACTGAGAAATCACTAGAATCATTGTGGCAATGGGTGTAAAATATTCAAACTAAATAATCTGAACGGATACTAAATAATATATGAGCAGTGTTTTGAGTCTGAAGCTATCAGTTGCGGCTTCTGAGACTTGGTAGTCATAGGCACACAATTACCTTGAGAAAAAAAAAAACACGATACATTCAATGACATAATACAGTATGTCATAGCAGGTCATGTAGCCTGTGCAACGATGTATTATTACCACTGTACATTGTAGCACAGGCAAACATACTTACGTTGACAGTAACAATGAAATCTAGAAATGACAACGAAATTGCTAGCAGCCAAAATGATAGCAGATGATTTTAAGAAGCTAGAGAACGAGACCAGAACTATACTGACTAGAACACTGCGAGTATCACCCCTCGTCCATCACACACACATGAGACACACACATACAGACACACGCACACAATTATTTTTGACAAATGATCATGCTGAATAGAACTCTGCATGTGACACCCCCTCCTCCATCACACACACATGAGACACACACACACACACACACACACACACACACACAGAAACAGGCACACAATTATTTTTGGCAAATAAACATGACAAAGCAAAACGAACATGCGCTTCAACACAGAGAACAAGCTAGAAAATTCAAATTTCTAACAAAGAAAGCAGGAACATTTAACAACATAAAGATAGTACTTTCTAAAAGTTCCACTCCCATGTTAGGGAGATACATGAATGTAAGTCTTTGTTCTCACCGATTCCCTCCTTTCAATTACAATGCAACCAGACTATTAATAAAGAAAACTAAAAAAACATGTACGTACATGTAGGCCTTGACACGGTGAGTGAAGGAAAAAAGCACAAGAAAACGAGAGAAAACCATGCTAGGTAGACCATCCTTTCGTCCTTTGCGATATTCAAGGTCATTATTTCGTCGGGTAATCGACTACAAACTTTCCCTCGAATATGATGATTGGTTCCGTCTCTGTATCGGTTACCCCTGCCCTTGACTCTTCTGAAGTACCTTTATTCACTAAATTACGCCCAGGTCTGCACGGGGGCGGAGTGGTCGAACCTTCTTCTATTACAGCAAGCAATTACAGCAATGATTATAATCCGCACGAATGAGGACCGAAATGCGCGTATTAAAATTGCTCAGGTACTCGTGTGTGCGTGACAAACTGCAGTTCGTCAAAACAATTTCGCTCCGAAAGTCATGCAACCTATTTCCAGGCAGTGGAGGGAGGTACATAGACCAATTTAATGAATTTCATGCATTGGTTCATAAATACGATTTGCACATGTCCCCGCCCCCCTCTCTCTCCCTCCTCCACAGAAAGACGACTCCTTCATCTTTACATTCACATCCGTGTTTGGTTACGGCTTGAGAAAAGAAAAAAGACGTCTAGGCGTAATTAACATGGTCAAACAAAGAATCTCATTGTTTCTGTGTTCTATGAGTTAGCTCATTATCCTCATCCATAACTTTCAGTTTCGAAGTATTGAGAATCAAGCCACTTCAACCCACTGCATGATGGGGTTTGCGTGATGTAATGATGTTATGTGCTGTTGATGATGAAATCACAGAAGTTGCAAAGAGAAAATTACTCTCTGCACATGTGATAAATACTCAACTATAATTGATTTGAATGTGAAAATACATGCAGATCAGTAAATCAATAATTGTTCTGTATCTTTAACTGAATAAGGATATGTTAAAAGACCTACACTGCCGTTTGTTCTCTGGCGATCCGTTCAGGTCACTAATGGGACATTAAATTATCTGAAGTTTTGGTGGCCCAACAACAACAACAACAACAACAACAACAACAACAACAACAACAACAACAACAAAATATTTATAGTGGCCAGAAGTAAACAGAAAAACAATCTGGAAAGTGCCATGCTATAATGCAGAACTCTGTACGTCACACACACCTATACACACACGCACGCACATACGCACACAGGCACAAACCCCCACACACACTTAGATATTAGGTCTACGTTTATATGTGACCCTTCACCACACAACAAACAAAAAGTCGCCAGACATGAAATTTTGGTTAAGAGCATATTCTGAAAGAGCAGACTTAAGCTTTAAAATGATGTATTACTCAAATCAAATGGACTTTCCTAACCTATCTAAATATTTGAAAGAAAGCACACACTCGGGAAAAGTGTGAACTGAGAAAAGAGGCTCTGGAGCACAGTTACTATTCAAGCGCTTAATCTTTACCAAGCCGTGCTGGTTGTGCGATGAATGGGACAAAAAAAAAACAGGATGTAAACCACCGTGGTAACATCAATGAAGGAATTATCAGATTAAAGTGAAATTGAGCATGCCTTATTAACACATTCTGTCCTTAATTAATGCCAACTTTCAAAGCAGTAGCATCATCCTTTCAAAAGTTTGAGGAGTTGAAAGTGAAGAGTGTGTACAAAAAGGGGACTCTTAAGACACACTTAATCACACTATTCTGCCCCCCCCCCCAAAAAAAATGTTCGAAATAAACTGCTGAAAAACACATTTTCCTGCCCATTTTAGGATCCCAAATCTTAGCATAATGTAGTCTAGTTTCTAGCCGTTTTTATTTCGTCCTTATTTCTCCGAGTTGCAGCTTAGTGTATGTGCAGAAGCCCGCTGTACTGCGCTAAGCCGAGTGAAGGCGCATACCCAGTCGGATTGCGTCGCAATAACGGGTGTATATATATATATATATATATATATATATATATATATATATATATATACATATACACTCAACAAAAAAGAAAGTAAACACTTTTTCGAGTTTATATTTCACATAGAATTTGTGACAAAATGTTAACGTATTATTTACCATATGAAAGGTGATCTAATTATCTGTCAACTTGGTGAGTCAATAAGAAGGGGAACTTTACGCATTAGTGAACACCTATGTTTTTCTCTTCTCTTCCAAGGCACAAAAGTGAAAATTGCAAAAATTAACAAGTTGTTATTCATGTGTAATTGCTCTTAATGTAACAATAAGAACAAAAGAGAAATTTAACACAATAAAGAACATGGATTAAGAATTGGATGATTCATGGATTGGAATTGTTTGTTCTTTTAACCCTCTATTTTACACGCCACATTTATTATCTGTCTATAGGTTTGTGTGTGAAATTTGTGCACCTTTGACTCCTTGGCACAGAAAGGGTTAAACATTTCATAAAGCAGTTGTTAAGCATCTTTCAAAAAGTTACAAGCTTAATTCTCACCTCAACCAATACTATACCATCTCTGTAAAAGTGACGCAATCTACTATCGATAGGCAAGCAGCCTGAATATTAGCAAGAATGGTGTCATGTTCCGCTTATTCACCTCCAATGTAGCAAATTGTGAAGCACGTTGTAAATCCGTTTTTGAGCTTGATAATTCGTTGTAAAGCCTAACACATAAAGAGGTATCATTTTTTTTTCATTGAACCATAGCTGTAGACAGTTTAGTCTATAATTGTTTTTATTCTAACTTTTGTTAACATTTGAAGAGTTTGTTTGCAAAAACCGATAAGTCCATTTTTGAAGATTTGGAAGTACATTCTTTGTCATAAAGTACAAAATAATACCTTTTAAATGATATATTGGTCACTACATATAAAGGTATATTTTTGAAGTTATGGTCAAAAGAAGCACAAATTTTCTTATTATTCTCTTTATTTTTCTTGACCTTTAATCGCAAATATCTCCATTTGACAAATATGGACTTATCGGTTTTTGCAAACAAACTCTTCATTTGTATTATTTAACGGTATTTAACATTGATCATACTTATTCAAATTTTTACATAGGTTGTTTCCACCATAAACTCACCTTTAAGAACGATTTTAACGCACTAAAGCTGGGGGCTTGTTTCATCAGCAACTGGTAAATAATAAAGAATGCAAAAATCGACATGTGCCAGAGCATAGTTTGCTCATGTGATGTTTGATTAAAACAGTTGAGATTTGGGTTTTTATTTGGTTTTGTCGACCTTAATAACATCCCTAGCAATATCTATGCCACACATGTCAAACCACACAAGGAGTCACACACAGCCTGTCAGACTCTCTCTCACACACACACACACACACACACACGCGCGCGCGCACGCGCCCGTACATGATGAATACACACGCTAACACTCACACACGTCATCATTATCTGCACATATCACATTAATATGCAAACTGACTAAAAAGCAATTCATTGTGATGTTAATGCACAGAATTGTCTTCACGGCATTATGATTGAATTTGAATTCCATTCCGTAGTAAAATGGAAATTTGCGATTTTACAGACATGTTCATGACTTTATGATGACTAATGGTTTCAAATGGTTAACCACAGAAATTATGTAGTTTTGCACTGTCTCAAAATGAGACAACAATAAAGAGGAATAATCAATGGTTCCTTACTCTTCCATTCCCAAAGATTGTAGGTTTCAATAGGCTTTGATTCTTTTCAGCATGATTTCCAAACCCATGCCTAACTTTTAATATTACCCAACACATAAGTACAAATGGGGGAAAATACAAAGAATGGCAGCTTTCAATAACCTTGTGTCCTTATGCGGGAACTTGTGCTTAAAGGATTGCCTGACTTTGGAGGCATCACATCAGTACTGAAGCGGGCAAAGATGTTGTGTCTTCGGGTTACCCCGCAACAGAACTTTTTTTTTTGGGGGGGATAGAGAGTACACGGGCGTATTAATGTGACAGAGGTCTTAAAGGGGCTGTACAGAACTGGTTGAGGTGGGGATTCATGTTTTTTACATTCCTAAGTGAGATGATGAGAAACCTCTCATGAAATATGAAAGAGCATGTAATTTTAAGAAGGATTCAACGTTTATTTAATGAAAATTGGTTTTCAAATGGCTAAGATATCCAAAGAGTGATAATAATAAAAGACTACAGGCCACAACTTTATTAGGATCTCTTTGTTTCATCTTGTTTCTGGATATCTCCTCCACTTCAAAACCGATTTCTATCAAATAAACATTTGATACCCCCCCCCCTAGATTTGCATGCTCTTTGACATCTCATAGAGTGGTTTCTGAATATCTCGCAAAATGTTCAAAGCTAAATCCTCACCTCGACCAGAACTGTACACATCCTTTAAGGTGCTTTCGATAACGGCGTTTAACAAACGTCAGATGTCCTTTTAGGCGTGTGCTTGTGTGTGTGTGTGTGTGTGTGTGTGTGTGTGTGTGACTGTGACTTTGCCTTTGAAAAAAAAATGTATGCAATATTTGTCGATTTTGCACTCTCGAAAACAATGTCCCGTGCTCACCCAAGCATCAAAATATACCACACAAAATCGCACATACGTGCCTAGACATGTGTTCATTTCCTGTTTGTTGTCATTATTATTATTATCATTTTATACGTACAAAATTTATCTAAGCTAACATGAACGTAATTCTATGATCGACGGCAATCTATCTGAAATGTTGATCTTTCTTTCTTAAAGTGCAGGCATGGCTGGTTGTCATTTCAATGGGTGATGCTGTTTTGTACATCGCATGACCCATTTCACACTTCCGGTAGTGATACTAACGTAAATATCTGATTATAAGTTTATCATTGCCAAAAGTTGTCATTTCAGATTTTTTTTTCTAAGCACTTTAAACGCACAGATTACAAACATTAAAGACACCACTGGACCATTTCTTATCCTCATTTTGGTGTGAGCATGTACATGAAACTATACAATATTTAAAAAAAGAAAATGACACACATAAAAACCTTCATGTCGAAGTTCTAACAACTACCATTCATATCTCTGCTTACCGTAACACACTATTGAAAAAATATTGGCGAATCAGACGCCATACCCCTGTGATTATGTATATATATTATACAATGTGAGAAATTGGCCCCAAGAGACGTACTTTCAACACTTCGTGACGTCAAGCATGACCAACATATTATTTTCAACATTACATATTATTTGTCTAGGATAATAAAATTGCTCTTGACTTTCCTCTTTCAGAAAATGCATGACTTTGTATAGTGGCAGGGCCTTCCATCCTGTTGAAGGTCAATAAATCGAATATTGTTAACTAACAAAATGTGCATTACAAATCGTCCTATGTACATGTATATGGTTGCATGGTTAAGACTGTAATATCGAAAGTTGATAATTTCGATATCATGTCATAACAATGTATTTTCACCTTCATTCTTTCACAACAGCAAGTACATTGTGTACACTGGAGTCATTAACCATCATTTTATTCCAATGTAGAAATTGTACTTGTCGGTCGTTTCACATTCACATTAAATTTTACATTTCTAGTCTAATATTTTAAAATAGAAAATAGACTCGTAGCTATTTACTCATAAAACCAGGATGCTATACTTGCACGCATGATATTTGGTAGTTCATCATTCTCTCTCACTGAGTCTGCCCATACTCTTAAGTATGAAACAAAACAGTACATTCTACCATGGGGACCTGAACACAATTGGTGCCACTTTATTGAGACATGGAATCATGAATCAAAGTTCAAAGGTCTAATGAAATAGTTTGTTAGCTCAGTTTTGAAGTGATTTGCGTGACATAACATAACGTCATAACTACAATACGCTAGTCCCAGCTATTCAGATCAAAATAATAGACTCTAACATTTCACAAAATATTAGTGGCTTTTCAAACGAAAGAACATCCATACCTTGAGAAGACAAGCAAACCTAGTACTTAACATCTACACAATGAAACTGCAATGAAATATTGATATCAGTGAAGTACTGTGAAACGCAAGTGCTGTTCTTGCGTCGGTCTAGATGATATTTGTAACATTCATGTACAATTCCTTCTGCGATGCCTGTTTGACGTCCGTGTGGTCTCCTCTTGTTTTGTCCACCTTTGCATACAACTCTTCGCATGTTGGGGTTGCTGACGAAGATGTTTTTGCTGATTTGTTCACAGTTGCATACAGTTCCTCACAAGGTTTAGGCTCTTGGGTGAAACAAACTAGGTTTTCAGTATCGTTGTTGCCATCTTCTCTGACACAACTATATTCGCCAGAGTCGAAATCATGAGAGTTCTCACCATACGCTTTATTGTCCAGAAGATCGTCAGAAGGCACGGATTTTGCTGGAATGAAACAAGTCATATCATTGTCGTCTTTGCCAGAAGTGGAACAAGAGGCCGAGGAAACCGGATGATGAATTGGTGCCACGTCGTCCTGAGAGACATGATCGATGGAATCATATTCACTGTCCAAACACGTTTTACCAGAACGGGCAAAGACGAGGTCAGGCCGTTCGCCAAAGTTCAAAGAATTATAACAGCTATCATCAAACAAGCACGCTCTACCAGTGGACTTAAAGTCATCTTTCGTCATGCTGTCAGTACTGTTATCAAGGTCTACATCCTGGTAGACACAGTCTTCATAGCTGTTTTCTGCTTGTTGCAGCGATGTTTCTTGCAAGCTGTGATATTCATGGCAAGCCAAATTATTTTCTGCAGTCATCGGAGTCATGCCGGCAGGTTGAGGAACATCCTTGTCTACCTCCGCAGTGTCCTGGTAGATGTGGTAAGGGTCCTCTTGTTCAGGTGAAGCGTCTCCGAATCTGTTACCCTCATGACTAAGTAATTGACGACCCTCTGCGCCAGCGATGATATCCGAAGAGCCAACAATATTCGTCGCCCTTTGATTCCGGATTGAAGTGTTTACAGCATGCATCTGCAGTTGATCGTCATCTGAGTAGTCATTTGCCCGATGCGAAGGTTGGGATGTTCCGCGTCTTCTAGTAATAGGAGAGGGAAATACATAAATGGCAAATATTTTATTGTCACGTCCAGAGTATTCACGTGCATGACGCAAGTTATTATTGGTAATATTGCAATCCATGAAATTGACCTCTGCAGCATAGTTCATCCATTTGCAGCATAGTTCTCCATTTCCGACTTTTTCTTTGTTATGATTCAGTCACATTTTGCCCATGTATTTCTTCATCTAAAGTATGTTTATCGTTTCATTGTAAACAAATGACGTGCATTTAAATCTCATTTGGACATGTACAATTTACATTGTACTTTACTTTGCTTATATGCAATTCTCATATTATTATACTTTGGCCAGAAATGAAATAAATGAAATGAATGAAATGAATGACTTTATGATTCATGGTCATCCCGCTGGTAAGAACACAGTGTCTTACAAACATATTGTAAACAGATTGCGAACACATTGTGAATCATCTAATTCACAGTATTAAGCAATGCATTACTATGTGAACGCGCTGTGAAAACCACACCACAGTGTGAACCTTCACTCTGATAAATTCGAGCGTTTTCACACAGTCGACTATGTGAACTCACTGTGGACACACTGTGGAACAATGCCTTATTTCAGGCAGGATTATGTATCATGATGTTTACACACAATGTGCACAACATTGTTTTACATTAATTCAAACCATATCACATCATCAATAAAGTAACGATGTTAACACGTGTCTTCCTCTAAAGAAAAAAAAAAAACCCGATGATAATGATAACACCTTACTTAAACACAAATAAACGAGACTCACCTCTTCTGCTGGTAGCGACACCATGCCTTGGAAACTGTGACAAGAACTAGGAGAGCGACACCCAGTAGGGCTCCAAGGATGTATGTAATAAATTCACTTCCAGGAACTAGAGAATCTGTATGATGATTCATTAGGTTAAAAGATCTTAACAAATTTTATGTTTTTCATATATTATTTTTATAACACCAAAGAATCGATATCATGACGTGATGGGATTGACATACTTCAGTTTTATCGGTAGTGTAAGTGATATTTTACTGCATTAGCAACTGATTCTTTTCACTTCGCTTTACTATTTATTGTATGGAATCATCCAATGTTCGTATGTTGTTGTTCCTCTTTTCTTTTCTTTTCTTTTTTTTTTTTTGGGGGGGGGGGGCAAGCTGTACTGAATGCCAATACCAGGTGTATCGTGTGAATTCTGGGTTGTTTGTATGGTTTGAAGTCTGCAGTTGATTGTATTAAAAAAATAATTCCTTGCAAATTTACACAGGCTCTTAATTATCATTTTCTGAAAAAAAAATATATATAAACGTTGTCAAGGCATTCATTGCATTGCTTTATAGTAGGATTAAGTTGGATAAAGTAGGATAAAGTTACCGAAATTTAACCAATTTTGCAACTAACGCGGCTCGGCAGTTTGGATATCCAAAATCTTAATGGAAACGGTAAGATTGAACTTTGAATTTGTTTTGAAACTTCGTATATTGAAATGTATGGAATGTAACTCTGGATCTAGTGCTCTACTGCTACTCCAAGTTTCAGACAACCCATATTACGTGCGAACGTCAATAGTTCGGCCGAAGGCAACCAAGATGCCTATTTTAACGTATATTGCAAAATCAACCCTTCTGCCCCCCCACGGAAGAAAGCAGTAACTGCAAAGCTGCTGAGCTGAGATAAATGCGATTTTGTGTTTTTTGCAGATTCTTTAAAAACACAGAAACATTCAAAAATATTTTTGTGGTATGATTATGCACCATACCTAGTTGTCTAACAATACCTAGGAAAAAATTATGTTTCCGTTATTTTTTAAATGTTATTTAGGAAAATGCAGTTACTGCGGTGGCTCACCCTTGATTCTGGGTAGTTTCCCCACGGAAAAAAGCAGTAACTGCAGACGGCCAGGAGTCTGCTGTTTTCCCCATGGAAAAAAGCAGTAACTGCACATGTCACATGACCATAGGAGGAGAATTGTTACCACCACCAGGTTATATAGTTCTTCTACTTTCTGGTTAGTCTAGATCTATAAGATCTAGGACCTATCGCTAGACCTAGACTAGGTCTTGTCGATTGAATGGCATTCTGTGTAAAAATAAGGTAGACACCTATGTACCCTAATTGAACTTTGGAGTGCCCGGCATGGCCCCTTACACATGACCCTGGACTAGACAATAAAGTCAAGTCTCTTCGTCTTAGATCCTAGTCGAACTCTGACGTTACACTTAAGCTAGACTACAGATCTATGCCCAATGTTAGTCCTAGACCTAGGTCTATTAGATTAGGCCTACTGACATTTTGTCTAACACTAAACAGTTAACAATAGATTAGAATCTAGATCTACTCTGTAACGTTAGATCTGGTAGACCTATTTTAAACTTTAGGGCCTACATCTAACATTAGACTAACGTTAGTGGATTAATACTAGTGCTCATCTCCCTTCAATATATTTTCAGCTCACCTAGATTTTCTGGTTCTGGCCAAAGCCATGGCTACCATGACTTTTCCTCTGCAATTCATGATAGATTTACAGGCATGCCTGGACCGCAGAAACTGTGTGACAGCATGGTTAGCACTGGCATGATCACTCAGACTGTACCAGACCTGCAATACTGTGCATGCAAATGATGAGTGTGATGTGATGCAATGTTTAGCTAGTTACTGTATGCTGCAGAATTTTTGCGCATGCAGCTGCTGCACGCGTATTCTGCACTCTGAGCGCGCTGAGTCTGCCAGGTTTGCTAGTCTCCAGAAAGAAGCTTTTTCTACAACTTGTCATATGATTCCCTGCGGGCAGAGTCAAGTTACTGGTGAAACAATCTTTTGATATCTACTCTCCTAAATTATGGGAGAAACTGCTGTTTACATTGTTAGAAAAAAAAAATTAGTAGAAAAAATAAATGGTATTAGGGAAAAAATATACAGGAAGGACTATACAGAGTCTGAATGATAAAGACTAAATTGTTAGTTACTGCTTTCTTCCGTGGGCTTTGTTAGTTACTGCTTTTTTCCGTGGGGAAACTTGCAAAGTTGAATCAACTGGATGCAGTTACTGCTTTTTGCAAAAGTGAAAATTTGTATTTTTGGTCACTTTCATTTTTCTTTTTGCAAAACTGACCTATTAACATTGGAGAGCATTAGGTAAACTATTTATTTTTGCAAAAAAGTAGACATTCATAAAAATGTCAGTTACTGCTTTTTTCCGTGGGGGGGCAGCCTTACACTTGTTGCAACCTCTATGATGCTTATGACGTAGCAAAGCATTTGGTAATTTTGCTCACAGTAACCATTGGCAGAACATTATTATGTGCATCAGTAAAACAGAAGCAAGAACAGGTACTATTCATTGAACGTGTTAAAATTCATAACGGCAAGCAACTTACCTGAAGAAGAGATGGTGGTCTCATGAAATGTCATCGGCTCTTTGGTAGACTGTCCGTTGCCTATTTTTTATAAAGTAATGTAGAACAGCAAAATGAGCAGTTCTTCCGTTTATAATGTATATGCATGTGTGTATGAGTGTGGGTGTGTATGTGTGTGGGTGTATGTGGATTAGTTACATTTTATGTCATACTTAATGCAGTCCAACGTCAAAATCTTTGAATACTTGAGATATCGGTATATTTCATCTTTCTGCAGCTTGTTAGTATTCTATAATATTTTTGAATGATTATCGTTTTAAAGTCTTCCATTTGCCAACCTAGCTGCTTAGAAACTAATTCAGAGATAATTTTATCAAACAAATATCACTTCAGTGAGAGACAGTGCAGAAAATTATCAATATATATTTACCATTTTTGTATTATATAACTCTTTATGTGCCATGGTGGAAACTCTGCCACATTATATTGAGACACCAACGTAGTGATACGTTGAGAAAAATCAATATAATATTTATAAATTTCTCTTAAATTGTAAATGAAGTTAGCAAAGTTATAGAGAAAAGCCAAGCTTTTGATTGATGTAAATTCTATATGACAAATCTATAATTACTTTTCTTTCAAATGCCCGGGAGATATATTACTGTAATTGTATGACTTTTGCACACAAAGTAGTGACAGAAACTTAGAATTTGCATCCAAATCCAATATGAAACGTTGTTTGTTAGTCATTCACCACATAAAATGCAAGCTATAGACGAGAGGAACGGAATCGTGTGAAACGCTTTCATTGTACTGTGGCATTTGGCGATTTATCGATCGGTTTGGGCGGGTTTGTGCGTTTGAGCGGAATTGGCACGCCATCGACTGAGTCGGAAGTGCGAACATGGCACATAAAGAGATAATAAGTTTCTTTTTTTTCGGAGCAAGTAGTGTTAATTATTATGTAGAGAGGTCATTTGGATAGGCAAACTCACTTAAAGAAGGCGTCGTCTGTCGTGCCGTTGTTTCTTGAACATACCGACCTTTGCGTACATGAACATTGTAAATTAGCATCAACAACATAGTCTTACTCCATGTATGAATTGCCTTTTAAAAACAACGTGCATTCATGTTATTTTATAGATAAAGAATATGCCCATGTACTCTACATAGCTATTGGGTGTCAGGCTTATAGTTCATGTTTCAATGTTGAAATGAGAAATTATACATGGGGTTACCTGTAAACGACGGGGATGGTATGTTTTCTGTAAATCAGTTCATTATGAAAACACTTATAAAGAACAAAAAAAAAAATGAAAATAAAGATATCGTATATCATATCACATATTCGGAAGTATCTTGTCTGAAAACGAAAAATATTATATAGGTTTCTATATTTTGTGTCAGTAAAGAATATAAAAATATGCATCAAGAAACTTAAGAAAAAGAAAATAATGTACTTTGCCATTAAAGTATATCAAGTTATTAGTTTACCTTTCTTTTTCTCTTTCCAAAAGTGACACTCCAGACTTCAAATTTCAGACACCTATGAACATTGATGTCATTTACCACAATTCTTACCACAGAAGACATTGACGAAGCGTGCAAAAGAAGGGCAGCGGCTAATAAAGACAATACTCACTGAACGTATTTTATCAATATAGACGTAAAACTCACGTGAAGAAGATATGGAGGTCCCATGTAATGTTGTTAGCTCTTGAGGAGCCTCTCCGCTTCCTGGATGTTATGTAATTAAGAAGAACAACATAAGTAGTTTTGTCATTTATAACATAACTAATAGTCCCACTGTGCAGGCATGTAAATATCTCAGTAACTTAAATCAGTTAAAAAGAAACCAGAAATACACGCTCAAAGAAAGGCGCCACTATAAAGACACCTGTGGACAACAAAGTTTATGATTATGTCGTTATTGTGATTGAAAGATGATAACCAAAAAAAAAAAAAAAAAAATGCGTGACCAAGCAACATGTCGGGCTCGCATTTGTCAATATTTTCTGCATAGTTACTACTGTATAGGTTACTGAAATAAAACAACGAAAACAATAATACCATCTAGATCCAAAGAGAAGACATATTAACACGCACATACACACTCACCTGCACGCATGCGAAAACAAGGGATGTTGTTGTATTTAATCAAACAGTAAGCTGTAATATAGTAATACTTACTGAAAGTGTTGATTGCAGTTTGTGTTGTTGAGGTGGGAAAATCGGTACTATACCATTCAGTGTCTACAAACAAAGTGCGCACAAACACAAAGCGTAAAACTGGAATTAGCGTACCAAGGTAAACGAGGAAGAGGTAAATTAAAAATGATTGTAAAATCCTAACAGTCATCATGGTGCCCTGCTGGAATACTTCATGGTTTATGGGTAGAAAAAAGAAGAATGAATGATGGGCACACTTCTTTTACATAAGCCACGAGGACATATCAGAATAACAAAAACTGCAGATTATCAAATCATTTGAGATAAAGGCTTAAAGTTGTACGGTGTGCAACTGCCATTAATTCCTAAGTTGCAGGACGGCCATAAGAAAAAAATAAAAGCAAAACGAGACGCATAAGGCTAGTTTGTATACATGCACATATGTCACCCTGCACCTCAAAACAAACAAAAAGTCGCCAGACATGAATTTTTAGTTAAGACCATATTCTGAAAAAGCAGACTTCAAGCTTTAAAATGATGTACAACTCAAAGCAAATGGACTCTCCTAACCTATCTAAATATTGGAAAGAAAGCACAAACTCAGGAAAAGTGTGAACTGAGAAAAGAGGCTCTGAAGTACAGTGTCTATTCAAGTGCTTAATCTTTACCAAACCGTGCTGGCTGTGCGATGAATGGGACAAAAAACACTAAGTAAACCACCAGAGTAACAATAATGAAGAGATTATCAGATTAAACTGAAATTAAATATGCCTCATTAACATCTTCTGCTCATGATTAATGCCGACTTTCAAAGCAGTAGCACTATCCTTTCAAAAGTTATTAGAGTTGAAAGTGAAGAGTGTGGACAAGGTGTTTCAGAAACATGAAAAGGGGATTCTAAAGACACACCTAATCACACTATTCTACCAAACATGTTCGAGATAAACTGCTAAAAAAAACACACTCTCCTGCCCGTTTTATGATACCAAATTTTAGCATAATGTAGAAGAAGACCCGCTCTTTCAGAAAATATGAAAAAAGTCAAGTTCGGCTAGGTTGGCCCTTTTCACTTATTTTCAGTTCTCACGCAAATTCAGTGTGTGCGACTTTATGTTCGTTTTGAGGTGCACGGTCACATATACACTCACTTTTCTTTACTACAGTTCTCTAAGTCCTCCGTTGGCTCCCCAATACATCATCGTATCACCTTTAAAATCCTGCTCACTGTTTATGAGATATGTAATGATGTATATTGTCCCATCTTTTCTCAAAGACTTGATTTCTTCCTCTCCTTCACTTCAACCGGTTTTCTCATTCTCCCTCCACTCTGTAAATATCACATGGTCCCGTCGCCGGTACCCGTTATGGTAATAGGGCTTTTCTGTCATTTCGCCATCTCTTTGGAACATAACTCCCTCTTTATATTCGAAATGCTGAAAGTGCATGTAAGTTTAAATCATTTCTTAAAACTTATCCATTTACTCAATTTGCGTTGTTGTTGTTGTTGTTAAAGATTTATATTATAATGCTGTATTTTAATTTAATGCTTCCCGTATGTTATGTAATGGTAATTCATGGAAGAGGAAATTCTTAGGTTTGATATTCTAACTCGTTTGAAGATGACATCACTAACCCATTAGAACCAAAACCCAAATGCACAAGCAAAAAAAAAAAAGTTTTTGAAAACTTAATTTTGATGGTAAGAGTGTCTCGTCCAAAATAGATTCGAGTAGGAAAAAAGTTTCAGAACGAAATTTATGAGGATTATCAATGCACTCTGATAGTTCCTGTTAATCTATATACTTATAGAACACAGCCAATTTAGGAAATGCTTTACAGTACCTCATTTTTTTTTGGGGGGGGGGGGGGGGGGTAAGCTTTCTTGGGATTGCACAAGTAAAAATATGTGAATGCAAATGTACCTCGTTTTGTGGAATCAATAGACCTAAATTATATGTAGGTATTATAATGCACTTTTAAATCAGTCTCCTTTTCAAATAAAGAGGGGTTACTTTTAGCTTTAATAGTACAGACCATCTATTTCACTTTCGACGGGTTGGCAAGACGAGACTGACGTGTTCAAAACCGGGTAGTAAGTCGACCATCCGGGTAGCTCCACACACTGGAACGCAGCGCTTGCATTGATGGCATATCCTTTGTCACAGGTGAGAGTTATGTTGGAGCCATATGTTGTGATATCTGAGTTCCAGTGACCATTCATCATATTATGCCCGGGATGACTACAAAACCCTACCGAAACTATAACAGATACAAAAAAAAGAAGAAGAAGCAGAATTGCCTGTTGAAGTATGCGCTAATTAAAGTCAAAAGAAGGCATGAAGGAACACAACGAGTATTTTGATCTGTACACCGCTTGGTATCGATGAGAGAGGATGATTGATGTATCTTTTTTTTTTAAACAGAATTTTACACCAAAGGGCCAATGCAACTCATAACCCATTGGAATCATACTGAGCCGTTGTATACGTTACTTAATTACAGCATCACAATAACTGGTATAGACGATGAATTGTATATGCGCGACGTAGTTATGTCAATGAATAAATTACTGAATTTTTCATTGTACCAGTCATTATCATTATGTTGTTAGTGTCAATAGTATCATTGATCATAAGCATATGTGAACAAACTGTAATAGCACCCCCACCAGCACCACCACCAGTTCCACCACACACAACCATAATTCACCTGGTTGTGCTCTGGAAGGCCGGAAGAAGCTAGATTTCGAATAAGAACTTACCCCATTTGTGCATGAATTCAAAATTTGAAAGCATAATTGCATGGTACAAAGTTTTTTTTTTATCAATATTAGCTTACCTTATTTGTATCAAGTAGATTTTTCCTACCTACAGTGCACGAAAACCCTATAATACAGACATTTGAAAACCGTACATTTGTAGCTGCCAATTGATATTGTTTAATATACAGAGTTTATAGTGTTCGAGGTAGTTGTTATTCAATTGTCATTTATTGTTTTTTTAATAAAATAAAGATAAATTAGTGCAATGGAACAAAACCATAATCAAAAGAAATTGCCTTAAAAAAGGCGTATTAGTGCATGTTTGTTGTTCCAGCGTTACTTTCGTGTTGATTGGTTATCCCAGCTTAATAGAATTAGAATCTCAAAATGAGAATTTGATAGAACTATAATACTCGTGATTATCTGTGACTTAATGATAGGTCATCTAAATTTGATTTTAATTCAAATCGACGACGATATATATATATATTTTCTTTTACTAAATTTTGGAACTTACTATTATATAAATAGTAGACAAAATGACCGGATCCAACCTCCCCCTGGATGGGACATGTCCAGTTGTGTGAGTAACTTCTGTCAGAAAGTACGTCCGCATACGCTTTGGACTGCGAACATACACAAGTCCGATGGTGTATGAGAGCAATCACATTGTGTTCGGATTCACTCCTGCATTTAGATATACACTTCTCATCGGAATGTACGTCGAATCCAAGTTCAGACAGAAGGGGGAATGCCTGTTGGTTGCCTTCGTAGCATCCAAGAAATCCAGGCTCTGTGGGAAACAAGCCATGATGGTTATGACCTGTTAATTAACAGTTCCATGCACCACGAAAAGGTTGATCCATAACCATGTTTGTTTGTTTGTTTGTTTGTTTTCTTTCCCATTCCAATTAGAGTTGATAGTTAACAGAGCAGAGAGTACAGGGAAACAAGAAACTCCAATACTGCAGACTGCCACTAGACCAATACAATATCATTATTTTGCAACTCTGCGATAAATCTGTGAATAAATGAAGACCACAGTCTAGATGTCTGTTTGTTTCATAGATATGAAATTAACATGAAATACATTTGAATAAAGTTACAGATATTGTATAGCTTTCTCTGTTATTTGGTATCTTAAAGGTAGGGAATCCCATTTGCATGCCTTAAATGAAAAGTTGTATAAATACAGTGGTATGTTGAACAGAGTATCATTTTAGAAACTCCCGTAAAGTATTGGAAGTGGAAGGTAACATTTAGTACATTTTTATTGACCGTTAGATTTTGAATTGAATTTTTTTCGGGGCTCACCGTAAATTCCAGTACATTACTAGGCTACCTTTGCAGACCCATGCACTGCATGTGTGTCTATCATGTATATTTTGTGAAGAAAGTTCATCAAAACTTACAAACATTTCTATATACATTCTTGCCACACACTCTATATGTTATTACATCAGCTCTTATACTTTTAGATTTGTGTTTATAGATAAAAACAAAATACAGAAGACGGCAACAAAAAGGCTTAAGTGCGGCTGACACACAGAACTACTGAGTAGTTGAGTTTTGTGCATTATTCAAATTGTAGATAACTGTTGACTTCCAAATTTCTCAGCAGTGGCCAAAACAAGTCCCCTGAGGTTCATATTTAATGTTTTGCTGCATTTTGGGAGTTCTGTAAAAGGTATCCCATACCTTTAAATGAAGAATATTGAAAAGTATAACAACAATCATAATATATTCTGCGGTGTTAACCTCACCTCGGCACTTAAGTCTGACTCCCTTGTTCAAGGAACATTCGGTAGTTGTCATTGGGCAATCGCTTATACGTTGAAACCTGTTGGAATCTGTGCATTAATGGCAGTTAAAGATCTCATATGCGTTTATCAAACCATTCGCATGCAAAAACAACTTAGGTGTCACGTTATACGGGTAAAGAACGCCATACAAAAACAGCAGCAATATCCTTTTTGGAAACGGACATTCGTGATATAAAAGTAACCATCAGAAGCTATAGGAAACAAGAAAATGCATCGTTTTATCAAAGGGGATTCAAAATTTGCAAACGTGATTGATATAAAGAATCAAAACTAGCTCATCATTTTGTCTTCTCTTATCTCCTCCCTTTTTTGGGGGGATTATTGCAAATAGAATGGTTGTTTCACGTGTTTGTTTTATTCTACATTTCCGATAACAATGTCGATCACTATCTGGACATAACTATGGTAACCGAAAATGCATCGCAATCTGGCAGACTTGTTGGTTTTGTTATGCTCAATGTTAACTAAACTGTACTCAATTTTTACCTTGTTTTTTTTACAATGTTGCATGAATACGTTTTTTTTTTTGGTTTTTTTTTATAAAATCGACGTGCTTGATAATAAAGCTGCTATACCTTGAGGTGGACATGATACGCGCTGAGTCTTTCTCCGTGTTGCTGTAATGGGCAAAGTCTGAGCCGAATACTTCTCTGCCGCTGGGAAGCCGAGCTCCCCGCAAACTAAATCAGCAGCTACATTATTAAATCCATCGTGGCAGACATATCCGTCTGATCCGAGGACAACTAAACCTTCCAGCGGAGAGGGCCCATCAACAAATCTCACAGAGGGTGTTTCTTGAAAGGGAGTAATGGTCAACGGGTAGACATTAACTTAGAAGAATATATATTCACAAATTTGTGGCCCAAATGCCCTAAAACAAAGATTCGAAACTTTCTGAACAGTGATTCTTCAAGAGTTTCTTGCATTTCTTAGCCATTACTGGCTAACAAGTCTCACAGAGGGTGTTTCTTGAAAGGGAGTAATGGTTAACGGGTAGACATTAACTTTGAAGGATATCTATTCACAAATTTGTGGCCCAAGTGCCCTAAAACAGAGATTCGGAACTTTCTGAACAGTGATTCTTCAAGAGTTTCTTGCATTTCTTAGCCATTACTGGACTGGCAAAAGCCAGTCAAACCAGTGGTAAAGTCGCAGTTTTGAAAAAAACAAAATCTAATATTCATTCATGCAGTCCTAATTTATTGAAGAGATTGTCCAAGTACCGATTTCATGTGAAAATACATTTTACGCACACACACATGCACACTCATTTACAAAACAAAATCTACTCCCAAATTCTTGCACTTCATTGAAGTTAATAAATGAAGAATATATTAGTGCAAATATTCAAAATTGTGGAAATTTGCTGAGCAATGACATTTGAAGAGTGATTGTATTGTTGTTACATTCAGAAGAGCCACTGAAGTGGTAAAAGTCGGCGGTAGGGTCGCAATAGGACAATGTACCATTTTTTACGTTTGATCTTCAACTACCAATTAATCCAACACTCAGTTATTGAAGAAACTGTCTGTAGGTAACGAGTTCATAATAAACACACACACACACACACACACACACATACGCACGCACATACAATACGAAATCTGCCCTTCTGCCATACCACACCTTACATGATTAAGGGGGGAGGGGGGGGGGGGAAACTTGCCACCACGCGATGCTTCTTAGTTAACCGTTTCCAGCATTTTCCTTACCATTTAACGGAGAAAAGATACTGTTGTTTATTTTGATTACTGTTAATTCATCTCTCATTCAACGAAGATAACACGTAAGAACGCTGAGGCAGTAATGTTACCATAACCACTTGAAGACTAGGCCCAAGTATACTCTAGCAGGTGTCTCTGGAAAATACGTGTTTTAACAAAATCAGCTTGTTCTCAACGGATTAACACCATAGGTAGCAAGAGATGGAGTAATGTTCAGCTTCCAGGTGGCTGGTAATGGTTACGGTAACCGGTATTACCTCTATTGACAGAAACGTTTCAAGACCCGACTCTGAATGGTGCACTTTCATTTTAACAGTCAGAATTGTAAGGATGTCAGGATATCAATGTCAGGATATGCAATATCGATTTTTCTGCATTTTTATGGATAAAAATAAAACTTATCGAGTATTGCTTAGATCTAATATTTGACAAAGGAAAGTGATTTAAATGAACGAAATCATTCCATGTTAATGCAATAAATAAACACGAGCATAATTATGTTCAGCTGTATGTTATGTTATGCATATTTAAACTTGAGAAGTACATGTGCCTGCCGTCCAAGAGACAAATTAAGCAGCTCTGAGTATATTGAACAGAAGTGCAGGAGACCACTATCAGAAGCCATTGCTTGATGAGGCAGAGAGCCTCATTTATAGTGGTATCCACTTTATAAACAGTTAATGTAGATATCTAATGCCGTTAATTCTACGGCAAATATTGATATTAGTCACATGTAGCGTAACTAATAAAATTTCACCTATGCGTATTTACTAATAATAGACGCGACGATCAGAAAAAAAAAATAAGATCAGGGAACAAAGTGAAACCAGCAATTTTGTAATACTAGTAAAGCGTACTAATACATCTGTATGAACCACAGCTATACATAATCACATCGACGCAATTGATACTTACCATCATAACACTTCACGGTAATCTTGAAATTTGCAGGGTATCTAGATATATAGTCCTATATACCGTATAGTCAGCTTCGTCTGTTGGGCCAGTGATAATAACGGCGAAGACGGCAAGTGACTTACGATACGGATGTTAGACGTTTTTTGTGCTATTTCATCTGACACCAGGAATCCAACAAATCTGTTATTGAGAGACTCAATTTTAGTGAGAATTCGCCGTCCAATAGGTGCCTGTATGACCCAACCATAACTGCTGGAGAAGCAGTTTGTATCACATGAGATCATGCGCTCTACAGTCCCTTCCATACAGTTCAGAGTTATATCTGCAGGATATAAAAAGAGACGTAGCCGGCAGTGTTGACAAGAAAAGGGCCAATTATATATCATACATGATATCAAAAGCTAGCAAAGATTTTCATGGTATGATTTGTCTGTTTGTTTGTCTGTGTGTTTTTTTTTTTTTTCATTTGTGGGCCTAAAAAAAAAAGTATTTTGTTTCGTCATATCAAACTGTTCTGTTTGATGGTTCAACAATATCATTAATCGTTTAAGAGTGCAAGCAAAAACCAAGTAAGTCCTAGTTGCATTAACTACTTAATCTCTGTGCTTTGCACAGAACCAAGGATGACTCATCAGTACGCTCGAAGGGGCCCTGAACGTTTTAGCTCTCTTCCTCAAGCGCAGCTTTTTATTTGTTTATTTCCTATCATCTGTTCCGTTCCGGTGATTTTGGAACAGCCAATCTAGAGCTAAAAACATATATCATATTTTAGAATGTTACTCGAGTCGATACATTTGGTTTTACGATTTTCAGTTAATACTCTAGTGCATAGTCAAATGTGACACATTTTGAACTGATTACGGTAATCAAGCTACGTTTGATTACAATCTATTCGTATCATTGTTCTTAACAATATGTGATTACGCATGGGTAATTTACGTATATCATTCACGAGTAACTTCGGTAGCTCAGATGTATTGTAATACGTATGATAATCTCCAGTTCCAGTTGAAATAATCATCCCAAAAGCTAATTGCAAAAGGAACAAGTGACAGTGTGTGAAAGAAAATCTAAATAGGAGTTTCATGCGGTCTGATGTGTCTTGCTTGCTCTTGTAGACACATACATGCTACGGATAATGGAATATAGAACGTGATAACAATTGCAATCCTCATTAGTAGTAATAATGCTCGTTTAACATTAACATTTTTGATAACTATCATAGTATTAATTATGATGTTAACGCTACTTACAGACTGCATCCGTTGAGAAAGTGGGGGAGATACAAGAGATGACACCAGCAAACAGTAATGCCATGGCAGCCATTCTGCCTCCGATATCTAAAGCGACCAAATTTCTCTCTATTTCTTTATAAACCGTTTTTGGTGCTATGCGATTTGTATGCAGTGAAGGCATTCGCTGCAGAGGCTTATGGATAAGTGCGGAGTTACCGACGCTCCAACTTCTTCAAAAACTTCTAGCGCTGTTGAAGAAGGAGCGACAATCACATCATAGTGATGGGGGGGGGGGAGGGGACTCATTATGTAAGCGTAACTTAGTCAATCTGAGAGCTCATTGAATCAATGCAGGATGAAATATTTTGCTGATTTTGCCAGACTTCAAACAGTCTACAATAAGCACTTCGGGGTGTCACTCATATCTCCAATTCATATGAAAACAATCGCAAACTCTCCGCGTGATGTAAAAGCCATGTTGTAACATAGTTTCAAATCCGTATTAGTATTAGAACAATGGTATGATGTCTCCTTCAGACGGGATAAGAATAATAACTGATTGTAACACTAATCCACCTCCTTTAATTACAGGAAACTGATATCAGTCTTTGATAAAAATTTTCAGTTTCGAACACAAGTTGAATGAAAAAGAACACACACACATACACACACACACACACACACACACACACAAACACTTCATCGTCAAAATTTTATATCAGCAAAGCTCGAGTCATGACTTAACAAATTCAATTTGTAACAAATGTTTACCCGCCATAGTGCTACTTGCTCATTGTATGCTTCCTTCTGCAAATTTGCATCTTGCATTTTGTTTCATTTTCTCTCGTTTTTCTCCATTAGCAAATTTCATCTTACGCGCACTGATATCTGTGTATTTTGTAGCATGTTTTATATACAAATTTTATGATTAGATATATTCCGAACTATTTTTCTTTCCCATAATGGAATTACTTTGCCGGAGACAGTTTCTGCTATCATTCCAATAACTGTTAAAAAGTTTGCACTAGCAAATTCTAATGTATAGGCGACGACGCACAAAGTATCATGTCACATCAAACTAATAAATTCAATAAATTGAATAATAAATTATACATACATTTTAATGGAGAATTAACTCTTTAATTAATACTTATGCAGAATGTGTGAATTAGTGCAGCAACATCAGTTGAAACTGTGAGATTTGAGGAAAATCAGAACAACCATTCAAAATCTATGATTTTCTTCCTAAAGTTTATCATCGCTGGATGTGAAGGTCGCAGCTGTTTGTGACGTCACTGCACGACAACAATTTGTATTTCATTGGTTTCAGGGAAAGTATAAGTTTTCTCGACATGTTAGTGACATAAATTATGTCAAGGGGGACATTTTTCAAATGCTTTCTGAAAGCGGTAAGCTTAGTGTTCTCATATTAGGCTGGAAAAAAAATGAAAATATACGAAACTATCTATATAAATTTTTTATTGTTGTGATATTGTCGCATCACGAACTGTTCTGGAAAAACAAAAGAAACTTTGGACTCTTGATTTAGCAACAATAGAAAGTAATTTAGTCAACAAACAAATAAGTTTTCATTGAAAGGGTGAACTGATGAAAAAAAAAAAACGAGTTTGTATAACCATGTATTATGTTTAGGTTCTACAAACCAATCAATCAAGGTAGTAAGCTATGATTTTTCTTTTTTTTTGAAATTATGTAAAAATTCCGCCTCTTTCTCTACTTTTGGATCTGTATTAAAATTGGACATCGTTAAATTTTCAGTCTTTAAGCATTTTAGAATGCCGAGAAACATTCTGTATGAGTAGGACCCTATAGGAATTCTTTGTATCCCCCCCCCCCAAATGAAAAAATCCAATATAAGCAAGACTGAAAGGAAACCTTCATTAACACCGGTGTCTTATGTAAATAAAGTCCTCGTTATCACAAATATTCCCCTCCCCTTTTCTCCCTGTCTCTTTATCTCGTTTGTCTGTCTTTCTCCCTTTCGTATTGTATGTGACCTTGCATCCCTGGATTTTTAGGTAAAGGGCAGATTTTAAGACCCAGACTCTAAGCTTCAAAATGGTATATAGCTCAAATCAAATGGATTCTCCTAAATATTGAAAAGAAAGCACACAATTTGGGAGAGTGTGAACTGAGAAAAGAGACTCTGAAGTACAGTATCTGTTAAAGCGCTTAATCTTTACCAAACCTATTATTATATTAATTATTAGGTAATAATATCAAAACAATCTGTTCAAGGTTAATATCAATTTTCAAAGCAGTAGCATTATTCTTTCAAACGTGATCAGAGTTGAAAGTGAAGAGTGTGCAAAGGATTTTCAAGAAATGAAATTGACCGCCTAGACATACCTCATCTCACTACAAAAAAAAAAAAAAAAAAAACTGCTGAAAACACACTTCCCATTCATTTAATGATCCTTTAAACTTAAAAATCCTTAAAAATAATAAAAAGAAGAATAGCTCTTTCAGAAAATATGAAAAACTCAAGATTGAGTTGGTTGACCCGTTTCACTTTTTTGAGTTCTCACGTACAATCAAGGGGTGCTAATTTTGGTTGGTTTTGTGATGCATGTGCATTATAATTAGGCCGTTCTTGTTGAGAAAGTTGCGATTAAAGCTGTTAAAAAAAAATTAAGAACCACAACGAAATATTTTAATTTGTCGTTTTAAATATTAAAAAAATAATATTTGAAAAAAAAAATCGTGCTAGGCCCATTCTGTGATGAAACTATACAATACACACACCCACACATAATATATATATATATATATATATATATATATATATATATATATATATTCCTTTCGTTCGACGCCGTCAACTACACGCCCATTGACAGGAAGCTGCTCAACTTTTGGGTGCATACATACTTCGAGAAATCGGCACCATAATTCCCAAAGAAAACATCGGGCTCTACGGAGACGATTTTATCTATTTTATTTATTTATTAAGTCTTCTTTAAAAGCAGGGTAGTCCCATTCAGTGCCACAAAGGCCTGCTTTACAAGGGAGCCCTGCGTTGATATACATTACATTACATGTGCACACAATAAAAAACAAGAACAAAACGAACATAGATATGATACAGCTAAAGAACAATCGGTTTGTGAGAACATAAAGCACATAAGAAAGAACATAAAACGAGCGGAGGAAATAGATATCTGAATAAATTCATAGCTAGTGCAATGGCTTCGTATGAAATGAGAGATTGGTGTTGGCGTACACGATTCTTAAATGTTTGCAATGAGGAGGCTGTTTGAATAAAAATGGGTAACTCATGAAATGATTTGCTTGCAGCATAAGTGAAGGAGCATTTCTTATATTCAGTTCTAGGTTTGGGTATGTGAAATTGGCAAGAAAGGGCATATCGAGTGGTATAAGTAGTAGGGCGTTTGGTCACAAGTTTAACTATGTACGGTGGGGCTAAATTGTGTAACAATTTGTACACCAGGACACAGTAATGATATTGAATTCTTTGTTCAATTGACTGCCATTTGAGAGCATGAGTAAGAGCTTGCGCTGACATGTAATAACCTCAATTCAATACTACACGAGCATACTTATTTTGACAGCGTTGCAATCTGTTTAAATTTGTCTTTGTTAGTGACCCCCATACAGCGCAACAGTAATCAATATGCGGAAGTATGAAAGAAAAAATACAGCTGATTCATGATTTTACATGTCAAACTTGATTTGATTCTTCGTATACACACAATAGAACGAGAAATTTTCATGACTACTTCATCTATGTGGGGAGACCAGTCAAGAGTTTGTTCAAAGATTACCCCAAGGTGTTTGAGACTCGTGACAGTTTCCAAAGGCCTGCCATTCATACAAATTTGAAAAGAATGTCTCTGTTTTCCTCGGCGAGGTCTGAATAACAAGACTTTCGTTTTTTCTAAATTAACAATCATACCACTATCTGAAAACCATTTACTGAGGAGTAGAGTGTCTGCTTGTAGTTGTTTCTGTACTTTGTAAGCATCACGTCCTGGGTGAAATATTGCCGTGTCGTCTGCATAAAGAGATACTTTAGTCCAAGGACTAAAGTTTAAGTTTGGAACATCATTGATGAACATACTGTGACGGTTTTTGAAAGAAGAATAATGCTGCATACGATTATGTTGTGTACCATTATTCACCTAGAATATTTTGTCATGTACATTTACGAATCCTGTTTGACCCCTTCGATGTGATTGTTAAATGCTGACACCATCATGTCTCGAAATGTTCCAGTTTCATCTAATAATGCATCCCTGATCTGATTCTCCATCCATAGAACTAGTTCGGCCCGATACCAAATAGCTGGTCCAGTTGCATACTCACTAGATCGGCCCGCCTTGATTCTAAAATTGCCCTCATTTGACCAAGCTTGAATGTAGACCAGGCCGACTTGATCTCAGAAAGATATAGTTCATGACCCAGTTATACACCCACGCGCCTATGCCTTCTTTGAGAAACTGGATGACCCAGTTACACATCGTTCTCATGGTAACTGGATCGCCCAGCTTTACGGCACGCGACATCCCAGATCGTATATAAACGTCTGTTTTGGCAATTACGGGAGAGAAAAAAGATTCCCTTTACGCTCTGCTTTTACGAGACTGGACTAGGAGCTAGTAGTTCGAGACCGCATGATGTGTTAGCCTTTTAATGTCTCGCCGTTACATGTGTGATGTTGTATTGACACTCGTCTGATCAGTACGTGATGTCTTCTTTAAATAAAATACGAATAAAGTGAACACGATACTTCTTTTGTTATTAATTCAACTCTCCTCTACGACGAATTGTATGGGATATGCGTGTGCGTGAAATCACAATTTGAACCCTCGCCATCCATGACATGCATCCACAACTATCATCACGAACGCACCTAGAAAATTCGTCGCAATACAAAAGAGCAATGGTCCTAGTACTGAACCCTGTGGGACTCCTGTTTGAACGGGGAGAAAATCGGATCTCTTGCCTCTAAAAGAAACGCAATGCTCTCTCCCTATTACGTAAGATTCAAACCACTTAAGTTCAGTTTTGTCTATGCCGAAGTAGGACAGTTACAGCAAAAGGAGGTCATGGGGTATGACATCGAAGGCCTTTTTTAAGTCTAAAAAGACTGCCCCAACCACATTGCCTATGTCAAGGTTATCAGACAAAAAAAAATCACTAATTCCTTTTAAACACTTTGTGGTTGAGTGACTGGGTCTAAATCCCGATTGGCGTTCCGTCAACAGCTCGCCTTCATCTAAGTAACTGTGGAGTTGCGAGTGGACTGCTTTTTCGAAAATTTTTGCTGCAGTGGATAAGAGTGAGATGGGACGATAATTGCGTATATCACTCACAATCTTATTTTTTGGTACAGGTATAACTTTAGCAAGCTTAAATGATCGGGGGAACACTCCCGTTTCTAACGATTGATTAAATATATGCGCTAATGGTGAGGCTATCAGATGAGCGCTAATTTTCAAAAGTTTAGGATGAAGGTCATCCAACCCACCAGATTTTGTACAGTCAAGCTTCTGTAATTCTCTTTGAACAAAATCTGTACTTATTTCATCAAAAGAAAAGGAAGATCGTGCACGGTTGACATGATTCAAACACTTTTGTCGTTGCTGAGTTTTATCATTCTTGCCATTATTACTACAACATAATTTGCTAACATTACTGAACATGATATTGAACTCTGTTGCAATCCTGTGAAAATCTTCAGTTGGTTCACCATCAATACATACATTTGACTCATCATATACTTTCCTGTTCGGCAATAAATCTTTAAGCACTTTCCATCTTTTCCTCATATCATTACCGCTGTCTGATAATTCATTACAATAATACACCCTTTTTAACTTTTTATTCAGATTATTTGCTTTATTTCTGTAATATTTATATTTTTCCAAAAATGCCATTTTCTTGGTTTCACTGTATTTTCTCTTATCAAAATCACGTTCTCTTGCTACAATAATATATTGATCATTTATCAGTGGCGATCCCTTTTGCTTTTTACGTACTGAAACATAGGGTGCATGTTTATTGCACATGTCTGAAAACACTTCATGGAATTTACACCATTTCAGATCAACATCTGCATTTTGTGGCCACAATCTATTCCAATTAACAGCAGCCAAATCACTCAAAAAGGCATCTTGATTAAAAGATCGAAAAGAACGAAAAGACGAGGTCTTAGGTTTCGACGGCTGTGTCTTTAACTTTGTTACTACATACACTAGGGAGTGGTCACTTAATCCTAGTGATTGTACACCGCAATGAAGTTCCCCTACGACACAAAAATCAAGTCTATGAGTGTACTGCTGTTGGGAGTAACCCTGGTGACGATGGTCTTGCCATTGTCTACAAACACCGCAGAGCAGCCGAGAACAACAAAAAGATGCTCTGCGAAAAATTCGAAGAGTTGGGGCTACAGATAACGGCCAGTGCAAATGACACCATCGTCGACTTCCTCGATGTCACATTCAACCTCACATACGGAGGTCCATATACGGAGGCTGATAATCGATAATAGCTAATCATCATGGCCCTTGACTTTAATTGGGCGAAATTTTGAGGTCTCCATATCTAGATCAAGATTTCACAATGGTACACATATGTTCAACACTTACCTAAATCTGTGGAGAAATGTGGCCAATTGAGTGGACATTACGAAATCCTAGATATTATGTGACCCTGCATCACAAAACCAACAAAAAGTCGCCAGACATGGATTTTTAGTTAAGGGCAGATTCTAGAAGAGCAGACTCTAAACTTAAAAATGATGTATAACTCAATTCAGATGGACTCCCCTGACAAAATACTGGAAAGAAAGCACACACTCTGGAAAAGTGTGAACCGAGAAAAGGGGCTCGAAGTACAGAGTCTATTCAAGCGCTTAATCTTTACCAAGCCGTGCTAGCTGTGCGATGAAAGGGACAAAACACAGGATGTAAACCACCGGAGAAACAACAATAAAGGAGTTATCAGATTAAACTGAAATTGAGCAAACTCTATTAACACATTTTGTCCATGATAAGTGTCAACTTTCAAAGCAGTAGCGTTATCCTCTCAAAAGTTATTATACTTAAAGTTGAAGAGTGTGCTAGGGATTTCAAGAAATGAAAAGGGGCCTCTACCACATACCGAATCATTTTACTCCCCCCCCAAAAAAAAAAAAGTTTGTAGAAAACTGCTGAAAACACACTTTCTCATTCATGTTATGATCCCAAATTATAGCATAATGTACAAGAAAGATATCTCTTTCAGAAAATATGAAAAACTGAAGATTGACTCGGTAGACCCGTTTCACCTTTTTTTTTTTTTTTTTTTTTTTAGCCCTCACGTAAAATCAAGGGGTGCGACAGATAAACAGATAGAAAATAAAGAAAAATGACCACTATACGGGTTGCATTGCCGAAAAGAATGAGTTTGAGATTCACCGTCATCGATGCAGCTCCACACGAGCTTCGAAGAAAATTGACCTACAAAATAATGCTTTAATGTGCACAATAACACAATGTACATGGTTAAGACCCTGATTGTGATAAATCTCTTTACGAAAGCACACAAACCACATGGGCAATAACAACTGCTGATATACGGTCTTCCATAACCGAAGAAATAAATGGGACAATAAACTGCGTTATCTGAAGTCAATCAACACACTTAGATTATTTGACGTCCAATAAAGAATTACCTCATAAAAACTTGAAATATGAAATACCTTGTCTTACTCTACATCAAATATTATTTGTTGACGTATTTAGATTCGTTTTGAATCTGCTCTCTTTACTCAACTCGCAAGTGATACCAAAGTTGACTACTTCTTGCTTTCAACAAAAATATTTTATTTTCGCGTACACCTCAGTCAATGTGTTGATAGGCAAAACAATTTATACTCGTATATGATAGTCTACAGGATTTTACACTTTGCTTTATTCCCCTTTTCGTCTTTCCATCTCGACTGAGGTCTTGAGTTACAATAAAAGAAGTGAAATCAAATTCATGTCGTATAATTTTTTTGCATACATGGCAACTACATTTAAACAGTTCAAGTATCTGATAGTGCAATGAACTGAATGTACAGTCTTAACAACTACACTTTTAATATATCGTGTTTTTTTTTTTCTAATAAATTGTTTATCGAAGTTTCAAACAATTCTTCTGGTTTTATTTTGACACAACTCTTCTCTAAACCAACCTATGCGTTGATTTGGCTAAGGCTGAGAGAGAGGGATATTCATAAATGTCCTTCAGTCAATAGTAACAAATATTTCTTTACAATTTCTATTTCCCGTTGAGCAAGAACAGCAGAGTATTTAATTCTTCTCCCTACAGGAATGAAAGAATTGTTGTGTGATGTAAAAACACAATTTCTTTAGGAACGGTTTTACAGTGGGATCATTGTGTATTTCACAATATCTTACTAAGATTGCTGAATCTATTAATTTTAGTGTTTTAAGTTAACCTGACTCACTTATAATAACAGTTTCCTAATTCGTAGATAACATAAAGGAGAGATTGAAAAAAGAAATGCAAGTTCAACTAAAACCTTTGTTTTGATTTCAAGCTGAGAGAATATCGCGTTACACAGACTATTAAAAGAAATCAAATCTCACCCTACAACAAATCATTAGCATGATTGAATACCTGAATATCAGAACGGCCGAAGTCCAAAGTATAAAGCTATCATCTTTGAAGACATCTTTGACAAAAAAAAAAGCTAATGTAGATATTCATTCAAATGACCACTTTGCATTTAATTTAATATATTCGTAACATTTTCATAAGTGGAAAATCGGGAATAGTTCTCTTTTTTGATAATATGTTTTATTTTTAACGTTTTCTCAAAATTATCAAATGAAATGGGGTAGGCCTACTTTTGATATTCAGGTCGTTATAGGGTTACTACATAATGAAGAAACTATACCGCTGAAAATGATTCATATTCATATTTTTCCGTGCCTGTTCGTTTGCCTTTTTTCCTTTAGTTTGTTTTTTTCTTATTCATGTTCGGGTTGCGTGTTTCTACCATATCACAAGAATATACATTCATCTTAAGGTGAATTACTTAATAAATAAGTAACCACCTCACACATTTCTTACGTGTTCATGTACATAATTATTTACATATTTGATAATTAAAATGACTAACACTAATTTTTCCCCACAGACAGCATAGTATACTGGAATCATGAATCTCTCACATTGTGATATCAAAATCGTTTAATTTTGTCGTCGATCTCCAATTTAAATCTATGATAATAACATATCATTTATCAAGTACACTCGTTACTTTTCCTCATCAAATTTAGATTCAAGAATAGCTTTCAGCACGCATGATACTTTGAAGCCTCTCATTCTTTCTAAATATATATATATATATATATATATATATATATATATATATATATTCTTGAATATACTAACCATTAAATTTTAGAGTTGCATTATTGAAACATTACATTATGACTCCTTGATCCAATGGTTAGGGGAAACATGTTGTCAACTCACTTCTATATTCAGCAATGTGACATTACAATATCAGTTGCAACATGACATCGAATGTTATGATATGCACAGAAAAAATGTATAATGCATGATTATACACTCAGCAAAAAAAAGAAGGTAAGCACTTTTTCAAGTTAATTTTTTCTCATTTTCTCATTTTCTCTTATTTGGCTAAATGTTAATGTATTATATGCCATATTGAAGGTAATTTAATTGGCTATCAGCCTAGTAGGTCAATAAAATGGGAAACTTTATGCTTGAGTGAACATCTTTGTTTTTCTCTTCCAAGGCACAAAAGCAAAAATTGCAAAAAATGAACAGGTAGTCATTCATGCGCATGTGCTCCTCCATGTAACGATAAGAACAGAAGACAAATTTACCACAATTAGATTCATGAATTGAGTTGCAAAAATGAACGTTTGATCTCTATAATATCTCTGAAGCCGAAAATATCAATAAAGCAAAAAAAAAAAATAAGGGAAAAATGAAGAATCTTGCGTCAAGCCCAAATTCAAATGAAATAAGAGACGAAGCAATATTAATAAAAAGGGCAGAAATTTCAATTTATGTTCAAATTAGGAGAGTTGTAAATGATATTTGGTTCTTACATTTATCTCATGAATCCTTGACTTAGTAAATAAAAAGAGTAAAATAAAGAATTATGTCTATCTAATCATCATTATGCCATCACTCCCTACGTCGTTTGAAGTTTGAGCTGACAGGAAGTTCTTATTTTCCCCCTTTAGTTTCCCATTTTGTTTTTATTTGAGGTTATAAAGAGATAAGGAGAACAAAAACTTGTTTATGCTATTTCATTTATATCTCTCATTGTGTTAAAATGGCCCTTTGTTGTCATTGTTATCTTGAAGGGCATTGCCAAACGAAAGACAACTTGTCAAATTTTGCAATTGTTACTTTTGTGTCTTGGCAGGCAAAAATGAATGTGTTCAGTCATGCGTAGAATTTCCTTTTGTATAATCCTACTAACTTGATAGCCAATTAGATTACCTTTAATATAGTATATGATACATCGATTTTGACCAAAATCTTCTATGAAAAATATGAAAAAAATATGAAAAACTGTTTATTTTCTTTTTTTTTTTGCTGAGTATATATATATATATATATATATATACATATATAATGTTTCAATTTCTATTCTATTTTCGTATTTCTCGATGGAAAATGCATAGAACATAACAAAATATAATAACACAGAATGTCCAGCTTGGATATATACAAAAAGAAATACAAACATAGTACATAGCGGTCGATGTGTCATTTTCAATCAAAATAAAAGAATGGTAAAGTGAAATACGATAGAACCTCAAAAAAAAAAAAAAAGAAGCAAAGCTTGTTGAGTGTAGGTCCCAACAAATAATATGCATATATTTTCATTGCAGATCGACATTCCAGAAAATTTCAGAGGTATGGCATATTCGGGAACTCTACGTACATTTAAAAGGACTGCAATACTGGCACTAAACATTCGCATCATTAGATTATAATGAAATGATAGTGTCAGTAAAACATTTACAAACAAATGTGTCTCTACATATTTGTAACATTTATGTATAGTTCCTCTTGTGATGCCCGCGTGACATCAGTGTGATCTCCTCTTCTTTTGTCCACCTTTGCGTACAACTCTTCGATTGATGAAGGTTTTTTTGGTGTTTTGTCCACCTTTGCGTACAACTCCTCGCATGATGGGGGTGCTGTCGATGATGTTTTTGCTGCTTTGTTCACAGTTGCATATAGTTCCTCACAAGGTGGAGGTCCTGGTGTGATGGAAACCGGGTTGTCGATGTCATGGCTGTTATCTCTTCGGATAAGACTGTATTCGCTTGGGTCGATACCGTGAGATTTTTCACAGTCTATATTGTTGTAAAGGATGTCTTCAGAATTCATGTTTTTTGATGAAATCAAACCGGAACAAGACGAAGTATCATCTCTTCCTGAAATCGACTCAGAAGCCGAAGGAACCGGGCCATGGATCTGTTCCAAGTCGTCATAAGAGGCATGTTTGATGCAGTCGTATTCACTGTCCAAGCACGAGTTGCCAGAATGAGCAAAAACGAGGTCAGGCCGTTCGCCAAAGTTCAGGGAATTATAACAGCTATCATCAAACAAGCACGCTCTACCAGTGATGGACTGAAAGTCATTTTTCGTCATACTGCCAGTTCTGTTATCAAGGTCTACATCCTGGTACGCACAGTCTTCATAGCTGTTTGCTGCCTGTTGCAGCGATGTTTCTTGCAAGCTGTGGTATTCATGGCAACCCAAATTATTTTCTGCAGTCAGCGAAATCGTGCCGGCAGGTTGAAGAACTTCCCTGTCTACCCCCGCAGTGTCCTGGTAGATGTGGTACGGGTTCCCTTGATGAGGTGAAGCGTCTCCGATTCTGTTTCCCGCATGGCTAGGCAATGGAGGACCCGCTGCGCCGGCGCCGTTATTACTCGAAGGGTCAACATTATTCGTCGCCCTCTGATTCTGAATTGAAGTGTTTACAGGATGCATCAGCAGGTGACCGTCATCTGAGTTGCTAGTTACCCGATTCAAAAGTTGAGTTGTCCCGCGTCTTCTAGTAAACGGAAAGGGAAGAGAATTATATACTTGACACACGATTGTCACGTCCTAGGTATTTCAGCGTAAGGATAAATTAAAACTGTTTTTTTTTTTGCTACTATCGCAATCCTTGAATTTGACTTCTGCAGCAAAAGCATGCAAGAAATTGAAGAGTTTGTTTGCAAAAACCGATAAGACCATATTTGTCAAATGGAGATATTTGCGATTAAAGGTCAAGAAAAATAAAGAGAATGATAAGAGCATTGTACACAACTTCAAGAATGTACCTTCATATGTAGTGACCAATATATCATTTAAAAGGTATTATTTTGTACTTTATGACAGAGACCATACTTCAAAATCTTCAAAAAATGGACTTATCGGTTTTTGCAAACAAACTCTTCATTAATAATTCCATGATCCTCAAATCCTCTCTTGTGCAAAATTATGTTTTTTGCCAATTTGTTTCCTTAAATGCTATAAGTAATACGCACTACATAACGTATATATACACACGTAGGACATTATACATTATTACATAAACGGGACAGAGAGAACCGGTCGGACACGCATCTTTTGACAGATTAACAATTATCTTGATACCATGTTTACACAATGTTAGCATTTACGATTTTGCGTATGAATTTGACATGACTTCGACAAGAGGATGATGTTCGTGTCAGTTTGGTTGTTGTTGTTTTTTTATATCAATAATTATATTTGGAATTTTTATATGTATTTTCTTGGAAAATATGAATTATAATGTACATATACATACATCCGTTTATCCAATAGCACCGACCTTCTTAATACCCGTAACACATGAAAATCAGCCGTACTTTGTAATTTACAGTTCTACATGTAATACAATAATTATTTACACACAATGTGCACACCATTGCATATCATACAACTGTATCAATAATGTAACGATGTTAACACGTGTCTTGCTCTTACAAAGATAATAATGATAACTTATAAACAGATAAAAAGGGACACACCTCTTCTGCTGGTGGTGACACCATGCCATGGAAACTGTGACAAGGAATAGGAGAGCAGCACCAAGTAGTGCTCCAAGGATGAATGTAATAAATTTCCTTTCAGGAACTCGAGGATCTGTAAGATGATTCATTAGGTTGGACGATCGTTACATCGACAAGTAATGTTTCCAATATTTTTTTTTTCATATAAGCACCGAAGAATCGATGTATATTATACATAGATTGATATGATATAATGTAGCATAACATTTGACACTTGCCCTCGCATTTAAAATTGACAGAGCAGGACACAGCAATGGGGAGTGCAGGACAAAAAAAAAAATGAAGAGGCAAATAAAGATATCATTCATTGATTGTGTTAGATTTACATTGAGAGGCAACTCACTTGAAGAAGACATAGTGGTCTCATGAAATGCCGTTGGCTCTTGGGTAGACTGTCTGTTGTCTGTAAAGTGATAAAGAACAACGACATAAGTGTTTTTACAATGTGTGTGTGTGTGTGAGTGTGTGTGTGTGCGTATGTGTTGTTATAATTGAACTGTATACATCTTATGCTGAATCAAAAATAAACGTACATGAAAAGGTTACGTATTTGTTTTCTCTGGCTCAAGTCGAATCGTCAAATTCTTTGAAGACATGAAATCTCTCATTATTTTCTCATTTTCATTTTGATTTTCTTATCCAGCATTTCAGTATTTATTTTAATGATAATCCTTTCCTATTTTTTCGAAAACCAGACAGTGTATTAACTTATTCATAGACAATTTACAAAACCTTTCTTGGTAAATGATGTATTAATTGGTATTACAATCATTTTCGATAAGCAAACTTACTTGATGAAGACACTGTTTCTGGTGTTGTCAAATCTCGAACATACTGTCCTTTCCCTGCGCACATCAAAATTGCAAATCAGCATCATCACATATTAATCACATAATCATCACATTAGAATATATTATAAGTTGATGCAACTCTATGTATAGATAACCTTAATCAGCAGCATGTATTCATTCCATTTTATTGATAAAGTTATGCACTTCACTTTTTACATTACTATATCGGTGCTAGGATCATGCTCACTGAAATGATAAATCTACGCAGTATATGTGACCCTGCACCACAAAAAAAAAAAACCCAAAACAAAACAAAAAACAAACAAACAAAACAAACAAACAAAAAAGGTCGCCAGACATGATTTTTCAGTTTAGGGAAGATTCTGAAAGGGCAGACTCCTAGCTTTAAAATGATGTATAACTCAATTCAAATGGACTCCTCTAACCTATATCTAAATATTGGAAAGAAAGAACACACTCTGGAAACGTGTGAACTCAGAAAAGAGGCTCTAAAGTACAAGAGCTATCTATTCAAGCGCTTAATCTTTACCAAGCCGTCCTAGCAGTGCGATATCACAGGGACAAAACACAGGCCGGATGTCAACCACCGGAGCAACAACAATGAAGGTAATATCAGATTAAGCTGAGATTGAGCATGTTCTATCAAAACATTCTCTCCATGATTACTGCTAACTTTCAAACCGGTACCATTATTCTTTCACAAGTTATTAGACTTAAAGATGAAGAGTCTGCAAATGATTTCAAGAAATTAAAAGGGTCATGTAAGACATACCTGATCATTCTACTCCCCCCCCAAAAAAAAAATAAAAATAGTTGTAGAAAAAACTGGCGAAACACACTTTCCCATTCACGTTATTATCCCAAACTAAAGAATAATGTAGAAGAAGGATAGATCTTTTAAAAAATATGAAAAACTGAAGATTGACTCTGTTGACCAATTTCACCTTCTTAAGTCCTCACGTAAAATCAAGGAGTGCAACTTTGTGTTTGTTTTGTGATGCATGGTCACGTAGATACTGTGAATCACGGAAACATAAGAAAAGGTAAAGATTAAGTTTCTAACTTGACGTATTGAGTATTATGTTGAATAATTTTGTGTCATGTTGTATTGCAACATGATATTTGCTATATTGATGTATTACTGAAAGTAAAGTACTTAATGTAAGTGTGCCTTTTTGTTTTGTTTTTTATTTTTTACTTTCATGTGACACTTCCAAAGTAGCACTTCTGCAGTCTGAATTTTAGGAAAGTAAAGAAACCCAAATCTTAACTTCTTTATCTCATATTTTAGAAGCGTATAAAGTTTATGTAGTAGAAAAATTTGGATTTGTGCACACACGAAACACAAATAGAATTGATGAGAAGCAAAGGCGTGTTTGCGTGTTTATACCTTCAGGATTAATACCAGTTGGGAGCAGGCGCGGTTGCTGGGGTAATGTGCTGATGCTGGTGGGGCCCCTTGTTGTGCGGGGTAGTGAGCACAAAGAGTTTCTTTGTTTTGTTTGTTTTTATTACCAATTAATCATAATTTTACCCATTTGTCCCACTCCCCTACAGTTGTTTTTGGTACAATGTATGTCTAAGTCCCTTTCTTTTGGATGTTCTTTTCCTCATTTCTCGTTTTAACGTGATTTTCGATATATGATATAACGACGTATAGCTTCAACATTGTAAACTTGTTAATGAGATCAGTCTCGAAAGGCCAATGGCCTACTGCTGACTTCCACCACAATTACTTAAATTGTTATGTCAATCTCCAGCACACACCTTTTAATTATGACCATGTATACTTACTTTAAATGATATTGGTTTGTATATGAATATTTTGATTGATTGTATCTCTGTATGTTTTTCATTGAATTTGTGGAAATAGTCTTGAAATGAATTGACTTGAACTAACATTGAAAAGAAAACGTGTCGTTAGCTCTTGGGGAGCCTGTTCTTTGCCTATGGAGTGATACAGAAAAACAACCCTAATCTTACCTTGACAATAAGATTACAAATAATATATCCTATGCTCTAGGCAAGTCATCGTTTAAATAACTGAAATTAGAATAAGAAAGAAACAAGAAGGACGAGAAATCATCTATCGACAACAAAGTTTATATTTTGGCTTTTTAATCTTAATAGAAAGCAAATAAAAAAAAGAAAATGAGTGAGCTCAGCAAAATGTCTGGTTATAAACCTTTTTCTTTTCCATTTACTAGTATAGTTACCGGCGTAGGTAGTGCAATGAAAGAAACAGAAACAAATAATACCATCCAAATCACACACACACACACACACACAAAAAAAAATACGTTTGCACACAAACACATTTTTTTTTTTAATCAAACAGCAGGCTTTCATCATGTAATACTCACCCGAGGTGTTCACTGCATTTTGTGTTGTCGAGGTGACAATATTGACACTATGCCATTCAGTATCTAAAAAAAAAAAGTGCACACAAAAACAAAGGGTAAGACTAGGATAAGTGTAACATGGGTAAAAGGAGTGGAAGTGAAAACAAAATTCATGGGAAAAAAAGTACTGTCGTATAATCATTATGTACCTTTTCTGGAATACTCAAAAGTTTAGGGACAGAAAATGTATGTTGAGCACTCTTCAAGTACATATATGTAAACTCTCTAAGGCTACAAAAGAATAACAGAATTTTCAATTCCAGACACGGTTATTTGATATAATCATAGAGACTTTGTAATTATCATTGCATTTAAGTCGCACGATGGTCAACTGTCATGAGTTGCTACTTGAATAATTATATGTGACAGTGCACCTCAAAACAAACAAAAAGTCGCCAGACATGAATTTTTAGTTAAGACCATATTCTGAAAGAGCAGACTTTAAGCTTTAAAATGATGTATAACTCAAATCAAATGGACTCTCCTAACCTATCTAAATATTGGAAAGAAAGCACAACCTCAGGAAAAGTGTGAACTGAGAAAAGAGGCTCTGAAGTACAGTGTCTATTCAAGCGCTTAATCTTTACCAAACCGTGCTGGCTGTGCGATGAATGGGACAAAAAACAGGAAGTAAACCACTGGAGTAACAACAATGAAGGGATTATCAGATTAAACTGAAATTAAGCATGCCTCATTTACACATTCTGTCCATAATTAATGCCAACTTTCAAAGCAGTAGCACTATCCTTTCAAAACTTATTAGAGTTGAAAGTGAAGAGTGTGGACAAGGTTTTTTCAGAAATGAAAAAGGGATTCTGAAGACACACACCTAATCACACTATTCTATCAAAAATGTTCGAGATAAACTGCTAAAAAACACACTTTCCTGCCCGTTTTATGATACAAAATTTTAGCATAATGTAAAAGAAGACCTGCTCTTTCAGAAAATATGAAAAAGTCAAGTTCGGCTAGGTTGACCCATTTCACTTATTTTCAGTCCTCACGCAAAATCAGTGTGTGCGACTTTATGTTCGTTTTGAGGTGCACGGTCACATATTATGAAACAACAAAACATGAAAAACTAGAAATGTCGCTACGGCGACTGGTGTATGCCTCCGCCATAATGCATGGTTCTCCTAATAGGTCTATAGTACAATGTCTTGACAATGTGTGATGACAGTTTCACATAATTGGCAAAATATTCAAATGACAGGTTTGCCACAAATATGCTGAATGTTCACTTTCCTAGAACTAGGTTCATATCGGATGAATGATTAAAACGTCAGAGTGCAGGTATTTGGGGGAACTGATGATTTTCACTTGACTTTTGACCCTTTTACAAGTTTATGCATAGAGTAATTTTCAAGGTATTGAGAAAAAGTATAATTTCAGTATCAAATGGTAAAATAGTATTATCGAAACCTGGCCTTTGACCTTTGACCCCACAATTCCAAAGAGAATCACTGTTAGGTAGAACATGCATAAATATGTAAGTTTCATGATAATACCTTGAGTTACTTTTGAGATATGGAGGAAGAAGTGTAATATAGCACTTTCACTTGACCTTTGACCTTTTGACTTTTGACCTTTTGGCAAGAAACTTCCCACTGAATATATATTGGGTTATACATGCATACATCAAGTTTAAAAAAAAAATCCTTCAGGCATTGCATAAATATAAGGAAAGTAGTGATATTTTGAGGAGTTGACCTTGACCTTTGACCCCCTGACCTTTGACCCATGACCCCCAACTTCCCTAGATAATCACTGCCCATCGGTACATGCATATATACTAAGTTCTATGAAGATACCTTGAACCATTTGCGAGATATGGAGAAAAACATGAAATTTCAACTTTTTTCACAAAATAACCTGTGACCTTTGACATTTGACTCCGTGATCCTAAAATCGAAATAAAGTATTATCCCCCCAGGATATACCCTCATACCAAGTTTGATGCAAAACCACCTCATGGTTCTTGAGATATCGACAAAAACAAAACGGGACGGACGTACGGACGGACGGACGACCCGAAAACATAATGCCTCCGGCCACTTCGTTGGCGGAGGCATAAAAAATAGATTTGTTAATTTTCAGTAAGTGGTTTTTTTTTTGTTTGTTTGTTTTGTTAGGCTCGATCATATTACACTTTTTCCTGAAAAAAGAGTCTTATTTTTTATATGCTAACGCGTTCAGACACGATGTCTCTAACCCATTAGACCCAAACTCATATCCACATTTTTTAGAAGTTTACGTTATAGAAATCACTACCTTGTTGTATATGCAAATGTCATTGATTGTGTTGTACATTTGTTGTCGGAAATGAAATAAAATTAAATGACATGAATATAGGTCACTGTGTGCAAACATCACATATGAAAGTTTAATTCTTACTTCAACTATTCATCTTTTAAAATATAGAAAGGCAATGCAGTAACAGACCATTTGTTTCACTTTCGACCGGTCGGCAAGACGGAACTGACGTGTTCCAAACCGGGAAATACGTCGACCATCCGGGTAGTTCCACACACTGCAACGTACCGTTGCCATTGATAATGTACCCTTTGTCACAAGTCAGGGTTAACTTGGACCCATACCTCGTGATATTTGAGTCCCACTGACCATTTATCACATGTCCGGGGAGATTACAGAACCCTACCGAAACTATAAAAAAAAAGAAAGAGGAAAAGATGAATGCCTTGTAAAGTATGTATCAATGTAGATATCAAAAGAAAGTACAAAGAAACGCAACGATTTGGATTTTAAACCCCATCGTGTCGATGAATAATGCTGAATGTACATTTATATCAGAAATTTGCACCGAAGGTCCAGTATACAACGCATTGCCAAATTGCATCATTTTCAGCCGTGTTTGCGTTTCTTTACACAACTGGACAATAGCTGGCATGGAAGTGGGACAAATACTGAATATTTTCGTGCACTGAACATTTTCATGGTATCAGTCATTATCAGTGTAAAGAATTGTCAGCATAATTATGTGAAATGATTTAATGATCTTTATTAAAGATAAAACCATGCAGCAAGCACAAACAAACAAATATTTTATTTATAAATTTTATTAAATCGGCTGCTTATTTACAATAAAAAAAATGTTGAAGAACTTACCCTAATTTTGTATAAATTCGAGGTTTGAAAGTACAGTTCAATGATATCATGTGATAGCAACAGGCCCTACTTTTTTTAGCAAGTGCATGTATGTATTTCATTTCCAGTAGAGAAATGTGAAGACCGGAGATTAAAACATGTTTGCAGTGTCCGTACTAGTATTGTCTTACTGGTTGTCATCGAGTTTTAAAAGTCTTTTTTTTTCAGTACGTCATGAAAGGGTAAACCATAGTGCGTTTTAATAAGATCATAACCCGAACGCATGTATCTTTAAAAAATTTTAATTCTGCATATTTTATCGTTTATTTCTGGTACGTTGCAAACACCCTTGGAGATTAATGGGTTATCATTTCAGAACTGGAAACAGAATCGCTAATGATAGTTTGGAAAAATAATTTTTTATGATCATTTATGAGTTTATATTGGGTCATTTATGTTTGGTATTTCTTCACATCGACAACGATTTTTTTATTTTATTTTGAAACTTACTGTTATATAAATAGTAGACAAAATGGCCGGGTTCAAGCTCTTCCTGGATGGGACATGTCCAGTTGTGTGAGTAACTTTTGTCAGAAAGTACGTCGGTAGTCGCTTTGTACTGGGAGCATACACACATTTCTTGGTGCATGATGGCAATCTCGTTATATCCTGGTTCCCTTCTACAGATAGATATACATTCTTCATCGGAATGAACGTTTAATCCATGTTCAGACAGCAGGGGGAATGCTTGTTGGTTGCCTTCCTAGCATCCGAGAAAACCAGGCTCTGCGTGAAAACAGAATTATGATTATTTTACCCTGCGTACCTTCAACATATTTTTTTTTTGTATTTATGGATTTTATTGATCAGATCGAAAAACATCGTGCTTTTTAACAGGTCATATGACAAATACATTTTTGACATCACAAAACAAATGTTTGATTGCATCCAATGATAGTAAAACTACCAGGCGTCTGATCCTTTTTTGGACTATAGTCTCTAACACACGTTAACACCAATAATTCTAGAATCGTATACACAGAAAACGAGGGAAAAGAAAAAAGAAAAAATAGCCTTCAATGGAAACACTAAATATTACCAAAGACCAGACAAAACAAACCAAAGGCGCAAGAACACACACTACAATCTTAGAAAAAAAAAACAAGAAAAACCCAAACAAAGGTGCTATTCGCCTAGCTCATTTATGCACTCTCCGTAACTTCCCTTCTACGATAACATAATCATACACCCAGCCCTGGGCTGAAGATGCGAAGTCTCCTGTCCCTTCTCCCGGCATGGGGGGGGGGGGGGGGGTATTCGACGCTGCAATCTTTGAGGTGATAATGCAGGACAGAACAATTGTTTCATAAACATAAACTACAGTGAACGCCATGACAAGAGAGAGGGAGAGAGAGAGAGAGAGAGGGAGGGAATTAGAAAAAGGAGTATAAACCGCGGTGAGGAAGAAAGGACCATCAGACAAGGGTAAGGAAGAAGAAAGTGGGAAGGGCATTTGACTTTCTATAAAGATATAATTTGTTCTATTTTCCTCCACTTTGCCCCATGCAAATCAAATTTATTTTTGCCTTTAGCTATTTCTTCTTCAATCAAACTATATTTTTTACATATTGCACAAAATGTTGCCTTTGAGGACATAAACTTTGATACTTACAACTTAAAATAAATTGTTTACCTAATAATATTATAGAATTGTATGAAAAAACAAAATCGTTCCTCGGATGTATAACACCATATAACACCTTTTGACATGAAAACAATTGCAAGGAATCAATTTTCCTTTTTTCCTCTTCAAACAATGATTCCCAGAATACTGATACCTTCCGGCAATCAAAAAACAAATGCTCTATTGTCACCGCTTCACTTTTACAAAAGGAACATCTTGAGTCATCTTTTCTCCCTATTCGAACAAGCCACGAATTAACGGGATCAAATTATTCAGTAGCTTATATTGCGTTATTCTTAATTTTGTATCAATTGTCAAAGTGGCAGGTAATTTGAAAAGAGATTGAATATCTTCAAATCCAATGTCATACATAACATCAAAACGATCAAAAACTCTAGATTTTCCAGGGTTATTCAAATGCAGTATATATATTATATAAATGCTTTGTTGTTACGTTATGTAATTCCAACCATCTACCCTTAATAATCTACCCTTAATAATACTCAGGGGTTTAATAAAGGGGTGATAATTTTGACGAAGGAAAAAAAAAAAGCTTCCATTCACTTGGCATCTTCTTGAAGCAATCAAGAAGAGTGAAATACTGAGTAAACTGTAAACCTTTACCCTTAAAACCCTTCCAACGCAGAGGTCGGCCGTATTCATCTAAATATCAATTACCTTCAAAAAACCTTTCTCTACTATAATATGTGTATTAAACATAGACTTCCCGTGAGACAAAATGTATTTATTATTCCAGATTATTTGAATGGGTATGCTTAATTCTCTGTTCTGAAGGAGCGACCACGTTTTTAATACCTCTAAAAACCACCGTGAAACATTAATCTTTAACTTTGAAACATCAAAGTTGCAGAAGAATAAAGATTCTCCTCCTACAGATGCTAACAAATTCAAACAAATGGATTTCCACCCTTTTGAACATGACCCAAATATCCTCTGCACCCATTTCATTTTTTGAGCTTGCATCGTTGACTTTAAACAGCACATTTTCAAACCTCCCTCCTCATAATCTTTTACTAAAACATCGCGCCTTATTCTATCTGGGTCTCTCAAAATAAATTCATAAATAACTTTATTCACGTCATGTATAAAAGAATCTGGCACTGAAACTATACTTGCGATATATAGCATCTGAGATAAAGCATAAGTCTTAACAATCTGAATTTTCCCGTAGAGGGATACATCTCTAAATCTCCACCTATGCAGTTGTGATTTAATATTCATCAAAATTCGTTGTAATTGTGCCTTCCGGTCGTGAAAAAGAATACGAAATATCTATTCCTAAAACAGTGAGAGCAGATACAAATTCTACATTCCTAAATTGTTGCACGTCCGTCTTTAAGTTAGGTGCAGTAGTAAACACCGCTGGACCAATTCGCATCACTTTTGTCTTATCATAATTAATTGATAAAGACGAACAGATAGCAAAATCATCTAAAATCTTTGCAAGATTAAGAAAACATTGATCATTTGTTTAAAAAAAAAAAAACCTGTGATATCATCAGCATACATAGAAAGTTTTATTTCCTCCTGTACACTTAACTTTATTCCCATAATTTCTGGGCTAGATCTAATATGAAGTGCAAGTGTCTCTACGGCTAAAATGAACATATAAGGTGACAAAGGATTTGTTGCTTTAACATAAAGTTGAGTCTAGCATTGCCCCCATTCCAGGTATATCCACAGATATTTTTAGCGCCTTTCCGATTAGACTTCGATGATTTTACAGTTTACAAAGCCAAATGAGACAACAAACCACGTACCAAACTACTGGCATATGGCAACACTATATACCAACTGTATATTATTTACAGAATCTGCAATATAATGACATCAGACTTTACAGTAAAATACCAGTAAAACGGGGAAAGCGCCCTCATTGCGTGACGGGACGGAATTCATTTTTCAAGTGATTTGCACAAAAACTACACAAGAAAGGGATGTATCAAGTTTTATCATGGATTATCCGTCCCAGGAGCATTCATTTCTGGCATTCAACTTTTCTCATTGTCGTTAAATTTTGGTCAAAACTGGATTTATTTCTTTTTTAAGAAAGCACGTTTTTCAGTACTTTGACACGAAATCATTATTTTTTTTTCTATGTGATAGACTCACGTTTGGTCACTCACATTCCATAACGTTTCAATGAATTAGTGTGGCTCTATATACTTGACACTCAATACAAAGATTCTATATTCATATGTAAATTATAATGTTTCAAAATAAATTCCGTCCCGTCGCGCTTTCGGGTACGACGGGACGGAATGTACATAATGGTTAGGTGCGATGGGACGGAATTTAACTACCACAATGGGCTAGAAAAAGGGTGTTCCTGACTAACTTGGAACATCATAAAATGATATCAAGTAAGACTGTATGACACACCTGTGGAAAGAGTTCTATTGTAAGTGGTCAAAGGGTATTTATGGATCCTTCATCTTCCATTCAGTTCTTTCATTTGTATCTTTACCCCCCTCCCCTATATTCCAATTTGGCAACAATATCAACAGTATGATGTTCTGAACTTGGTTTTATAATCATGATATTATGAAACTGCTTTGTACAACATTGACTGTTAATGGAATTATAGTGCTTGATTAATGTAATATAGATCAATTTCATAGAAGTTCCTATTCCGAGCATTAAATTTCACGCGTTCCGCACTCGCAGCACTGAATCAGCAATCACATCCAAAATCCGGTCATTCGAATTCACTATCGGAGCATATAAATTCCCTATCAGAGCATGCAAATTCACTATCGGAGCATTCAAATTTAAAAGAGGAGCACGCATGTTAGCAATGAGCATTCAAACTCATGTCTAGCTTGCGACGGAATCTTATCGGTCATTCAAATTCGTGAATAGGCAACCATGTTCGAAATTACTGCATTCACTTCTAGAAGAAATCCTGAATGTAGTTAGTTTGGGGTCGTGTATGTGTGTATTTTTTTTATTAAGCTTTCAATATATTGAGATCTATGATGATACATTTTGCAGTATAGAGGTCCACCTGTTCATTGAAAAATTTGAATTCGGAAGAAAAGGAACATACAGGCACATGTCCCTCGGATAGGACATAAAATGGAGGTCCCGTGTGTGAGAGAGTCACAACTCATGCACGTAAAAGATCCAACTTCATTATTTTATTCATCGCAAAGAGCAGTGTGATGGTTCCAGTACCGTACAATAGGAAATGCAATGCTCGCATTTGGAAATTGAACGCGCAAACGTAAATTTGATTCAACGAAAACGAAATACAACTCCCATGAATGAAATTGATCGCTCGGATTCTGAAATTAAATGCCCGAATATTTCGCGTGCGTGCGCTGTGTGAATTTTAATGCACATTAATGGATTGAAATTGACCGGGAAAGCCTATATTAAAAGGCATGAAATATAATTGTATTAATGTTTGTGTATACAAACAAACATAATGCATGTAATTAATCATTTGCTTGTTTCATTTCCCATCTGAGAAGATGGTTGGAAAGCCTATAATTATTTAGCTGCAAAACTGGTATGCCATGGAGTCCATTTTTGGATGTTGCTAATAAAATATGCTATAAAATAAAATCTATTAATTCTATATGTTAGCTCTTTTGTTTAAGTAGTGTAGGGAACAATAGCAAACAAACACCACATGGCATTGCAAGTCTAGCTCATCAACTTTGATATAATTTTACTTTGAATCTTCGTGTTTTTTTTTTTCATTCCGTCCCGTAAGCGCACACGCACCACCCTTTCACATGCACATTAGTAGTACATAATCATAATAGTGGGGGGCCTTGCATGTGTTATTTCTGATTTTCAGTTCAAGTTAATGTAAAAGTTTAATTTTAGGTACCATTCTAAAGGTAATTGTCTATAGATAAATTTTCGTTCGAGTGTCAGGCACACAAGTAAGAAATACTCGAAATGGCCGCCAAAATCCAAGATGGCCGCCAACTTCTAGACTTTTGTCAAAAAAATGGATAAAACTCTCCATTTAAAGTGATTTAAGTGCTGAACCTGATATTTTCAAGGGTAATAAGATTATTGGAAACATTTAGAAATAAAAACAATTAATGCCTTTTGCTTAATTTGCATAAATTTACATAAATTCCATTTTTTAAGCTTTTTTCCTTTAAAAAATACAATTATTTAGAGACAAAATGTGTATAAAAAATGAAATAATCACAAGGAAATGATAATAAGGAAAGAATTACAGCGAAATCTTCCAGAAATGTCCTAAAATACATTTTCAGCACATCTGATGAATAGGGGGTCAATAGCTCCATGTATTACAGAGGCATTATACTCCAAAGAAAGGTCTTGGAACTGCTAGCGCACCCATTTGAAGTGATTTAAGTGCTGAACCTGATATTTTCAAGGGTAATGAGATTATTGGACACATTTAGAAATAAAAACAATTAATGACTGTTGCTTAATTTGCATAAATTTACATAAATTCCATTTTTAAGCTTTTTTCCTTAAAAAATACAATTATTTAGAGACAAAATGTATATAAAAAATGAATAATCACTTTCAAAGCAATGTATCAATACATAGCCTTGAAAGTGATTGCTATACAGAATCAGAGCGTATGTGAGTTTTGTCCTGGCAGCTCATATTACAGGATATAACAGTAGTTGAATTCGTGTTCATGGAATACAGCAGTGAACACAGAAATGTACACATGCACGTTACATGATCAGGAGTTGATATTTTTACATGTTGTTAGATTTGCGAATAGTACCCAGATCGCAGAATTCCCACAAATAACCCCAGGAAAACAGGTACGGTATGAAGTCTCATTAATAAAGATTGTCTTTGATGCGTTTGAGGTGACAAAAAATGATGTTTAAGTATGAAAACTAAATGCAATCGTAGAATTTGCTTTGTGTTTGCTCTGTGTTGTGGGCTGCTCAGGTACAGCCCTGTCGCGATTTATACAGCGACTGGGCTGTGTATAGTTAGTGTACAGTGTATTTACATAATATGCACAGCCCTGTACAGTGTATTTACATAATATGTGTATGCACAGGCCTGTCACATCATTATCGCAGCAAGTCATGACTGGTACTCTTAGTGGTCTCAGTCTGGTGGCCCCTGGCTGGGCCCCCTGCCTTGGGCCAGCACTTAGGCTCCTGGCCTCGGCCCGGCCTTGGGCCCCTGGGCCCCTGGGCCACCGGGGCACTGGGCCACCGGGCCCCCGGGCCTGGGCCCACTTGGGCTCTGGGCCCCTGGTTCTGGGCTGAGGCCCGTGGCCTTGGGTCCGGCCTTAGGCCCCGCCTTTGGCCCGGCTGTACTTTGTACATGGTCTATGTGAAATCAAGCTTGTCTGTAACTGTATAATTACAAATAATTACAAATAATCACAAATGATCAACAGGTCCATACTATGAATATATGAATATATAAATATATGAATATATGATTATATGTAAATATAATATATAAATATATGAATATATGATTATATGATTATATGAATATATATGTGAATATATATATTATTACATATGATTATATAAATGTGATCAGGCATTCTGTTACGGTGTCAGATCTGCAGTCATTCATATATAGCAAATTTTATGCATGTATAAATGGCATACATTCATGTGTACAGTATGCTACACTACCGCTATGAAGTAACTTAATGCTCTACCGGGAAAACCGTTCCTTACTGGTAAAATATTGTCTTACCGATCTGCTTTCATTCAAGCATTACCGTTTGAAAACCGTTGCAAAGCTGACATGACTACCGGGAAAATACTCACGTAAAGAGAGGGCTTACCGTTGGCACAACTTTTACCGTACCGTACCGTTGTTACCGTACCTTTACCGATAGCGCGCGAGTACTGCAGAGCGCGCGCGCCCGCAAATCTGTACTTCTACCAAAGATAGTAGATAACAAGATACGAAGGCGCGTGATAAAAATGGACACATTATGGCTACCCTACATGACGATACAAAAGAGAGCTAAGTACAAACTCAGTACACCTAGGAACATCATTCATTTCCAAAGGTAGTGGTATCTTTATTATCTTAAAAAGATTTAAAAATTATAGTCGTAGCTTTTTTTCGATTAAGGGGATTATTTTGAAGAACGAGATTTTAGAGTAATAAGGATTATTTCGTGGAGGTAAAAATTTGGCAACAACATGATCTCACAATCAAAACGCTTGATAAAAATGAAATAATCACAAGGAAATGATAATAAGGAACGAATTACAGCGAAATCTTCCAGAAATGTCCTGAAATACATTTTCAGCACATCCGATGAATAGGGGGTCAATAGCTCCATGTTTTACAGAGGCATTATACTCCAAAGAAAGGTCTTGGAACTGCTAGCGCACCCACGTGACTATTGTGATAAAGTATACCTGCTTTCATCTATCTGAGACAACAAGTTGTACAAATCCTAATGTGACGGATATGATGACTGAAACATTAGAACAATATGTGATCAAGAAAACTGTCAACCATACACGCCTAGAGGAAAGAATACCAGAACACATCCCTAGTTTGACAGAGGAAAGACCTAGTTTAAATCATTTGTTAAAAGATGCTAAAAAGGTCATATCAGATGCAGCTCGAACACCACGTGGATGAGGCAGTACGTATATTATTAATGGCAGCATTTATTCTCAATAAAGCTGTTTGGGATGAAGAAACCACATTCATGTTTGATGATTTTTTTTTCCCCAAAAGGTTCCAAAGAACATAGCTCTGTATTTCTTCCGTCAACTCCTCTCAAAACCCAAATCAATGCCATAAAGAGAATTCCGGAAGATACTCTGTGAGTCAGAAAGCCATGCTAAATATGACTTCTCTTTCTGCGAATCTGAAATGTGAGCTGCCTCTTCCAGTGTTTTTGTTCCTCAGATTGCTTTCCCAAACAAGGAGCAAGAAGCTGGACTGTAGAAACAAGGAAGTTCAAGAGCATGGTGTTCCAACTGGCTTGAATTATATAATGAGCTGTCAGTTTTCAATAGATGGACAATCAAATCATCAAAGACCTGAAATTTCACCTAATGATAAAACATAATCATATAACTAAAGTCAATCCTGTCCAGAAATATGTGAAAAAGTGTAAATCAGAGCTATATCATGCGAAATGTTTGAAACTGTGTCCTCCAGGAAAGCAGATTTTATCATTTTCTGCTTCATTCCGTGGTACAATGATCAAGTATAGTTCCTTATAGATTATCATGTAAGCTTAGTGGCAAGTCCAGTCGAGTAATTTTGATTCTCATTTCGTCAATTCTTTCACAAACATTGTTTCAAAGAAAATAAGACAATGTGGCTCCATTCTCTCGAACCTCCTTGGTGGAGATACTTAACAAGTATAGTCTCAGCGTGTCATACAACAAAGTCCTTAGCACTGAATCTAGATTTGCAGAGGCTGTCGTTGGCTGTTGCAGATTAAACAAGGAACAAAACCTGTATAGACTGTGCTACAAATTGCATCAAGACATTTTCACAGTTTCAGTCCTGGATAACCTGGATCACAGTCCCACACCACGTACTGCAATAAAGCTCATCCTTCCAGGGAACTGGCGTCTTAATATTTCAGTTTAACTCATCACAAAAGCCTGGGTTGGACAGAGAATGCTTACGAATCAACTCATAGAAAGCAGGAACATGCAGCAGTGAACCCATCCTTCCTCTTTCGTACATGTTTGCACCACCAGTGGGCCAAAATTTTGTCACCCAACCTCCCATGAAAGATGCGCAACCGTTTGCAGTAGTAACGAATTTGCTTGATGAGGAGAAACAGCACGAACAGGCATGGATGACTGCAGTTATATGACATCCTAAGATAAAGAAATACACACTCCAGTGTCATAGTCTTCCTACCATGTAGCTCAACACTGTTGGACAACCAGGGACCCGCCCCCCCAAAAAAAAAGCAAAACATTGAAGCCTCCTTGCCACTTTACCATGAAAAGGCCGCCTCTCCATGAATGATTTCACATGGAGTGAAACGGGTGAAAGAGAAAACTGCGCACCCCGACCTACACCAAGTCCCTGTGTCGGTAGTTGACCAAGCATTGTACAACCTTGCATAAAAAGGCAGCTGACCTTTCCTACTATACTATCGCGGAGGGGATTGGGAAGAGTTTTTCATTATGAATCTTCCCCACACCCACCTACATTGTCATACGAAAGGTAGCTCAACTCTTGTACCAAGTCAGATTTGTTGGCATAGAAGATACAAAAGATAGTGCCATTCATGTCAGCAGGGAACCACTCGCACCAGATTGTTACGACATCATTATCATCGACGGTGTAGCACTGATACGCTCACTTCCTGGTATAACTGTCCGAGGCAACAATTTTCATCAGATTTAAACAAGATGTTCTGCCCAGGTATTTGCCACAACTTGAAGTGATTGTCAAGATTAGAGATTGTCTGGGACCAGTATCAAGCAAAGGAGGGACAAGAGAATAACTTGGAAAGGGCACATGACGAGTATCTGGTTCCGCAATAATTCCGGGAAATTGTCATGTCAAAAGTTTCTAGCAAATGATAGCAACAAGGAGGATCTTTATTCTCATTCTTGTCCAGTAAGATCATAGGAGAGCATTTTGCTGATGACAGAGTGTCTATGTCATGTCAGGCAATCAAGTACTCCATGCTGGAAACGGTTCACCGATAGATCAGTGCAAAGTGACACACGTCGTAGTACATCTGCCCAATGCTCTCTATTCTTCATCACTTGGAATGATGTATACTGGAGACACTAATGTTGTCGCAATCCTTCTAAGTGATTTCCATCACATCAACGCTCTAGTTGAAATCGACTAAAGACATCTGGATCTCCTTCAAAATGAGAAATACAACTAAATGATCTCCCTGAACAATATAGCCACAAACCTGGGTGCGACAGTGTGCATGCCATGACCCTTTTCCACGCATAAACTGGATCAGATAGTACTTCTTCCTTCAAGTTCAAGGGTAAGCGATCCCGCTGCATGTTGATGCATGAAATGCCGTTCCCATGGGACAATTTGCAAGTATTGTTGATAATCCTTTACTTTACTGAATCACGTGAAGACAATGATGTTGACCTCGTCCAAGTAAAGTTGTTCTCACAGAAGACCATGGAAGTGGAGAGAATTCCTCCATCCAGAGATGCTTTGTATCCACATCTAAGAGAATTGTTTTTCAATCGAATGCCTGGGTAACAGCCCACATGTCTATCTTTTCTCCTGTCGTAGGTGAGGGGTTATAGACTTATAGGCTGATATCTAAGCTGCAGATCCAGTTCAGGGTAGCATCGCGTACTTGCTTGAATAAGTTCTTTGAGCCCTGCTGGGAACTTCGGCAGGTGGCAGTCTTCCACAATGTGGCACAGAGTTTGGAAAGGATGGCCGCAGCCACACGCTGGGCTAGCCAAGAACCCCATTTGTGTAGACGGTGACATATGTCCTTGCATGGAGGTTTCAGATGAGGTTTAGGGTGAGCCACTGTTTCTGAGGGAGGTTGAAGCCCTCTGGCTTTAAAGTCAGGTCAGTGATGGTGTTGCACGTGACTTGAGTTGTGTTCGAGACAGCATCAGACCAGCATCTGCGCAATTCGCTTTTGGAGTCAATGTGTTCCAGCGTGATGGAAGGAACATCTAGACTGGCAGCGGTATTTCAGGCGCATTGATGGCAAGTTGTTCAGGTCGTCGTGGATTTGGAGGTCAGGGTCAGCATTGATGGCATTGGCGACACTTACCATCCTTTCCATCCTGCGTAGGAAGGGGGGAGTGATGTGTGCCAAAACAGGTAGCCAGTGAAGAGGGTAGACTTGAGTGCACTCATTTCGTGTGGCAGCTTTTGGCCAACGAAGACGAGCAGTACTCTGCAGTTGAGTAGGCGAGGGCCAGTGTTGCAGTACGGAGAGTACTGGCTTTTCAACCCCAAGTGTTGCCTGCGAGTTTCCTGATGATGTTGACCCATGATTTCAACTTGTCTGCAACTCTCGTTTAAGCGGTGTTCTTGGTAAGTGAGAGTGCGGTCTAACATAACTCCAAGGTCCTTTGGAAACTCCTTATGCTTCCAGGCTTGCCACAGAAGGCAACCTTTAGCTTAGCTTTGGCAAGATGGTTACTAAAATGAAAAGCAGTAATGGTAGTCTTTGAAGGGTTGGCGCTAAGTCTCTAGAAGGTGAAGTACTCCTCCATTGTCTTCAGATCTTGGGTTAGGACTTGGCTGATGTCATCCAAGGACCTTCCTTGAGAGGTAAGGGCGAGGTCACCTGCATAAGTAAATTTCCTGGATGAAGTGGTGGGCATGTCACTCATGTATGTTGAAAAGGAATGGAACCAACACAGAACCAACACAGAGCTGGTCTGTTTACCCAGAGTGACCCTGAATTTTAGACCAAAGACAAGCAGCGCAGAGTAGTCTGGCAATTCAGGATTTGAGAAAATTTCAAAAGGAGACCTCGTCTCCACACTGTGCCGTATGCTGATGAAAGGTCTATGAGCGCTAGGCGAGTTTTCAAGCGTCGTTGGAAGCCAGCCTTAATGTTAGTGATGCCTGCCAACAACCTGGCCAATGAACCATGGATGGAAAAAAGAAGACTGCAAGCTGCTTCCCATTTGGACCATGCTACTCCTCGCTAAGAATGTTTTTCACCTGGATGCGAAGTGCACCTGCCGAAATGCCTGCTCTCAGTGCAAATGTGTTAAGACAAAGCTGAAGTGCACATGTCAGATTGTGTTTACATGCCAGAAGTTGCTAGACTACAACATTTTTCAATGCGACCACAAAAATATGTATATTTGGATAATTTGTCAACCATTCTGTTACTTTAATGCATTGTGGACGGATTTCTTAGAGCAACTGTTCATGTAATAATGAAAGAAGATATGCTCCCATGATGTCTATTTGTTTAGCAGTCAATTCCTCATACAAGTAAATAAAATTGGTGGAGAGACTGTTATTACCAATAGCATAAGTATGAATCTTATGAGGCATGATGCGGAAAAAAGGAAACTTGAAAGTGGCAGCCATCTTGGATTTGGTTGGTATTTTGAATTGAATGCATGCACCAATTGTGTTTTTTTTTTTATTTGATTCCCCACACATGCAATCATAGGTATAGAGACCAAAATCTCCATTCTAGACTCAATAGTACAAAAGTTTTGCGGCCATTTTGAATAGAGGATGTGCTCTACTTGTGATCATTTTATTTCTATTCAATTCCTGACACGTGCAATAATAGGCATAGCGACCAAAATCTAAAGTCTAGACTCAATAGTACAAGAGTTATGAGTCGCTATGCAAAATAGCTTGAAAATGGCAGCCATCTTAGATTTTAGCAGCCATTTTGAATAGAAGATGTGCTCTAATTGCGTTAATTCTATTCATATTCAATTCCTCACATGTGTAGTCAAAGGTGTAGAGACAAATATCTCCATTCCAGACTCAATAGTACAGGTGTTACGAGTCACAACGCAAAATAGCTTGAAAATGGCAGCCATCTTGGATTTTTGCGGCCATTTTGACTAGTAGATGTGCTCTAATTGTGTTCATTTTATTTTTATTCAATTCCTCTCATGTGTAATCATAGGTATAGAGACCAAAATCTCCATTCCATGCCGTCAATCTCTCGTTTGAGGCGAGACCCCAGCCGAACTTTTTCCAAAGTGGGGTGCATTTATTTGTCGTTTGAGAGTTGGGAGTCGAAGTACTTGTCCATTGCAAATAAACTTTCTGCTCGGCGTGACAAACCTGGAGGCCAAGCCAGGGTTTGATGACTCCAGCAGCTGTCGTATTACGTAAGAGCATGATAAGGATATCTGCCTGTGGCAGACCATTCAAAGTGAACTCAATTTTCTCTATCCTTTCTAAAGTTTTCAATTTTATATTCTATTGAGAAATTCTATGGTCATCCATTTTACATTTCGAACGAAAAAAATTGACCCGTAAATAACGAAAATACAGGAATAAGAAGGAGAGCATTGCCAGTTTGCCGGTGCGCTATTTGGCAGTGAGTTACAACGGGGAGGTGAGACTACTCCCTGGTTACAATCAGCCTGCTGACTGGATCGCTGAGAAAGCAGCTGTCGTATTACGTAAGAGCATGATTTATTTTATTTATTTATTCCGTCATATTTAAACAGGGTAGTCCCCTCAGTTTCACAACTGCTTTCCAGGGGAGCCCTGTGTACATATACATGATAAAAACATTGGATTACAATAGACGTCATAAAAAAAAAAAAAACATATACAAGTATAACACATATACACAAAACAATACAAACATTAAAAGATACTTAGACCATGGAGACTGACTTAAAATATATTCTGAATTCGGCATAAACAAAATGTATTATTAAAAAAAAAAAAAAAAAAAAAACCTGTGTAATAGAAATTACTGTAATGACACACCAAAAATATGAAACTGAGTTTAAAATACCATAATAGGGGTTAATGGAACCAAAGAAGAAATCATAAAAAAAAAACAATACAAACAGTAAAAAGAATACAAAATTGTTAAAACATTCAATAAATAACCATTATACCATAATCAATATTTATTTAAAACGTGTAACTCAATTGACGGCATAATTTTCTAAATCTTTCAAAAGAGGGGCAAGTTTGTAAGAATACTGGTAAGGTGTTGAATATTGCACTTCCCTGGTAAGAAAAAGATGTTCGCATGTATTCTGTCCGTGGTGTAGGCACAAAGAGGGGGCTGTTGACTGCGTATCTTGTGAGGTAGTACACTGGTCTAATGACAATGAGTGGTTTTAGATAAGCCGGCACTCTGTCATTTAAAATCTTGTAAACCATTATACATTGTTGGTATTTAAGTCTTTGTTCGATTGATTGCCACCGAAGCGTTTTCAACAGAGGAGAAGAAGAGGAAAATTTGTCGGCATTTAAGGCCAGCCGAGCAAACTTATTCTGGCATCTCTGCAATCTTTGCGTACATGTTTTAGTCTTGTTGCCCCAGACCGTACAGCAATAATCCAGATAAGGAACAACTAAAGAAAAATACAAATCAATTAATATTTTCTGGTTAACATAGGGCTTAATTTTAAAAAGACATGCATATGTTTTAGATACTTTTTTTACAATGTTATCCACGTGACTAGACCAACTTAAATAAGGGTCTAAAATTACACCTAAATATTTCATCGTTACCACTCTTTCCAGACTCTCATTTTCACAAATAATATTAAATTGTTTATTTCTTACTTTATTTCTCGCCCCAAACAGCATAATCTTTGTTTTACCAACATTAATAAACATATCATTAACATACAGCCAGTTAACAATACGATTAAATTGTCTTTGTAACGAAGATTCTATTTCTTGTAATGACTTTCCCCTGTTGAACACAACCGTGTCATCAGCATACAGTGATAGTTTGGTGGATGAAGAAAATTGGACATGACAAAGATCATTGATAAACATTGTGAACAACAAAGGTCCTAAGGTAGATCCCTGTGGTACACCTGACTTCATTGTCAGGAAATCACTAATTTTGCCGTCTATTGAAACACACTGTTTTCTTTCTGTTATATATGAGTGAAACCACAAATACTCTTTTCCGGTTATGCCAAATCGTTTAAGTTTCTCTAAAAGTTTATCATGTGGAATAACATCGAATGCCTTGCGAAGGTCTAGAAATATGGCACCTGTCTTGTAACCTGAACTCATATTCGCCAGTAGATACTCGGTAACATCAAGAAGACTTGTGTGCGTAGAGTGCAGTGGTCGAAAACCTGACTGACTTTGTGCTAGCAAATTGTGTTCTTTCAAATGATTGTAAAGCTGGCTGTGGATTCCTTTTTCAAATACCTTGCTTACAGTAGACAAGACCGAAATGGGCCGATAATTAACAGGATCTGTTTTTGTACCGTTTTTATGTACGGGGATAATCTTAGCTATTTTAAAATCAGCTGGTAATTTTCCGATTTGCAAAGAGTAGTTAAACATAAAAGCTAAAGGTTTAGCAATCACTTTAGCGGCTGCTTTGAGCAGTCTGGGGTGCATTCCATCAATACCATAGCTTTTATTTTGCTCAAGTGATTCAAGTTCCCTCTGTACAAAATTTTCAGCAATTTCTTTAAATTCAAACACCTGTTTCGTTACGTCCAGCGGAACCACAATTCTATCATTCATCACAACCTTATCTTTTTCCCGCAGTTTATCACAAATACAATTAAAATATGAATTAAAAACATTGCTTACTTCATATCTATCTTCTATCATTTCACCATCAATTTCTAATTTCAGTATATTACTTTCTTTCTTACGGGGTAATAACTCTTTCACCTTTTTCCATTTGGCTTTAAAATCATTCCTTCCAAATTTTTGAAAAACATTACTATAATATTCTCTCTTTAATTTCTTATTCAAATTATTAACTTTATTACGTAACTTTTTATATTCATTCCATAATATTTCTGATCTAATCTTATTAAATTTTGATTTAACATAATCACGTTGACGCGCAATCAATAAATACTCATCATTTATCCAAGGAGCCGGGTTTAATTTTTGTCTTACACTTATATAAGGTGCATGTTTGTCACAAATAGACAAAAACATTTCTTTAAACTTTCCCCATAGACTTTCAATATCCGTTTCAGACTCCAAAAGGTGCCATTGTTCATTTTCTATATCAGTAAAAAAATCTTCCTCTTTGTATAGACGGAATGACCTCATATATGAAATTTTCGGAACTGACTTAGGCGTACACTCTTTCAATATCACATAAATCAAAGAATGGTCAGATATGGCCATGGAGTATACATCTGAAAAAAAGATCACCTAATGTTTCAGATACCAAAATCAAATCTATCAATGTTTCACTATATCGAGTTATCCTCGTTGGCTTGGATACAATCTGTGACATATGGAGAGTATTGCATATTTGCACAATTTTACGTGAAAAATTATTTTCAGTTAACATATTACAATTCATATCTCCAATCACTACGATCTTATCACTGAAATTACATACATTTTCAAGATTTTCCTCAAGATTTTCAAAAAATGTTACATCCGTGCTCGGTGGGCGATATACTATTCCCACAAAATATGACTTACTGTTTGGTATTTTGATTTCCAACCACATTAGTTCTAATGAATCTTTTTCCAAATCTGTCCTTCTTTTATATGTGATGGCGGTACTTATGAAAACACCAACTCCGCCTCCTGTTCTTTCTACACGGTCATATCTTTCCAGATGGTATCTATCAACAACAAGGGAAGCTCACTGCCAAATATATATATGATAAGGATATCTGCCTGTGGCAGACCATTCAAAGTGAACTCAATTTTCTCTATCCTTTCTAAAGTTTTCAATTTTATATTCTACTGAGAAATTCTATGGTCATCCATTTTACATTTCGAACGAAAAAAATTGACCCGTAAATAACGAAAATACAGGAATAAGAAGGAGAGCATTGCCAGTTTGCCGGTGCTGACAATGTGCTATTTGGCAGTGAGTTACAACGGGGAGGTGAGACTACCTCCCTGGTTACAATCAGCCTGCTGACTGGATCATTGAGAAAGAGAGAGAGAGGGAGAGAGAGAGAGAGAGAGAGAGAGAGGGAGAGCGAGGGGGAGAGAGGGAGGGAGAGGGGGGAGAGATGGGGGAGGGAGAAGGGGAGAGCAAAATGGAATGACAATAGTTCCGGTCACTACAGTACAGGCATGCTCTGCCTGAAAGGGTGAATGTCTACACTCACACACACACACGCACACACACACGCACCATGGAGCTACATGGCCCATGCCAAAACCAAAACAATCTCCTCCTCTCGCGGTGCCCCCCCCCCCCTCCTGTGGCGCTGTGGCGATGACTGATGCAATAGATTAGGCCAGGGTCAAGAAACAGGTGTTTTATATCTTTGACTTTAAGTCATTGATTGCCAAGATATGCACTGGCATTATTTACTGGGGTGTAGCCTCTTCAAACGAGAGATTTGCGTCATGCTACACTCAATACTACAAGAGTTACGAGTCATACTGCAAATAAGCTTGAAAACGGCAGCCATCTTGGATTTTGGCGGCCATTTTGAATTGAAGATGTGCTCTAAATGTGTTCATTTTACTCGTATTCAATTTCTGACATGTGCAATCATAGGTATAGAGAGCAAAATCTTCATTCTAGACTCAATAGTACAAGAGTTACGAGTCATAATGCGAAAAAACCTTGAAATTGGCGGCCATTTTGGATTTTGGCCGCCATTTTGAATTTTTTATGATACATGCTTGACACTCGAACCAAAATTGTTCTACAGATCATAACCTTCAATTTGGTACCAAAATTGAAACTTTTACATGAATTTGAAATGACTGAGTGCCAGGGCACCCCACTATAAGCCTTATTTGAGACACCACATCAGTACGGTCTTCCACCAAATGCACGGCGTCTAGGCTTCGCGAGAAGACAGTAGGCCTTAAAGGGTATCGCGTAGGCGAAGTATACACATTTGTAGGTAATTTTGTGCGTAGAAAATAACTTTTGACCAGTCAACCAATCACTTTACTTTGCTGTTACGCTTCAAATTCATGGGAAGGGATGTAAAACAAATATACCAAGCCTTCGGTGACTTCAATAACACTATTTCCTTCGGGGCTGCGCCCCTCAGAAAATATTACTATTGAAGTCACCTAATGCACATAGTTTCTACCAGAAGCATTCAGGCCTGGTATATTTATATATTATATATATATATATATATATATATATTATATACATGTATATATATACGTTATATCTTATGCAGCTCTGAATATGACACTGGAGTGTTAGCCTCACCTCGACATTTAAGTCGGATAGCGTTGTTTGAGGAACAGTCAGTGGTTGCTAGTTGGCAATCTTTTAAACGTTGATACCTGTAAGAATCTATGCATCAATGTCACGTAATAGAGTTAGAAGTTGAGATGCCATTTTACTTCTTTATCAAACCCTTATTACCGAACTCAACAATACCTTTGTCATCACTTTATAGTAATATACAAGTTTTACACTATAAATTATGGAAGCAGAAAACTATCGAAATCGTAACAATTTGCTCTTCGGAAATTTGAGTTTGAGACAAGTTAACCATCATTGATATAAACAAAGTGCATCAATCTACCATAAGGTTGAAAAATTTGTAATTGTAATCGATGTGCATTAGTGATCTGGCCTCCAGAAGTATTATTTGTCTTTTCCCCTCTACGTTCCCTTTTTCAGATTATAATTTTTTCATGACCTGCTTATTTCACGTTATTGTTTTATGCTACGTTCACAACACCAGTTTGTGCCTGGGTATGACAACCGAAAATTCCTTTACAGCGTTCCTATACCCGACCTTGCAAAATTTTTCGTTGTTTTGTTAGTTTATTTGTTTGTTTGTTTTTACACGAAATATTGATAGATAATTCCAACTCTATTTTTTCTGTTTTTTTTTCTATTTAATCGCACACATTGCAATTCATAAATTCATGAAAATTATTCAGTAATGGTTTTCTATTCTTCCTTTTTTTATCGACGTACGTTATAATGCAGCTATACCTTGAGGTGGACATGATAGGTGCTGAATATTTCTCCTTGTTGCTGTACTGGGCAAATTCTGAGCCGAATGATTCTCTGCCGCTGGGAAGCCAAGCTCCCCGCAGACCAAGTCAGCAGCTCTAGCGTTAAACCCATTGTAGCAGACATATCCGTCTGATCCGAGGACAACTAAACCTTCCAGCTGAGAGGGCCCATCAACCAGCCTCACAGAGGGTATTTCTTGAAAGTGAAAAATAATGTACATATACGAGTCGTGTATGGTGTATTCATTAGGTTTGAAACGCTTCATTTACTGCCGTTTATTATAGTCATGAAATTTTATTGACCGCCTTCAACATTATTATTTTTCTTTTTAGGATTCCACCATCAATCTAAACCTCATTTTATATTTTTTTTTAAAGATTTAAAAACGACTTCATGTAAGAAAAAAAAAATAAAGTAGAGAACGCACACACAAAAGAGATCGCGGAAAAAAAAAAATAATAAAACTAATAATTCTATCATTCGACGCCTTATATAATTTCGTTATTATTTCATTCTCCAGGGAGAACAATTGAGAAGCTGGGCCTCAATTTCTTTGTTCCCTACGTTTTTCATAGGGGACAGTTAGATTGGGGGCTTTCAGTACGCGTTACTTTTGTACATCGCAAGAGATCGCCACAAGTCAGCCCTATCTCATTGCGTACGCGATATTTTTTTATGAGGTACATGTAGCTGTGGTAACTGTATACCACTATGTGACTAGTAGGAGATAGACCACATAGTCTATCGTTTCACACTGTGACATCTCTGTGGAGACACTATTCCCATAGACTGCAATATGTGACACACTTTGGCTTTTACATAGTAACTGTAAGTCACATAAGATGGTAAGTATGTGGCTAACCACATACTCTGAAATTTCATACTATGGCAACTCTATGAACACACCATGCCCACATACTGCAGCATATGACACACTGTGACCATTATGTGGTAACTAAGGTAACTGTGTACGACTGTACGTTGGACCCCTCGGAAGACCAGCACGGCCACGAAGGCCGAGCTGAGCAGGGCAATCCATCCGTTTTCCTTCACTTATATATATCCCGGTTGTATTGTATCATTGTTATTTTTGTGATTTTACGGTGAATAAATGAACAGACAAAAAAAAAAACTATGTGACTTGTACGTGGTGGACTACATAATTTGTAATTTTACACTGTAACAACAATGTGAACACACTATATTCACACATTTTACACATAGTAAACTATCACACTGTGTTTGTTTTCTAGGCCTAAGGGCTCTGCACATGCAAAATGCAATGTTGTGTAGATGAACCTTTCTTTTTTCACTTTTACTTGTAGAGGGTTTGATTAGCCATTTCTTATTTATAATCATAACTCTTGACTTTAGGCATTTATCATCCACTGTATAATACTTTATAAATTGTTTTCATTGCACAAAGTAAAGAAACAAACAAACGAAAAAAAAAAATCATTCATCCTAGTAATGTTAGAGCAACCCTCATTAAACATTATGAAATAAAGAAAAACACTGAAAAAATATAAATTAGTCCGTATGTTTTAACTTTCAAAGTAACCTTTTTCTTCCAGAGTTCACGTTATCATTTACAATGGTAATCGCTTTAGAAAAATGTCATGGTAGTAGTCTACGCCATTTGGCAAACAGGTAAAATAAGGTACAGGTAACTTGTTATTCATATCTGCGCCCCCCCCCCCCCCAAAAAAAAAAAAAATGATGAAGAACAGAAGAGAAAACAAGGGAATAAAATGACACCAACAATTTGTAACAAAGTGTCTTTATAGCCTTATAAATCACAGACATCTTTAATCATAGCAAAGCGTGATTATGATACTTACCATCAAAACACTTTACGTTCAACTTGAAATTTGCAGGGTATATATAGAAACCGTGACAGCTTTGTCTCATGGGTCAGTGATAAAACGGGCGAAGACTGCACGTAATTTAAGATAACAATGTTAGACGTCTTGTTAGCTATTTCATCTAATACTTGGAATCTCGTCACCCTGTTATTGCGAGACTTGATCTCAATGAGAATTCTCCGTCCCATGGATGCCTGTACAACCCAACCATCATTGCTGGAGACGCAGTTTTCATCACACGAGAGGAAGCGTTCTACAGTCCCTTCCGTACAATTCAGAGTTAAATCTGTGAGATATATATAAGACCAAAATAAGGACAGTTGCAGTTATGTGGTCTACATGATTTTAAAATGTATAGATCTACATATGGACTTAGGTCTATAATTTGTTTCAGTAGGCCTGAAGATAGCTTTTGCTTCGTCACGTCAAACTGGGTGTTATGATAGTTTAAAGCTTGACATTTCGTCGTTAATGAGTGCATCAAGGCTCAGGTTAATTAAGGTTAATAGTCCTTCAGAGCGGCTTTTGTCATGTACTATCTAACCCTTTCTGTGCTTTACACATACCAAAGGATGGCTCTTATCTTAAATGAGCTCCCTTTCTCAGGGGCAGTTTCTTACTTTTTTATTTCCTCTCATCTGTTAATTTTCGGTGAAGTAGGAACATCCAATTTATAGTTTTAGTTGGTATTCTGGTGCATGTTTACTTAGATGTATCACATTTTGAACTGATCAAAGCAATCATGTTAGGTGTGATAATCAGAAGTATCAGATGCAATGTGTTACATATCACAGTCTCCAGTTTTAGTTGAAATAATCGTCTCATAAAAATGAAGATATCAATTTAATCTGTCTATTGTGT